>CM053762.1:52280782-52326607 GCA_028658305.1 Pachyuromys duprasi | reverse complement strand
ATTTTTTTTTCCAGTGATGAAAATCGAAACACAGGCTGTTTGGGGAAAGGACAGAGGAGCCTCGGTTCCACCAGCACGTCCCTACGGACCTCCAACTCTCACAGTTTTCTCCACTGTGTTTCACGCTCAGCGCCAGCTCCTGAAGCTATGCGTGTCACAGCATTTGCTCTGAAACAGGAAAGTATGGAGTGAAAGAGCACCCCCTTGATCATTTACAATGGTCCCTCTGGTCCTCTGTAAGTGGGGTCACTGTGCACATCACTCAGCAGTACTGAGATCCGTGGACTTAGTCCATCTCACAGGCAGCTTTTTTGTGCATTTCTTATGGACTCTAAAATGGACTCTGATGATATCCATTTCAGACTTTTGTTGGTTATATTTCACTATGAGCTTTTGTTCCTGTCTTTTGCTCCTGCTTGTAGATTTCTTTTGCAATAGTTTGAAGAAATTATTTATATAACTAGCTGTAAGGTCCAAAGAAAACACAATTACCAAACTCCAAAAGGCTGTCCAAGAAGCTCAGCCTGGACTATAGAAGGATTTCTGGCATTTAGATAAAAGCCAGCATTCTTCAGGAACTTGTGAACTTGTTTCCCAGCTGCCAAAGGGAGTTATTTCCCTTACCTCTAGCAGAGGGATACAGGACTGGCTACCTGTGATGTCTATTAGCATGTCAAAGCTCATGCTGGCCTCCAGGTTCCCTCAGGAGCACCAGGACCTGCTACACATTTCAAAGTCTATATCCTAGCCCTTCTCACCTCCTCCTCTACTCTAACCTCCTTCCAGCTCATGAGCTTCACTTCCCCTAGCTACAGTCTCCTATCGCCCTGCTCTTCGCGCCATGGACTCTCTCACTCTCTGCTCTGCTCCTGCTTCCCGCACTTTTTCTCTGTTCTCTAGCCCCTGCTATTCTCCCCTCTCTCGCACATAGCCCTGACCATGTCCCTGGCCGTGTTCAGTCTACTTCTTTCTCTGCTCTGGACTCTTCCAGATGCCTTTGGCTGTTCTCTCTCTTATATCTCCCTTCCTCTCAGCCGTGCTGTGGAGTGCTCATATTGTCAGTTCATACACTAGCAACACACATGCTTTGCTGTAGCTTACAAACATTCTCTCCCAGCCTACTATTTATCTGGAGACTTGGTTTGTGGTGTGTTAAATGTGTATGTAGTGGAACTCATCTATACATTTACAGCTTTCATGTTTAAAAAGGAACATCATCACCTGGATGTAAAATAAGTGTGTGCGCGCATGTGTATAAGTTTATTTTGTTGCTATTTTAATGGTTCTAAATGGATTCGTACATGTATCTTTAATTTATGTGTGGTTAGTTATTGTTTATTTATATGAGTACTGAATCAGAGGGTTTTAATTTTTTCCCCCTAGATGAAGATTCACCCCTTACATACACTCTAGTCAGAACCAATATCAGCTGGCACAACTAGTTGGTATCTGGCCATAGCTGATAGAGATGCAAACATTTTTTTTTGTTTTTTTAAGACAGGGTTTCTCTGTGTAGCCTTGGCTGTCCTGGACCCACTTTGGAGGCTGGCCTTAAACTCACAAAAATTCACCTGCATCTGCCTCCGTGAATGCTGGGATCACAGGCATGCGCCACTGCACCTGGCTGCAAACACCATTTTTGTTGTTGTTGTTCAGTAATTCCACTTCTATAAAAATGCCTATAGACATAAAAGCAGCAGAATGTAACAACTTATGTGGAAAGATAAACCCTACATAATTTTGTTTATTTTTTGAATCAATATGGGATGAATATTTGAATAATTTTATAAATCTATACTATTAAATATTACAGATTATTTAAAAGAATGCCATCTTTCTTTACTTAAAAAAGTGATTGTGATATATTGTTACACGGGAAAAAAAACCTATATGTGCACGTGTGTCTCAATATAGAAGTAAAATCCTATAGACACCAGGGACAGTGATGTACACATGTAATACCAGCTTACTATGGAGACTGAGGCAAAAGAGGGCTGCTTGAGCTACAAGGACAAGACCAGCCTGGAAAACAGAAGGAACTCATTTCAAAGACAAACCCACAAACAAAACAGCAAAGCCCCAGCCATGAAAGGCTATCGCAGGCTCCCATTCGTTTCTCCAAAACTGTGAAACTAGAATGGAGGAGTAAACATTACACAATTTGATTTTATAGAGGTGTCCCTTTAAAGTTTTAATAACCCAGCAGAAATACCATTTCATTGATTTAACTGATAGCTTGGTGCCGACAGACATGTGCTTGAAATAAAGCAAATCAAGGAAGAAATCAAGCCTGGCACAGTACCATTCCTGTAATCTCTGCCCTCAGGAAATAAGACAGGAGAACCTCAGGTTAGACGTCAGCCTGGGCCAGTCTTACAGAAGGAAAACACAAAGAAGCTATACTACTGACTGGTTCATTTTCAGAAGAGCAGGGAACTCGTTTAAGCCTAGAGGGCTCACATTTGCCCTCTAACAAGGCTGAAGGGAGACTAGAAAGGTGGGCAGGCTTGAGAAGGAATGAAACTACTCGCTGTCTGAGTAGACCTAGAGGCAGGCGACAGGCATTTCAGAAAGGCTGATTTTAGCACATGTTGCAAATTTCAAATCACTAGAAGTGTCCAAAAATTGAAGCATCTGTCACATGGAGTTTTGAGTTTTTCCGTTGCTAGAAATATCAAACCGAGGCTAGGTGGCCATCTGTTATGTGTGCCGTGGAAGAAGCATCTAAATTTAACAGGAGGTTGAACCAGATAATTTTTGCACATTTCTCCAATAATAGAATTCTAGGAGTTTGACACCTGGAAAACTTTATTGAAATATAAGGCTGTGAATGAAGTGTCTGGGAACTTAGAAAGAAGCTCCCAGGCACCGTAGGAACCCTGCTCCATAGATGGGGTCAGAGACCTGGTTCGCATTGTGTTCATGTCACTTTCATTGACCTGTGTTAATGTTGCATTAAAAACTCATTAAAAAATAAGCATCCCTATAATTTTTCCACTTTAACATCAGAGATTTCCTATAATGAACGATCTCTTTATCCCCTTGATGCCAAGCACAGATATGCAAACTCCCAAAGACTTTATGACTCTCCTGGTAGGAATAAAGGCACCCCCAACCCCACCTCTCCAATATCTCCATATGTAGTCCTGGCTGGCCTTGAACTCACTCAGACCCATCTTCCTCAGCCCTCCAAATATTGGGATTAAAGGTGTGCCCCGGCATGCCCTGCCAAGAATGAAGATATTCTGAGACACCTGTGCCCTTCCGCATAGCTGTCAGACTTCTTTTTGTTCTGATTTATTTCAGTCTTTTGAGATGATGCGATTTTTCTAGAAGCCTCTCACTGGAAGAAGGAAAGGGATGGGGCCCTGCCAGCCAGAAAGGGGGCTTGTCTTCCAGAAAGAGATGCCGCACAGCTCTGAGAGCTTGTCAGACCCCTTTGAAGGGGAGCGTGGGACCCAGAAGGTAATGGGCAGGGCACACTCTGACAGGCTGTGCAGCTCCTCTTCATGGGAGGACTGGAAGGTGGACTTGCAGGGGGTGGGCACAGCTCCTCTGTGTCTCTTCCTAGTGAGGAGTATTGCTTTTCACCGTGACCTCTTTGCTTAGTGGTCCTGTCGAGCTTGCCCTGTGAGGACTGCCTGGGCCACGGCTGTCACCCTAAAAACTTCCAAAACAGAAGAGTCTATCTTTTTCTCATTTTGTTTCTTTTCCTCTTCTTTCCTTCCCTTTCTCTTCCTTTCTATATGCGCACACTTCTATATGCGCGCGCGTGCGTGTGTGCGTGCGTGTGTGTATGTGTGGAAGGGTTCTGGGGTTTGAACTCAGGTGGACAGGCTTTGCAAGCAAGTGCCTCTACCTGCTGAGCCATCTCACTGGCTCTCCAAAACCTTTTTTTTTTAAGACATAAAGAAGCTGAAAGAATTTGTAACCTTCACACCCATAGTACAAGTACATCATGATAATGAAAGCCCTTTGGGTGGCTCTATATAAAGAAATTTAAAAACATTTAAGAATTTTATGTGTATGGATGTTCTGCTTACATGAATGACTGTGTACCACTTGCATGCCTGATGCCCGCAGAGGCCAGAAGAGTTCATCATTCGATCCCTGGAGTTATGGGTGGTTGTGAGTCTCCATGTGGTGCTGGGAATCTAACCCCAGTTCCCTGGAAGAGTAGCTAGAGTCCTTAACTGCTAAACCATGTCTCCAGCATCCTTTTAAAATGACAGGATAGAGAGCATCAGAAATGATGATTCTGTGAGTAAATACATAGGATTTTTGTCTTTAAATAAGAAAACTTTAACATTATTAAAAAAATGTTGCCATACTAAAAGTTGAAAGGGAATAGGAGTCTCTACAAGGTTTTTCTACTATCCGTGAGACAGTGTGCCATTTTAAGATAAAGTGTGATAGACAAAAAAATGTACACTATAAAATCCTCAAAACACTAAAATTAAAAAGGCATATCAAATAAACAAGGAAAGAAAATAAATTAAAACATAACAAATATTTATCAATTTGAAAAGAAAAAAGAGGACATTCTATTTAAACTTAACTATATCGACCATCATATTAAATATAGATGGTCTAAATTTAAGGTCAGCAAACTATAACCAATCATAGTTACTGTCTGTGTATGTAGTACCCATGAATAAGGGATTTCATTTATGTATTTATCTATTGTGGCACGGGGGGTTGAACGTTGGGTCTCACAAATGGTACCTCCCACCAACAAACTGCAGCTCCATCTTCTTCTTCTTTTTTTTTTTTTAAGCTTTTCTGTTTTTGAAATGGTCTCATAAAGTTTCCAGGTTTGCCTTGACCTAACTCTGCAACCCAAACAGGCCTTGAACTTTTGGAACTCTTGCCTCAGACTCTCAAGTAGCCAGGATTATAGAACTGCCCCACCAGCTCTGGTGGGTTTTTATTCTTTTAAAATTTATTTTAAAAAATTAAAATATTAAAATATAATTAAATTATGTGATATGAATTATATATACCAGATAATCATATACATGTATATATGTATATATACGTATATTGCCTGTGTATATGTCTGTGCACTGCTTGGGTGTCTTGTGTCCATGGAAGTCAGAAGAGGGCATCAGTCCAGGGACTGGACTTACAGATGATTGTGAGCTGTCCTGTAGGTGCCGGGATTGAACCTAGGTCCAGTGCTTTTAACTGCTGAATCATCTTTCCAGGTCCCCTTTCACCATCTTCCCTCCCTCTGAGGCAGGGTTTCTCTGGGCAACAGCCCTGGTTGTTCTCAAACTCACTTTGTAGAGCAGGCTGACTCTGCCTCTTGAGTGCTGGGATTAACGGTGTGCACCACCACTACTCAGAACCTTTGACCATCTTAAAATTGGACTTGAAGGGGATAAAAATGAGGATATGGTGCTCTTAGGTATGGTTTAGGAGGAGATTTATTGTAGAGATGAGGGAGAGCACAGCCAGAGTAGCATCATCTGGAAGGGTCCAAACTAAACAAGGCTGGGTGGGCAATTGGGGGGGGGTTGTGGATGCAACATGATTTTGTTTTAATCCCAGGTGTAGGATGTGGGTCTGATTCAGATGGTCCACAGCAGCAGAGTATTTGCCTTGTGTGGGCTCTGAGAATAGCTCTTTTCCAGCTGCAGATAATTTAAATCGTAGGACTCTGTAGAAAGAATAAATGCCAGAACCCAGAGAGTGTGAAGGACCTCAGAGGAAGAACAAGGCTGATACTGCTTCTCCCCCCACCCCCGTCCCCCAAACCCCACCCCACAGTTCCTGGTGGCTGTTGCTGCAGTGAGACAAGAAGTTGGAGATCTTCTGAACTGAGGATAGGACTGGCTCTAAGGAACCCGACGACCCTAACCAGCAGGATGCTTCCTGCTGAGAGAACTGTGCCCCCTCTCCACTAACCCTTTCTCTCTTTCTATGAGCTAAGGCCAGTCTATTCTACACAGAATTTGAGGCCATCCTGGGCTATATAGAAAGTTCCAGGACAGAGGGGAGGTAGCATGGGGAGAGAGTCAGTTCCTAGAGCAAATGAACTCATAAATCTAAATTAAATTTGAAATCTTTCTTCGGTCATTTTCTGTTCTCCTAGTTTAATAGCTACTTTCTTTTCTTCATTTGGTTTCCAGTGTACCTGTAATACTCAAGCTGTTATGTCCGCACAACAGCTTCCTGTTCACGACCTTCCTTGTTGCTCCTCTGCCTCATGACCATTCTTAGAACATCCTCATGAGTCATGTCTTCTTGGCAGAGTCTCTTGTCTCTTAAATTATTATTATTATGTTGTTGTTTTTGAGACATGGTTTCTCTGTGTCATCCTGGCTGTCCTGCACTCATTTTGTAGACCATGCTGGCCTCAAACTCACAGAGATCCACCTGCCTCTGCCTCCCTCAATGCTGGGATTAAAGGCATGTACCACTGCACCCTGCAAATTAATTTTTTAATTACATTTATTTACTGGGTAGGTGTGTGTGAAGATCAGAGGATGATGTTCAAGAATCGGTTTTAATTTTCTACTCAGTGGAGCCTGGGGACTGAACACAGGTCATCAGTGCTGGCAGCAAGCCTCTTTCTCTAAATGATCTCATCAGCCCCATGGACCATCTTTTTGTGCACCTCTTTGGCCTGAGATCTCTAGCACGCCTTCTTGGGTTTGACTATTCCTCACATCCACCAGCTTCCGGCCATTCCTGTCACCCTCCCTGCTTCTGTTCCCAGAGATTAAAATTCTGTCTTTCTTTTGGAGAGTCATAACATATTCTGGTAGCTCAGGATAGCCCAGCCTCTACATCACTGCAATGAGTAATTGAAACTTTTGTTGATATAAAGACAGCTTGTGGGAGAAACATTGTCTTCCTGCTCCATATGCACAGCTTTCCTTTAATTATAATGGCAGTTGATGCACATATACTTTGTGAATATATATTAAAATTTGTGTTCCTCTCCTTTTCATTAATGTTATTTCCTAAGTAGTTTTCTCATCTCTCTCAGAGAGATACAGAGAGAGACAGAGACAGGGAGACAGAGAACAAGCGATTAAAAGCCTGTGAGGCACACTTCAGATTCAAGCCATAAAACCAAGTTAATAGATACAGAAAATGTGGCATACCCGTTAAACAGAGCATTACTCAACAAAAAAGTAATCAGTTATATATTGAGACAGGGTATAGCTATATATCCCAGGCTGGCCATGAACTTGTAATTCTTTTCTTCTAGTTCTGCCTCCAAAGTACTAGAACAGCAAGCACTGACTACCATACCCGGTTAGGAATGGGTTATTACTATATATTATAACACGATTCTCAAATAATTATGCTAAGTGAAACAAATGTGCATAGAGCTCTCTTTGTCCCTGAATAAGGCAGCATAGCATAGGTGTCCATTTTAGAGTTAGTATTATAGCCAATATTTTTCCATGCTTGCATGTAGTACAGTATTTTCAATATTCTCCAGAAAACTCAGAACCAACTGGAAATCTGTAAACAAAGCAACTCAGGGCCTTTGTCTCAGGCTTACCAAATCAGAAGCTCTCTAAGGCAATGGTTCTCATGACTTTCACAGGGGTAGCCTAAAACCATCAGAAAACACAGATTTTTACATTACTATGCTTAATAATAGTTTTTTTTCCACTGATGAAATGAGCCAAGTCAAGTTGGATGAAACCATAAAGACAAGTTTATTGGATGCATCTCTTGGTGGGTTCACTGGTCTCAAGGAACAGAGGTCCCGGAAGTCGACCTGGGGAGGGAGACAGAAGGGGAAGAGAAAGAAAGAAAGAGAGAAAATGCAGAGAGAGAGAGAGAGAGAGAGAGAGAGAGAGAGAGAGAGAGGGAGGAAACCAAAATGTTTGGATTATATAGGGAAGCCCAGCCCTTGGGCTGGAAAACTCAGGGTAGAGGGTGGAGTATGCCAGCCATGTCCTGTAACTGGTAGGGACTGAGGGATGCTGGGAGAACCTGGAGGCCAGGTCCACTTTGATGTGTTAAATAGGGACCTCAGCTGCTTGTCCTGGGTCTGAAAGCCAACACACAACAGTGGCAAAATTACAGTTATGAAGTAGCAAGAAAATAGTTTTATGGGTTGGGTGGCCACAAAATGAGGAACTGTATTAAAGGGTCCCCAGCATTAGGAAGATTGAGAACCGTAGCCCTAGGGGCTCTGGATGTCTGTGCTTTAGCAATTCTTTCAGGTAGTTCTGATATGGGTTAACGTTTGAGAAAGATTTCTCTAACAAATGCTATCAAACCCTACCTATCTATTGTAATTCTACTAATCAGTGTCAAATTAAACAGCTTTGGCATTTAAAACAGATGGGCTTTATTTGGAAATATCTACAAAAGCATTTCCTGGTTTGTGAAAGGTCAGAATGTGTTTGAGCTGTAACCCTTGAGTGGGTTTTGGGTCTTTTGACACCTACACCTAGTTGAACTCCACCACTGGATTATAAATTAGAAGTTCCTTGGACTTTTGGTATAGTAGAGGTCATTCAGACAAAGGGGCAGCTTCTAGAATAGTTTCTGATTCTTAGTCAGCTGAAAAAAATTCTAAAGAAACCCTTATATTCCATTTCCTCATACCTAGGAAGGAATTGTGCATTAAGAGAGTGGTTTGTTTTTACAAATTTATACAATAAGCTTGTAAAACAAAGTGGCCATTGTGTTGAGGCAAATAAAGCAATTGTCCTGTGGTGAAGGCCGAGCACTGAATTTTCAAGTTCAATGGGAGTACCTTTTTAAAACCTGCTTCCCGTTACCAGGGGCATCCTTTGTTATTAGCCAGCAATATATGCCAAAGGAGGAGTCAAAATTCCAACAAAGGTGGTTTGTGATGTGGCAGCTGGTGATTTATCTGTGTAGCTCTGGCTGTACTGGAACTCACTCGGGAGACCAGGCTGGCCTCAAACTCACAGAGAACTGCTTGCCTCTGCCTCCCGAGTGCTGGGCTGTGTGCCAGCACTGCTAACTTTGTTGTTTGTTTTTATTAAGTCTACCCAAAGCAAAATGGTTAACATCTTTAAGCAAAATGACTTAAAGATTCCTCAATTTTTCTTTTATTTTTTTTTCTCTTATATATTACATCTCAACAGCATTTTCCCCTTCCTTCTCTCCTTCCGGTCTCTCCCTCCCACTCCCCCTTACCAGCTCCATCCACCCCTTCTCCATTTCCTTTCAGAGAAGGGCAGGCCTTCCACAGATATCACCCAAATAATGGCATATGAAATTGCATCAAGAATAGACAACTCCCCTCATATTAAGGCTGAACAAGGCAACCCTATAGGAGGAAAGGGCTCCCAAAAGCACGCAAAAGAGTCAGAGACAGCAGCCTCCACTCCCACTGTCAGGAGTCCCACAAGAAGACCAAGCTACGCAACTATAACACATATTCGGGGGGCCTAGGCCAGATCCATGCAGGTTCCCTGGTTGTCTGTTCAGTCTCTGTGAGCCCCTATGAGCCCAGATTAGCTGATTCTGTGGGTTTTCTTGTCTCCTCTGGCTGCCACAACCCTTCTTCCCCCTCTTCCACAGGAATCTCGAGTTCTGCCTAATGTTTGGCTGTGAGCCTCTGCATCAACTTCCATCAGTTGCTGGGTGAAGCCGCTGTCATGATGGTTATGCTGGGCTCCTGTTTAGAGTATAGCAGAATATCATTAGGAATCTTTTTATTGACACCTTTGCCCCAGCACATCTTGTAGGCAGGACAAACTGTAGGTTGAAGGTTTTGAGGCTTGGCTGGTGTCCCAACCTCTATTGCCTGCTTACAGGAGATGGATCTCCCCACAGCCCATGCCCCTCCCCGCCCCCCCTTTTTTAAAGAGAAGAGACCTTACACATTCTGGTCCTTACAGAGTTCTTTGTCCCCAAGTTCATTCCTTTGACAGTTGCATGTAGAAAGCCTTTTGTATGTTTTCTTAGAAGGTCAGCCTCAAGTTCCTACACACCTTAACTTTGTAAGTGAAAAGATAATAGTCTTCTGACAGCTGAAGGGAGGAGCACAAGAGACTCTTGGGAAATCTCTACCCAGGGCCTCTCTGCGTGGGATCAGGGTTACAATGTGACTTTTATTGATTTACTTTTAGTTTCTCAGCATTCCTTCCTTATCTGTAAAACTGATAAACTCATTAAAACGACCTTGTAATCTCTCTTATGAAAGAAAAAGATTTTTAGATAAAAATAAGTATACTAATGTTTCTCTTAATCTTTTAAGCTTATATATTCCTGGAACAATGTAAATTTAAAAGGTACACACAGACCCACAGACCCACAGACCCACACACCAACACACCCACAGACCCACACACCCACACACCCTTTGTTGAGAAAGTCTCTTGAAAAGGGAAGGCAGCCTCAACCTCTTGGCTGTATTCAAAACAGGGGATGGGGAAGTGGTGGGTCCTTGAGTGTACTGAGACTTTTTCACATCAATTGAATGTATTAGGCTTAGGGTGCTGGACAATCAACAGACACTAAAGCCACCCCAGGTGTATTGGTTTGCTTGAGAATAGCCCTCATAGGCTAATAGATTTGAACACTTGGTCCCTAGTTGGTAGGACTACTTGGGAAGGATGAGGAGGTAGGGCCTTGTTGGAGGACACGTGTGACCCCAGGCACAGGCTCTGAGGTTTTAAAAGACTCGTGGGATTTCCCAGAGTGTTCTCTGTCTGCCTCCTACTTTTGGATCTGTATGTGGCTTTAAGTTGCCACCAAGCCTTTGTTCTGTCACCCTGGACTCTAATCCTCTGAAATCGTCAGCCTAATTAAACTCTTTTGTAAGTTTCCTTGGTCATGGTGTTTTATGACAGCAATCAAAAAGACATTAAGGTCAGAGGTTTTTTTTGGTCCTTTGTCTTGTGAATGTGAAGAATTAATTTCATGGACAAATGATGAGTTTTAGGAAGGAAGGAATCCCCCCCCACCTTTTAACTTCCATTTTAGAGTGTGTGTGTGTTCTAGGGATTGAACTCAAGTCACCAGGCTGGTTCATCTTGCCAGCCCATAGAGAGAGTTTTATTATAGAATAGAATTTAAAAGAGATGAAGCCAAAAGAGTTCCTATATAACAACAGTAAGAACTGTTGCTGCCAATGGGCTTTCTCTAGGAGATTCATCACTATAAAAATAATGTATGAACTTTCTATGCTCATTCTAGCTCCCGGATAATGACATGGAGACCTATTGCGTTTATTAATAAGCTTTAGACACTATAGCTGGGCAGATGCTCATCTATTCTAACCCATGTATGCTGACCTGGACTATTTCCCAGCCATGTTACCTGCCATCTAATTTTGCCTTAGCTGCTCCTCCTCCATCTTTGTCCTCATGGTGACCTCCTCATGGTCCAGTGACCTTCTCTTTGACCTCCTCTTTTCTCTCTACTCCACCTGAGACCCCCTCACTGGGATTGGAAGTCCCACCTCAACTCTCCTCTCCTGCCCAGCTATTGGCTATTCCACTCTTTATTAACCAATCAGAGATGATGGAGAACAGTTTTTATACAACACTGAGATAGGAGAGTCTTTAATAGTAATGACAATACCAGAATCGGTTAGTATTAGGTCACTGCAGGTTCAGGAATTAACAATCAAGTATACAGAGACACACGTTAATACAATGTGAATTAAGGTCACCTCCACACATCAGTCAATCTTTACTGGGCAGAGATAAGGTGGGGGTAGGCTGGTCAATCCAGCTGGTCCAACTACAGATTTCCATGCGGTTTCCTTGTGCAGCTCCATCCTGGCTGGACAGGGGTTTCAGGCATACTATCTAGGCCCGAAGAAGTATCTGATGACATGTAGCAATGACACACAGACCCCCTGACAGCTGTGCTCCATAGGATAGTGAGTAAAGGAGAAGAAAGATATCAAGAAACCAGAACACACAGCAGTTGCTCTAAGTGTTCCTGGTATTCATGGCCCCAGCTAGGGCAGGGCTGCCATAAAAACAAAGATGTTCCTGCTTCCTCCTCCTCATTTTTAAAGGTTTATTTATTATTTTTATTTTATGTGTATGAGTGTTTATGGCACTGGGTATGTGCCTGGTGCCCACGGAGGTCAGAAAAAGGAGCTGGAGTCCTTGGAAATGGAGTTAAGGACAGCTGTGAGCTGCCTTGTGGGTGTTGGGAGCTGAACCCGGGTCCTCTGCAAGAGGAGCCAGTCCTCTTGGTGGCTGAGCTATCTTGCCAGCCTTCTTGTCTTCTTGCCAAAAGGGGATTGCTTGTCCAGGACAAGAAACCTAACTGCTTGTTTTCAAGGTCCCTGCCCTACACTCCTCTGAACTGCCCTTAACTGCCTGAAAAGTTTTTCCCCCTCATCACTGCTGTCTCTTTTCTTTTTTTCTTCTTTTTGCTTAGTAGAATGAAAACTTGTGTGTTGTCTTGGTTTTTTTTTTTTTTTTTGGTTGTTGTTTATTGTTTTTGTTCTTTTTTACTTTTTTTGCTAGTAAGTCCCAACTGCTCTGCCATCTTTTTGTTTTTGTTTTTCCAGACAGGGTTTCTCTGTGTAGCCCTAGCTGTCCTGGACTCGCTACATAGACCCGGCTCACATAGTTCCACCTGCCTCTACCACCCAAGTGCTGCACCACCAAGCCCAGCTTCTGCTCCATCTTAACTCATCTCGGCCAGAAAATCTTTTCAATGTAAGTCAAGATCTGGATGGATCCCCATGAGAGGCTTCTTGGCTACACAGTTAGCAGCCAGGAACTGCATCTTCCACCATCAACCTAAACCTTACTTTCCTTTTCTATTGTAAAATTTAGGAAACAATGCTTTTGGTTGCTTTGTTGTTGCTTATGTCTTAGAATTTCCATTGATGCGAACAGACATAATGACCGTGGCAACACTTATAAAGGACAGCATTTCATTGGGCTGGCTTACAGTTTCAGAGGTGTAGTCCATTACCATCATGGTGGAAAGCATGGCAGTGTGCAGGCAGACATGGTGCTGGAAAAGCTGAGAGTTCTAGAACTTGGTTGGAAGGCAACCAGGAAGAAACTGGATTCCAAACTGGGAATGGCTTGAGCATGTAAGGCTTCAAAGCCCTGCCTCCACAGTGACACATTTTCTCTAACAAAGCCACACCTCCTCCAATAAGGCCATACCTCCTAACAGTGCCACTCCCTATGGCCAAGCATTCAAACATATGAGTATATGGGGCCACACTTATTCAAACCACCACTTTTTTTTTTCTGTTTTGTTGTTGTTGTTTTGTTTTGAGACAGGGTCTCACTGTATACCTCTGACTAGCCTGAGGAATTCCACGAAGACCAGTCTGGCCTTGAACTCACAGTGTTACACCTGCCTTTGCCTCCTGAGTGCTGGTACCAACATACTCAACAATGTTTGTTTTGTTTTAAACCAATGCCAATTTTACAAATGTTACTTACTTATTCCATTCTGACACGTGTGTGTCAGAAATGCCACACCACATTAAAGAACCCTGTGGGGCTAATTTGTTGTGGTGGGGTACATGTTTAATCCCAGCATCAGGGAGGCAGAGGCAGGAAGATCTTTGTGAGTTCCAGGCCACCCTGGTCTACAAAGTAAGATCCAGGACAGCTTTGGAGCAGAAGTTCCTGAAGTGAGGGGGCCAGCAGAAGCCTGTGGAATTGTGTGGTCAGTGACCAGAATGGAAACTATGACTGTGAGGCTGAGAAGGCTCAACTCTTAGGCATTTCTGAAAACACTTGGGTTCAATCCAGATGGCAGAGCTTGGCAGGAAAGCCAGTTAGAGGCAGAACACTCTGAACCTGTGCTACCTTATAGTCAGAATGCTAATCAAAATAGCAGTTTGCACGAACAGGGGTAGCTTGGACTGCCCTGGCAGGCATCTCAATGTGGCTGGAGGCTGTGTACTTCCGCTGAGTCAGTAAGAGTGGGAACACACTGGTGACTAACTAGAGCCAGCCTGGTGGGTCTGACATGCTGAGGTGGCAGAGAGCTTCTGGCTTAGGTTATAAGAAGGCCTCCTATGTGAATGTTTCCCAATGCCCACCCTCAAGACAGCTCTGTTCAAATACTTAGTGAGGAAGCTCTGGCCTTGGACTCTATCCCCGTCTCTTGCTTCTGACTCACCCGTTACATACACATCAACAGAAGATAGATTGTAAATAAACTACTGAACAAAATAACCCATCTGCAGTTCCCCACAGCTGTTGTAGGACAATCACCTTTCTACTGTTGAAAGGACAAAAAAAGAAGAGTGATAACAATGATAAACTGCTTTCATTGATCATTAATTTAAGCATCAGATGGTGCTGAGAGAGTCTCATTGTACAACTTAAGCTGGCCCCTAAACTCAAGATCCTTTTTGTCTCAGCCTCTTTGGTGAAAGCATTTTCATACATTATCTTATTCAATCCTCAGAAGACCCTGTGCATTCAGTGCTTTTATCAGTGATATAAGGTCCTTTAGACGTGAAAAGTTTCCAGAAAAAAATATTAGCCTAAATACACTTTCAATGTCTTAATGTTTGACATTTTGATGACAGATACGATCACCCAGAGTAGGAGAGCAGGTAAGGAAAGGTAGTAGTGGTTTGAAGGAGAATGGCCCTCAGGCCTATGTATTTGAATGCTTGTTATCAGCAAAGCAAAGGTGCCATGTTTTCCTGTTTATTACATGGATTGTTGCAGGGGCCACTGGGGACAAGCCAGATGAAGAGCTGCTTAGGGCCAAGCGTGTAGGAAGATACTCATCACCCTCCAGGAGCCTCATACTTCAGTCTGAAATCTTTCTGAAATGTGTTTTGGGGATTTATGGACGCTTTATGTCTTGGTCACTGTTTTATAGCTGTGAAGAGACATCATGACTATGACAACTTGTTTAAGGGAAAGCATTTAAATGGGGCTTACTTATAGTTTCAGTGGTTTAGTTCATTATCAGCATGGCCAGAAGCCTGGTGGCACACAGGCAAACATAAGAGCTGAGAGTTCTCCATCCTTATTTGAAGGCAGCAGGAAGAGAGGAACACTGGGCTTGGCTTGAGCTTTGAAACACCAAAGCCCACCCCAATGATACACCTACTCCAACAAGGCCACACCTTCTAATCCCTCTCAAGTAGTGCCACTTCCTGATGACCAAGTATTCAACTATATGAGCCTATGGGGGCCATTTCTATTTAAAGCACCACACTTTATTAAACAGATGTGGTTAAAATGGAGGTAGAAGATAGGACTAAAGTCCCAACCCTCTAATCACGTGTTTGGTTTCCATAGTAACCATCCTTCATGCTTAAGCTCTCCAGGAAGCCACCAAGATTTGCCCCATTAGAACAAAAGATGCTTCCATCACCCAGGAAATTCCGAGGAATTTAGAAACACTGTATCGGAGGCTCAAAAATATTGCAAAAACCATTCTCAGGAGCTGTTTTAGGAACTGCTATCAAAAGCCAAATGCATTCTGGGTGTGATGATGCTCACCTTTAATCCCAGTACTCAAGGCAGAGGCAAGAGAAATATCTGTAAATTCAAGGTCAGCCTGGTCTACACAGAAAATTCCAGAATCATCAGGGTTATATAACAGAACCCCCCTCTTCCTTTGGTTGTCCTGGACTTGATTTATAGAACAGGCTGGCCTTAAACTCACAGAGATCCAACTGCCTCTGTCTCCCTGAGTGCTGAGATTAAATGGCGCTGGAAAACTTGCATCTTTTCTGCAAGATGGAGGCAGAGAAAGCCAGATTGGGACTATAGTGGGCTTTTGAAACCTCAAAGCCTACCTCCAGTGACACTTCCTTCAACAAGGGCATACCTCCTAATCTTTCCTAAACAGTTCCCCCAACTGAGGGCCAACCATTTTAATATTTGAGTCTATGGGGCCATTGCCATTCAGACCATCAGAGGAACTATGTCTCCTCTGAGAACAAATACTTATTTTCTTTTATATCACAATGACACACACACACACCTAAAAGAAAAATGGGGGAGGAATATAGTACCCTCCAGTCTTTTCTTGCCTCTCTTCTCAGCATCTGTGCCTGCAAGGCTGCCTTTGTGAACTGTGACACCTGGTGTCCTATCCTGGCATTTTTCAGAACTGACTGCTCTTCTGGATTGGATGGAGAGGGAGAATCAGCAGGATATCGATGGACTGGGAAGAGAACAGCTGGGGACTTCTGCTGGGAGGTGTGCCTCTGGCTGGGGCTGAGGGCTTCTGCCACCATAGCTCAGAGGGGTGACTATCTCCAAGCTTCTCCTGGCCTCAGGGTAGCATGAGTTCCCCATCTTGTCAGTTCCTCAAAGCGAGTAAAGAGCCTCCTACGGTTTCTACCCTTGGGTCCCCTTTGCCTATAGCATGGTAAATAATCTTATCATTGCAGTTCTTTCTTGGGTATAACCCTGGGTGAGTTCTGTTTCCTGCTGGGCTCCCAGTGGTTTACAGATATGAACACACAAAAAGAAAAGCTAGTCACCCATGAGGATATGACAGAAACATCCACTTCACATGCACCTGTAAGAGTTTGGCTGTGAGTAACAGGGAGGTAAAATTTTCCACCCATTCACACAGACCAAAAATAAGTAACTTATGACCTTAAGAAGAAATGAGGACTCTTACTGTTTGTTGATGAATGTACAACTAATTTGTTCTTCTATAGAGAGGTACAATTTGGCCATGTTGAGAAAAACAAAATTGTGCACAGCCTTTGACTCGCTTTAGAGTCAGTCTTTCCTACAAAAACAAAAATTCTAGGAATCAAGACTCCATGAACAAGCTTGTTTGTCGAAGAAGGACCAAAAGTGGACTTAACCTACAGGTCAGTCACTGAAGGATAATACGTTAGAACGGCACAATGAAATATTAGACAGCTATTATTAAAGCAAAGCGGCGCTGTGCTCACCGACCCGAGCAGACATTGTGCAATCAACAGCTTGCAGAGCATTGTATGCAGCGTGCACGGCAGGAGTTTCTCAACATCTCCCAAGATCCAGTCTCTTTTCTTAGGTAAATACATCCTTAAAATAGAGCCAGGCATATGACTAGCCAGCTTGACACTATTTCCAAGAATCTCTTACAGTTACTTATGTATGTGGCTTTAAAATTATGATTTAAAGGGAAGTGTTTAGATGTGTAACCTGTGTGCCTTTCAGATTCTGTTTTTAGAGAAAGGAATGCCCCCAATTTTCCTCCTCACCATTGACTGGAATCTAGACACGGTGTATGAATACTTCTGAGGGGAAGGAGGGAAGAGGAGATAGTGGAGAGAGGGGAGAGAGAGAGAAACCTGTATACCTGCTTGCATTCCAAGATGACCTCATAGAGAGGAGCCAATTTGCCAGTCTGGGGCCACCCACTTTGGAACTGTTCTGTGTGAAATTTTCATCTTGTTTAGGCAGTAGATACTTTGGTTGATTTCAAGAACAAAATCTGAATCTCTATGCAGAATGTTTTGTGTTTTTATCAAGGAAATGGTAATTTTTTTTTGTATATATGTGTGTGTGTGTGTGTAATGAACTTAGTGAAAGACTCTGAAAGGTCCTGTCCAACCTGTGCTCCTGGGTTCTCGGAACTGGAACAAAGTTGGAGATGTTTAATTGTAGCCTTGGCTAGCCTGGAACTCACAGAGACCTTCCTGCTCTGTCTCCCATGAGCAGGGACTGAAAGCTTGTGTTAATATGTCCAGCTGTACTTTTTTCAAAACAAACAAACAAACAAAATGGGTTTTGTTTGTCAGAGGTATAACCTGGTATTTGCTGTTTAGCTCAGGCTAGCCTCAAACTTGCATTCCTCTTGCCTGACTCAGGAGCACTGGGCTGTAGCGTGCACCGCACCCAGCTATGTACTGCCCCTTCACCTGTGCCCTAGGCACGCCTTTTATGACGAAAAGAGAAACTAACTCAAGCTGAAGGGGGAGGTGTAAAAATTCAGGGAGATCACACAGATTTTGAAGTCAAAAGGCCCAATATGGCAGACTTGCACCCCAGCAATGCACAGCAAAGCTCTCCAGGCATGTTCCTCTAAGAATAGCTTGGAAGGTTGGTTCAAGCTGAAAGTTCTTGGGCCCTGCTCTAGACCCACTGAGTCAAAAACCTGGTGAGGGTCAATGATCTGTTCTAGCAAGCGTTTAAAATAAAAGGTGGGGAAGTGGGACACACAGAACAGGGCTGCATCTGTCTGAGTTTCATACACACACACACACACACACACACACACGAGTCAAACAATCAAAAAGAATGCACAGTTCTATGGCCCTTGATAACGTTCCACTTTCATTAATGATATAAAGTTGTACGAGTGCATTATTGTTTAAGTTAGTTTTGTTTTGTTTTTTTTTTACTTTTAAATACTAATTCTAAAGCATGACTCAATAAGTCAAACAACTAACAGTTTTCTTTGTGAAGGGAAGAAGGGTAGGTGGCAGGAAGGACAAGAGGCTTGAAGGGTCTTTAGTATTGGAGAGCCAGGCCCTCACTGTGGAGGAAAGCTGTCGGGTGTGCAGGCAGACACTGCTCTCCGTTCACCTGCTTAACAGGGCTGTTAAAAGGTGTCTCAGGGAACCATGAGCTGTCTGGTAACTCATGGGTTAAAATACTCATGCACACGTGTTTGTGGAGAAGAGGGAGAGAAGGAAGAAGGGGAGGTGGGAGGGTTGAGAGTAGGAAAAGAAAGAATTGGATGAGGTGTGTGTGCATGTGTGCGCGTGCGCGCATGTGTTTTAACACGGTTGATGACTTTCTTTCTTTTTTTTTTTTCTTTTCCAGAGAAAGTGGTAGGATGAGTGACAGGTCATTTGAACCAGGCATAGACGAAGGCCTTACTAAATTTGATCCCTAATTTAGTTCTGGGAAAAGGAGGGAAGTCAGACCTGTGTGCAGAAGCAAGTTCAAGACAGCAGGCAGCCCTGCAGGTTCACTCAGGAGGGCAGCCTGCAGAAGGCTGTTGTTTGAATTGCATTTCTTTGATTGCAGCAATTATGAACCTTTGTATGTGTTGCTGCTTAGCACTGATCCTCCTGATGCAAATTCTCTGCACATTTTCTCTGTCCACATACTCACTGGACTCTCTCCATCTCTCTTTATTTTCTTCTTCTTCTTTTTAAAATAGGCAAATAGATGACTCTTTTCTGTTAATCATACTTGGGATAAATATTTAGTCTACGGTCTTTTTTTTTTTTCTTCCCCGGGACAGGGTTTCTCTGTGTAGCCCTGGCTGTCCTGGAACTCGCTCTATAGACCAGGTTGGCCTCAAATTTCCAGAGATCTGCTTGCCTCTGCCTTCTAAGTGCTGAGAGTAAAGGCATATGCAATCACTGCCTGGCTTAGTCTACAGTCTTTTATCTTAATTTTTATTTTTAAGGTGTAGAAATGAAATTTGCAAGTACTGGAATGTCTGACCTTAGTAATACTTTTCAATTGCTTTTAGATTTGAGGAAGTCATATGTCCTTCACAGCTCTGATAAACATGCCAGTCCCTTTTCTTCTTAATTTTATTTAATGTGATCTTGATATTTAACGTTTCAACTCATCTGGAGGTTTCTTTCGAGGCATGCTGTTAAGATATGGATCTAACCGCATTTCTGCCCCAAATTACTAATTATTCCAACACCATTCTAGGAAAGCATCCTCACTGCAGAATTGTAAAAAGCCTACAGTGTCATACATTGGGTTCATTTAGTCACATCTATTTCTGGATTCTCCATTTTGTTCATTAATATATGTTTTTTCCCACTTTTCTTTTTGCCAGAACCATTTTGTGTCCCTCCCACTTATGTTAGAGAATTTACCAATTTATAAGAGAAGTTATCAGAGGGCTGGCTAGGGATAGAGTCTTAATGATAATGATTTGGAATTTAAGGGGCCTCAGTAGACTGAAAACCCACACCATGATATAGTTATTAACATATAAAATCACCCATTTTATTAGTATAAAAGCAAAAAGTTCTTTGCACAACTTTTAGTAAAAAGATATGCCACTTAAAGTGTATGGTTTGCTGGCTTTTTGCTTATTCATGTATCTGTGCAATCATCACCACAACTAACCTGAGATCACTTCATTTCCCCCCCAAAACACTGGCCTCACCCACCACCTACCCAGGCTGCAATACCCTTACTTCCTCAGTCCTGGGAACATCTGACCAACTTCGTGTCTATTTTGAACATCACATACAAATTGAATCATGCACTTCATGGTCCTTGTGGCCAGCTTCTTTCACTTGCCGTGATGTTTCAAGGATCATATATATTGTGACAGTGTTACATAATTGTTTCTTATTTCCTGTTCATAGTTCAACATGTGGAAGTACCCCAATTAAATATTTAAGTTTAATTATTTATTTAAATATTAAAAAGTATAAATTAAAATATTAAAAATAAAAGTATTAAAATTAAATACTTACTTTTAATATTTTCCCCTTTGAGTGGTGTGGTTATGAGCATTTGTATGGACGTAGTTTTTTTGGGGGGGAGTTATATATTCTTAAATGTTGTGATTGATAAATATGCTTCTGATTTCTTCTATTGCATTTATTTAAGTATCTTTGTCTTCTAGGACGTATGTGCTTTGCTTATCAAGACTTGATGGAGACTATAGGACGGTCCTCAAATATGAGCAACACTGAACCAAATGTTATCAATTTCAGTCTTTGTTCACTTTTTTGTTCCCAGCATGTAAATCTTTCTAGCCATTAATGCCTCCATAGCATTGGAATAAGCTCAAGGTTATACTTCTTTATTAATGGAATGCTTTGGACCTTTCTAATATTTATCACATAGCTGCCTTAAAGCATATTTTTTAAGACAGTGTCTCACTGTGTAGCTCTGAGCGTTGCCCTAGAACTCACTATGCAGACCAGGCTGACTTCAAACTCACAGAGATCCACCTGTCTCTGTCTTCTGTGCCTCCATGCCCATTTTGTTTTTTTGAGGCAAGGCCCGACTGTATAGCCTAGTCTTACCTGGAATTCTCTATGTAAACCAAGTTGGCCTCTGACTCACAGAGATCCACCTGCCTCTGTTTCCTGACTGCTGCAACACTACACTAAGGTTCTATCACAAAGGTCTTTTTTTTTTAACTAATTAATTTATTTTATGTGCATTGGGTGTGTTTTATCTGTTTATATATCTGTGTACTGTGTTTGTGCTTGGTGTCTACAGAGGCCAGAAGAAGGCATCAGATCATCTGGGACTCAAGTTACAGAAAGTTGTAAATTGTCATGTGGGTGCTAGGTACAGAAGCCAGGTCCTCTAGAGGAGCAGCCAGTGCTTTTAGCCACTAAGCTTGTCTCTCCAGCTTGTCTCATAGTTTTAATATAAATAGCAGAAAGTTAAAATGACTGAAAAAAATTTAAACAGCATCAACATGACAGCCCTGACTTCATGCACTTTTCACAATTTTTATATTGTTAAAAAAACAACAACACATTCTATTTTGTTTTGTTTTTAAGACAGGGTTTCTCTGTGTAGCCTTGGCTGTTCTAGAACTTGCTCTGTAGACCAATTTGACCTCCTGCCTCTGCCTCCTGAGTGCTGGGGTTAAAGGCAAGCTCCTCCTCCACCACCACCTGGCAACATATTCTATTTTAAAGCAATCTTTGGGGAAATTCACATACATGAAATTAATTTAAAGTATATACATCGATTTTTTTTCCATAAAAGAGGAACCGGAATCCATGGAATCTTGTCACATCCTTGAGAGGTAGGCACCTTTCTTGCCCTCGCTGGATGGAGGAACGGGATGCCGTTGAGCCCACTGTTCAGTCGACTGTTTTCTGTGCTGTGTATTGAGCGTCACTCAGTTGAATGACTATTATCTCTGGCACTGTATGTAGTGACAACATCAGCTCCTCCCGTATGGCTATGCTCTCCTGTCACCCCAGCCCTCTGACACAGGGCCCTCAGGTTAATTACGTTCCCTTCATTTTGATTGAGTTTCTCAATGAGGCTTTTCAGTGAAGTGTTGTCCTTTGTTCCTTTCCATCTACTTTCTCTTTGATCTAACAAGATAGTACACCCAAGAGCCCTGTTGCTCTTTGAAAGGGTATGATGTCTTTCTACCATATGCTTTTTTTTTTCCTTCCATCTTTTTTTCTGATACTCACTGAGAGATGCTCATTGCTATGTGTCTGTGGAGAGTTCTGCTGCTGGGGCAGCATGTCATTCTGAAGGGGTCAGGCACCACATGTTGGGTCCACCAGAGACTAGACTGGGATGATTTAGCACAGCACAGACCACAGCCGCCCTGGCTGTGCCTGCTCTGTGTGCCTGCTCTCTGGAAGTGCCAGGCCATGCACAGTCAGCAGGCTAGTTACACTTTCTATGTTACCTTTAACCTGGTTTCATGTGTGTTTTCACTGCCAGTTTTCCTTCCCCTTTTGACAGAACTTCCTTTTTGATGGGATGTGTGGTGAAGGGCTGCGGGAGGGAGGGATTAAGCCTTAAGGTACCTTTGTCTGGCAAACATTGAAAACAGAATGCAGCTGAAGATTCTCTCACAGGGTAGCTCCCTATTCACTTCCGCTCCCCAGGATCTTTCAGTGTAGAGTTCTCAACCCTCTCTGTGAAAGGACCCTTTCACATGGGTCACCTAAGACCATTTGAAAACACAGACATTTGCATTATGATCCATAACAGCAGCAAAATTACAGTGATGAAGTAACAATGAAAATAATGTTATGGTTG
The DNA here is from genome assembly GCA_028658305.1 of Pachyuromys duprasi. NCBI lineage: Eukaryota > Metazoa > Chordata > Mammalia > Rodentia > Muridae > Pachyuromys > Pachyuromys duprasi. The sequence continues at coordinate 52,303,994 of CM053762.1, read as the reverse complement.
GGGGTCACCACATGAGGAACTGAATTAAACGGTCACAGCGTTAGGAAGGTTGAAAACCGTTCTTTTAGTGTTTTTCCTTATTCAGCATTTGCTAGGGACAGTCCTGGGGTGAGAATCTGGAGATATTGTTCCGTGGTCTAAAAGAGATAGAAGCCTCTGCCTCTCCAGAGACACTCAAAAGGGGGCTGCTGGGTAATTCTGAAGCTCGCTTCTTTGACCCTCCCTCAACCCCTGCTTTCTTAACTTTAGGGATCCATTAGTCTCTTAAAAAGCAAGATCAAGGCTGGGGAACATCACGTGGATGTTAACCTTGGGTGTAGGAATTAGACCTTTCTCACCATTTTAGAGGAGCATGTGGTGCAACCATTTGGAAAAACAGCTTTTGAGTTTCATGTTTGTAGCTTGGTGCTGGCAGTGGTGGTGGTGCACGCCTTTTATCCTGCCGCTTCGGAGGCAGAGGCAGGCACAGCTCTGAGTCAGAGGCCAGCTTGGTCTATAGAGCGAGTTCCAGAACAGCCAGGTCTACACAGAGAAACCCTGTCTCGAAAAAAAAAAAACAACAACAAAAGAAAAAGAAAAAGGAAAAAAAAAAGAGTTCTTTATTTGCTAACTAAATACTCACATAAGCCCACATCCTACTCCTGTATAAGTAAACACTCATATTTATGCAAGGAGTCATACATGAATAGTCTTAGTGGTTTTATTCAAGTGCAAATGAACCAATGTCTGTCAGATTAAAAACTGTAGTATACTCTCTGTTTTTGTTTTGTTGTTGTTGTTTGGGAGTTTTGTTTGTTTGTTAGTTTTGTTTTGCTTTTGAGGCAGGGTTTCTCTGTGTAACAACTCTGGCTTTGTAGACCAGGCTGGCCTCGAACTCACAGAGATCTGCTTGTGCACCACCACCACCACCACCCAAGCTAATTTAATTCTAATTAAAGGCACAAGCCAACGATACACACACACCATGGATGAATGTCACAAATATTTTGAATGGAAGATGGGCACAACAGCACATATTACATGGTTCCCTCAACATGAAACTAGAAGACCAATTTCATCTTAACGGCAAAAGGCAAGTTTATAGCTGTGTACAGACACAGAGGGGAACTGACTTCAAGAGTGTTGTGTGACATGAGTGGAGAGTTAGCTCTGCAGGTAAGAGCACTTGCTGCTTTGTGAAAGGACCTGAATTTGGTTCCTAGTACTCACGCAGGGTGGGCTTGTCTGGCTTCTTGGGTACTTACACTTTTGTGGCATATACTCATACAGAGACACACATACACCTGTAAATAAAAATAATAAAAACTGAACCTTTAAGAAGGCACACGAGAAGGGCTGGAGAGATGGCTCCGTGGATAAGAGCACCAGCTGCTCTTCTAGAGGAGCCAGCTTCAATCCCCGGCACCCACATGGCAGCTCACAACTGAGTAACAGTTCCAGGGACTCTGACATCCTCACACAGACATACACGTAGGCAAAACACCAATGCACATAAAATAAAAATAAATATATATATTTTAAAGAAGGCGCTTGAGGACAAATGAGTATATTCTGTGTCTTGAGGATGGTGGGAACTACATGGCATGCAAACTTGTGAAAAATATTGAGGTATACACTTCAAGTGAATTTAACATCCACACTGGCACTGTGGCCCACATGTACACACGTGCTTTTATGCTCGCGAGTGCGCACACACGCGTGCACACACACACAAAATCAAGTATAATTTAAAAAAATACATAAATTGCTTAGGCTTAAGGCCCTCAGACCTTAGTAGGCCCCCGGACCCTTAGCACAACTGACTCCATAATGGAAGTGTCATTCAGGCTGTAAAACTTAGCACATAGAGAACACTATCTGCCAAAACAAAACCAAAGACCTAATCCATCAACGTCCATAGTTCTGGGAAAGTCTCTAAATGTACTAGCCTCCTACAGTTCTGTTTCTGGCCAATTGTTTTTGCTAACTGAAGTATCTCAACCTAGGACATGGCCTTTGTGCTTAAAGTCTCATACTGAGAAAGGCTCAGGGCTACCCTGGGATTCTGAACGCTTAGTGTAGTGGCTAACAAGCACTTCCTATTGGCTTAAACCTGTGTTGGAGCAGTCTTCTCTGGTGACACCAAACAACAGTCACACCATACAGCAGATTCTGTACAATATCCTTGACATTAACTATCTTAACCTTTAACGAAAACCCTACTTTTATTTCACAATTTCTTTTTAAAACATGCTTTATCATTATTACACGTGTGCATGATGCAGGTGTGTGGGGCCTGCTCATGCCCCAGAACGCATATGGAGGTCAGAAGACAACTCTGTAGAGTTGGGTCTCTCCTCCCATCTTCACATAGGTTCCAGGGGTAAAACTCAGGACATCAGGTTCATGAGGTAAGTGCTTTGCCTCTGAGCGGTCTCATCATCTTATCTTTCACAATTTTACACACACACACACACACATACATGCATACATATCTACATATATGCATATAAATGGTATGCTTTGGTATTCCCATCTCATTATCCTCACTTACCCCTTTCCCTCCCCCATAAACCATAAAAAAAAAATAAAAATGTACTAAAGCCTTAAAACAAGACCAAAATGATCTTACATTTCCAGAGGCTTGCACTTTCTAGACTCGAAGATAAGAGGCTGAAGGCCTGCGCCCTACACGGGCTGAGCGCTGACTCAGGAGACTGCAGCCTTTCGCTGTTGTTGGACTTACCTTTGCTATATTTTAATCTTTCTGTAATGAGCATTCATTTTTTTAAAGCCTAAATTACTGAAATTTTAATGTACTCAAATACTTGTAAAACAAGTCTAACACAAGAAGATTATATTGCTCACTGGATTTAAAAAAGATTGGCATCAGCACTAGCTTCATGATTTTCCCTTGTGCCTCTCAAGGAAGTGTGTTTCTGGAGAACTGGGGAACAATAAAGGGTAAAGAGCGGGGTTTTCAAGTCCTTTTCCTGCGTCCTTATCAGTCTCAAAGTCATCATCCAGACAGTTCAGCTCCCTGGATCCTTAATCCCTTAGCCAAGGCTTGCCCTACATACTCTTGTGATAAGGACGTATTCATTTTATACTAAAAAGTCAGGCAACAAGAATGACAACAGACTGGAAAGGAAACAGAAGAGCATGGGGAAAAGGCAGCGGAATGGAAGAAAAAGATGCAGAGTGAGACAGCAAAGAAGCAGGTTGAGAGAGCAGGGACGGGGAAGGAGAGAGTGAGCTGTTGCAAGGACCAGGAAGGAGGCAGTGCTGGGCAAAGCTGTGGTTAGACACAGCCGCAGCCCACAGCGAACCAGAGGCCACACGGAGAGGGGACCAGCAGCAGCAGGCAGATGGGGCATTGGGTGGGTTCTGGAGTGGCCAGATGAGGGCCCTTTCCTGCTTAGGTTCTTGGGCACCTAGCAGTTTGAGAAGGACTATTACATGTGTCCGCCATTTACTTTAAATAGCCAACCATGCCGAGTGTGGGCTGGCTGAGTGTTTTGGGAGTTCTGAGAGAGACTTAGCAAGACTTGGGCAGTCCCCAAGTCCCTCTAAGTCAAAGAAAATCACAGAAGGAGGCAGTGGGAGGGTCTTCCAGGGAGTCTCCTGGGAGGAGTATGTTACCAGGTAAGTGCATTTAGTGGCCATTGAAAAGTAGAAAATGACAGGTCAGGAGAGCTGTGTGTGCCCACAAGATTTACTGTGTGGGGGCTCAGGAGATAGCTCAGTCCGTACAGTTTCTGCTTTACAGCAACAGGACCTGAATTCAACACCCAAAGTGCATGCAAACCAGACAAGCAACCAGACCCAGGTATGTGGCATTCACTTGTAATCCCCCCACGAGGAAAGCAGAGACTGGTGGATCCCGAGGCATCAGCTTCAATCAGGGCAGTCGGAATGAAAGAAAACACTTCTGGGAAGTTTGCATGAGGCTACAGCTCCCTCCTAGCTCACATGTGGACTCCCGAGTGGCAGCCGTATCCATAGTTGTCCAGGAGAGATGCTCAGGTCTCTGACACAGTTAACAAGTGGAGGATGGCCCATGTGGGAATGACTCTGGGCCTACAAATGACCAGCAGACTGAACAAAAGCCAGAGCAGCATCAGTTAAAGGACTGCCCCTCCACCCTGTGTGTGCGTGCACACGTGAGCTTGTATGTTTATGTGTGTATGTATGCGTTGCATGTGTGTATGGATGTGTGTGCATGAGTGTGCATATGTGTGTGTCTGTGTCGTGCTTCAAACTCAGAAGAGGGCAACAAGTGTCCACCTCTGCCTATCACTTTGAGGCAAGGTCTCTTCTGGAACCTGGGGCTCCAGTTAGGCTGTCAGCCAGCATGGCTCAGCAATCCTATCGCCAACTCTGTCTCCCCTCGCTCAGCTAATTACATAGGATTTGAACTTTGGTCTTCATGACTGTGCCGTAAGCTCTCTTAACCGCCGAGCCGTCTCTCCAGTCTCTCAGTCTCGTATTTAACCTTGAACCACGTTGCTCTCCAACTGAGACAGAAGTCTTATCTTCATTTATAGATCAAAGTCCCTCCATTCTGTCACTAATACTTTTGCCCAATGGTATATTTACAAATGTATATTGGATGCACTCATGAGTAATTATAGTGAATTATTATTGTTTAATTAACATGCTTTGAATGCTTAACAGTACCAGGCACTGTACCGAACCCTTCACAGGTACTGAGTCCTAGCAAGAGCTCTAGGAAGCACAGAAAGTATTACTCCTATTTAACAATAAAAGAAACTGAGGATCAGGGAGTTAAGGACATTTATCTCAGGTAACAGGAACAGAAGGGATGTCATCTTACTGTGGAACTCACAGTTTTAGCCAACACATACACTTCACCTTAACAGAGATTTGCCTCAAGATTTCTCATCAAGTATTTATCACTAAGTATTATATTGTGTATAGTTTCCATTCCATAAAATGGTTATATTTCCTCATAGAATTTTTGTAATTCTTTGGGCCTTCCCAATACTAATTTATCCCAGGACCTAAATCAAGGAACTACCTGACTCAGTAGTAAACATGGTAAATCTAAATACAGATTTAAATATCTGTGCTTATTGATATATCTGTATATAAATGAATCTATGTATTTCTAGTAGAGTATGGCAATATTCCAGAGCAGTCAATATGGAGCCATGGTGTCATGGGCTCCACTCATTGCTGAGAGCAAACAAATAGCCCTGATATCTTCTCTAACACTGTGTCTCCTGTTCTCTGTGCCTGGTCTTCAAGCGTATATCCATTCATTTGACCAAAGCTTTCTTTTTTAAAAGCCACATTTATTTAGTTAGTTCGCACACATGTACATATGTGTGTTTGTGTGTGTGCCAAAATCCACTGATGTATCTGATGCCATGTGAACCTTAGTGGAAACTCTGGACTTCACTTAATTATGTAATGCATCCATGGTGGTTTGTTAACTGCACGAGATGTGCAGGGAGATGTGTGCAGAGCGTGGAGAAGGCAAGAGGGGCAGGGGGTCTATAGAATCTCTCTCTACTATCTGCTAAAATATTACAGAAATCTGAAGATGCTTTTAAAAACTCTATTTATTAAAAAAAAAAAAAAGGTAGCTCAGTAGCCAGATGAGTTTCCCTAGTAGGAGGAACAGGAACCGTTTCTGACATGAACTTAATGACTGGCTCCTTTACCCTCCCCCTCTCCCCCAAGGGAGGAACAGTCTTGCTAGGCCACAGAGGAGGACATGGCAGCCAGTCCTGAAGATACCTGATAAGCTAGGGTCAGATGAGAAGGGAGGAGGACCTCCCCTAGCAGTGGACTTGGAAAGGGGCAGGGAGGAGTTGAGGGAGGGAGGATGGGATTGGGAGGGAATGAAGGAAGGGGCTATGGCTGGGATACAAAGTAAATAACCTGTGATTAATTAAAAAAAAAAGGTGTGTGTGTGCTGGGATAGTAGCTCACTGGTAGAATATTTTCTAATGTGTAGAAAGCCTGGGGGTTTAACTCTGCAAAATGACAAACAAGCAAACAAATGGGTCCATTTCAGAGACTAGTCAATCAACCCCACCAAAAAGAATGGGGAAGAAGGGCTTCCCAAGGAGATATAGCAGGGCCTATCAATACCACTATCAAATACTGAAGGACTTCATTTATTACTTCCCTTTTAGATAAGAGCATAGCACTGTGTTAGGAGAAACTTTCGGAAAAGTTTTTTTAAAAGTCACATGTTAGCATGTGCCATCTACACATCTCTGAGCCTGTTTGATTCCTTTGTGGAATAAGGGCTGTGTGATCGGAGACTCAGCAGCCGCTGCGGAGCATGAGGACACCATGGAGGCAAAAGCCGCTGATGAGCCTGGGTTTCTGATGAGCAGGATGCCTTGATGCCAATCCTGGGATTATCACATCAGGCTTATTTTACAAAACAGCGAAGAATTTATTTCTCATTTAAATTTATGCTGTTTGTATGCATATTACTATTAGTTGAATGCAATGCCAACCACAGGTAACAAACTCACTACCAATCTATTTTAAAACCGTATGTGAAGTGCATGAAGAAACAATCCAAGTAAGGGTTAATAAAGAGTTCACACGCACACAAAAAAAATCAAATAGGAACTTAATATAATTTTAAAAAAAACGGTCTTTCATTTGGAGGGAAAAAGATGCTAGTTGTACCAGCTCTCCATCTGGAAGAAAGCCTGGTCTACCCCACTTCCCACGTAAAAACAAACTCCAGATGGATTATAAGTCCAAACGTGAGAATAAAAATATTAGCTACAAATTGAGGAATTATTTATAAAGTTGTAAAGAAGCCCCTTATGTGGAAAAAGAAGTTCAGAAGCCCTAAGAGCCATCATCTGAAAATAATAATCTCATATTGCTGCCAAAGTGTGCCGACACACGTTTCAGGTGCTGAGAGAAACTACAAGCAAAGTCAAAAGCAAATGATGGGTATCTACTTCAGCATAAGCAATAATCATTAAAAAGATTTTAATCAACCTGGTTAAAATGTAGCTGAGAACATCAACAGAAATTTTCAGAAAAAAATAAGAATCAGGGAATAGTCGCAACTTCATAGACATTTGAAGAAAAAAGTTAGCATAATAATGCACCTAACATTCTTAATAAAGTATTTTTCACATGTTCTTTGACAATGTTATACGCCTAAACAGTGTATCTTGATCATCTCTACCCTCAACTTTCCCTTCTCAGTCCTCCAAACATGCTCCCCTGAGGGCTACTTTCTTTCTTTTTGTAACTTGATGAGTCCAGTTAGTGCTGCCTTGTTGGAATGTTCACTGAGCTTGTTGGCTTGCTCTCTGTGGGTAACTGTAGCTACAGTGAGTGACTTTACTAGTGCAATGGTTCCATCATTCCCAGAAGACAGCATGTCATGGAATTTCCTCCCCATCCTCCAGCTCTTACATTCTTTCTGCCTCCTCTTCGGCAAAGCTCCCGAGTCTTGGTGGAGTGTGTTGATATAAAAGTCCCATTTACAGCTGAGCACTCACTAAAAGCTGTAAAAGTCCCATTTACAGCTCAGCACCTTGACCAGTTATGGGTCTCTGCTTTAAATAACCGATGACCACTGTAAAGCGGAGCCTTTCTAATCAAGACGGAGAGCAGCACTAATCTGTGGGCATAAACACGAATATCTGGAAGGCAGTTTGAAAGCATGTTCATTTAGCAAGACAACAGTAAAAGGTTCTTTTCTAGGACCTAGGATCTCCTATGACATGGACTTTTGACCAGGTTCACAGTACCAGACATGAATACCTTCCCATGAAGCAGGCCCCAAAAGTGGTTAGTTACCTCCACAACCTCTGTGGCACTTATGTACCAGTGGGCATATCTTCCCTGGCAGGTCAGTACTGTAGCATTCAGGGTTGAAGACTAAGTAATAAGAACTTTTCTCCTCCAGGGCCCTGAAGAGTACCTTTCAGCATTAGGAAAGCTAGCCAGAAGGGGATGCTTTCCTGGCCAATTCAAGTTTGATTTCTTTATGTCTTGCAAAATGTGTGGTGTCTTCACCAATAAGGTTTCACCATATGGTTATGATGGGCAACCAAGACAAATCACAGTAGCAAGTGTTGTTTGGGGAACCTCCGGTGCCTCCTTAACCAGTTTGTAGGGAGGTAACTTGTGCTGGGCACTAAGATTTTCATTTAATAACTCATATCTTCTGGTGGAAGAATTGTCTACCCTTGCAGGGTCCCTGGTTAAGACTTTTTTTTAAAAAAGTATATAAATGAGCCAGGTGTTGGTGGCACATGCCTTTAATCCCAGCACTTGGGAGGCAGAAGCAGGTGGATCTCTGTGAGTTTGAGGCTATCCTGGTCTACAGAGTGAGTTCCAGAGCAAACATGGCTACACAGAGGAACCCTCTCTCAAAAAACAAACAAAGAAGCAAGCAAAAAACCATATAAATTCAGGTTCATTGGTAGCAGCTCTCAGCTACCATGCAGGGGAAGAGGGGAGAGAGAGAGAGGAGAGAGGAAAGAGATAGAGAGAGTGACTGAGAGAGAGAGGCATCCAGAGAGAAAGAGAGAGGAAAGAGAGGAAGAAGAGGAGAAAAGGTACAGAAAGAGAGAAGAGCCTCAGGTTCTTTTTATTTTTAATTATATGTTAAAATTAATGCATAATGTAGTAGATTTCCACAAAGATTTTTAATACCTCTTTTGTTGTTGTTGTTGCTTTGCTTGCTTGTTTGTTTGTTGAGACATAGGGGGTCTCACTATGCAGCCTTAGCTAGCCTAGAACTCACTATATAGACCAGGATCTCATAGAGGTCCACCTGCCTCTGCCTCCAGAGCTTTGGGATTAAGGATTTGTGTCACTACACTTCACCCTTATCTTTAGTTTTGGCTAACTTCCCCCTGTAGTTCCCTCTTCTCTCATTCCCTGTAGCACTTTGGATCTACCAGACTGACCAAAATGAAAAAGGTTGGTGAGACTATTGATATGGTATGGAATGTGAGCGTCTATAGCCTTCTGGGAAAGATTATATTATTTTCAAAAGTGCAAAGCAGTTTGATTCAGCAATACCACTTTTGGTAAACTGTCCCACAGAAAGGAGAGCACCATTTTAGAAGGAAAAACTTCTGATCCTCTGCTTCCTCTTCCCAGAATGTTAGGATGGCAAGCAAATACACCTGGTTTGTGTGGTTCTGGGATCAAGTCCAGGGCCTCCAACATACTAGGAAGCACTCCACTGAGCTACATCTCCAACTCCCACGGTTCTTGAGTGTCTACTTCAGGGCTGTACTACCCAGTCAGGAAGCTGCTTGTGTTTCTTCTCTATGTAAGGAGCCACCTGTGAAGCATGGTCCTGTAGTTCTGATTTATTCTTCCCATTTCGGTATTCCCTAGTTGGGGCTCATTATGTTAGTGGCTAAATGCTTCTGAAGATGGAAGAGTCTCTCCTGGTAGCCCAGCATCTACCTGGTAGGCCTCTTGATTTTCTAGCTTTTGACTGGGCCTGAGGGGCAGCTGAAATTTAGACGGACCTGACACAATCTACCTGTACAGAAGATTCAAAGGCTTCAGTGTCTGCAATGTAGGGAGGTCCTTTCAGCAAGGATACAGCACAAGAAGAGGCAGGAGCCTCTATAAACATAGCCCAAACCTCCCAAGTCCAGGTTGGGTTGCAACAGAGGCCATTAAATACTGATGGAACTGGGCAGAAAGTTCCATTGCTGCCTACAATTATGAAGAATAAGGAGTTTGGGGTTGAGTCCAGACAAAAACAGTAGTCTGCTTTAAGGAGATTTGGGTCTTTTCAAGCTCTGACAATGTCTGGGGGGGGTGGTTACCCAGAGTTGCCTGTTGGTTATCTTGTACAACTGTCACTGTATTTAACAACCACAGTGTATGTATTCTTTTCAAATGCACATTCACAAAATGAGATGGTAAACTAGACTGTAAAGACAGCTACACTTAGGGTAGAGTTAGAGACACGGTCTGCTTTCTGACCATAAAGGAATGAAGTCAGAATTCATTAGCAATAATGTTTCTTTTTAAAATCTTGAATATTTGGAGATCAAGTAACTTTAAATAACCCATGGCTCAAAGAAGTACTCAAATGACATTAGAAAAATAAAAGCTAAATAAGGAAAGGGTAAAGATGGCAGAAGTTAGTGAGATAGAACACAAAAAAATTGGCAAAACCTGAAGCTGGTTTTTGAAAGACAAATGAAACAGATAAATATCTCTGTCAGGGAGAGGGAAGGAGGAAGAGAGGGAGAGAGAGAGAAAGAGAGAATAAGTTAGGGAATTACTAATATCCAAAATGAACGCTGCAGATCTGAAGATAAGGGGGGTATTGTGAGTCCCCCAAACCTGAAAAGCCTTAGATGACATGAACACATGTATAGAAAAATACAATGAGTCAATACTGGCCCAAGATGAAATGTAAACTCTAACCATGCTTATATCTATTGAGGAAGTTGAAATTGCTAGCAAAAGGTAGTAGAGAAATGTCTGTTTTGGTAGGCTCAGAGTTTATTTCAATAAAAAAATTGAGAAGGACATTTAACACTGGTAAACAAATGCCTACCATCTCATTTTATGAATCCAGATTAATCCTGATATTAAAAACTGACAAAATAATCTCAGAAAAAAAACAAACCCTAGAGCCTCCTCTCCCAGCTTGGTGGGCTTTAGAATCCCCTGGGAGACAAGCCTCTGGGTGTGCCTGAGAGGGATTAGTTATTCTAGATTCATGGAGATGGGAACATTTGCCTATTGTGGCTAGCACCATCCCAGGCATCCTAGACTGAGTAAGAATGAGGAAATGAAGTGATAATTCATCTCTCTCTGCTTCCTGACTGTAGACACTGGGAGCAGCTACCTCAGGCTCCTGTTGCCATGACTCCCTATGGACTAAACCCTCAAACCGTGAGCCAAACAGACCTTTCCTTCCTTAAGTTACTTTTGTCACAATAAGACCAAAACCTAAAACTTTTGGGCCCCCATGAACCCAGATGTAAAAATTCTTATCAAAATACTAATCTTTAAGAAAGGACAATTTACCAAGACCAAATGAGACTTATGAGAGATTCAAAGTAGGGTGTTCTCTGGCTGCTAGTGATAGATTTATTCAGGAAAACAAGGTATAAAACAAGAATGCTCAAATAGGAAATAGTAGATAGTCAGATACAGCAAAAAAGCACCAGGTGAAGAACCAGGAGCAATGGCCTTGGTTCTGCCTTCAGTGTGAAGTAAGATGTGATAATGGGTATTCATGTGCCTCATCCTTGGTTTCCATATATGTGCAATAATGGCCTCTCAGGACCTCATCTGACTCTAACACTCTCAGTCTGAGGCTTCCTCAGTTTTTGTCACATTTGACTAGAATTTCTGCTTCAGTGCTCCTAAAGGCAGAAGTAGAACGTGTGTAAGATACGCTTCATGCGCGCGTACAGTGGCCATCTGCACATGACTGAAAGGGATGAGGCTTTGCAGGGCCCCACCTTAGAACACGCACATGGCTTCAGGAAGTGCTTTTAAATGAACTCTCTGGAAGGAGTCCAATTATGTCACTGTCCCATGGCTTAGAATGACCTGCGGTTGGATTGCAGTTCTGCAATCTGCTGAATGGCCCTGGAAAAGTATCTCACGTCACTGACTCACAGGGTCCTTCTCTGTGAAGATAAAACCTCTGAGCATCAAGCGAGCCAGCATAAGAAGGCCCATGTGAGGCCGAGTGTGGGGGCTCATGCCTTTAATCCTAGTACTCAGGAGGCAGAGGCAGACCTCATTCTGTGAATTTGAGGCCAGCCTGGTCTCCAAAGCAAATCCAGGATAGCCAGGGCTTGTTACACAGAGAAACCTTGTCTCAAAAAAAGAAAAAAAAGAAAAAAAAAAGGACCATGTGTTATAGTTGTTGCTCACTAAGTATTGCTCCCATTCACATCAGTAAACATGATAGTGACACAAGCCAAACACTCAGCCAATCACAGCTCAAGTAACAGAGATGCACTGACCCCTGTTATGGGAGGAAAGCAGAGGCTGGAAGCCTGGAGTTTGTTGGGAAGCTCCGTGGCTGGTAGGAGTCCTGCTTTCATTTCTGTTGCTGTGATACAGCAACTTAGGGGAGGAAAATGAAACTTTGGTCCACCATTCCAGATCACAGTCCATGACTGTGGAGAAACCAAGACCACAGGAACTTGAGTTAGCTAGTCACAGCACATCCGCAGTGAAGGGCAGAGAGGAATGAGTGCGTGTGTGCCTCTGCCCAGCACTCTCATTACACGTACACATTCCTTACATAGGGAATGGTGCTGCCCTCAGTGGGCAGGACCTCCCCACATCGGTTTATGAAACCAAGACAATCCACCACAGGCAAGTCCAGAGGGTACAGATGAGCCCTGAGATTCTGTTCCCAGGTGATGCTGAACTGCATCAAGTTGACAATTAAAATTAACCATCATGTAAGGAATCAGCCCCTGCCCATCTTCTAGCTGTTCCATCCTTAATATGTCCGCATGGTCACCTTATAATTCAAGGAAGATATTCGACTTCTAACCAGCTCATTTATATCCCAGGCAGGAGATAAAAGAATAGCAGAAAAGGAAGATACGCAGCAAAGTTAAATTTCTTATAAAGTACATTTCTAGGTTCCACCGAACGAATCTCACTTATCTCGCTGGCCTCTGCTAATTTGCAAGAAACGCTGGGAATGGCAACTTTTAGCGCAGTACATTGCCACCCTCAAATAAAAGTGGGATTCTGTTACTAAGAAACAAGGTGTGCTGGTTAGCTTTTAGTGCCACAATTTGGCACAATCTGGAATTACCTGTGAAGATGGAACCTCAGTTGAAGAGCTGCTTCGATCAGATTGGTCTGTAAGGCTGAACACAGGAGTTTTCTTGATTGGTAACTCATGTCAGAAGACCACTGAAGTCAGTAGGCCTCACTATCTCTGGCAGGTGGGTCTGCGATGTATATTGACCAAACATCAGTCAGAGAACAAGCCAATAAACAGCTTTCCTCCATGGTTCCTGCCTAGAGTCCCTGCCCTGACTTCTCTCTGTGATTGGTTACTTGTGATCTGGAAGTGTAAAGCGAGTTGACCCTTTTGTCCCCAAGTTGCCTTTGGTAAGCGGGTTTTATCACAGGAACAGAATGAGAACAGAAAATGAGGAGAGAATGGATACTTGGATGACAACCAGCAATCTCTGTGACATTCCTTTTTCACATCCCTAATGTCACTTTTGGTCAAACATTGTGGCACTACCACAAGCCAGCTGGCGGCTTCTGAATCACAACACAGGACAAGGCAAACAACTCTGAGCAATGAGTTGATTCAAAATGGCAGAAGTTCAGAAAATTACCTCTTTGGAGTCAAAGAGCAGATGCCTAGAGTTTTGTGTCTTTGAACTTGGGTTCCAGGCCTGTGATTAGTATTGCTGAGCTGAGCGAAGACTTTCACAGAGAGGGGCTACAATTGTGGATGGAGAAGATGGCCACATTCTTGAAAGAAGGTGAAGCTTCCAGTCATTTGCAAAGCTGCTTGCTCCCGAAATATCACAATATTCCGCAGATGCCTGCCTTGCATTTTAATAGGAAGGCCTGTTGGGTCAGGTTGAAACTTCTTGGAGTGGTAGTCTCTATCAATCCATCGACTCTACCAGGCAAAACCAGGTATCTCCTCAAACCCCCATGATCATGGTCTAACCTACAAGTTCACTTTAATTCTGTCTTCACATTCCCCACCCTGATGGTATATACAGGCTCCAGTGGTCCTGGGAACCTGGGACAAGGTGACAATGAGCTTTCCATATGAAGGTTGTGTGATTGGAGGAAGGTAACTTAACCTGCACATTAGCAACTCCAGCTCCAAACTGAATGGCTTATACTTGGTGACTTAAAACAGCTATGTGCTGATTTAGACACTGGAGGAGGGGACAAAGCAACAAGAGGCTTGCCTTCAATGGACTGCCAAGCTCAGAGCATGGCCAGGAGGAATGCATGCGAGGCGAGCTTTACTCTCAATTCTTTTCTTGAGAGAGTCGGCCAATCCAGGCATAGCAGAGGGAGTCCACGAGTGACAGAACTTCTGCTATTCCTGCTTGTCACTGAAGAGATGCCAGCATAGGCTTCTGGTGATGTGGGAGGCCCTTCAGGCCATACCAGCGTCTGACATGCATTTTTACTTATCAAGTGCATTGGTTCTGAAGCTGAAATGGTTGCGTTCAAACAGTTTTGCAATTGTTCGTTGTGTGCCTTTGGGCAGAAGTTATTAACCTCTTGATCTTCAGGAGAAGTATCGTATCAGAACTGTTCTCACGGGAAGGCTAAAGGAATTAGGATGGATTAAGACTGCCCATGAGAACATGATCTCTCACCTCTGCCTTATGTCCCAGCAAACAGCAGTCCTCAGACCTGCAATGTCAAAATAACACCTTGAAGTTAGGAATAGACATTTCTTTCCCTCTCTCTGTTCCCCGTTCCATCTTTTGGCTCCTCCTGTTTGCTAGTGTCAAACACGGCTGTAAAGCAACTGTCAGGTCTGAGCTCCCCACGCCACTCCATCCACTCAGTGGGCCACCTGGACCGCAGATGTACCCCCTCCTGATCAACATTCTGCCATATCAGACCCGCAAAACTGGAGACACTCTTTCCCCTAACCTAGTCCCTTCTATTGATTAGAGAAACATGATGAATTGCACCCAAAACTAGTAATGCCCATTCACCCAAAGGGCATAGGCCCCTCAGTTCTCTCTCCAGCCAAGTTCTAGGAATCGGTGCTGCTCTACAATACGAGAAATGTGGCCAGCAGACTCAGTGACCAAGACCTTGCCTGCAACTGACAGATGACCTCTACCAGCTGGAGAAGGTCCAGGAATATTTAGGTTGAAGTTGTCTAGATTACCGTGGTTAGGAGTCAGGAAAAGGCCCTTACTCCCCTAGAACCTGCAGCCAGAAGAGGGGAATATGCTTTTGAAGTTGGGGATATTGAGGGCTTGACCTCAAATATAGGCTAACTATAAAATAACTCTAATAGGGAGTGTTAATCATCCAGGCCCAGTGGCCCATGAGGCATAAAGGAGGCTTTGGGCTAAGGTAGGATCTGGAAGGCTAGTGTTTGAGCCCAAACTTTTCTGACCTGGGATTCCCTCAGTGTCTACACCAGAAAGCTGAGGGCTTTCAGTATCTGAAAAGTTCCTGGACCTTAGAGGTAAAGATTTCCTGGTCATATATGTTCATGTACTCATTCCACAAATAGGTTCTGAGCACATTTTTCTGGCCAGAGTTGGCTCCAAAGGATAGGGACTCCATAGCAAAAAAGATTGGGCTAATTTTGAGGGGCTTAGAGCTGAATACAGGAAGCATCAGTTAAAGCCATTCTGAAAGAAGAAAAAAAAGAAATGCTTTTGTGATCTCAATTAAAGAACTGTAATGGTGTGGACCGGCTATCACTGTGTGTCAGAATAGGGATGGAGGCCAAGGATATCCTAAACAGGGGGAATGGCAGGCAGTGTACTCATCTCTGCTTTAGGAACCCTTGACATATGTCAGGCAAAGAAATTGTGCCCAAAGATGCCCAGACCCAAATCTCTAGGATCTGTGGATTTGCTACATTATAGGACAAAGAACTGAAGTTGTTCATGGTATTGAGGCTGCAGTCAAGGATGATCCGGGCAGTTTACTATATTCACGTGGGTCCTTGAGAGTGGAAAAGGGAGGGCTGGTGACAAGGCTCAGGGTAAGGATGCCTTATGTGTAATGTCAAGCCAAAGTTTGATTCACCAGATCCTCATGGTGGAAGGAGAGAACAGACTCCTGTACTTTGTCCTCTGACCTCTGTATATGATCTGCACAACATGTGCGTGCATACTACCACAAAATAGTATGCACACACTATAAATGAAAACGTATATATATATATATTTTTTTTTTTTAAGTGGAGGGAAATGAAAGAAAGTCAAAGATAAAGCTCTGATAGTGCAAGTGAAGCAATAATGTGTGGAAGGCCATTGGTGATGATTAACTTAACATCAATCTATCAAAGATTATAGTTAACACCAGTGTGCCCTCAGAGGACCAGATCCAAGGAAATGCAGAAGGGTCACAGGAGGGCACCCAAGGACAACGCCAAGACCCCAAGGCCAGGTGTTCCTTCTTCCCCTTCCTGCAGGCCCTCCCTCTTCTTGGGGGCAGCGTCTCAAGGACAAGTCCCAAGGGACAAGGTGGTTGGGACAGCTGTGCTATACATCCCCACTTCAGATCCCGGAGACTGGCCAGGCTTTCCCTCCCACAGTGCCTGGACCTCAGGCTGTGCTTTGACGGCCATCGAGGTTGCTGCTTGCTTTCCCGAGGCGCGGGACACACGTGCTACGAGCGGGGGTCGGCGCCGGGAGCTGGCGGCTGGTCCTGTGGGCTTCTCACTTCCCCTCCCCAACCGCCTCGCGTGCAGGTGCCACGCGGAGCCCCGCAGGCGGGGCGGACCCCGTGGACACGCCCCCGTGGGAGTCCCGGCCGCCCGGCGGGAGGAAGCACCAGAGTCGCCGCTGTCCCGAGCGTAGCAGGGCTTCGCTCCTGCACCGCGCGCCAGCGACGTCGCTCACTGCGGCTGCGGGCACCGAGGACCGTGCTCCCGGCGGGCCGGGGATGCGAGCTGCGCCCGCGACGGCATGGCAGCCTCAGGTGGGTAGCAGGCGCGGCGCTCCCCAGCTCCCGGCTCGCGGCTCGCGCGCCTCTCCTCTGGTCCCTGAGCCTCTCTGGCATCCCCCTCCCGGCTTGGAGGCCTCTCTCCTCACTTTTTTTAGTTTTAGTGCGGGGATATTGGTGTTCTTTCTGATCTTTTCTCTGCTCTCTGCCGCAAACTTCCCCTCCTAACTTTGTCACGTTTCCCCTAACCAGCCTGTGCGGGAGTCTCTCCAGCTCCTGTCCGAGCTTCGCCCCATCCCAGTTTCTAAGTCTTCTTTTTCTCCTTTCAGCTCTGGCTAAGTTGCAAAGGGTCGCTTTCTCAGCTGTAACTCTTGAGGATCCAGACAGTTGATAGCAGGTGGGGGGGGGGTGGCTTCTAGAAGAAGCCAGATCGTTAGGGTCTTCTCCGACCCATAGGGGGCGCTCACACCGTCCTAGGTAGCCTTGGAACCGCCTCCAAAGACCCCCTACGCCCACCGGGCTTGTATTTCTTCTTTGGAATTTTTCTAAAAACCGAGACCGCACTTCTTTAATGTTATTCTTATACTGTTCTCTGCGGAACTTTCGGGTCCAGGGAGAAATGGAAATTGGTGGGCAAAACTACCCATCAGAAGATGCCAGAAGTTCTTCTGGCTGGTTTGAGGTTCCTTTCTGGCTTATGGGCATAACGCTTGGTAAATCCTTAGCTCGCTGAGGTTTGGGACAAACCACATAATGATAATGTTTAGAGACAGTTAATGAGCCCTGCCTATACACCTCAGTGGACAGTAGGCATATTATGTTTTTGGTGATGCCCAGATTGGTCTGTCACTGTTCACCACAGGGTTTTAGTGGTGTGAAAGAAAACAGAAAGTAAATGAGGATTGCTAGATGAGAAGAGAGAGTTGCCATGTTTTCCGCGTGGCTTGCTTGTGTTTTTCCATCCCAAGTCTGATGTTTTCAGAGAGACAATGCATGAAAACAGGATGATACCATCTCTTGAGAAAGATCTCACAGCCAGCAAAGGGGGGAGGGTAGAATTCGGTGCTTGGGAAGGAAGGGAGATGCTATAGCCAGCTCTCTTCAGATCTGCTAAGGTCTAGCCTGAGGTCATGGTACGTTGGAATCAGGGCAGAAAAGTCTCTGATGGTATAGCCTTATTATTGAAGGGCGTGGAAGAGTGGTTCATCTCTGCCTGCTGCTCCCTAGGCAGGCTCTATGGGTTAGAAAAGTGCTGCGAGTTAGGGTTCCATAGAGGAGGCCATTCAGTGGACGACATTTATGGCATGCTTGCTGTTTCCAGGTACTGAACTAAGTCTTCAGTAGTGCTCAGGACACAAGAGCCATGTAACTGAGGACAGGGAAGGCAACAACTCACTTAATAAAGAAATGGTATGGTGTGTGCAACAGGAAAACAGGGGTGAGGGGGTTTGAGTTAGAATTTTAAATGGAATGGCTAGGTGAAGTCTCAGAACAAGGGAAATAAGTCAAGACCTTATGGAAGGGAGGTAGAGAGACTGGGGGAGGAGAGTGTATTTGAGATACAGAGAACAACTATCATGGCTGGGTAGATGGAGGGGTTGGGGAGAGGAGAAAAGAAGTTGGCTAAGCTTCTGCCTCCTTTCTTGGTTGGAATAGGTCCTGGGCTAGAGAACAGCAAACTGGGAAGCCTTTGAGCTCTTTTCCTGGCCCCAGGGGGTGTAGCTGAAGGGTGGACTCAGGTTCAGATGAGGACTCTAACCCAGCAGCCAGACCTGGGGTTCTATGTGGAATAGTGAATAAAGCTACCCAAATCTCTTGCTGTCAGTGTCCTCTGTGACAAGATACCATGGTGTGAGACTGAGTCCCACTGGGCTCCCTGGGTACTTGTCTATAGTTACAAGTGCTCCTGAAGGCAGGCCACAGTGGGGCAAAGCCATGTTTCCTGCTAACATACCATAGGCTGGAGATAATTCCAGGCCTCCCTCCTGTATAGTTTATATGATGTTATAATGTGTTTACCCAGCATACCGTGCATCCAGCCTTTTGACAGTGTGACACGCCATCATCTACAGATGAGTTGAGCGACATTCTTAGCTGTCCTAGGACACATTCGGCTCATGGCCTACTGATTGGGCGTGCCTGAAAGAATGCTATGAGTGGTTTTTAGTATCTTCACAAATATATGAATTTGAGAAAACGTCATCACCTTCAAGAGAAGTCTTTCCTCGCCTCCTCTCCAGTGTCTCCACTCGATTGCCCTGCTCTGGACCTGAGTATGGATGGGATCATGTAGTCTGTGGTTTTAGTGACTAACTTCTTTCACACTGCATTGTGTGTTTGGGGTTCACTCAACTGTAGCCTGATGCCCTGGTCTTCTTAAGTTCCCTACCATTGGAGGGTGAGCGTCAGCCTTTGGTTCCCTGAAAGATATGTTTGTTTGCTGAGGTCATAGAGGATCTTGGCTCCTTGGCTGTGAAAGAACCATGAATAATGAGATGAAATGCAACCAGCCTGTGCTGGACTCAACTCTCTCATTTACCAGAGAGAGTGAGGAAAGAGCCTGGGACTTCCCCCGAAGGCACCAAGTCTGCAGCTGGTGAAGACTAGCGCCCTTCCTTCTGCGCCTTGGCCTCCAACAACCGGAGGAAAGCTCTCAGACCTTGTCCTGCTCCCCCTTGCCAGGCTCATCTCTGGGTCTTCCCATTGTTCCTGCACTTATAGCACAAACAGGGCCAGCAACATGGCTCAGCTGGTAAGGGTGCTTGTCACCAAGCCAGGTGACCTGAGCTTGATTTCAGGGACCCACATGGTGGAGATGGAGAACCAAATCCTGAAAGTTGTTCCTGGACCTCCACTCGTGTGCCGTGGCTTCACAAACACACATGTGCACACACATATACAACAAAAAATAAATAGGCAGATGATAGGTAGACAGACAGACAGATAAACAAACAAACAAATACATGGTGCTCAGGTTCAAACATGAGCTCCGTATCAAATGGACAGGGTGCCAGGGTCACCTGTGGGGACTTCCTCTCTCTCTTTTTCTCAGATGGCTTCTGAATCACTGAGTGTCATCTGTCTTTCAGTCATTGTGCCCCTCCCCCACCACACATTACTATGACTCCCCTCTGTGGTCAGCCAGCCCTTTCCTGTCCTTAGTCCACTCCCCTCTCCTATCGCCAAAGCTGTTCTTTGAGTTCCACAAGATCAAAGCCCTTTCCTCAGCTTTGTTGGGATTTATGGGTTCCTTGCTGGTTCATGTATTGTTTCTCTTACTGAATAGGAAGAAGAGAGAAGTTATTTAGAATGGGGAGCAATGACTTGGGGCTAAAGGAAAGTAATTATTGTGGAAGAAAGGGTCATTTCCCTCACATAGGGAGAGCTGCTGACAAAGCAGATAGCCCCATGGTGCTCCCTAACAGGCCAGGGAGGAACTTGAACTTCCACATTGGACTTTTTTTACAGCGCCCCCAGCTTTTGGTTTCAGAAGTCATGAAGTCTTGGGGACGGTAAAAGTCCATTGCCATCATTTACATTGAGGGCTGTTATGCCTCCATTTATTATACTGGTTGAAGTCACACACACAAACACATTCCCATACAAGGGGTTGAGATATTAACTTGTCTGAGCACTAATCACTTCCCTCTCAAATACTCTTGCTCAGTGGGGGTTGGGTTCAAACCTTGAACCTCAGGAATAAGCCACTTTAAATGGCTGTTTTCCATATTCAGTTATATATTTTTCAATAAGCTTATTTTGGAAAAGATTTAGATTTCCAGAATGGCCAAAAACATATAGAGCAGTGGTTTTCAACCTGTATGGGTCATGACCCCTAGGGGGCTTGAATGAACTCCCCTAAGACCACTGGGGGGAAAAGATATTTACATTATGATTTCTAACATTAGGAAAATTACAGTTATGAAGTAGCAATGAAAATAATCTTATGTCTGGGGGCTCCCAACATGAGAAACTGTACTAAGGGGTCACAGCATTAGGAAGGTTGAGAACCAATGATTTAGAGAGTTCCCACATATTCCAAGGCCCTATTCTTATTGGAAATTTACATTAAGGTATTAACTTTACTGAAGTTAGTGGACCAGTATTGATAATTATTATTTTGGGGTGGAGTGCCTTTTAAGTCAGGATGTTATATAGCGCAGGCTAACCTGGAACTTGCTATATGTCCCATGTTGGAGGCTATAACTCTTGCTTCCCCTGCCATGTTCTGGGTGGTCAGTTGTTTTTTTAGTCTATTTTTTATTCAAGTCCTCCTAGTTTGTACAGAATGTCTTGGGTTCCCATTCAAGACACCACACTTCTTTTACTAGTAATGTCTCCTTAGATGCCTCCCAGCTGTAATTTTATCACATTTTCCTAGATTTCGATCACCTTTGACAAACCATTTTTAAAGATGGATTTTATGTGTGTCAGTGTTTTACCTGCATGTATGTGTATGCACCATATGGGTGCAGGATGTCTGAGGAGGTCAGAAGACGGCATCGGTTTCCCTGGAACTAGAGTTGCTGAAGGTGTGAGCTACCATGTAGATGGTGGGCACTAAACCTGGGTCCTCTCTAAGAGCAACTGTGCCCTTTACTGCTGAGCCAATTGTCAAAACCCTTGGCAGTCTTTAAAAATTGCAGTATTTTTGTTGATTCTTTGAGAATTTCATATGTGTGTACGGTGTGTTTTTGATTATATTCACCCCCGCCCCCCACAACTTGTCCTGGACCCCTACTTTCTCCTCCCAACTTCATATTCTGCTTAGAAAGTCTTGAGAAGCAGGAATCAGTGACTCTTGTGGGATGTCCTACAGTTGGACTTTTCTGGTATTTTTCTATTGATTAGACTGGGAGGATAGACGTTGCAGTCAATCACAGACATGAAGTACATTCTTAGTTTTAAGAGCACAGACTATTAACACTATTTCTGGTTGTTGCTAGTGATCTTGGTGATGGAGTGGAGGCAGTATTTGCTGGATTTGTGCATGGTAAAGTGACTTTCTCTGTCTTTCCATGTTGGATAGAAATCACTTGGCGAAGCCCACATTTAGGAAGAGACATGCTGTTTCTTGAGGGTGGGGCCATCTTCAGAAATTATCTGGGATTTGTATGCATAATATATCTGTATTTCCTCCAGCTTTAAATTATTACGTCTTGTTATTTTTGGTGCTGAAGTAAAGACCTTGTGCTGTGACACTGAGTTGCAGCCCAGTGTCTCCTCAGTTTCTTTACCCAGTCACCTAATTCTACTATGGATGGACTAGTGGGCATTTATTTAACTCTCTGGCTTGCAATGCCTTACTGCATCTGCTTTCTTTCCCACATTGCTCCTGCTTGGGCTGTGGGAGCTTCTTCAGTTAATCTCATTTCCTTTTACATACACTCATCATTTTATTTTTGCTCAAGCACATCCTTATTTATTACCATACAGGATGTTTTGGGCTCATTGTACATTTCTTGCCATCTGAAATATATGTTCCTAGAATCATTGGAAGAACCGACCATTTCTTTAAAAGTCCCTGGCTTTTTTATGTTATTTTATTTTAGAAAATAGTATTCCAAATCAATGGCACTAGATGTGTTTTAGTTATATTTTCCAAATTATATTTTGCATTTCTCTGGGTTCAGTAGTCAATGGGGTTCTGCAGTCAATGGAGTTCTGCAGTGAGCATCCGGAATGGCCCTCATGGTTCACTCCTTGGCAGCAGCTCAAGATCAATAAACTTTAATGTTGTCTGTCAGTTGAGGCTATTGAGAGCATGCTTTCCTGGACTTCTCTTGAGGACTGAGTGAGAGAGTGTACCTAGATGCTTAATAGAGTGACAGGTCAATGCCCAGGAAAGAAAGATTAATTACAGCTTAAGCTTCCTTGATAGCTCGGTATTTAAGGGATAGCAACTGTTAGAGAGAAACTAAAACTATGGAGAAATCTCCAGGGTCATGTGTATTCATTTCCTCAGTGACGCCAATGCTGGGTAAAGAATTTTTCTCATAAGATTGGAGTAGTCGTTCATGGACAGGTAGTCTTCGGGGCAGTTGATCTTTTCTTCTAAGACAGCATCTCAAAGGACCCATGCAACACCACCTTTTAAAAAAATATTTATTTATTTTTATATCAATCACAGGTTAGGTACTTTGCATCCCAGGCGTAGCCCCCTCCCTCATTCCCTCTCACCCTCCCCATCCCTTCCTCATCTCCTCCCCGGCCCCCCCCAAGTCCACCAACGGGGGAGGACCTCCTCCCCTTCCATCCAACCCCAGCTCATCTTGTCTCCTCAGGGCTGGCTGCAATGTCCTCCCCTGGGATCTAGCCAGGCTGTTACTCCCTGGCATGTATGGGGGAGGGTCAAAGAGTCAGCCATCAAGTTCATGACTGAAATAGTCCCTGTTTCCCCTACTAGGGTCTTCAGTTCGACACTGAGCTATCATGGGCCACATCTGAGCAGGGGTTCTAGGCCATATCCATATATGGTCCTTGGTTGGAGAAACTGTCTCATATAAGACCCCTGTGCCCTGCTCAGTTTGGTCTTTGTGGAGCTCTTGTTCTCCCCAAGTCTTACTAACTTTCCCTATTTATATTATTACTTCCCACCCTCTGCCAAAGGCTTGAT
>CM053762.1:52181923-52280282 GCA_028658305.1 Pachyuromys duprasi | reverse complement strand
TGCCAATACCATGCAGTTTTTATTACTATTGCTCTGTAGTACAGCTTGAGGTCAGGGATGGAGATACCTCCAGATGATCTGTTGTTGTAGAGGATTGTTTTGGAGATTCTGGGTTTTTTGTTTCTCCATATGAAGTTGAGTATTTTTCTTTCAAGGTCTGTGAAGAATTGTGAAGGTATTTTGATGGGGATTGCATTGAGTCTGTAGATTGCTTTTGGCAATACGGTCGTTTTTACTATGTTAATGCTACCAATCCATGAGCACGGGAGGTCTTTCCACCTTCTAATATCTTCTTCAATTTCTTTCTTCAGAGATTTGAAATTTTTTTTCATATAGGTCTTTCACTTGCTTGGTTAGAGTCACCCCAAGGTGCTTTATGTTATTAGTGGCTATTGTGAAGGGTGCAACACCACCTTTTAATGAGGGCCTCGTGTAACTCAGGCTGGCCCTGACATCCATGTGGAGCTGCCAGAGATGGCACTGAACTTGGAGAACGTAGAAGTCAGCGGACAATTTGTGGGGATTGGTTCTCTTCTTCTGCCATGTTGAGTTGTGTGTGCTGAATTCAGGTCATTAGGCTTGGTACAAGGGCCTGTACCTGCTAAGGTGTCTGGCTGGTTTAGTGTTAAACATTTCATCCTCCTGCCTCCGCCTGTCAAGGTTGTCAGGTGCTAGGATTACTAGCCCCACCTCCTCCTCCTTCTTCTGAATTTTTTAAAATTAAAAATTTCTTTTTTATGTGTGGATGTGTGCATGTCTGCGTCTGCCAGTGTCAGTAGGGGCCAGAAGAAGAGCCTGGATCCCTTGAGGTTGGAGTTACAGGCAATTGTGAGCTGCCTGACATGGGTGCTGGGATTTGAACCTTTGTCCTCTAGAAGAATACTCTTAACCACCCAGCCATTTCTTCAGCTCCTAGCCTGTGCTCTTAATGATGTTTTTTTTTTTGTTTTGTTTGTCTTTGTTTTTTAATATTCAAGATATCCTTCTCTTCTCCTTTACTTCTTTGCCCACTTGTTAGTCTTTCTGAAAACATTACCGATGGCTTGGCATGGAGGCACATACCTCCAAATCCTGGCACTGGGATGTGGAGAGTACAGGATTGAGAGTTCAAAGTGGCTACCCAGGGAGATGGCCAGAAAGAAAGGATTTCTCCTCTGGTCTTTTCAGAGCTCAGAGCTTCAGGGACTTACTCTAATCCTGCCTCTGACCTTACCTGGAACCACTCAGTGACATATGTACCAGAGACGACATTTACTCATGTTTATTGTATGTTATTATGTCTGCATACGTGTTGTTAGTATGGCATGCGTGTGGAGGTCAGGGGACAGCTTTGTGGCATTCATTCTATTCTTCCACCTTTTGGGGATTGTACTCAGGTGGCCAAGTTGTTCAAACGCACCTTTACACGCTGAGACATCTCACCAGCACCAGGGCTGACATTTAATTGTAAATGTACAACTTAGAGTCCTGTTTCACAAATAGTCCAGTGTCCTTCTCCAAGGGGGAAGATGGACTCCTGTTTCACTGTAGAATGCAGGGACACTTTGGGCTCATCTGTTCCATGTCATTTCCAGAATAGGATGACAAAGCAAGGCATGGGACAATGGTCACAATGATGTTAGGAGCCTACCATCTTTGAACTTTGATCCTTGGAAGATGTGATTTGACTCTTTTATAAGATTCTTGGCATATTTCCTGTTAGGAGGAAGCAGGGGGCAGGGCAAAGACTTGAACAGGGAGCTACCCTGAGTGTCAGTCCTGGTTCTGCTGTTAATTCCCTGAGTGTGAATTTGAGTAAGGCCTTTCATCTTCTCCTGGTTTGGGCCAGGTGACACCCCCTACCCCCACACCCTGTTCGTTTCTGGCATCTGTGCTTCATCAGAGGGAGAAGAAAGTTCATGACACAGAGCGACTGTGGGGAGTGTACAGATCCCGTGGTAGAGGTCAGTGCATTAATTCACACTGTTTCCCACTCACATGCACTGTCAGTGTGAGGACTGGGACTCTTGTTTCCAATTCTTGAGGATTCTTTCCATATTTCAAGCTCTGTGCTGAGTGCTTGACCCAAAATACACATAAAAATTGCCATTCCGTTTCTATTTCCAGGTGAGTAAAGCGAGCCTCAGGAGACTTTTAGTAGTTTTCCTAGGGCTGGGCAGTGAGCTGGCAGAGCCAGAGTTAGAACCCTCACAGTCTGATCCTTCTCCTATGTTCCTGACCCCTGTATTTGAAACAGAACCATGTTAACGGGTCAAGTCAAACAGTTCATTTACTGGCTACCTTTGTGAGTCCTGGCTAAGTTACTCAACATGCCACACTGGCCCCCTCCCCCCCCCTTTTTTTCGGTCGTTCAAATGGGCTAGTAGTGGTCCTATGGTCCAAGGATGCTGTGAGAATGAAGTGACCTTACCAGGCAATGTGTGGAAAAGACCTGAGCAGCACAGGCTAACTTTACACAAGTTCTAGCCAGCTATGAGGGATAAGGGCCGGGCAGTATGGGGGTGATGCACTAGCTTCTAGGATCTAGAAGAGTGGGGTGTGTTTGTGTGTCTGGCGCATCGATGGGCTGCAAGTAGGGAAAAGGGTTAGACAAATGCTACAGGTGGATTTGGGAGGTTGTAGGTGTCAGGCCCCGCTGCATCGTGCGTCTCTCAGGTTTCAGATCTCCTCCTAGAAGGATCAGGCATGAATGATGAGCTTCATCCTTGTCTCCTTCTTGTAGGGTGGGGCCGAGGATGTGACGTCCTCATCTTCTACAGCCCAGATGCCGAGGAATGGTGCCAGTACCTACAGGACCTTTTCGTGTCCTGCCGACAGGTCCGCAGCCAGAAGATGCAGACGTGCAGGCTGGCGCCGGATTCCTCTTTCTCTGCTGAGGACCTGTGGGTCTTCCGGGATGCGCGATGCGTGCTGGTGCTGCTGTCTGCGGGGCTGGTGGGATGCTTCTGCCAGCCGGGACTGCTGCCGATGCTGCAGCGCGCCTTCCACCCTCCGCAAAGGGTGGTGCGGCTGCTGTGCGGGGTACAGCCCAGCGACGAGGACTTCCGGGCCCTTTTCCCCCACTGGGACCAGTGGCAGGAACTCACTTGTGATGATGAGCCAGAGACCTACCTGGCGGCAGTGAGGAAGGCCGTTTCTGAAGGTAAGGATTCTAATGAGGCGGAGAGAGGCCAGCATAGGAGAAATCACAGAGCCGCGTTCTAGATCCGGGCGAAGCATCTTTATTTGAACATTGGCTATTTGTGCTAGAAAACGAAGAAAGTTCTCTGAGGAGACCTGATCTCCTCAGAAGATCTAGGTTAGGGATCGAGTGCGTCCTAACATCTGCAGGGTCCTGGATTCAATCCGCTGAAGACTTAGACATATTTCTTGGTTTAGAGTAACTAGATTTCTAATGAGTGGAACCTTCTTTCTAGAAATTTCTGTGCTTTGGAAGATTCTGAATTCAGGTACCCGACTAGAGAGCTGGGATAGAAGGGAAAGACTTTGGTTGTAGGTGTGAAGAGCACATCTGTGTGGACTCCTGCTGGTAGTGCTCCTGCTGGTAGTGCTCCTGCTGGTAGTGCTCCTGCTGGTAGTGCTCCTGCTTGTGTCCCTTTTCAGCTCTTAAAGTGCTGTCAGTTAAAGATAACCTGTTTATGGAGACATAACCTTCTCTTTTCTTTTTCTTTTTTTGTTCTGGTCCAGTCAGCTTCTGCCCTTTGCCCTGCTTCTCTTTTCAAATTGGTAACATTCTAGTCCTTTCTGCAGGGCTACTGACTTCAGTGGGCCCAGGAAATATGACACACACTCTCTGATTAAGAGAAGCAGAAGATGGGCAGCGGGATGGACCAGATCACAGCTTTCCTTCCCCCTTTGCCTTTCCTTTTTGTCCTCCTGCTGTGAGCAGGTTTTGCGTCTGTCTTCTGTCTTCGTACCATTGGAGACCTAACATACCTGGCACCAGTCAAGAAACCTGGACAATTACCGGCCCAATTTCACCATGCCTCTGTAGTGCCAGGTGTAACCTGTACATTAATGTAGTTCATTCATCCCCTATCCTATCTCATGATCCAAACCCAGAACTTACCCACTCTAAACTGGCCTGGTGGTGACTGCTTGAAATCCCAGCTAAGGTTGAGAGGCAGTGGCAGGGGGACCCCAAAATTCAAGGTCGGCCCAGGCTACACAGGGAGTTCCAGGCATGGGTAACTTAGTGAGACTCTTTCTCCAGGTGGAGTGGGAGGAAGTTACAAAGAGGATGGAGCTGAGTTCAGGAACACTCTGCAGTATTGAGGCGAGAACAGCAGTTCTGTGTCCTGGTTTGCTTTCCATTGCTGTACTAAACCATTCCGACTGAAGGATTAATTTTGGCTTACGGGCTTTGGTCGTAATAGAGTTAAGGGGAGTTAAGGTAGGGACTTAAAGCAGGAGCTCAGATTAGAAACCAGCGGGGAATGCTGCTCACTGGCTTGCTTCCCGTGGCTTGCTCAGCTTGCTTTCTTATACAACCCAGGACTACCAGCCCACAGGGTGGTCCTCCTCAGCACTCATTAGTCAAGAAAATGCTCCAAAGACACACCCATAGGCCAGTTTGATGGAGGCAATTCTTCAGCTGAGATTTCCTTCTTTCTGGGTGATATATGATATAACCAGTGAACAAGATCAGATCTCAGCATAGTTGAGCCTTGCTTGCTCTATAATACAAATAACTGGTGTCAATGCAAGAGATGATTCACCTGAAATGCTTGGGACTCCAGTTAGCAATTTTCTCCAGTTTGCTCACCTTGACTTTGCAATGACAAAAAGCACACCATCTGAATGTACATGCTCATCTTTCGTTGCTTTTTGGGAACTGTGAGCCATGCACGCTTAAAGAACCCTGACATACTAGTTCATCCTCCCACGAGCTACGTCATTGCAGAGGTCCAATGTGACCCACCTCAGTGCAGGCCACTGTGATTTTCCAAACAATCATTCAGAGATCCCTGGGAATATTGTCACCTCACAGTGTGTAGTCATAATTATTCTCTAAAACAGTAATGGTGGTGATTTTTAAAATATATATATTAAAGGGTTGAGAAGCTTAATAGTAAAGTGATCACCTAACACAGATGAGGCATATGGTTCAATTCCCAAGATGAGGTTGTGTGCTGGAGGATGAGACTTATACTGCTCTTGCAAAGGACCCAAGTTTGATTCCTGGCACCCACTTCAGGTGGCCTACAACTACTAGTAACTTCAGCTCCAGGGGATCCTATGCCTCTCGGCTCTTGGGACATCTATACCCCCACGCACATATGGGCACACAGACATTCATGTGTACACGTAACTAACAGTAATAAAAATAACTCTTTAAAACTAAAAGGGAGCAGGTCGTGGTGGCACACACCTTTAAGCCCAGCACTTGGGAAGCAGAAGCAGGTGGATCTCTGTGAGTTCGAGGCCAACCTGGTCTATAGAGTGAGTTTCAGGATAGCCAGGGCCCATGTTACACAGAGAAACCCTGTCTTGAAAATAAAAAGTAAAAGGGGTGCTTTTAATATCATTTGGATTTGTCCAGTGACTAGACATCTGCATACATCGATCTCCTCTGGTATTTTAGTCTACTCCAGACTCTGGCGCGGTATGCTCTGAGCCTTTACCTTCCAGTGTTTCAGAAAGACGAATTATCTCACAGCAGCGTTCTTGTTCCGAGAACAAATAACCTGTCATTAGAAAGAGACTATTTTAATAAGCAATTAAAACAAGCTGCTTAGTGGGAAATCTGCAGTTCAGAATCAATGGGTATAGGACCGTACAGAATTAAAGAAATGTCGTGGGATGGAAACGTAGGTCACTGTCGGTCACACGTTGTCAGACTTGAATTTGAATAAATGGTTCTCAGATTTTCGAGTGCAGAGAAGAACCTGGGGGGCCTTAGCAGCAGCAGATGCTGAATGCAAGAGTCTGCATTTCCAACAAGCTCCTGTGCTGCTACCAGTGGGGCCTAGGGTCCTCAGGCCAGAGGTCACAGCTCCCCTGAGCCATTTTCTCAGAGCGCCGCTCCTCTGGAAACCAGGGCAGCTCCTGGGTACCCACTGGTCTAGGTATAAAACAGACCAGTGTTTGATGATTAACCCATTAGCCTTCAGTGTGGAAGCCAGAGTTCTCTTCTGCTGACAGTCAGTGTGTTCCCCCTGACGGGTTTTAATCTTTCTCTCCTCTAGATAAAAATGGTCCTGACTCTGGGACAGAGGGGTCCTCCTGCTGTGTTAAACCCCACTCTTCTTTCCTTAATGATGGGTAGTTTCTATCTTACGGTAAAATGTTTTGGAGGCTTTATGTTATCTCCAAGTCTGGCAGTGTTCTTAAAATCGAGAAGGCATTTTAGTTAGGGTCCTCAGTGCATTTGAGTTTATCTCCCAAGCTCTTCATTTGTAAAATGGTGGGGTTGGACATGGAAAGTTTCTTCCAGCCCCTCTGGGCTGTCATACAGAATTACACATTTTCCAAGAAGATGCCAAGTCACTCAAACTTTTCAACAGGCCCAGTTCAGCTCCCAGCAGCAATGCCCAGCACCATATGGGAGGCTGTACTATTGTTCTGGATTCCTTTTTGGACTTGTTGGGTGATTATTTTCAAATAAGGAAGTGAGAAAACCCAAGGCACAGCACAGCAATTATTTCCTCTTTTTACCGAAGCTCTATTCTTTGCTGCAAATCTCACTGGAATTCAAAAATAGATTCTGTGAGACGTTGTGGGAAAGAACTTGTGCGCGATACTGAGCGTCTTTCAGAGGTTCTCCTGTGTGTTTGCACATATGTGCAAAGATACATGCGTGCCCACATGCTGAGTGTGGAGAGCAGCGTGGAAGCTTTTGTATAGCACTGAAATGGTGATCTTCTCTGCCTTTGCAATTATCCATTTATTCTGCGTGTTTGTGTTCAGGTGTGCAGAGGCCGGAGAAGGAGCTCCAGTGTCTTCCTCTCCATTGTCTTCCTCATTACTCTCCACTTTCCAGACAGGTTCTCTCACTGAGCCTGGAGCTTGCAGATCAGCCAGACTGACGATACCCCAGCACTGTGCTTCCAGCACTAGGAATATCAGAAAGCGCCTCTTGCCTAGCTTTTAGGTGGGCGCTGTGACTTGAGCTTTGTCAGGTCCTTAGGCTTGAACAGAGGGCACTGTACGAACTGAGAACCCAGTCCTTGTCAGCCTTCTGCATTTGCATTATCCTCAACCTGCTTCCCCTGCCTCTCGCCACACCCTTTCAGGAGATCTCATATTACCCAAAATTACAATGTACTTTCCCTTTGGTTCCCATGGGAAACTTGGAGAGGGTGATGTCTGTATGTGGGTTTTTTTTTTTTGTTGATATCAGCATTCCATTGGTTTTTACTTTATTGAGGTATAACTGACAAATAAAAATTAAATGTACTCTAAGTGCAAAAATAAGGATTTATAATGCATCAATAGTGTAAAAATAATTAGCATGTTCAAATTAGTTGACATATCTCCTCTCTTTCTCTCTCTGTGTGTGTGTCTGTGTTGAGAATTCTTTGCAAGCTCCAAGTAAACACTATGGTATTATTAACTCTAACTTCTATATTGCACAACAGAATCCCAGAGCTTACTCATTTCAAGTCTGCAGTTTGAACCTTTGGACAGAGTGCCATCCCCCAAGCTCTATCCTGTCCCAGCCTGGGCCACCACATGCTACTGCTATGAGTCTGACTTCTTAGCGTCTGTGTGTAAGGGAGCTCACACAGCAGTCTCTCTGTGTCTGGCTCATGACGCTTACCATAATGTCCTCTGGGTTCATTCGTGTTGCAAATGGCAGGGTTTCCTACTGTTTTGTGGCTTGAGTAATATTCTTTTATGCATTTTCTCAAATTAAAATGGATATTTCCCCCGAAATAAAGTAATATATACTTATCACAATGCATAAAACCTCCTGTGGTTTCTTTATGGTTTTTCCCTTCTTATAAATAAACGAGGAGAGTCTTCACTGGCTTGCTGCCTGGTTTTGTGAATCTCTGTTGATGTCTCCCCTTTCACATTATCTCTAGTGTTCCCACAGACAGAGTGGAGAGCCCCCACTGAATGCTCCCTCCCTCCCCCATCCCCACTGACTTGATCCCTTTGTGTTCTGGCTTAGTTCAATATGCGGAATAGTTAGTAATGAGTTGGATGCTTGTGTACGTGTGTGTGTGTGTGCGCACACGCGCTCTAGCGGGTGCTTGTGCCTATACATTTGCTCACAGAGGTCAAAGGAGGTCATCGGGTGTCCTGACATTGCTTTCTGCCTTATTCATTTACAACAGGCTGTCTCGCTAACCCTGGAGCTAAACTGACAGCGAGCAAGCTGTGAGTTCAGTCCCCTGCCTCTGTCTCCTTTCCATGGCGCTAGGATTAGAGGCACACACAGCCACACATGGCTTAATTTTTTTTTTAATAGAATGGGCACTGGCACCATAAGTTGGGGCAGACAGTGTTCTTAACCTCTGAACCATCCCTAGCCTATGTGATTTTTTTTGACAGTTACTCAGTAAAATGAATTAGATTTTTTTTTTTTTGTATTTTTACAAGTGTGGATGGGCAAGTGGATGAGGAAACAGGCTTGGGAGGTCCAATGCCCATGTGATTAACAAGTAGCTCACTTTGGCACCAAAGGCCTTTGTGCTTTCATATATTTCCCCCTCTGCCTTGCATTTTCCTGTCTTCCTTCCCCACCTTCCTCTTTCCTGTTTGGACTGGAAATAAAGCAAAACCTTACAGAGGAAACGGAGGCCCCTCCAGCCCTCCCCACTACAGACTTCCAGGCAAGGCAGGACCTGACATTGCCCTGGTGCCTTGTATACAGGACTCCTGACCCATGGAGTGTGTCTCTGGGCTTAGCCCTGAGGATTTCAAAAGGTCTCAGTGGTAGGATCACTATGAAAGTCTGGGCTCTGTTTTGGACCCAGTGTTCCATCATTCTATTGTTCTTGTCAGAGGAGGCAGCAACTCTAGGTCTGTTCCGGGAGGTCACGGGCCAGTAGTCCCAAGGGTTCAGAGTTTGGCTGTAACCCATCTGCATAGGCCCTTAGAGAAGCCAGAGCCTGGCAGGGAAGGGGAAGTTTCTGTGCTCGCTCTGTGTGGTGGCCTCGTGGACGGGTGAGTTACGGATTTGCTTCTGGGGTTCCTTGCAGAGTCCGAGGGGGAAGGAGCTGGCTTGAGATCTATTGGGCTGGACACATTTTTCCCACCACTGTCCGCATGGCTGTGGACTTCCAATCTTGCTCTTTCTCTGCCACGGTGTAGTTGACTTCGCATCCAGCTCCTTGGCAGGTCCTCACACCCTCCACTGCAAGGAGCTTTCTTCATATATACCCTTTTGAAATAATTTATGCTTTCAGGAAGGAGGCGCCTGGGAGGGATGGTGAAATCATTCTGGTTTCACTGAAAAGCTACAGCATTTCCAAATGTCATTAAGATTTCCCTTGCCAGGCCCCATGACCATCCTGTGAAATGAGGGGAACTATTTATTCTACTAGCTACATGGCTCATTGCCAAATGCACCAATTTCCAAAGAAAGACAAGTGGCCGTAGAGTTTCTCCACTGAAATGTCCAAATCCCCACAAGGCTGTGAGCTCCAATGGGCAGGGGGTGGTGAGCTTGAGACCACCCCCCCCCCCAGCTCCTCACTATTCCATAGCTACCTGCCCAATGGACTTCTTTTCTCTGTTCACTTGGACTGTCTGTGTTCTCTGAGAGAAGGTGTCTGCATGTCCTTTGATTGACAGTGATTGGTGGGAAGGTAGTCTAGAGTGCTGAAGTCTTCTGGGGTGAGAGTCCAAAGCCTCCACCTGTCTGGGTAAATTAATACAGGGGTGGAAGTGTTGTCATCGGTCAGGGATTTTGTTTGTTTTGTTTGTTTTTGAGGTACTGTCTCACTTCATAGCCCTGGTTCATCTGGAACTCAATATGTAGACCAGGCTGGCCTCTAATTCACAGAGATCTGTCTGCTTCTGCCTCCTGAGTGCTTAACTGTGCTCTCAGGATCTAGAAGTTCAGTGTATGTTGAGACGAATTATCTGTGCTAAACAATAGAGTTTCTGTCTTTGGCATGAGCAGTTTACCATCTGAGGTGGTGGGATTGAGTCCCTGGCAGCCTTTGTGAAGACTGAATCACGCTAGAGCACTTCAGGAAATCATCCTTGGGTCAGGTTCTGGTTTGTCAGTACAGTGAAATGCCACAGACTCCACAAAGACCCAGACAGCTCCCTTCATGCTGATGTGGAAAGACTGAGAAACTTGGTTAAAGGGAAGAAGCAAGAGACAGAAGAGTGTGCCTCCCATAATGTGAGTTAGGCATTTAAAAGAAGTGCATCCAGCTGATACACGGGCAGCTGTGCTGGGATGCTTTTAGCTTTCTTTCTAGGCAGATGCACAAGAAACTGTCACAGGAGGGTACTTTTGGGTGGATGGAAGGCATTTTGAACTTTCGTTGCAGATGTTTCCCTAATGCTCTATTTTACTCTGTGTTTTATTTCCTTTCAGTTAGGAACTTAGAGAAAGAATGATCTTGAGGATTTTATGAATATAGAAGAATGTGTTGGGGTTTGGTCTTCTATTCCAAGTAGGCTGAACTGAAAATTGAGTTCCTTGTGAAAACCCCTTTGGCCTTTTCCCCCAGACAGATCTTCCGGTAAGGGGAAGTGACGTGGTAGCATTGGTTTGCGCCATTGCTGCGAAGCCTGCACCGTCACTCACCTAGTGTGGCCTCATGTCTGTGAAGAGGGAAGTGCTGCTTCTCAGGGAGTCAAATAGAATTCAGCTCTTGTCACATCCCCACAATCTCTGTGTGGACGGGTAAGAGAATACGAGTGTGTATTCTGTAGATGGACACTAGCTGCAGCAGGCAAGTTACTTGGTTATTCTGGATCTGTTCCTGTCCTCTTTAAAAGGCTAGGGTGGGGGCAGTATAGAGAGATCAGTTGACACCTCAGACACTTAGAGCCACGAAATCCCATGATTTTGGTGCCATGAGATTTTAAATCCTTTCCCTTTCATTACTGTGTCTCAAAGTGAGAATTTTCTAGATACCACCAAGTATATTTACAGTTTATTTATTTCAGCTAAGAATTCATTCTTTACAGCAGTGTTTAAGCAAAGCCTGAACTGAGTTCTTAATAGTCTCTTTCAGTTTATGGGCATTAGCTCCACTTCAATCTTAGACTATATGATATATATACACACACACACATATATATGCTAGAGCATTGCACCTTTAGCCTGTGGAATGGTGGCCATGGGCATCTAACATTTTACCTGTTTTGTTGTTTGTTTTTTGCTATGGTCTACAGGAAGATATACACGTGTGGGTTCTTAGGAAGATAACGGGGGCAGCGGAAATGAGGGCAAGTGAGCATGACAGAGCAGGTCTGTCAATTTCCCTCCCTTACAGGTTTTCACAGTTTTTCAATTTAGTTTCCACTAGTCATTCACATGACCAAGCGCATGTCTGAGAGGCCCCCAAGTAGGATGGGTTAATACTGTGAACTACTTATGACCTGCTCACTTAGAGAAATCACTGAAGCCATATTTACAAGTGTCATATGGACTTTGGGGGCAGAAAACTATCTGTTTCAGCTGGTCTGTAAAATGTAGACCTGAACAAAAGGCAGCTTGTTTACAAGATACAGAAAGATGAACAAAGCCAGTAATTGATGAAAATTGCCTCTTTTGTGTTGAGGAAGAAAGACAGCTGGAGACTTTCTGATTTTACTTTTTTTATGCATAATAAAAACGGTTAATCTCCACAGGTGAAGTTTTATATATGTCAGTGCCTGATAAGCCGTAAAAGGCTGGCTGGCTGGATGGGTTGGGTAAAAACTGGTTTGGGGCCATTGGTGGTACACTTGGTCTCATTTTGAACATTTCAGTTGGAGAGGGAGCTGTCCTCCATGAGCATCTTACTGGGGGCCCACAGTATTGGTGTCCTTCGCATTGTGGACAGTTACTATGGAATGGTTTGTTGGATGACAGTCAGAATATTTATATTTATTACTGCTTACCCAAGGCACAAAAAGGTCGGTAGAGCACATTCATTTCATCCTGTACCTACACTTAAATATGTAGGACTATGTGTCCCACAGAAGAATCAAGGACCCCTCCCTGGGATGAACACAGCTCCATTGGAGCAGAGATTAAATTGTGACTTTTTTTTAAAAAAAGAGATCATTGAAAGTGAATATCTTTAATTTGGAAGAAACTTCTAGAAGTTTTAGTCTTCTAGAAGGCTTAGTCTTTTTTGGAAATACCTTTTGGAATTTATGTCATCTGAATGTGTGTGACTTTCCCATTAGCTTTTCACAATTAACAGTTGTACTGGGATCTTACATATAAAACAATGTACGAGAGCCTTCACATTCTGTCCAATAAGGTGCTAGTTTCACAAGCAGCCTGTGGGCTCTTTCTCGAACATCTGATAACACAGGAAATAGAGGAGGAGGCTGATGATGAAATGAAAATGCTCTACTTTAAATTAGACTAAAATAACTTTCCACTTCCATGTATAACTAATGACGGAAACTGTACCTATAGTTAAATAGGACACACACCAAAACCAACGATGTTTGTAAAAGCTGTTGATTTGTCCTTTTTTTCCCTCCCTCTCTCCCTTTTTTCTTGTTTTCAAGACAGGGTTTCTCTGTGTAATTCTGCCTATCCTGGAACTCACTCTGTAGACCAGTTTGGACTAGAACTCAGAGATCTGCCTGTCCCTGCCTCTCAAATGCTGAGATTAAAAGTGTGTGCTGCTACTACTACTAGCTGGCTGTTGATCTGTTGTGGGTGTTTGTTTGTTTGTTTGAATGTGTATGTTCTAGGACACAGCATCTATTATTCCCAAACTAGCCAGTTTGTTACTTGTTCTGATCCAAGTCAGATGGGTCAGATGTTCCCTTTCATCTTCTTCCATTCTAAGTAGCATTGTCAAAGCCCTGGCTTGTTTCCAGAGATGTCCAGATGTGATTTTGTGAGTTTTTTTTTTTTTTGTATGTGTGTGTGTGTATGTGAAACATGTAATACTGAAACTATTGTACAGTAATCTGGCAGCATAATGGGTTTATTTTTGCTTGGAAGTCCTTTGGAATTCTATGTCCTGTGGGTTATGCAAATCCTAAATGTTGTTTTGTTCCAGTCCTCCCTATTGTCAAGGTTGTCTGGGTAACTAGAGTTTGCCCACACTCTGGAAGCCATCAAACTTTAGAGTTTCTGGTGGGAAAACTGAGACACAGAGCATGAAAGGTGGAAACACAGAATATGAACAACAGAGAAGAAAACTTTGGGGTCATCTGGCCCAATCCTTTAGTCTAAAAAATGAGCAAAGGATGACACAGAGGGGTTAGATATGCTTGCTCTGAGAGCAAGGAGCACATAGTTTATGTTTCTATTTAATAAGTAGTTATTGAACTTTATGGGGTGCCTGTCATTAGTGAGGTATTATGTAAAATCCTAAAGGAATTTGGTCAAAGAGTGAGATTTAAATCCTGCCCTTACGGAGCTCCTGTGTCGTACTAGAAGGGCATTCAACAGTTACTGCCACACTAACCAATGGCCAGGAGCATGGGTAATTATTGAAGAGAAGCTGGGGAGCTCCCTATGACTCATAAAGGGCTTTTGACATTGCTAGAAATTCTTTTGGTGTAGTTCCTTACCTTATCTTTTAAGGGAAGCCTAAGCACCCATCCTGGAAAAAGAGAACAGGCCTGGCTTTTACTTAGAGCGGATGTTCTGCTCAGGATCATTAATGGTAACCCAAAGTCAATCGCAGCTCTCAGCACAACCATTTTCTCAGAACAGTGATCTTGATGGTGTAAAATTTGGAGCACTCTTACTCAAGCACTTAATTTTAAATCAGTATCTTGCTTGTTTCTAGACTACAGTGATGCAGACACATGTATACTGATATATTCCCACAACTTGAAAATCACATTATAGTCCATCTACATGTGTGTTGTTTGGAAAGACGGACCAAACATTAAGCTGAAAAGTAATAAAGACAAAAATTAAGTATGGTCAATGTAAAATACAAGAAAAATGCTGGAACTATTACCTAGATGTTGATAAAAAAAAAAAAAGAGTGTTTCCAGAGCAGTATTTGTAGGACCTGGTGGTTTTAGTTGAAGGCAAGCTAAGCAAGAACCCAGAGAATTAAGTCTAAAAGACAAGCTCACACTGGCTCATGAACAGAAAATTTGATGTTAGAGAACAGACTCTTCCTCTTCCCTGAACTGGTTAACTTACCTGAAAACCTTTGCCATCTCAGCAGGAGGCAAAGGAACAAGACTATGTACACTTATTTATCCAGCCACCTAGCCATGCAACCATGATCCCACCTACCCACCCACCCATCCATCCATCCACCCACCTACCCATCCATCCACCCACCCACCCATCCATCCACCCACCCACCCATCCATCCATCCACCTACCCACTCATCTATCCATACATCCATTCACCCACCCATTTACCTATTCACTGAGTCACACATCTAGCCATCCAGCCTCTCATCCATCCATCCACCCACTCATCTATCCATCCACTTATTCATCTACTCTACATACATATGTACATCTATCCAGCCATCTGTCTATCCATCTATCCATCTGCCTACCCACCCTTCTATCTGTTCACCCATTCATTCATACATCTAGTCATTTACTTAAAAAGTTTGTCTTTTACTCCCTGTACTATTTTGAAGTAAATCTCAGGCAGGAGCACGAGGGCTTTGTTCACTAACTCCAGGAACTAAGACAGTACTTGCCACATAGCAAGCCCTCCATACAATGTTGAATGACTGAATGGAATGACAGGGGAATTTCAAATTGTGTCAGATGAGAACTTAGTGGAGGATATTACTTTGTTGTTGAAAATGTTGTTTTATTGGAACCATGAGAAATATCTTTAGTGATTTGAAGGTCTGTTATAGAAACAGCCAGAGGGACAGAACCCTTCCTGAGTCTCTTCAGGAGACAGGACAGGAAGTGTGGATATCTGCAGTGGTCACAACAATACAGGCTTTGAGGTACTCAAAGCCAGCTTTTCTTAGAGAGCTGAATAGTTTAGAGGGGCTTAAATTTCATGGTAATGGCTTAGCTCCACAGTAGAAACATTTTCTAGTATGTATAAGGCCCTTGCTTTGACCTTTACCACCAGAAGAAAAAGAAAAGGTTAAGATTGCAGTATGTTTGCTGGATATAGTGGCACATGCCTGTAGAATGCCCAGCACCCAGGCTGAAGCAGGAGGATTGAGAATTTGAGGTCAGCTTGGCTGTAAGGTGAGTTACAGACTAGCTTGAGCTATGCAATGAGACCCTCTCTCTAAAAAAAAAAACAATAAACAAACAAAAAATAGTAAATTTGAAAATTCTTGATTCGGGCTGGGGTTGGTGAGGTGGCTTAGAGGGTGAAGGTGCTTGCTGGTGGGAGAGGGTAGACACTGAAAGTTGTCCTCTGACATCTGCATGTATGTGACTTACATGCCTATGTATACATACACACACACACATATACACACGCGCTAGGAAAAAGGGGAAGAGATGATAAACTTTGATAGATCCACAAGAAAACACTGTTATTGGAGATAGTACCTTCTGAACAAGTGTAACAAATAGGAACGTATTCTAATAGTGAAAAGTTAGTGATAGGAACTGAACGCAGTGACATATGTCTCTAATCCCAGCTTTTAGCAAGCTGAGGCAGGAGGATTAAGAGTTCAGCCCAGCTTGAGCTATAAAGCAAGGCTATCTCAAAACAAGGAAACAAATGAAAGACCAAAATACACACCGTGAGATGAGGTCTTGAAAGCCTGTGGAAAGCGAATGCGCCACGAATTATATTTCAACAATTATTCCAAAATGCAAACTTGATCTAAGGAAAACAGTATTGTTCCAGCATAAAATTCTATCAAAAAAGATTCAGAAAGATATATCCAAGCCCCACTGCATGAGACACAGCAAACAGTTGATTCAGTCTTGGTGGCTTTACATAGATAGCTGTTTGAATCAAGGTCTCATGTAGTCTGTATTGGCCCCAAACTCATTACATAGGAAAGAATAACTCTGGACTCTTGGTCCCCTTGCCTTCGTCCGCTTAGCGCTGGGACAATAGGCATGCACAACTGCTCCAGGTTAGATCTAGGAGTTTTTACTTTTATCAGCTTTATACAACTCTGCATCTCTTGCAACATCTGGTTTTTCTCTATTTCTCTGTAAAACTCAAGTTGCATTGCATTTGTTGTTTATTGTGGAAAAAAAACCTTAAGTCTGGCAGAGAACAAGCATCAAAACTGTTACTTGATGCTTAAAAATATGCATCAAAATTTAACTCAGCAGGGCTGCTGGGATTGCTCAGTGGGCAAAGATGCTCGCCACCAAGCCTGATATCCTGTGTTCCATCCCTGGAACCTGCCTCGTGGAGATAGAGAACTGACTCTTACAGGTTGTCCTGACTTCTACATACATATCTCAGCATGTGCCATAAATCACTCCCCCCAAAAGTAGACAAACAGTTTTTAGCATTTCTTCATATGTTTAATTTTTATTTTTACTTAAGTTTTTATTGATTCTTTGTGAATTTCACATCACGCACCCCAATCCTATTCATCTCCTCATCCCTTTGTATTCACCCTCTGTCCTTGCAACCTCCTCCACAAAAGAAAAAAAAAAAACAAAAACAAGTCTCATTGTGGAAGCTGTAGTGTGTCACAGTGTGTCTCAGGGTATATCCCTTTGTCCACATATCTTTACTTGCAAATGTTTATTGCAATGAGTTTGTTGGTCTGGTTTGAGGCCTCTGGCTTCTGCCACATCATCAATACTGGATCCTCACCAGGACTCCTCTCAGATATCCTGTTATTGCCCTCTATCAAGGAGATCCTGTGGCTTTGACTCTGCAGGACCAGACCCTTCACATACTCCAGCAGTTAGAAGGGGTAGATGTTGGTATGGGCCAACTCATAAACTGGATTTGGGCCTGGGTGGTCGCTAAGCTGGTCAGGCCACCAGCTCTCCCCCCCCCCCCCCGCCCAGAACCAGAGTGAGCTCTCCACACTGCCCTGGTTAGCTCACCCAATGCTGTAGCCTGCAAGGGGCACAGCGAACACTCCTGTTCTCATGCCCTCAGGGCTGGCTCATCCATGCTCACACCACCAGGGCCAGTTCTATTGTGCTGCCCAGACAGGGTGCAGGGTTTGCTCCCGGAAATACTTCAATAGGCAAAGGTTAGCTAAGCCAGCTCTCCTGTTCTCATGACAACCCCACTACCACCAACTTGAGGCTGACTCACATGCAACCGCTGCAACCAAGGCCAGCTCTACTGTGCTTCCTAGATGAGGTGCAGTGGGCTGCTGTCCCTAGTGCTGTGACTGGTGAGGGACAGGGCCAGCTCTCCCACCATGCCCAGGCGAGAGGCAGGGCCAGCTCTGCATAGTCCTCAGACATCAACATAGCCCCAGGTGGCAGCTCAGACCAGGGCTGTCTGCCTGGATTGTGGTGGTAACAGACCCCCACTACTGCAGGGCCATGGACCCAGACATGGCCCTCAGCTGCAACATGGGCCAGGACCTCACCATAGGCTTAGGTGGCATCGCTGCCTACTCATATTAAGCTGTTCCTCATTACCCTCAACTCTCCAGTTCTGCTTCTCCTCGTTGTGTGCACATCCTTCTGCTTTGCTTCCTCTTTCATCTCTTGCTCATGTTAGTGGCTCCTAGAGCCTCTGCGTGTCTGGGGTCATGCCAGGAATGCTATGCCCCTCCTATGCTGTATGGCACTGGGCAGGGGTCCTCTCAGGCTTGCTCTGCCCATCCAGGCTGCATGGCATTGGTGGGAATGATAAGATTTTTTAAAGATTAAATGAGAGATATTTAAGGAGGGAACAATTTTGAAAATGAGTTTATTTTGCTAGTAAATTATTCTTTGTTGTAAAAAGGTGGCTTTCTAATATTATGCTGACTACAGGACTTTGAAATAGCGATACTTAGGAAATGGCAAGTTTTTAGAGTTGGAAGCCACGTGTATGGCTTAGAGCCCCAAGCTTCACTCCTTTGAGCAAAGAGTGGAAGGACTGAACATCCTAACATGGACAATCAATTCTACTTGAGAGACCAGTTGGGAGATTCTGCTACTAGTCTCAACAGGCCAAAACAGTATCCCCAGTCCAACAGCTGAGGTCCCAGACCTCCTCTGATACTCCACTAAAAACCCCTGAACAAACCCACTATACCACTGTAGTATGGTAAAGCAAAGGCTAGCTTCCATGGAGTACATGAAAAAGATGTGGAGGTTTGAGATTACCACAAGCTCAATGTTATTCAGTAAGGTGTTGTTCTGCAAGAAAGAGGCAGTCTCCAGCTGCCTCTCAGAACGGTGGCCAGATGCTAAAAAGTGACAGCCTTTCAACATTCCATACAGGCTCCTGTAATCCATCTAGAGTGGCCGTGGCCAGAAGGTGAGGAGCGGGGAGTTAGATGGAGGGACAGGGAGCTGTGTCTACGCCAGGGCTATCCCCTGGGAGGTCTGCTTCATTGGTCACTACCTCATGGTTGAAGGAAAAACTAAAGCAAGGAAGGTGGTGCAGCTGGTCCTGGGATACCTGCGACCAAGGACTTGACCTCTGTGTGTCCCTCTGACTTTTGTCCCATAGCATGTCATCCTCAGTTTTTTCTGGTGTATTGTCCTTGAGTAGAATTAGGGCCCAAGGATCACCTCAGCTCTCTCCCTTCCTTCTTTGTTCCAGCCCCAAGAGGAACTGATGCTCATTCTTTCTGGTTCAAAAACTGAAATAGCCTGGACATAGGCCACATGCTTGTAATCCTAATGCACTGGTGCTGATAGGAGAACTGAGAGTTTCAAAACAATCAGCTATATAACAAATTCCATACCAGCCTTGTCAACACAACAAGAGCTTTTTCCTTCCATCCTTCCTTCTCTTCCTTCCTTTCTTTTCTTCCTTCCTCCTCCTCCTTCTCTACCTGCCCCCCTTTCATTTTTTTTTCAATGATGGGTTCCTTTGTGTAGCCTCGGCTGTCCTGGAACTAGCTCTGCAGACCAGGCTGGCCTTGGTCTCACTGAGATCTGCCTGCCTCCACCTCCCAAGTGCTGGGATTAATTGCACCATCCAGAACTTTATTTTATTTTTATTTTTAAAAGGAGGACAAAAAAGAAGAAAAAACTTGGTTCAGGGCTTAGGGACCTCTTAGGTCAAGGTCTGTGGCTAGGAGATTATAGGACACCAACTGGCCATTTTGGTAGCCTGTGTTGTGAGGTTTCTAAAATCTTGGCAGCCTCCACTCAGAGCATTTGGTGGATGTGGAGGAGCCAGAAGTTTCCCCAGACAGGACTGGCTTTCTTCCTAAGCAACTCAGAAGACATCTGCCACACACTGGATTGTAGGTGTGCGTGTGTGTATGTGTGTGTCCTGAAGACATGAAAGAACTGGGCTTGTTTGCCACAGACTTAGGCTGCAGTGCAGGAGCGACTCAGCCTTGTAGAGGATAGTCAACTGGGGATAGTCAACTGGGCAGAAGCCAGGCCTCTCACCCTGAACTCAGTTCTCCCCAAGATAGTTTACTGTCCTCATAGAGAAGAGCCCAAGAAGACAAAATTCCCTTCAGGCATCTGCAGGACGCTGCTGTAGGATCAGGCACTGAGTGCTGGGCCAGGACCCCAGGGCAACTTAGGGGTCATAGACAGGGGGAGCCGAGGACAGAATTCTGTGGAATTGAAGGAAGAATATTTGTAGAGACTTTTTTTTTTTTAATTTAAGGTACCAAACAAAAGCGATGGGTATAGTCTAAGAGGGCATTTGGAGAAGCTTTCAGCTTGAGGACTGGCTCCTGTTCTGGAGTCTTTCATTCAAGAATAACTGTGGGAAGAGCTAATGGGTCACACATCCTACTTAAATGAGAGGTGTTTAAGGCTACATCTGTCATTAGCTTGAGCTAGCCCTTTCACAATGATCAGTATTTTAGAACAACATACTGTATATGGTCACAAGAAGAAAATTTTGCTTGTCCATTAAAAAGTCATTTAAAAAATAAATGGAATTCATATCAGATTTTCTGGTGAGATATTGCATACAGTATTTTCCACGGGTGATTGAATGCTTTAGTGAGATAGCACCAGATACTGGGTTTCTTTGACATCTTCTTCTAGCCCTTTGATTCTTATCAGCAACCCCGTTTCTGATCAGTGTTGATGTAGCTTGAAGATCTTGGAAGGTATGTTTATAGGAGGCCTCATCAAAGGGGCCGGCCGGAAGGAGCAAAACCCCCTGACATGCTGTCTGTGCCACACACAATGGAAATGCCGTGGAGTGTTTGGGGACAGGTAGGGGTTGTGTGGTCTACAGCCAGCATTATCTTCCTGACATATAGTACAGAATGAGAAGAATGTACTTGATCGTCAAAGTTTCCTCCAACAAACCGCTTCTCACTATCCATTCCTGCTTTCATATAATGTTTGCTCCAAACAGCCCTGTGGATGAATCACCTCTCATTAGCCTCCCAACCATCGCTTACCAAGACACCTCTCTCTAGGCCAGAGCCTTAGGGTAAAGCAGGGATAGGATGAAGCAGGGGATAATGGGTTGATTCAAGGTGTGGTTTAGAAGAGAAGATGGGGCTGGAGAGATGCTTCAGCTGGTAAAGGCACTGGCTGCCAAGCCTGACAACTGAGCTTAGTCCTGGGACCCGCATGGTCAAGGGAGAGAATTTACTTTTATGAATTGTGTACACACACATACACACACTAAATAAGCATAATGCAAAATTTTAAAAATTAAGAAAGGGTGGCCAAGAGTAGAAGAACAGTGAGTGGGCCTGCTCTTCACAAAGGCATGGCAGTGATTAGCCTGACTAGATGGCCATGCACTGCAAAGCAAGGGTTGTGAGTACTAAATAAAAAAAAAGATTCAGTGAGCAAAGAGCAAGAGCAAACAAGATGGGCACAAATGTCACTGAGAGGGACACTCTGCTGAGGGGCCAATTTCTGAGCCAGAAAGACATTCAGTCTCAGAGGCTCTGATCTCGGTGGCAATCATACCACAACCTGAAGAGCAGAATGTGCATATTGGGATTGTCCCTTGGGAGATAAGCCTGCACAGTTGGATTTGTCTTTTAATTTGCCATTTACTAGAAATTTACCATGGACCAGCCTCTGTGCCAGGGGTGCAGAGTCAATGAATGTTCCAACTCTTCCTCGGCAAAAAGGAACTTAGAATCCTCTGATAGAGATGACAAGATCAGCTTCCAAAAGGAAAGAGACACATTCAGGACACTGGCTCTCCACCATGTGGCCTGGACATGTCCACATTAAACTTGACAGGCCACAGTTGGTTTGTCTTCCAGATGTTTAATTGAGGA
This sequence comes from Pachyuromys duprasi, assembly GCA_028658305.1. Classification (NCBI taxonomy): domain Eukaryota; kingdom Metazoa; phylum Chordata; class Mammalia; order Rodentia; family Muridae; genus Pachyuromys; species Pachyuromys duprasi. The sequence continues at coordinate 52,258,907 of CM053762.1, read as the reverse complement.
GGCAGGAAGCCTATCCCATATCAGGTCTGCTAGACTCTGAAAAACTGGCTCTGATATTTAAGACATGGATGTGAGACCATCCAACTGGCCCTGGTCAGGCAGCCAACTGTGCTAGGGAATGGTCAGATGAATAGTTTGAAAACTGGGGGATGTTTATAGGTACTGAAAAATGGTACCATGATGCTGGGAGGCTGAAAAGATGGCTCAGCACCTAAGAGCACTTCTGGCTCTTTCAGAGGACCTGAATTCAGTACCCAGAGCACATGTGGCATGGCTTATAGCCACCTGTTACTCCTGTGTCAGGGATCCTATGTTTTCATCTAGTCTCTGAACATACACACACACACACACACATACACACAAACACACACAAATGAATCTGGAGAAAAACAAAAGAGGCCGAAGGAATTTGTATCTTAACAATGCAGACTAAACCCTTCTGAATTTTTTTTTTTAAGTTAGTGCTGTTGCTAAGACTTGTGGTTCAGGGATCGAAGCCAGAGCCTTGCACGTGTTAGGTAAACACTCCACTGCTAAGCCACTTCCCCGCTCCTACTCCAGATTCTACTCCCTGCGGTTTTTCTTTTTCTGGACTCCTATAGAAACTCGCTGGTGGGTGGCCTCAGGGAGCACCCACCCACACTCACATTGCCAATTTTGATCCCCAGCTAGACTGCGCTCTGGAGGAGCGGGGCCAGAGTGTTATTCCCTGGCCTTCTCCGTCGTGCCTAGCCCAGTGTGAGCAGTTTGAGATCTTAGGAAGTACAGTTTGGCTAGAGCACAGATGCCATGATTACTTTCAGTCAAAGCTGTTTCAGAATAGAATAATTAAATTACTGTCTTCTTCGGGGGACAGTCATTATCTGTCGCACATTTGCAACCGATAGCCCACATCCTGACTTGCTGAGAAAAGAAATGCCCCAGGAATATTCGCAATCTAAATAAAGAATCGGAAGCAGTTTCAGGTGTGCTCCTGTGCTCCTGCTGCCCCCTTGTTAGTTCATATGTATTTATTAAACGCCCGCTCACAGAACCTAGAGGAGACGTGTGCAGTTCAGTGCTGAAGAGGGATTGCAGATTCTGCAGCCAGCAGGGGGTTGCCGTCAGGAATCCTCAGGGCTGGGTTGGGGAGATGTAAGAGTGTTAACTGCTCTCACAGAGGACCTGGGTTCAGTTCCCAGCACCCACGCAGCAGCTCACAACCACCCGGAACTCTAGTTCCAGGGGATCCAATGTCCTTTGACCTTTGCAAGCCTCTGGTACAGGTGTGGTACAGGCACTCAGGCACACGGACATACAGACATAAAAGTCAGTAAATGCATATATATTTAAAAACCTCCTCAGAACTAAAGTAGCATTTGGGCACGTTTGTGTTGCAGTAGCCAGCTCAGCACTGTGCACACACCTTACATGCTGCCTGGCCTGTGTCATGTGTACTGCATGTGTCAGTTCTATCTGTGATGGGGACCAAAGGGGACGCTGTCATTGTCAGTGCGGAAGATCATCACTTGCTGCCAGCCCAGGTATAGAGGTGGCATCGGGGCAACCTGGCACCAGGCCCTCGGAACAGGTGTGATGGTCGCCGCCCTTTCTGCCTGGGTGGGCCTGACTGCAAGACCTCAGAATCGGTGGGAGGAGAGCTGAGAGCACCTTCTCTGTTCAGTTCTCAACCTGCGAGCAGTTTGTGCTGCTCTAGCTGAACAGCCAACCAGAGACCACGCGGGGGTTGTTTCAGCTCTGCTGCTGGTCATCTAAGGAACTCTTGAGAAAAATCAAGACCTAAGTAACTCGTAGGCTGGCTTCTGCGGCTTCTGTGGCTATTTATGTTTTTTTTTTTTTTCAAAAGCAGTAAGTCTTCAGCTCTGAGATGCTCACTGTGACATCCTTTGCTTCTTTTGACCACAAAAGCCACACATCCGCATCATTGCCAGGAGCCTATGGCAGGAGGCTGTGATCTTCCTACAGACCTTGATGAAAGAAAAGCAGAGTGGAGGGGAAGCCTCCAGCGTGTGCTGCGGTGTGGGTACTGTTTGGATGCTGTCGCTCTTACAACAGGATTTTTGCCTCATCCTTGGATTGGCTTCTTAATTGGCTAAATGGTCAGTCACACGACCAGAAACAGTTTCTCCCTTTTTTGATGCATCACCCCTGCCCCTCCAATATGGGATGTTTTGTGTTGTTTCTCATTTCTCCTGGTTACTTAGAAGGTGACTGTTTTGTCTTGAATTCTTCCAGCTGTTCCCAAGGCCTTTAAGATTTTCAGGATTGTTGACCCAGGTTCAGGGCTCTTTGAGCACATTGGCATTTTCTCTCTGATCTCTTGTATGAATCCTTCTCAATAGCTTAATGGCCATGTAGGTTCCCCTGGCTCCTAAGCATGGTCTAGAATATCTGGCATGATGGATGCACTGTATGGTGCAGCCAGCTTGTCCCAGGTCAGATTTAATTAATGAATCAAGATATCTTTTCTCACTGGGACTTAGCCGTGGGTCTGGCCTCAGCCTGGGTACAAGGGATCCACTACTGTGCATCGCTTAATAGTGTCCATAGGAAGAAAAGGAAAGAGCACCCATCTTCGTAAATGAACAAGGTTTCTCCCTTCTAGGCATATCAGGTATTCTGACAGATCACTGTAAACAAGGCCCTTCTTGCTCACATTGTCTAACTAGTCAGCTCTTATGTGAAAAGCGTAAGTAAGACTCTACTAACTGCTCTCCTGGGTTTCACGATCCCTGACTGCCAGGCATTCCGGGGTGGAATTCAGTCATTTTCTCCTAAGTGATGAAGTTTCAGTGAGACCAAACCAGAGCATTTTCAGAAATCTCAAATGTCTTCTGCAGAAAAAAAAATACATTTTTCCAATGGAAAAAGCACATTAAGAACTAGCTTGTAGGTTTGTTCTGGTGTTCAGGCTGAGGTCATTAAAACAAATGGCACAGTGTTGTGCCTCCTATGTATAGAGGGAACCTTGAATATTTATTCTGAGAGGATGTGTTAAAACTTCTGTGACATTTTAGTACAAAACACTTGCCATGGGATGAGTTGGAAGACAAATGAGGTCTTGACCGAAATCTCTCCTCCTTCGTTAGATGCAGATCTAATGGCTTCCCGTGTTCTGCAAACACTGAGCAAGTGAGCAGCTGAATCTTTAGCGCACACAGCATGTCAGTTTGGTTTATAAGGAAGATAAAGTCAATTGGCTTAGGAAAAATGACTGAGTTTCATTGTCTCAATTTTCAGGAAGACAGAGTGGAGCTAGGTGATAAGATGGACTAGTGCTCATTTATTTGCTAGTGTTGTTGGTATTGGTAGAAGTATGTTTTTATTGGTCCCGGGGATATTTCTGAAAGGTCTTTTTGCCGATCCTTTTCTATGCAAAGCACACAATCCTAGCATTTGTGAGTACCTGTGTCTTCCTTTCACCGGCTGATGAGAGAGTTAGATCTCATGGATGGGCTTGCTTATGCTCATTAAGCCTTGTGCCTCATTAGCAATCGGGTGGCTCCTCTTCTGTGCAGAGGCGAGTTCCAGACATCTTAAGGTATCTTTCTGTTACGCACCAACTAGTCAGCTTTTGTTTGTCTGTTTTTGCTTCAACATGATAAACATAGCCCTGTGGAATTAACAGAATTTTCTACCAATCTTTGGAGTCCTTGTCTTGGGGCACTTTTGGGAGAATGGTTATCACACTTGTGAACCTGGCCTTGTTTGGTCTCAACAATTTCTGTGGCTAGGCTAGATCTTCCAAACAGTACCTTCTCTACTCCAAGGAATAAATGACTGGTGTGGAAGGCCTAGAAACCAAGTATGGTTTTCAAACCTCATTACCATCTATTTAAATGTGTTCTTTTCCAAACAGATTTTTAATTTTTATCATTTGAATAGCTTGGACTTGTCATTGAAAGGAAGACAGACTTTGTTTTTTTTTTTTTTTTGAAGTAGATTATATTAGAAAGGGAAAGTTGTATCTAATTCTGTATGATGGTTGCTATGGTAACAATTTGCTATGGTGCAAATTTCAGTTTATGTATGTAAACCAGTGCTCGGGTTTTGATTAGAGATTGGAGGTGAGGCTTTGTGTCAGTTGGTGAAATGGCTAAAAAGCATGTATTAATGGAAAAAAAAACTTTTTAAGAACAAAAGGGTCGCTGAGCCCCCTCCCATCTGTGTATTCAGCTCAGACTAATTCATCGTGTGCAGCAGCAACAAAATAAGCCAACAAAAAAAGACATGCTTCTGTCCTTCCTTGACAATGTCTTCATTGATGACATTAAAGAAGTGTGGGAAGAAGGTGGGTTTTGCAAAGATGAACTTTCATGTGCCAGGTTTCATTGACTCTCGGGATGGATTTGGTCCATGGGACAGGAACCCAGAACATCAGGTGCAGGGATGGACAGAGTTGTCCTAACAGAGCCTTCAGCCTCAGAATCCTTGCTCTTACCAACAGTAAGAAACTTCCAGTGGGAGGCTCAAGTAACACCAAGCTCCCACAGCCCAGCCATCAGAACCCTAAATCCACCCAGAGAACAGGCTTCTGCCTACGTGGGTAGTTCAATCTAAGATTAAAGTTAAGGAGCAAGACTCTCCTCTCTAATTCTGAATAGGTGATCGTTTAGATCTCTGTAGTACATTCTTCTTAGTTCTCACATGTTTACATGTAGTTGCACCTGCATATAAACATGTATATTGTGTGTGTATTTTAGACAGAATGACAAAGTATGTTGTACTAATTGCTTCCATTTACCAAGTCATTAGAAACTTAGGTCTTCAAGGTCCTGGGAAAAATGCCAAAAAGGCATCACTGCCCATCAAGCTAGTCATAGAACAAGGCAGCAAGGACTTTTAGTGTCTATGACTTTTAGTGTCTCTCAAGCAGTTGCTGCTACTATATCCTAAGTAAAACTCGGCAGCAATCAGCTTGCCTCTCCTTAAGTCACATTTATTTTTTTATTTACTGTTCTCCATTGTGACTCTTGTGCATAGCAGCCTCCTGACATGACATGTCAAGAGTCATACACTTAGATTGTGCCACTGTGGAAAGACCCCAATAAAACCCTTTTAGGGTTCACTTAAAAGTTTCCAGATCGTTGTTTCTCATCAACATTCTACTAAAAGTCAATATATTCATTTAGAGAGCCTGATCTCAGCACAGCCTGGGCAAGGAATTGGCCATATGGTCATCTCTGAAGCAGGGTCTCAAAGGGATGTGGGAGGCTCTGGTCTTGGACCTTGTATGCAGATTTTCTCTGACTCTAAGACAAACTGGAAGTCAGATGTCACGTTGTTAAGGTGTGATCTGTGACTCTCCTCCCTTTCCCCCGACCCATGTACGTGCTGGAAGAAATTCCCCCAGAACTCCAGAATGTGAAGAGCAAATGAGGTGAAATGGAGTTACATGGATGAAGCCTTGTCCACTGTGACCAGTGTTCTTTCAGGAAGAGGGAGTTAGGACACAAGCATAAGTGCATAAGGAGGGCACAGAAGGCAGCTGCCACCTACAAACCAAGTAAAGGAAGACGGAGGGCCCTGACACCACTGACGCCTTGGTTTTGGACTTGCAGGCTTTGAGAGACTATATTACTCTCATTTGCACCATCCAAACCTGTGGTATTTGTTATGGCAGGTAGAACTAGTATGAATTCAAAGATGGTTCAAATGTGTTAGCGGACTGTGTAGTTACTGCCCCGAGGGCCAGAAGCATTGTTTAAATGATCCTGACTTTCCAAATCTTGTAATCTTGTAATCTTAGCATACTCTACCAAAAATGCTGTTCCATTCTAGGCGCCACCATTTTAGGAAGAAACTGACCTTCTAGAGGCTGCCCAGAGAGGGACAAGCAGGGAGCAAGGATGTCTTTTTGGAAAGGGCTGTGACATTGTTCCCTGTCTGAGGTGGCCGTTCTGGCATATTGAAAGCCTTCCGCTATGGGTTACACTCTGAGTGTGGAGCAGATGGCTGCATGGGATCCTCCTGTGACTGTTACTGTGCGTGACGTATGAGTTGAAGCAGAGCGAACCAGAGGCTTAGTCCACGATGGTGGGGATGGTCCTGCTGTCAGCCTGAGGATGATGAACTAGAAAGGCAGAGTGAACTCAGGACCTTGGTGAGGGTGCTGAGCCCTTGCAGCCCCAAGCCCTCCCAACTGCTGGAGTCTGTTCCGGGGAATGTATGTCTTCCGTGTTTAAGACATTTACTGGCAGTAGACCCATCCTCACAGATTCCACAGGGATGAGCTGTAGATGGGATGTGAGCACAGGTAATTTGAAATGTACATCAGCTGAGTAGCCTTCTTGTAATAATATTCAAATAGAGTCTGACTCTGATTATTTTTTTAAAAAAATCTTTTATTGAATGTAATTTGATTCTAAATGATTTGAAAGGTTCTTTGATGATCTATGACTCAGAAATAATTTTTACTACGGTGTGAAAGGAAACGAAATGGAACCTTTTCCCAAGCATTTGCATTATCTTTAGGGAAATAACCCAGACAAAGCTTTTATTGGTAGAGTGTGGAGGCGGGGGAGTCCAGGGCAGCCTTATGTGGGGGCTACTCTCTTCTTCCCCATTCAGGGCTCTGTGTCTTGTGGCTTTGCTTTTGGAAGATGCTGAGCTCTGGCCACATAGAAAATAAATGATCCTGCGACTACCAGGTTGTCAGGACATGATGCACAAAGGACCATAACATTAAACATACTAATATTGTGATATAATAATGTCACAGTCTTGGTGGCCACTGAGTGCAGAGGCTGGGGGGACTGGCAGAGAGAGGTTGAAGGTGTCAAGGATCCCACAGAAACAAATTTCTGCTGAAGTCCACCTTGACTCATGGTCCCTCCCATAGCACATATGAAAGCACCATTTTATTTTAAAATGTGAGATTCTGGTGGGATGAAGGCAGTACCTTTGGGTACCGCTCTTCTTCATTGTCATTCACTCCGTGGTAGGACCTCTGCAGATTCTCTTCCTCTCTCTGAGGAGACACTACTAGGGCAGATGCTTCCTCCTCCTCCTTCCCCTGCTGAGCAGCTTCCAGTGGCTCCCGAATTGTATATATGAAACGACAGCTGAAACTCTGTCTTCACAATTGTGAGCACAAACCAAAACATGTCTTCTCTCACGTTGTACCTTGGTGCATGCATGACCTTACTTGGGCTGTTGGGAGAAGTGTTCACAGCAGAAGGGCAAAGACATGTTCATGCTTAGTGAGAACGTGGGTGACAAGACCAATGGACTCACAGTGTAGGGCTGGACAGGGCTGAGGAGGCAAATTTCATTGTCTACCCAGTTTTATTTTTGAGACAGGTTCTCTTTATTATTTAGCTCTGGCTGTTCGGGAATATGTAGACTAGGCTGGCCTCAAACTCACACAGACCCACCTGCCTCTCTGCCTCCCAGTGCTGGAATTAAAGGTATATGACACTACCACCCCCCACCTCCCCAGGAAGATATTATCTCTTAAATAATTTGGATTTGCTGTGGTCTTACAGAGTGAGTTCCGAGACAGTCAGGGATGCACAGAGAAACCCTATCTCGAAAAGAGAAAACAAAACAAAAGCCAAAACAACAACAAAACAAAACAAAGAATTTGGATTTTTCAAAGAAACCAAATACAATTGCTTTTCTCATTGGTGAAAGAGAAAAGCACAAATTGGAGACAGTGGTGAGGCGACCAGGCTAATGCTAACCTCATACATGTTCTGTATAAAGGTGTTAAGGTGGTGTTTCTCCCTGGTGATTGTCACGCTGTCTCCTGAATACTGGATAAACATCAGTGTTGATGTCAGATCATCCCAGCCTCCTTCCAGCTCTTCCTCTGAAGGACTGATGTAGAAGAAGCACCTGTACATATAGACAGGTTTATATTGGAGGCCATAAGACCCTTGGGCAGCCCCAGGGTTTCCATTCAACTTCAGAGAGTGACCTTGCTTTCCTCTGGTGGGAAGGCCTTGTGAGGTTTCAGTGGACCAATCCTTCGTGCTGTGCGGTGTGCTGCCCAACGCCAGGCAGAAACAAGGCAGACTGAGTGTTGAAAACGTCCCTGAACTGGAAATAGTTATTTTGGGAGAGAGAGTCTGACCAACTTTGTTGTTAATTATTAAACAAAATCAATGTTCTTTTCAGTTTAGTTTGGGACTTTTCTGTCAGAAAAACTAAAAGTCATGCTTATAGAGTCAAAACCCCAGGAAATCACTGTATTTTGGTGACCCTTTTGAGACTAGAGGCTGGATCAATGAGAAGGCCTCTGAGGTAGTGGTAGAAGAGACAGGTAGACAGTGTTCATGTCAGGGGTCTTTTCTTTGTTAGATCTTGCTCATTGCTGCCTTCAACTCAGAATACATTCATGGCCCTTTTCATAAAACCCCTCAGACATTTCCCCACTCTCTGGCTGTTCTGGTGTGAGAACCGACAAGGCTGGGAAGGCCTGAGCTGCTCAGCCGGGGCCTTGAAACCTGTAGTCGCTTCAGGTGCATTGAGAGGATATTGTGTGATCCTAGTAAGACATAGGGGTCAACGGTCAGCAATAGCCAGGCAATGAGAGCTGGTCACATTTAAAACAATCCTTCCTCCAAAACAAAGCAGGGATGCTTGTTCACTCCTGTAATTCCAGCATTTGGGAAGGAGAGGTAGGGGAGGGGGGGACTGCTGTAAGTTGCAGTCTTAGTCTGTTCTTAGTAAGTTCCAAGTACCCAGGGTTACATAGCATACTTTGCCTCAACCCTCTCACCAAAACAAATAAGAAACTAAAATGGTTTAGGGTCACAGGCACCCAGGTAAGCAGGAGTTCCCTAACAGATGCAGCTGCTATGAGCAGCCTAGCAGGGTCTTGTCTCATGTGGCCCAGGGGCAATCTTATTCTAGTGAGAGGATTCCTTGATAGCACTTCCTTGCAAAGACAGACAGTGGTCTCAGCAATGGTAAGGTCAGACAGGCTTACTGGAACAAGCAGGAGAGGAGAGGACACTGGCTGCAGGTAGCTGGCAGTGCAAATTATCCTGGCAGCCCCTCCAGGAAATAGTCAAATTGGGAAAGTCCCTCTGACCTTTCATTTATTAGACAAACTGGTTTGGCTGTTTGAACTGCAATACTGCCAAGCCAGAGGGTTTTTTTGTTGTTGTTGTTGTTTTAAGGCTATGATCTATTCCTTTGTGTTGGCCTCATAAAACTCTAACATGGGGGTGTAACAGTAGAGCTGCCTCAGATCTGATTGTTAATAGAAGTGCTTTGCTACTAATGATTATAATAATGATGATGATGATGATGAGATAGAGGAAGCTGTCTTTATTGAGCACCTGGTTTATGGTAAACAATATCAACAATATCAATTCCCAAGACTTAGCAATTACAATCTCCATTATTATTATTATTATTTTAGAATTAAGGCTCTGAGAAATTAAATTACTTACTCAAGGTGCCCAGCTAGTGACAAGAATTCAGTCCAGGTCATCTGGACACTAAACCCCATGTTCTAACGCACCACCACATAAGTGGTGGGCTCCAGCTGCCCAAAGCAGAATTGCTCAAGGCCTCAGTGCCACACTCCACATTCATTATGGCATTTGACCAAGGGCTGGCTTCTCCCAGACAGTAACTGACCGTAGCAGGGGTACATGCTACAGCATGGCCTTTCCCAGAAATCATGGGCTTCTCCAGCAGCCAGTGCTGGTCTGACCAGTCCCGACAGGAACGCAGAGCTTTCTTCGGCATAGTGGTCTAGCCCGCACACCAACCTTCCTTTCCCACCTCCTTTACTTGGATTCAGCTCAGGGTTTTCCCTGTCCCCTTCTCCCTTTTCTGTTCCAGGCAGCCTTTGCTTCTCAGAAGATCTGAACTACCCTATAATACCATGCCAGATTTTCAGGGCATCTTGGTTCAGCCTGCTGACGTAAATTAGGGGATTGCACTGTTTCCTGTTTCTCTCCATACTCTTATCTTGAAAGCCTCAGGGCCACAAGGCCCTGCAGTCACCCTCCCTGAGGTGAGGGTGGTGTTTTCCCTGCTAGTAATTTAGGTGGTTCATCTTATCCCATTCATCGATTCATCCATTCATGCAAGAAGCATTTATTGATTTCTCACTCTATTCTGGGCTCTGGGGATACAAAGATGAATGGATGCCAGGGAATCTATTCTCAACTCAAAGAAGAGCAATTTGGACACCAGATAAACAACACTAATTGCTTTAACTTTGTCAAGTACTTTTCAGCTTTCACAGGGCTCCTGGATATTTGTCACTTCGCCCATAGAATCTGAGAGATGGGCCAGGCAAGTACAAAGAGCCTGTTAAGGAGAAATGGCTAGAGCTTAGGAAAACTCACCTAGTCAATGACAGATGGGGCTTGAGTCCAGGCTTCTATGGCTTGGGCGGATGCATTTTCCAGAGCCTCTCAGCTACAGTGTGTGCTCCAGGAAATGGTAGAGCCTTGGTCTCAACAGCCCAGGTTTTATGTGTGGGACAGCTAAAAAATCTTAGGTTCAAGGAGTCACAGCTTTTAACTTAAAATGTTTGAAAAAAATTTTTTTGTTAGGGTGGCTGTGTGTGTGTGTTGGCAGGAGTAGGGATAGGGACATTTGCCACCATGTGAATGTGTCAATCCAACTTCCAGGAGTCATTTCTGTCTGATTATATGGATCCTGGGGATTGGACTCAGGTCTTCAGGTTGATGTCAAGCACCTTCCCCAGCCGAGTGTCTCACCAGCCTTAAAACATAATTTGATGTGTCATTTCAATTTGTGTCTCTTTAATCCCCTTACCAAGGAGTATCACACTTCACCTCACCTTGACCATGCTGTGAAGCCCAAACATTTCTCTCATGGAGGGGAGAACAGAAAGGCCCTCCTGAGAAACGGAAAGTGAAACCAGCTAACCAGCTCTCTGGCTTCAGCTGCCAGAATGCAAGGGGTCAGCAGAATGGAAAAGTAAATGCTGCCCGTGCTTTTCCAAAAGTTTCTTCACTTGGTTGGGGAGGTGCAAAAGGAACAGGATTTTAATCTCAAGCTCTTAAACCTGGTTTTATTATCAAGGCTTTTCTTCGGCCTTAGCTTGCCTGGGGGAAGATAAACCACACAGCCTGCTCCAAACAAAGCCCATTTGTCTGTCTTTACACCAGTAAATCCAGACATCACTGTTTGTTTAGATTAGAATTGATTCTCGAATCAGGAAGCCAAGAAGAGCCTGTTAAAAGACCAGTTATTAATGGCCTCATTACAAGCCTTCGTTGTGCCATTTGAACCAAATTTACATAGAGAGAGGAAGCACATTTATAAGTGTCGGAAACAGATGAAGAAAGAGGAAGCCTTTAGGGTGGGGGCTGGGGGCGCCTGTGGTGCCTCTCACTTTGTTAGCAACACTGGGGTTTCCTGAACAATGAAACAGGGCCCCTAAGGCCTTCAGCCCTTGCCTCTGTGGAGGGGCTTCTTCCCAAGCCTGGTCACTGGGATGCTACCTCTTAAGGACTTTGGCAAGGACCTTAAGGTCAGTGGAAGCTTTCCTGGGCTCTTTTTCGTTGCCTGTGGCTGATGAAAGCAACCTGAGTGTGATATAGTTCGTGAACCGGTTGGTTTAGGAAGGGGAAGCAGATTTTCCCTTCCCCCTTCCCAGGCATACAGGACAGTCTGTGTCTCAGCATCAGCCCCTGCCACCTGTTGGGGTCACGTTTTCTGAGCAGCTGCACCTCTTTTCTGTCAATGGGCTGAGGTTGGGCGCCCTCACTGTCCTACTGTCCTACCAGCAGCTCATGGTCCAAGGCCAGGCATCCCACATGCCCCTGCCCTCCTTGGTCCATCTGCTAAGCAGAAATGGTCACCTTTGTTTCAGGTGCTTGAGAACACTGACAAGAACGAATATAAAGTTCAGAGGCACTGGGTAGAGAGAGAACTCCGGGTAACCCTCAGCTGTCAGATGAGGAGGGAGCAACTTGACCCTACTACTCTGGAATGCTCCCTGAGGGCTGAACTTGGGAGACTGAAAGGCCCTGGTCCCAGTTCCAGTGGGCAGAGGGCCAGGAGAGCAGTAGTAAGATCCATCCTCAGTGGACAGGACGAGCACACACGCTGGTTGTCATGGTAGCCTCTGCTGTGGTGCTATTTTTGTTCAAGCTGAAGAGCAGGTAGGGCGGGGTGGAGGAGAGAAAAGCTGTCATACTTTGCCTGAGAAAACAAAACCAAGAAACCCAAACCTAACACTTTGAACAGTGTGTGTAGACTGATTATGTGTAGAGGCCACAGGAGCCTGAGGACCCCTCTCCTCTTGTTCGACCCTTGGTTCTGAACCTTGGTTAAGTACCTTGAAGAGGACCAAATGGGTTACCTGGTAAGTAGGGGGGGGGGGGGAGTTGCTCGTCCGTGTGCGCTGAAAGAGACCTGGGTCAGTGTGCAGAGAATTGTACCCAGACTTTTTGTCAAGTACTGCAAATGCAGATGTGTTGAGAAGCCAGACAGTCCATGGAGTCTGAAAGGGCACTGAGCACCCACATGGCAAAGCAGGGTGGAAATACAGCTGAGTCATCTAGGTTCAGAGAGTCAGTAACTCTGTGGACTTGAAGAAGACTGAAAGCCTCCCTCCCTCCCTCCCTCCCTCCCTTCCTTCTCTCTCTCCTTCCCTCCTTCTTTCCTTCCTCCCCCTGCTTCTTCTCTTCTCCCTCCTCCTCTTCTTTCTTCTTATCTCCAAGGAGGTGCATCAGCTATTATGAATGTATTTAAAGCTGGAGTTGAGAATGCGTCCTTAGGAGTCTACCCTGTAGTTTTGGCATCGAGAGGATAAGGAGGATGATGAAGAAGAAGAATACAATGATTGATATCACTATAGTTAACTTACTTGCATACCAATAAGTAATCCTCACCTCCTTCCTTTTCTCACTTTAAGTCCCAGAACCATATTTAGTGGTAAGACCCTGGCAGGCGGCATCCCTGGCCCCTTCCACCAACAGTGTAGAAACTGCTGACAACTGGGAGTAGCTGGCCACTTAGCCAGCTGTGTACACTGTCACTCTTTGGGGAAGTTCTATAAGTGAAAGGGGTTAGATGGATGGGAAATACAGCACTCATTAACAAAGGTGGGTGAGCAAGGGCTACGGAAGCCCTGTGGGCGATGACGAAAATGGAAAGGCATCTCAGTGCTTGCCAGGAAGCTGCGGGGAGGAGACTGAAACTCTATATTTGAGTCCAACCAGTGCCAGCCATTATCCTCCTGCCTCAGCTAACAAAGGTGAACAACTTCATTTGAGTCTGTACATTGGGGAATTGTGGTCAGAGCCGGGCTTGGCATCTTCTTTTGCGCTCTCCGAGGCCAGGATGCTACATTTCTAGGCTACCAACAAATATAAACAAGATGAGAGGTGTGAACAGGAGAAATGTTTATAGCTCAGTTAAGAATCATTTTCTAAGGGTGTCACAAACCATGCTTGTGGTGTACCTTTTCAGACATCGGTTAATTATAGCATCTTATTTGTTCCTGGAAGCAGATAGGGCAGGATGTTGTCTTGGTCACACTGTGGGCCACCAGTTTGTGCTGTTTCATGCATTTGAAGGCACAGTTTGCAGGGTGTGATGGGTGGTCAACCACTCCCCTTTCCAGTTCTGACCAGACTTCGAGAGTGTTGGCATATTCTCCATAAGTGTTTGGAGTCATGTAGAAACTAAGCCAGGAGAGCGCTCAAGACACAGAGGCAAGAGGATTACTTTGAGTTCCAGGCCAGCCGAAGCTATGGAGTAAGACCCTGTTTTAGAAAAGCAACCCAAAACAACAAAACCAACCAACCAAACAAACAAAAATTTAAGCAAAAGAAAGCCTCTAACTTTTCTAGTAGCATAAAATTGCATTTTGAATAGCTCTTAACAGTAAGTCTTCAATATGGAGGTCAAACTCTTGTGCATGGCTTTCTGGAAACTCAGGCTTTCCTCTCCTCACAGCCTCCCATTTAGAAGGGGCTCCATACTGCTTCCTGTGGCAGCAGCACATCACCTGCCTGCCATTATTATGTGCCTTCAGTCATACCTTTGTCCTTCCTGCTCTCAGATTTGGAGGTCCAGAAATAGTGAGGACACACACATTTTCTTACCCTTACATGTCTTGGTGGAACCTGATAGGCTTTGAATAACCCGTGATAAGTTGTGAGTATTCACTGGTGAAATAAAAGGCATTGTGAAAGATTTTATAAAGTTCATTGGACAATGCTGTATGTTTTCTCAGAAGGGACAGCTCACCTCTCAGAGGGCTTAGACATAAACTGACCAAGCATTTCTCTGTTCACTGATGCTCTCTTCATTTTAGTTCAGCTTCTTTAAACTTTGCTCACATTTGTCATGTGTCCACACGCCTCTGAGCAGTTTGGGACATTAGCTCACCTGATGTAGTTATAGTTGCAGTCTCCTGTGTGAGAAGTCTCACCATTTTCACACAGAGCTTTATCTTCCCACTCAACTAAGGTCCTTAAGGGCCGAGACAATAGAAACCTCACCCTTGGCATTCTCCCTCTGGACATCTGTTTTGTGCTTAGGAAACTGGGTGGCAAGCTCAGATACTGGAACATTTTAATCAGGGTTTTGAGAAATAGCTGTTTCATGATATAGTCACTGTCACATAGGTAGAGCAGATGAGCATGAGTAACAAACAGCTGAGATGTTTTATTCTGAGTGGAAAAAAAAACCCTGTAAGCTTCTCTGGAAGTAGGGCAATTCTATATTCCTGCTTCATGGCTGTCCCCATGAGGTCCTGGACCTTGTATATAAATGCAGAGGAAAGACACGTGTTCATTCATGAACACCTCCCCATCCCCACTTGATTGCTTGGTTACTCATTTCTACATTCTTGCAAGAAATCTTTGGCTCCCTCACACCTTTTGCTAGCCACATTTGAAGTCTTGGTCACAGACTAATGAGTGTCTCTTGTTTTGTTCAGAACACAGACACACATATTTAACCTGACCCGACCCCTTTTGAGAACATAGACATACGTATTCAGCCTAGCCTCTGACCTCTTTCCAGAACACAGACACATGGCTTATCCTGGCCTCTGACCCTTTTCCAGAATACAGACACATGTGTTCGGCCTGGCCCTGACCCATTTCTGTTTCATTCCTGTTTGACTAGGTTGACAGAAAGCCCTAGTCCTGCTGAAGGTCATTATTTGGCTTCTTTTTCTGGTAACTTTCTTTTTCCCCATCATCCAAAATTTAGGATAATTTAATGTGCTATAAGTCTTCCTCCTGCCATCAGATCTTTTTAAAGAAATTTATTTATTATTCAGTTTGTATCTTGATTGTAGCCCCCTTTCTTTCCTCCCAGTCCCCCCTTATACCTCTCCTTTCTCCCCTTTCCTTCTTCTCAGAGAGCAGGAAGGTCCCCCATGGGTACCAATGCACCCTGGCACATTAAGTTGCTGCAGGACTAGGCGCATCCTGTCCCACTGAGGCCAGACAAGACAGCCCAGTTAGGGGGATGGAATGCAAAGGCAGGCCTCAGAGTCAGAGAGAGTTCCTGCTCCAGTTGTTGGAGGATCCACATGAAGACCAAGCTGTGCATCTGCTACATATGTTCAGGGGGCCTAGGACCAGTCCATGCATGTTCTTTTGTTGGTGGCTCAGTCTCTGTGAGCCCCGTAGACCCAGGTTAGTTGACTCTGTAGGCCTTCTTGTGAAGTCCTTGACCCTCCAGATCCTTTCATCTTTCCTCCAACTCTTTCATAGGACTCCCCAAGCTCTGACTAATATTTGGCTGTGGGTATGTACATCTGTTTCCATCAGCTGCTGGGTGAAGCCTGACAGAAGAGTTATGCTAGGCTCCTGTCTACAAGCACAGCATTAATAATGTCAGGGACTAGTTCTCTCCCATGGGATGGGTCTCAAGTATGGCCAGTCTTTAGCTGGCCATTCCCTCAGTCTCTGTTCCTATATATCTTGCACTGCCTTCACATCTTGACTTTACCTTATTTCAGCTTTTCAAAAATAGTCATGAATGGTGCTGCATGTTATTCCAGCTCTTCGGAGGCTGAAGCAGGAGGATTTTGAGGATAGCCCGGGTCATAAAGCACAGGAAAACTCTAAGTAAATAAATATCAGCAAAGTGGAAGAATTATAGCATAATATACCTTCCCTTGACCCCTGAGTAATCTGTAAATCAATGATGGGATTTTTGGCTTATTTTTGTGCCATAGTCCTATTGCTTCAAAAAAAACACATTTTTGGGGGGGGGATATAATACATAGAACATCCAATGAACTCTTTTAAGTGTGCAATTCAGTGGGGTTGGGTGTATAATTTTGGTAAAATATATGTATCATAGTACTTGTCATTTAAACCAACTTCGAGCATAAAATTTAATGACATTAATATGTTCATAAGATTATGTGAGTCATCCCAACTACACTTGCCCTGAAATGTGTTCATGATATTTAATAATTTCTGTAGCCAATTCATGTTTATAGTCCAAGTAAATTTATTTTAAAGTAAGCCTTACTGCTGTAAGTGAAATAAAAGCTAATGTTTTTAATGTAGAGAGATGCATAAAATAGTAAGACAATAAAACTAAACATCAGTGTTGCATTCCTCATCTGGATTCTTAGGGAAGACTGTGAGCTTTGGACTGGTCCCTTCACGGTGCAGAGGGAGCTAAGCATCCCAGAGGAGAATTAAAGTGTCCTCTTACTGTGCTGAAAGGGCTTTCTCCTTTTTTCTTTCTTTAGATTTTATTTATTTATATTATTTCATTTTTGCCTGAATATGTATCTGTGTACCCTGTACATGCAGTACCTGAAGAAGCCAGAAGAGGGCTTTGAACCTCCCCCTCCCCCCAGCAGGAGTCACAATAATTATGAGCTGCCACGTGGGTGCTTCCAGGTTCTCTGGAAGATCAGCCAGTGTTCTTAGCTGCTGACCCATCACTCCAGCCACAAGGCGTTCTTCTTGATCTAGGAGGATGGAAAGACATGAAACTGAATGCTTTTTGCAATTTTGTATTACATTAATTTATGTATGTGTGTGGGCGTGCATGCTCTCTCTCTCTCTCTCTCTCTCGTGTGTGTGTGTGTGTGTGTGTGTGTGTGTGTGTGTGTGTGCACACACACATATATGCAGTGGGCAGAGACAAAGTGTTCACACCTGCTCTATCAGAGTGCAAGGCTTGCGGTGTGAGGAACCCCGGAAGATGGATAGATGGATATAATACAGAGCTGAGGGTTACATTCTCATACAGCATTCACTGTGTGACTTGGACAACTCACTTAGTTTCATCTGGGTAATGAGCAGAATCATGCCAATCTTTCAGCTACGGTAAAAATGAAATAACCTGTATTATATTTTGTGTTGTCCTTGGCATAGCATTAATGCACAACAGTGGTATTTGCAATTGGTTTGAGAATAGTATTTGTTTATACTTCCCCAAAGGGTAGCATCCCACCATATGAGAATGGAGCTTGTGTGGTCTGAGAAAGGCCCTTCAAGGTCAGTAGACACCATTCTTCTTTGCCCTGTGCTTTGGAGCACAGACTGAGAAGGCCCAGCCGTTCAGTGAAAGAGGCCATCAGTGCTGTGGTTGGAAAACTTAACCAGAAAGAGAGAGCGCAGCTGTGGGCTGGAGACCACAAGCACATGAAGGACCCTGGCTGGTCAGGCCTGTATGAACTGCCTCTTGACTTAACCCTGTGGAACGCGCCCTTTGCCCGGGAGGAGGCCACAGAGCTACAAGCAGCAGAACCAGCAATACCACAGCACCACCAGGCCTCCGGGACAGTGGATGTGCAAGTCAGGTCTCCTGAGCTGCACAGCCTAGCTGAGGAGGAGCATGTGACACTGACTTCTGCTGCCCACAGGGAAGGAAGCCCAGAGCCGCTGGCCCCTACTTGCTGCTTCACCTTAGCTGTGCAATTTCATCCCTTCCGGGCACTGAGTGCTTCTCTGTAAAATGAGAAGACGACACTGATCGCCATCTCCCAGGACTGTGGGGACGTCAGCCTGGGGATTAATGAGGAGTCACCTTGACGCTCAGTGAAAGGTAGCTTCCATTGTCACTGTGATTAGTAATTATGGTGAATGTGTCAGCAGCCCTCTTGCCTAGGGTGAGCTGCTCAGTGTGGCTTAGTTGTGGGTCTGACTACATGGCTAATTACGTTGAAAAATCATAGTTGTCCCCAGAGTCAATGAGGAATAGACTCCCCCTTTAAAGGAGGAAAAGAAGAGCTGTGGATTTTGCATGTGGAAGGATCTGTTGACCCTGTCTAGACCTGTAGAGACACACCATGCTTCTCATTCTGTCTCAATTAGGAAAGCAAAACACATGGACAAGAGACAAATACTAAGCTAAAAACCATACAAGTTGAGATGACTAGATTCGTTTACTCAAAGATGATGTGCTTGATTGAGCAGGAACCTTGTGAATGAGGCACAGAGGGCGGCAGCGTCTTGCTGAGGCTGGAGGGTGGGTGGGGTGGGGCTTGTGGTATCAAAGGACCCCCATCTAGCGTCCAGAGAACTCTTGTGAATGCCTCAGCACGCAGCCCTGCAGTGTCCAGGCACAGAGCAGTTGCACACCCAAGCAATACCAAAACCCCGTGGTGGGACCTCGTTATGGCCTGGTGAGAGTGAAAAGAGGTTAAGCCACGCCTGTGCTGCATGCCTGTAATGCTATCACTCGGGAGGCTGAGGCACGGGGATTGTGAATTTTGACGCCACCTTGGACTACAGACAGGCAGATCCTGACTCCACAAGGATCCTAGGAAAACAAAACAAAACAAAGCCCCCAAACTCCCCAATAAAGAGTGTGGAAGTGCTTAAGAACCAACTCAGTTTCCCCATGAGGGACCTGGCAGTAGACAAAGGGCAAAACATGCTGGGATTAAGGGCAGGTGCCACCATGCCCAGCATCAGAAAGAAATTCTATACCCTTCAGTTACCCTCCTGCAGTCACCCCAAACTCTGTAGGATGAAGCAAGAACTAACTCACTTTCTTCTGCTTTTATAGGTTTGTCCATCTTGAACATAGATATTTGGAATCATGTAGTGTGTGGCCTTCTGTGTCTGACTTCTTTAACTTAACATGATGTCTTCAAGATATATCCCTGCCATGGGATGTATGAATGCCTCATTCCTTTTCATTGCTGAATAATTTTGTTCTATGGATATACTACATTTTATTAGTTTTTTCCATCTGTTTTGATTGTTTACTAAAATGTTAAATTAGATTGTTAAATGAATCTTTTCCCAAACCAAAACATACAATACATCCACCCATATTTCCATCTTTTAACTTTTAAAAATCATTTTCTTCTTATTTTGCATTTCAATGTGTAGTTCATCTCAATTTCACCTTGGAGTTTTGTTAATTAGGAAGAGTTTCATCGTACCGCATTCCTTCCCCATTCCTTTGCCAGGGCTACTTGTTGAGTCATTTTCTTATCAACCATTTCCTTTATTTTGTGGTGGTTTACTTTTTTTTTTCTGTTTTAATCTTTAAAAGATTCCTTTTAAGAGGAGTTCTAGGTTTCCAGCAAAAACTAAGTGGAAAGTACAAAGGTTTCCTATATCCCTGCCCTGGTCCACACGCGGCCTTCAACACTAGCCACACCCAGCACCTCCATAGTACACAGGTTACAATGGATGTGCAGACACAGAAGACCATTAATGTCATGGACGTCACAGTGACTCTTGGTATTGCCTAGTCTGTGGATGTGGACAGTGTAAACGGCATATATCCACCTTATAGTATCATGCAAGATATGTTTACTACCCTAAAAAACCAAATCTGTGAAGTCTGACTGCTTATTCCTCCCGCCTCTCAAGCCCTGGCAACCATGGATTATTTTTCCCTCAATAGTTTTGTCTTTTTAGGAGTGTCCTGTAGTTGGAACCCCATAATCTGCAGGTTTCTTTCACTCAGCACCCTCCTTTACTTGCTATTATTGTAATCCTCCTTTGCTTAGTATTATTGTAATAAACACTACGATCAGAGCAACCTGGAGAGGGAGAGTCTATTTTAGCTTGCAGTTCATCACGGAAGCAGCAGAAACCTGGAGGCAAGTACCGTAGAGGGGTAAGGAAGATAAGCTTACTGGTTTGCTCTCCATGGCTTGCTCAGTTTGCTTTGTTAGGGTCACATTGCCCTGGGGTGGCCCTGCCCACAGTGGGTTGGACTTTCCCACATCAATTCATTAACCAAGAAAATGCCACCCCAAACATGCCTACAGGTCTATCTGATGGACACATTTTTCTCGGTTGAGGCTCCCTCCTCCCAGATAGCCCTAACTTGTGTCAAGTTGACAAACACTAACTTCTGCTTCTCCTGTGAGCTCATTTTTGTCTAGTGCTGTATTCCATGATTGCTTGCCTGTGCTACTGTTTGTTTATCCATTTAGCTACTAGAGGATGTCTTGGTTGCTTCCAACTTTTGGCAGCTATGAAGAAAGCTGTTGCAAACATCTGTGTGCAGGTTTTTCTGTGTACATAAATTTTCAACAGCTTTGGGAAAACACCAAAGAGTATGACTGTAGGAGTGAATGGCGAAGTATATTTAATCCTGTAAGAAACTGCCAAGGTGCTTCCAAAGGGGTTCCACTGTATTGCATTCCCACTAAAGGGTTCCTGGTATTGTATCTCCTTAAAGACATTTGGTGTCATCTCTCTTGTAGATCTTTATCATTCTAATAGATGGTATGTTGTGGTTGCTCTGATTTGCATTTTTCTGATAAGATTGGTAGGGATTATTTTTTCATGTGTAGATTTGACATCTGTATCTGGGCATATACACAGTCTTGGGCATAATTTCACAAGGAGGCCTTTGGTCACTAGGTGCTGATTAAGAGCCCCTCTGAAGATGTCTTATAGGTTCTCACCATTTTCTCACCATCTCTGTCATGCCCTTCACATGTGCACATCTCTGCCTGCCTGCTTGGAGTCTGTGTCCTAGTTTCATTTCATGCTATAATTAAACACCCAGATCGAAAGCAGATTAGGGAAGAACAGATTGTTTGGCTTACAAATTCTGATTACAGACCATCACAGAAGGGGAAGCCAAGGTAGGAACTCAGTCACATTGCATCCCATTACGTTGCATTGCATTGTGTCGCATCACATCGAATTACATCAAATCACATCGCATTGCATTGCGTTCCATTACATCTCATCACATCATTACATTGCATCTTATTGCATTGAATTGCATCCCATCAAATCACATCTAATTGCATGGCATTGCATTCCATCACACTACATCTCATCGCATCACATTGTATTGCATCCCTTCCAATTGCATTGCATTACATCACATCCACAGTCAAGAGCAGAGAGAAACAAACGGACTCATGCTTTCTGCCTCCTCTCAACTAGCTTTCTCCTCTCCTGTATAAATCAGGACTCTCTGTTTAGCAGACAGTGCCACCACAATGGGCTGGGTCTTCCTACATCAATTAGCAATGAAGATAGCTCCCCTCCCCAGACATGTCCATAGACCAAGCTTATTTGGATGATTCTAGTCTAAGCTAACTTCTTGAGTGGTTCTAGGTAGTGGCAAGTTGGCTGTTAAGAATCCACCCCCATCTCCATCTCTGACTCTTTTAGCACATGTAGCCATGGCACTAATCTGGAACCCAGTGGTTCTGACTTTGGTCTTGTTGAAAGTGATTGCTTCTCACTGCTGCTGACAGAGGGGAGCCATTGGATAGATGTGCCCCAAGTTCCTGTGGCTTTCTGTAACGTTTCTTACTCTCATGTAAAGTAGGCGATCTCTTCCTGATTCCATTTTTCTTGCTACCCTTCAGCCCTTCAGGACGACCTAAGCTGAAGCTGAAGCTTCCAGAAGCTTGTTGGTTGAACCTAGACTTGCCTGCTCAAACTCTTGGGCCTTACCCCACATCATTGTCCTTTTTCTGTCACCCTATGGCTTACAAAGTGGTTGTCTTTTCCCCATTGGATCCTCTTTTGTGACTTAGTGAGCCACTCCCTTCAGCTTGGATTTGTGTGACACTCATAGCCGCTTCCTGCATGGTGACACGTGGGGCTTTTGGGGGTGAAGCATGTCTACCCGTTCTCCTTTTTCCACTCCCATTCAGTTGTGTCCTGTATTCCATAGATTCTGGCTGTGACTCAGTAACCGACACGGAGCCTGAGGAAGAGAGAGCGCTTCCTTTCTCAAAGCAGACAAACCTGCCTGCAGAGATCTCGCCTGGGAACCTGATGGTGGTGCAGCCGGACCGCATTCGCTGTGGGGTAGGCATCCTGGGGACCTGCTGGATCCCCATCAGAGCATTCACCTTTCAAGTAGACGCCTTTGCTGCAATAAAAGGTTTGAGGGTACTGGTGTGCATCTTGTTATAACCATGGCCTTCCCTTGGGGCCCCCATCATCAAGGCCTTGAATTAAGTCTGAGAATTGAACCTGGGAGTGTATGTGTCATCATTGTAAGAATTCTGTTTTATGAATGTGTAACACAGGGCAGACAGGACACCAGCAGACATGCGCATTGTGAGATACCACAGAGTTAGAGGCCTGCACGTCTTCCAGCTGGCCCAGCCCTGGCAGGAGGAAGTGGCACATTCAGGGAGCCTGCTTCTTCATTAACTGCTCACTACTCTGGCCTCAAGGAGGGCTTTAAGGTTTTATGGTGGAAACTTGCTGGCCAATATTGCTTGCTGAAAAGGTTAGCTAAACACCTATGCTACTTGTGGCTAGCATTTTAGGTTAGTTGTAGAATCACAAGTGAGCTGTGTGTGAGACTTCACGATAGCCGTTTAAATTCTGTCTTAATAGTAAATGGTTGTTAACATCCTTCCCTGGGAAAATGTGAGGTGTTTTGGATAGGTTTGAGCAGAAAAATGCTTTCTCTGTGGATACATGCTCTTTGCTAAGTTTGCTGTGGCTTCTCAGGACTACGGGGCATGAGAACATTGGCAATGAGAAGTGTGGGTCTGGCTTTCTTCTCTGCAGCTGAGGCCACAAGATGCTGGGTACAGGTTCCCTAAATAGGAGCTGTCAGCTGTTTTTCAGGCTGGACTAGACTCTCAGACATGTTCGGGTTGGACTTCAGAGTGTTTTAAAAATTAGGTATAAAAGTTGCTGTTCCTCAGTGTCTTGTGAGTCAGAAGGGGCTCTGTACATTTTTCTTTTTAGTCGTGCTCTCCTCCTACATTCCCACACTCTCCTTCCTGTTCCCTCACTGTTGCCCTCTCACTTAGGACAATCCTGGTTGCTTACTCTAGGTCTGTGGGCCCAGGGTGTGTCTGGGCTGGGGGTGGGTTCTGACTGCTACAAAACCAACACACGTTCTTTGGACTCCTCATTTTACTGGGGTAGGGTGCAGGACCAGGTGTGTATGGCAGGATTGAGGACAGCCACAGAATATATGTTTGATTAGAGTAGCCCTCAGCAGCCTGGACCACAACCCTGCCCTGTTATAACGTCCGTGCCTGGCACGTCCTTCTGCAGGCCTTTGTAAAAGGCAACTGTGACAACTATATGACAGTCCTGAAATGAATGATTGAGGACTAGCTCTGGCCAGAAATCTCTCCTTGCTCTTCTGTTTTTTGGGAGGGCCCAGCCCTTATGGTTTTGTCTAAACTAACCATTGCCAAGTTCAGTAAAACAAGGGGCGAGTTAAGTAACCCTTACACAAAATGCTAAGGACCTGAAGTGTCTCAGATTTTGAATTTGGGGGGTTAGAGAGATATTGGATTATTTGTGTATGTATAATGGGATATATTTTAAAATAAAGCTTATGTTTCCTATAGACATTATACACAGCCTGACAGTATTACTTCCATTGTATTTGGGCTTTGGCCAAAATGCAAAGCATGGAACTTTTGACTTGTGGTCAGAGCATTTTCTGTTTTGGAGTTTTGTATTAGGAATGCTTTGGCAGGCTCAGTGTGAGGTCTTACGGTTAACTGGCCATCTTGCTGAAATGAACTCTGGGGCAGGGGATGTGGCTCAGGTGGCAAAGCGTTTGTCTAACATACATGAAAACCCTGGGTTTGATTCCCAATACCACATAAAAACTGGGCATTGTGGCACATGCCTATCTCCTAGTGCTTGGGGAATCGGGTATTCAAAGTCATCAGCTACATAGCAAGTTTGAGCTAGCCTGGGCTACATGAGACCCTGCTTCCAAAAAATAAAAATTACAGACCCTGATTCAGTGGCACGAGTTACCTCACAGTTTGTCTGTCTAACTTGCTCCGGGTTGGCAATGTTGTTGGTCACTTGGCCATGCTTGCAATAAATACTTGTCTAGAGCTTCTCATATTCCAGGGAAGGACTTAAAAAATAAATAAAGTCTGCCAAGCATGGTGGCACATGCCTTTAATTCCAGTATTCAGGAGGCAGAGGCAAGTGTGCCTCTAAGTTCAAGGCCAGCCTGCTCTACATAGCAAGTTCAGGACAGTTAGGGCTCCACAGTGAAACATTGTCTCAAAAACTAAAATTCCAATTATCTGAAGCTACAGAGATTTTGTAAAAGCAGGGATTTTTTGTTTAAAATTTTTGAAAATTTTTGCTTTTCCTTCCCTGAACTCCTGTCAAATTCTTGCACCAAACTTTATGGTCTTTCTCTCTCTCAAAAAAAAAAAAAAAGGAAAAAAAGGAAAGGAAAAATTCTTATTGAACCAAACTAAACAAACAAACACATTAAAAAGCATAGAATCAATTTTATATTAACCAAGTACTGAGTATGAAGCCAACCCTGGAGTGTGGTTGACACACCCAGTCACATTTCCATTGGAGAAAACTGATTTCCTAAGTTGTCAGTTGCAAATAACTTCTTGCTTATTCATGGGACTGTGTCCACTTGTGCGTCTCTGTGCTATGGCTTTTGGGTTGAACGTGTACAGGTCTTCTGTACATTATCATAGTCTCTGTGAGTTCTTATGCACATCAACTCTGTTGTGTCCAGAAAACACTGTTTCCTTGGAGTGGTCCACTGCTTGCTCTTAGAATCATTCTGCATCATCTTCTGCATAGATCCCTGAGCCTTGAGGGGAGGGGTATGATAAAGACATCCCATTTAAGGCTGAGTGCTTCCAGGTTTTGCTCACTCTCCGCATATTATCCAGTTGTGGGTCTCTGTATTAATTATCTATTACAAAGAGAAGCTTCTTAAAGGGCAATGTACTGATCTATAGCTATAGCAACATGTCCTTAGGAGTCATTTTATTGCTATGTTCATTTAGCAGAATAATAGTAGTAAGTTTTACCCTAGTACCAATGATCTCTGTAATCTTTGGCTCTTGGCCTCATTAACAATGTCAGGTAAGGGTTCTGTCTTATGGAGTGAGCCTTAAAACCCATTTTTTAAAAACATGGTTAGTTACTTACAACATTCATTCCACTACCACACCAGTATGCCTTGCAGGAAGGTCACTATTGTAGATCACAGGGTTTGTGCCTGAGTGAGATTGATTGATGATTTCTTCTCCAGTAGTGAGTAGTGCACTTCCGTTACTATGAATGCTAGTCAGTAGGGCTGAAGCTTTTAGTTGTGCACCAACCTGATCTCTCCACGTTTGATGACATGAGTGTGTGGTGTCTTCAGCAATAGGGTCTTAGTGTCAGGTAGTGGATGGCACCCAATGACATTGCAAATAACCTGTAATTATTTTTGTGTGTGTCGAACCACTTTGGCCAGTGACTCAAAGAGATGTGGGTACTGGGACTTTTACTTGGTAGCATATGATGTCTAGTTGGGGTGTTAGTTTCCCCATTATATAATGACACCATTTTAATTCTTTTTATATATGTATAAATTTTAAAAAGCAATTTTAAAATGTTATAAACTGAAACAAACATTTATAATCCCTAGGTTTAAAAAAGTGAGAGTAATGAATATAAGTTTCCATCTAATTGCTGTAAATGATTATAGATGTTTAGTCTGTTTTCCCAAGTTGCTTCACTGGATTGAGAGCCTGTGGCCAGGACCATCCTCACTTAGAGTGAGCTGGGCCTCCAGGTGCTGGGACACCCTTTGACCTGGCACCCTAAGGGATGCAGGAGGGAGAGAACCAAGACCTGTCTCCCACTCTAGGCAGAAACCACTGTGTACATTATTGTGAGATGCAAGCTGGATGAGAAGGTATCAACAGAAGCAGAGTTCTCTCCCGAGGATTCTCCCTCCATCAGGGTGGAAGGCACGCTGGAGAATGAGTACACGATTTCCGTGAAGGCTCCAGGTAAGTGGCCCTGCTGACAGGACAGCGTGCTGCACAGCTGCTGTCTGAAATGCTGCTGTCCTCAGGCTTGCTCCCCAAACCATCTCCACCCCAAGGCGCTGTCACTCGGCACTGCTCAGCTGACTTTAGAAAAGCAGTGTGTCATTTTAATTGCATGTCCTGCATTACCAGTGTGGTTTAATAATTTTCCACGTTCATGACTTTTCACATTTCCTCTTTGGTGAATTGAATCTTTGTGGTTGGTGTATTTTTAATTTTTCTTTCCCCATCAGAACCTCTTCCGGTGGTATAAGCTTCTACCCGGTAAGAGCACATAGTACAGACAGCCACAGAGCAAGTCAGCTGATTCCACTGAGTTACACCCTGATTTCAGGCAGGAATAAAGTGTTATTCTCTAACTACCAGGATTCTAGCCCTCGGTGACTATTCGATCTTCATACAAAGCACCTAAAACCCAATTTTATTTTTGTTTTTGTTGTTCATCGAGACCTGAGAAATTCAGTAAAGAGGCTAAAGAGAACTGGCTCCGTGGTTAAGAACACATCCTGCTCTTGTAGAAAAGCCAAGTTCAGTTTCAGGTATCACATCGGACCCTTCAAAACTGCCTGTAACTCAGTCTCCAGGAGAGTCCTATGCATCTTGAACGCATAGGGATCTGCACCCATGCATACATGGGCATTTTCACATGTGCTCGCTGAGCACGAACACACACAGAGGAATGTTAATTCAGAAATATGGCTGTTCTGGCAAGAGATCACATCCAGAGGCCTTGTAGGTCTATAATCTGGCTGGAATACAAACAGGCCTTTAATCTAGGAGACAGAGGCAAGCAGATCTGAGTTCAAGGCCAGCCTGGTATAGAGCAAGCTTCAGGTAAAGAAAAGCTTAGATCCAGGCATGGTGCTACATGCCTTTAATCCCAAACAATGAAGTTAAACGTGGAAGCACCTATGTTTGAAAGTGATGTCTAATTGAGTGCCAGAAAAAGAGGTGAATCAGAGACAGGTTTGACAGAATAGGATATGCCCAACTCTCATGAGAAGAGAGAGGAAAAGGAAGCTACTTAAGGGGCAATGCAGAGAGAGAAAGCAGTTTTTTACTGGGACAGTAACAGAGAGATGATTTGCAGAGAGAGAACTCAGGTGAAGGCTGATTAAGCCAGAGAATGAGAAGGAGCCAGATAATTAGAAAAGATTATTGGAGTTAATTTGAGGCCAATCAGAGAGATTCAGAGGCCGAGAGATAAAACAGAATGAATAAGTTAGATAGGGAGAGGAGTTTGAGCCAGAACAGCTGAGTTAAACTAGCCAGTCAAGAGCTCAGAAAGAATAGGAAAGGGTGAGCTTATTAATCAGTAAGTCTCAGAGGCTGAAAACATTCTAGGCCTAGGTTAGATTGTACAGAGGCTAGACGCTTCCAGGACTAGGCCTAGGTTAGCAGACAGGGGCAGTAAGCCTCAGAGACAACAATTGAAACAGGGAAATAAAAGTTACCTTTACACACACACACACACACAAATAAAAACTGAAAATTACGCAAAACAGATGAAAATCGTTTAAAAATGCAATTGACAACTCTATGAGGATCTTATTCTGTATGAGATCAAACATGCTAGCTGGCTCATCTCCTCCCAGCTCACCTCTGACACATCCTTCCAGTTCCTTTGTGGTGCTTCACCATTCAGATGTAACACATCAATCTGCTCATGGCCACTTCTTGCAGGACCCTGCTCTTCCTGGCACTTTACCCGTGTCTTTTGTTCTGTTTAGACCTTTCATCTGGGAATGTTTGTCTGAAGGTATATTCTGGAGACCTGGTGGTATGTGAAACCACTATTAGCTATTACACTGACATGGAGGAAATTGGGAATTTATTGTCCAGTGCTGCAAACCCCGTGGAGTTCATGTGTCAGGTAAGTCTGTTAGGAGACCTGAGCTCTCCGGACACAGGGACTTCTACATTCGGCTCGTTAGCTTCAATCTTGACTGGCAGGTACTAGCTGGATTTGCAATCTGACAACCTTCATTGTTTTACCTAGGCCTTTAAAATTGTGCCCTACAACACAGAGACACTGGATAAACTGCTCACAGAGTCCCTGAAGAACAACATCCCTGCAAGTGGACTGCACCTCTTTGGGATCAGCCAGCTGGAAGAAGAAGATATGATGACAAGTAAGTCTGCAGTCATTTTGGTTGTAGATGGCATGGCCTGGGCCGTGTGATGTGGGTAGGGCATAACCTATTGTTTGCCAACGCCAAGGAGAACCAAAACGACAGGGGGTTAAATCAAGTGATATATATGAGGGTGCTGCTGGCATGACACGGCAAGCTTTATTATTATTACTATTATTATTATTATTATTTTTAGTAAGTAGCAATATAGTCTAAAATAATGATAAAAAGTACAGTTAAGTACAGAAGCCAATGGCATAATTATGTACCGTCATCAAATATGGCGTACTGTACATAGTAGTGTCTGTCATACTTTTATATGACTGGCAGCCAGCCTAGAAGGTTCACTCACAGCAGTACCATCACCAGCACGTAAGAAATGCATTATGCTATGCTATGATAGCTACAGCATCACTGGGAGGTGGGAGTGTGTCAGCTTCATTCTAATCTGATAGGTATTCTGTGTCTGAAATGCCATCATGTGGTACACAACTGCACTCGACTCTTTTTTTTTTTAACATTTTTATTTTATATTAGTCACAGGTTATGTACTTTGTATCCCAGCCGTAACCCCCTCCCGCATTCCCTCCCTATCCCCCCTTCCCTCCCGTATCTCCTCCCTGCCCCTTTCCAAGTCCACTGATAGGGGAGGACCTCCTCCCCTTCCATCTAACTCTAGTTTATCAGGTCTCTTCGGGACTGGCTGCAATGTCCTCTTCTGTGGCCTAGCAAGGCTGCTCCTCCCTCGGGGGGCGGGGAGGTCGAAAAGCCAGCCATTGAGTTCATGTCCAAAATAGTCCCTGTTCCCCTTACTACTGTACCCACTTGGATATTGAGGTACCATTTGCTACATTCAAGCAGGGGTTCTAGGTTATATCCATACATGGTCCTTGGTTGGAGAAACAGTCTCATAAAAAGACCCCTGTGCTTATATATTTGGTCGACTCCCTTTTAAAAACATGTATGGTTCTCATTTACCTTCTAGATGGAGTTCAAATTCCTTTGCCTTATAACGAGCCTCTCCCAAGGGCTTCTGCTATTGCCTTTCTCTGCACTCCTCATGGTAGTTTTTTTGGTTCCCAGATAGTACACGCTTCTCTCCTCTGTATCTTCTCATGGAGACACCGTTGCTCTGGCCCTGCCTTGGTTGCCATTGTCCTGGTGGTTTTTCCTTGATCTCTTCAGGAAGCAAGGCTTTCCCCAATCCTCCAGGAGTCTGTACCCCCATCGGCTGCTCTGCTGACATGTTGGGCCTTTTGTCCTACAGCTTGCCTGCTGTCTGTCTTTTGCACTAGGCTTTCAGCTCGGAGGGGGGTTCCCCAGGTACTGGCTCTTTGTAGGCTTTAAGCAAATATTTTTAACTTGAGGGAAGACAGGCCCTGTATACACATACTGTGGTAGCAATAGGAGCCAGGAGAGTCAGTCCTGATGCCTGGGGCTGTCTCGTGGAATGCTGCACAGGGTCCCTGTTCCTTCCACTGTGGCCGTGTGCTCAGTGGTACTCAAGTCTCTCCTTACCTTCTGCCTTTAGTCCCATCTGCCTGTAGTGCGGGCATTCTCTTCCCTGCACCCTCTCCTTTCTCCTACTGTGGAATGTTCTTGCCTCATAGCTGTAAATGTTTCCTATTCCTTAACCAGAGGCTCAGGAGAGAGTATCTCATAGATTGACAACATGGGGCCCTGGGGACATTTTTAGATTTTTTTCATCCCAAGGGTCATATCCTGGTGAACATGAAGCTGGATTTATCATGATTAAAACGACAGGGCCAGGCCTGGAGAGATGGCTCGGTAATTAAATCACTGTCCACCCAAGCAAGAGGACTGGAGTTCAGATCTTCAGAATCTCTTAAATCCCATTTGTAATCCCAAGCTCAGAAGTCAGAGACAGATGATTGGGAGCAAGCAGGCTAGATGTACTGGGTTTGAGTGAGAGATCCTGCCTCAAAGAATAAGGTAGAAGAACGATATAGGAAGATTCTTGACATCATCCTGGGTCTCTACACGTATGTGTGTTTGCATGCACCCCCCTCACATATGCCTATATGTTTGCAAATACACACAAGCACATGAACTACAGCTCACACACTTATCTGAAAAGAAGAGAAAATAAAATCTAAGGTGACAGATAGGACCTAGGAGTCAACTTTTATGTAAAGGGGGGGAAAAGATTTATTATGAAAAGGAAGGGGGAGATTTATTCCTAAGTTCCCAACATGAGCCCACTTATTTTCTTGGCATATTTACAAAATTGGCAATAAGATAAGCAGATGGACCTCTTTCTATTTGAACATTACTTCCCTTATTTTAATTTTATATGTATGGGTGTTTGTCTGCATGTATGTCTGTGCAACCGGTGTGTGCAGTGCCCACAAAATCCAGAAGAGGGTGCTAGATCCCTTGGGACTGGGGTTAGAGGTAGTTGTAAGCTACCATGTGGGTGCTAGGACTCAAGCCTGGGTCTTCAGGAAGAGCAGCCAGTCTCTTAACTTCTGAGCCATCTCTCCAGCCTGGATCGTCTATCCCTTAGCAGCACAAAACAGTTGTTTCAGACACATTTTGAGTGTTGCAGAGAAGAGCAAAATGGGATTCCTATCACACTTTGTGGCTGCTGTTTAAGCCTTTAGAATCAGCATGGATTGGGGTGTGAAATGTAGCTCAGTGGTAGGGCACTTATGAGGTATGTCAAGCCCTGAGTTTGATCCCTAGCTCCAGGGAAAGAAAAGATGAAAGGCAATATTTCCTAAGGACTTTCCCACTCTCTTTAAAGCAGAAGACGTGCCACTAATTACTAGATTTACTAATTAAAATATCATTTCCTCCACCATGTGAGTACACGATCTTTAGAGGGTCCCCCAAAGGAAGCCACCAGTTAGGGCAATCAGCCAGTAAGCAATGATTGGGTACCTACTGCACTCATGCTGAGGCTCAGCAGCTTTACCTCGGGGAGCAAAGGTATCTATCCTGTGCCTGCTTTCTTCCTCTTCAGTCAAATTCTCCCTGATGTCCTTGCAGATCAGAGGGATGAAGAGCTGCCCACCCTGTTGCATTTTGCTGCAAAGTATGGACTGAAGAACCTCACCGCCCTGTTGCTCACCTGTCCAGGGGCTCTCCAGGCATATAGCGTGGCCAACAAGCATGGCCACTATCCCAACACCATCGCTGAGAAACACGGCTTCAGGGACCTGCGCCAGTTCATCGATGAGTATGTGGTAAGCTCAAGGGGGGGGGGGGAGCGGGGCACGTGATGGGGCATGTGCTGAGTGGCTCCAGGCTTGCCTTTTCCTCAAAGACACTGGGGGATCTTGTCTCTAACTTATCACTCTGGCAGTGGGCAGTTTTTGTGGGCCTAAGTCCAAATTTCTATACCTACTCGGTAGCCATGTGACTTTAGGCAGCATGTCACAAGTCCCCTCCCCTTTAATTTACTTATTATTATTTTTTGTGTCTGAGTGTTTTGCCTGCATGCATGTCTGGTTGCCCCAGAAGAGGCCATCTGATCTCCTAGAACTGGAGTTACTGACTGTTGTGGGAGCCCTTATCGGTACAAGGAGTAGGACCTGGTCCTCTGCAAGAGCAGCAAGTGCTCTTAACCACGGACACACCTTTCCAGCCTCCTTCCCCCATTTCTTAATATGCAAACGAAAAGATCCTAAGAGGTCTGTTCATAGAGTTGTTTTTAGACCAAAAGGAACTAGCATATGCAAAGCACTGAGGCCATTCCCAAAACACCACAGGAACTGGCTGATGCCGAGCCCCCGAGCCACGACCACCAAGACTCAGTGGTGGCATGTCCCTAGCTGCCTTGCCCACTTTGGGCCCAGGTGAACTGTGTTGGGGATTCTTTAATTCACTAAGGCCACAATAAGCTACTCTGAGGAGATATCAAGGTGCCCAGCTTTGAGAGCTCACTCCCTGCTAGTGTCCCATCTCTCTGAGCTCCTGCTTTGATCTGAACTTAAGGCAGGTGAGTCTGCCTAGCTTTCTTGGCAGGCCAAGACCAGTCTTGGTCACTGACATCTGAGTCCCTGCTCTGAGTTCAAGCTCGCACCATGCCTGGGACTTATTACACGCCCAGGATTGCCTCCACCCTCTTGGAGGAAGTTGTTTGTGACTCCACTCCCTTCGAGTGTTCTTCCTTCTTTTCAAACTCACAAAGGGTACTCGAGACTAGCTCATCTGGGTGTGACCCCAAAAACAAGTAGTCAGGCTTATAAGGTCTTACTTGCTCCCTCCAGACAGGAGTGAGTCTGATGCTTCTTCAGAAACGTAACTCTGCTTTGTGGTAGAAAACCCATAAGGAAGTGATGCCAGGGGTGAAGAGGGGCCTCCCGAAGTTTTGGGGGGATGTATAGGTATTTCAAACAATCAAGTGCTTGTTTGGGTCCTCACTGGCATAAATGGGCATAAAAGCCCTCATAATCTTAGTTTTTACTTGACTTTACTTTGAAATCACCAATGTGCTGGACACAGCAGGTCATTTTGTATTGGTCACTTTTGGTAAATCCCCTCTGTATTCAGAGTGGAGACTAAGTTGCTGAGTCCATTCGGTCAGCACATGCCCCATTGCACTTAATTTTCACCACCCTCCTCTGAAGTTGAAGGGACGAAGACTGTCATCTTTTAAATGAGAAAAAAGATGTAGAAAGCCAACGTGATTGTGCCCAGGGCTTCACACACCTGGTAAAGGTGGAGATGGGATTTGAACCTAGTTCCATGCTGAAGTCAGGGCTTGTTATCCTGCTCGGCATAACAGGGCAGGTGGGAGTGTTGTTTTCAGAGCCCTGTGAGCTTCTCTATGGCTCACACTTCTCGTATCATCTTGACTCCTAAGTCACCGTTAGCCTCGCCTCCAAAGGCTAGTCTTGCATGTTGCTCATGGCCTGTAACAGCAGTTCTCAACCTGGAGGTCAAACCACCCTTTCACAGGGGTCACCTAAGACCGTTGGAAAACGCAGATATTTACATTACTATTCCTAACAGTAGTGAAAGTACAGTTATGAAGTAGCAACAGGAATAATTTTATGGTCGGGAATCATAGCACGAGGGACTGTATTAAAGGGTCGCAGCATTAGGAAGGTTGAGAACCGGTGGCCTGTAAGGACTGTCACATCTTATTTATTTATTTATTTATTTATTTATTTATTTATTTATTTATTTATTTGCCAAATGCTAAACCTGGAGTCCCAAACACTAAGGAACTGTTTCTCAGATCATTTGGGTGTCACCGGGAAACCAATGCACTATCAATCAAAGGTGACTTCTGTCAGGTGATGTCTGACCATGAGAGGGGAGCTTCCTGTGGTTTGAGGCTGAGGTAAGGATTGTGATACATCACAGAGTCTGGCCAGGAAAAGTTGTTCAGAGGTTGCAAGGAAGCCAGCCCTCAGCCTCATATCATCTAGAGCAGGAGGACAGGGGGAGGCTTTCTGACATCAGGGCCCTTTATGTTAAGGGCAGCTGTCACTGGGGACATCCAGAATGTTGAAACTGGGGGAGAAAGCACTAGACATTGTCAAGCACTTGGCTAGAGCTTCCAGAAGGTACAGGGATGACACCATCCCTCTGGGACCTCTGATTGCACAAGTGCAGGAGCACCTTAGCAAACACTGTGCTTCTGTGTGGCTCCTTGTGTCATTTGAGTGCCCACTGGGATGAGCGAGCACTGGATTGAACACCCAGTGGACTTGAGTCTGCCCGGCTAGCCAAGTTCCTCAGGGTGTGCAATGAGCCCATCTTCCCTTGCAGGAAACTATGGGCATGCTGAAGGGCCAAAACCCAGATTGTAAGCCCTGCAGGGAAGACTATATTTTCTGAGCTTTGTGTTGGTTCATCTGTAAATGAGGGAGTCATGTGCCTTCCAAAGGAGGGCAGGTACAGGAATGGAGCCAGTGTGGAGCCTGAGTCTTAACTAGCTGCTCATGAGGGAGTCATTTTTATTTACGTCCTCTGGCCTGTGAACACTGAACTAGGCTACAAGTGCTTAACTCTGTGACTAGTGTTGGAGGAAGATGTAAAGATCGGAAGAAGGGTAAGGCAAAGGAGAGAAAACAGCCCAATGCCTGGCTCTGCAGAGCTCTCTGCAAGGCGGGGAATACTGATAAACAGTTGTAACCCTGATCCTTGACTCCCTTTGCCCACTTCAAGGCCACTGGTGGCCTGAGTCTGCCCAGCTAGCCAGGTTCCTGAGTGTGCTATGAGCCCATCTTCCCTTGCAGGAGACTGTGGACATGCTGAAGAGTCACATTAAAGAGGAGCTGATGCATGGGGAGGAGGCTGAGGATGTGTATGAGTCCATGGCCCACCTGTCCACAGATCTGCTCATGAAATGCTCCCTCAACCCTGGCTGTGACGAGGAGCTGTATGAGTCCATGGCTGCCTTTGCCCCAGTGGCCACAGAAGACCTCTGTAAGTAGCCCGGCCTGTTTCTGCTTTCATCCTGTTGCCAAGAAACGGCCTTCTCCAGTCTAGTCCAAAGGGGGAAAGCCCCTGATTACCCCTGCAAAACCCCGGCGAAGAGCCTGTGTTGCAATAGCACTGAGGCTGCAGGGCTGTGAGGCTGCAGTCATGTGTCATAACAAACAGAGCCAGCTTCCTCCGTTGCTTGCCTGGAAGTCACAAGTCTCGATAGCATGGCCTTGTGACCCAGAAGCTCTCAGCCCTACAGTCCCGATGGGCCCTTTTCATAACAACCATTTTATAATGCCCCATCCCTTCACTCTCTGACGTGTAATTCGAGTGTGATAAAATCTACCCACACACAAAACCCTTTGGCTTTCTTACACTGCCCCAATTGAGTTGTAGAAGAAAAATGAGCAGAGAAGGCATGCTTAGGCACACCTGCATGTGAAGACATGTGAAATAGCCCTGTGTCATAGCCTCATATGTTGATTGACACATGTCTGTTGCTTGGTGACTCAGCTACTTAGAGCAGTGTTGACATAGGTACCTGGATTTTCTTAAATGATGAAGCCCTTCTTTACAACCTCATAATTTGAATTCTTGGAAATTTTAATGTCTAAAAGAAATGAAGGTATAAATCTAGGTGTGTGTGTGTGTGTGTGTGTGTGTGTGTGTGTGTGTATACAGTGTAGTGTATGCATGGGCATGTGTGCATGTGCCAGAGGTCATCATCTTTGGAGACAGAGTCTCTCTTTGAACTCAGCGGGGCTCACTGATTGTTAGACTGTCTGACCAGCGGCCTCTGGAGGTCTGTCTGTCTCTGCCTTCCCTTCAGAGGGCCACAGATGCAGGAGACCACACCCACTTTTCCCTTGGGCTCTAGGGATCCAGACTCAGCTCCTCATGCGCCCACAGCAGGCCCTTTATCAACTGAGCCATCTCCTCAGCTTGGCAATCTAACTACCATTGCAGATGTTTCCTCCATGGGAGTGGCAACCCCAAATACCTTCAGAGAGCTTCAGAGCACCCTTAAGGGGGCAGTGTGCCATCCTTTGGAGACAAGGGTCTAAATGAGATTGGATTTCAGAGCACAGGCTGGTGAGGAGGCAGGTGGATACAGCTGCACCCCTACCCCGACCCCCAGCCTCCCTGATGTGGTATTGTCACGTTCCATGAAGTGCCAAGTACTCTGAAATGCTGCCCAGGACTTTGCACTCTTTCCCTCTGGGTCTTCTTCATAGATTCAAGAAAGACAAAATAAGTGTCCACCAACACATCAGTTTTGTGGATGGGGGATTTCTGGGATGTCTAGGCCACCTTTTCAGGACTTCCCTGCCACCCTTGCAGGGAAGGGAATCTGGTTTTCCCTTGCATGGAGTCCTTACAGTAGGAGGCACAGTCTGACTGGGAGCAAGGGGTGCCGTAAAGTCCTCTCCTGGTGCCTTTGAGGAGAAGGAGAAGCATGCAGGGATGCCCTTCACAAACAAGCCTGGGCACTGAGGAGGGAGGCATGATCCATACCAAGCCACAACCTTTATCTCATTGAATCCTATGGCATCCCTACAGATGCTGTTGCTATCTGGTGCCAAACAATGAGGAAACAGAGGCATGGGGAGGCTAGCTTCCCCAAACGCCACAGCTAACATCTATAGGGCACAACTTTCACACCTTTAAACCCAGGCCAGAGTTTTCTCTCCAACATGAAACTTTCAGTTCTGGTCACCTTTAGCAAGCCTCTCTGCCTCTCAGGCTGCAGATCCAGGAGCTAGCTAACAAACAGACTACGGCTAGTCATGCCTATAATTCTTACACTTAGGGGGAAGAAGGAGGATCAAGACCAGCCTGCGTTACAAGCATCCCTTGTCTTGAATACAAAACAATCACCCCCAAACAAACAAAGAAAAACCAGCCACCGACACCCCCTGCCTTCACACTTCTGCTCACCCACTTTCATAGTTAGCAGATATTTCTGTTGCAACTACTTGATTCTCCTCCCAGGTGTTGGAGTTGCAATGGATCAAGACCTATCTTTTTCCACTTTAGAACAGGGGCTCATTCACAAAACCACCAGCAGGACCCTTTAGGAATCCAGAAAGTACACATGCTTTCTGCCCCATTCCCTAGCTTCAGAGCTATTGAACAATGAGAGAGTTCCCTGATTACTGAAAGTGCATGTTGACCATCTTCATGGGTTCTATCCTCCCACCCTGGGATGCTCCAAAATATGAAATTTCTCCATCACATTGCAGGACTCCTGTAGGGAATACTAAGGCACCCATGCTGTGACCTGGGACAGGATCACCAGTGCTTCAGAAAGTGCTATGGGGCTAGCCTGTTTGTGGCCTGATGGTGATTTGTAAAGTCCCTTGAGGTTAGGAGGATGTGGATGTCACAGACCCAAGGAGGCTGTCAAGAGGGAGGCAGACTGTAGGCTGTCGGACGCTGCTACCGTTTGGGTGGGGAATGAACTGGTCAGAGTTTTAACTTACCAGCTCATATAATCTCTGAAGTTTCTGACTGTAGACATGGCTGCTTTCTGTCTCTGTGTTTGTCTGGGTTAACCCCAAGAACAATCTCTTCCCTGCTTGTTCAGAAGATGAAGCAACCTGGGCCAGGGAAGAACCACTCATTTCAACGACAGTGACTTCCTGGGTGAGAAGGAAGCCTGGCTCTGGAAGAAGCAGGGTAGAAGGCAAATGGATCTATCTCAGATGCCGTGGCGAAGCTAGCATGGTGATGGCCGCTCACATGCATTCCCCAGATGTGGACTGGCTACTTTTATCTGTGGTGTCTTACCCAGCTGTCCTTCACCTTGATGAAGAGAATCCGCTCTACAGGGGAAAACTAAAAGATCCAGGAGTTAGGCTTTTTCTTTCTTTCTTTCTTTCTTTCTTTCTTTCTTTCTTTCTTTCTTTCTTTCTTTCTTTCTTTCTTTTCTTTCTTTCTTTCTTTCTTTCTTTCTTTCTTTCTTTGATTATCTTGTTTATTTACTTTATATCCTGATCATACTTCCCCCCCCCTCCCCTCCTCTAAGTCCCTCCCTCTCCCACCCCCTCTCCCCACCTTCCTCTCCCTTTCTTCTCTGAGACAGGGAAGCCTGTCATGGATATCAACCCACCTTGGCACATCAAGGTGGAGTAGGACTAGGCACATCTTCTATTGAGGCCAGACAAGGCAGCCCAGTTAGAGGAAAGGGATCCAAAGGCAGGCATCAGAGTCAGAGACAGCCCCTGCTCCTGCTGCTAGGGGCACAAGATGAAGACCAAGTTGCACATCAGTTACATGTGTGTAGGGGGCCTAGTACCATCCCAAGCATGCTCTTTGGTTACTGTTTGAGTCTCTGTGGGCCCACATTAGTTGATTCTGTAGCTTTTCTTGTGGTGTCCTTGACCTCTCTGTCTTCTTCAATCCTTCCACAAGATTTCCCAAGCTCTGCCTAATGTTTGGCTGTGGCCCTATGCATGTCTTTCCATCATCTGCTGGGTGAAGCTGCTCAGAGGACAGTTATTCCAGGTGCCTGTTTGTAAGAATAACAGAATATCATTAATAGTGTCAGGGGTGGGCTCACTGTCATGGCATGGGTCTCAAGATGGGTCAGTCATTGGTTGTCCCTTCCCTCACTTTCTGTTCCATCCTTATCCCTGTGCATCTTTTAGGTAGGGCAAATTGTGGGCTGAATGTTTTGTAGGTGTGTTGGTGTCCCCGTCCCTCCGTTGGAGGTCTTGCGTGGTTACAGGTGGTGGCTGTTTGAGTTTCCTTATTCCCTATTGCTAGGCGCTTATCTAGGGCCACCTCATTGATTCCTGGGAGTTTCCCTTGTCCTAGTTTTCTAGTTCTTCTCAGAGATGATCCCTGCCGTGTCCACATCAATTCCAGTTCTCTTTCCCTCCGTCCTCCCCATGCTTAATCCCTCCTGTTTCCCTCCTCCCCACCTCCTCTTCCACCCTGTTCCCTCCCTTCCCGCATGACTCTTTTATTTCCCCTTCTCAGAGATGAATCTCACTGAGTTAGTGACATTCTTAAGTCCATCAAGGGAAAACTGGTTCAGGGAGTCTGTCTGCCGCCATGCTAGGGTAAAGGAACCCCTGCCTTGCCCTCTGGGGTTGTATTTGCTGCCCTTGGGATGGACACTCCTCAGGAGCTGCTTCTATATGTCTGAATAGTCAGGGTTATCAATGCTCACCTTTGTTGTCATTCCTAACAGTGATTCTTAGAGGTTGAAAGATCAATGTATTAGGGAAATTCACTCACCACTTACAGTTTCATTGGTTCACAGATGGATACTATGGAGTACAAGGTTTTAAGCCAGTTACCTTGGAGAGTCCATAAGTGTTAGGACAAACCTGCCCCTTATTGCATAGGTTTGGGAAAGGGTATAATGAGGAGTTCTTTGCCAAAGGGAACCCCAAATAACCACTGGTTAGTAAGGTCACAGGGGAGTTCCTAGTGTTCAGTGAAGGGGAGCTGGGAGGAAGTGCTGGGGGTCTCCCTCACTTCCTGAACAACACCCCTCCCTCCACCAACACATTCTCTCTCTCTCTCTGTCTCTGTCTCTTACACACAGACCACCCTGTCTCACACACAGCCTTTAGTTTAGATATACTGCCACCAGGTGGTCACTCTGTGTCTCTGTTATCAGGACATGTAGTGTTTTGTTTCTTTTGATGTGGAGTTTTAAACCCACACCTCGCTCTGCAGAAACCATCTTTGTTAAAGATAAAACGATGCAATTACTGGATAAAATCAAGGCACCTTCTTGTTACCTGTTTTCACTAATTCTCTTGCTCGGTTCTTATGCCTCCATCTGTGCCTTTGAGGGTAAATTATGCTCCTCATGATTCGGGGTGGTGGCTGTTTCAGGTTCCATATCCCCTGTTGCTGGGAGTCTTAGCTAGAGGCACCCTACTCAATGCCTCTGATCTGGAAAGCTGGTGAGCTAGTCCCTGGAGGCCCTTGTCCAGTCTGTTTCCATATCCCAGAGACTCACCTTTTCCCGTGAGAGAATGGAGTGAAGAACACCATCATGCTGCCAGGAACTGCAGACTCACAAGAGTCATTGCCATCCTAGAGTGGCTTTACATTGCCTAGGCTAAAACTTTTCTTTTGACCCCTGACCTTTCTGGGGTCTACCCCAGCTAAGGGTCACATCTGGCAGTTGACTGCCTTGGCCTCAACTGCCTTTCTGGTTTTCCTCAGCAACTCCCTAGTGGCTGGGGTCTTGTGACAAATCATCTCCAGTTTATGGTTTCTTTTACCTGATCTCTCTGATTTTACAGTCCCTTCTAAGAGCCAGCTTCTGTCTGAGCTGCAGACACAGCTAGGCACTATGAAGGACTTTGCAAGCCAGGCCTGCAGGTCTCTCTCTAAGCAAGTTGCCATGTTATCAGTGGGCTTCTGAGGCATGGCCCATCCACACTGCATTCTCTCAGCATTCTCCCCTTCCTGAGCTGCACAGGCTCTGTCGTTAGTTCCCTTGCTGACCTGTTTGAGAAGAATCTGCTGAGCAGAGCCTGGAACTACTGCAGGGGCATTGGCTCTGGGTACAAGGTCAGATGTGTGCCGTCTAGGGTCAGGTCAGGACTCTGTGCACTCCTTGATCTAGTGCTTGCTGAAAACACCGGATCAAAGGTTTTAAGGTTAACAAGATAAAAATCTCTACTTCCAGCACCCAGCCTTGCTCCCCTCTGGACCCATACAGCTTACCAACTATGTCTCCCTTGGAGCAGTGCACACAGAGCACCTTGGGTCCTCATTAATTATATGTCACTCTGGTGATAAGACCCCTGGCTTTGATAGGACGAATGACTTACAGCTTCGTGTCATCCCCAGCACCCATCCCAGTGCTGTGTGGAAGATGTGCTCATCCAATAGAGGTCCTAGAAAATAAGCTGTAACCCAGGACTTTGTGGAAGTTCAAGTGTAGATTAGTTTGTCCACATTTTAATGAAATGCCCTTGGTTTTTTTTTTTTTTTTGACAGGTATAATGAGACATCAGTTAGGTACTGCCGAGGGAGGGACCTCAGGGGGTCATAACTCCCTGGCTGTCCCAGGCTGCCTTTTATATCATGTCAACATACATTAGTTCTTCCTCCTAAATGGCCTGTCTTTTTTTTTTTTTTCTGTGCTTGAGCAGTGCCTAGACTCCTTCACCAAGCCAAAACTCCACCACATCACACGCTTAGTTCTTATTTCTTCATAAGGTTTTTACCTACTTGCTCGTTCAGCAAGCCCTTATCTAAATCTGAGTGTAAGTGACACGGTGCAAGGTGACAAACGGCCAGCGAATGAACTGTCCTGATCCCTGCCTTCCAGACTCTACATTCCAGGGATCTGCTCCCACACGGCAGGGCTGCTTCATCCATGAAGTATAAAGCCCCAGACCGGACTTGCTCCTCCTTTTAACTTGACATTTTTGCCCTGTTTTCTTTATTGCTGGTACCTTTAAGTTGACATCATCAGTCAAACCTCCGTGTCCTACTCAGGTACACATGGGAGCAGCTAGAATCCAGGTTATCTTCAGGTCTTACCGAGTGCTCCATGTGCCAAGACTCCTTGTTTGTCTGCAAAAGATACTGGAGAGTAGAAGTAGGGTCTTGTTGGCCTTTAGGGTTGGAGAGCTTTTTCTAGAACAATCTTTTAGGAGCTGGTGTTTTCTTGGCTTTATATTGCATTGGCATGTAAATCTGGATGGAGTGAGTGTCCCCTGCAGCTAAGCGATCTAGACCAAAGTTCTGTCGCAAGTGGAGAATCACACTGTTTCTTTGGGAATTTGTGAAGTGCCATTGATTTGTTCCCCAATTAAGTGATAGCTGGGCAAAGGTCTTTTGACAC
Source organism: Pachyuromys duprasi (assembly GCA_028658305.1). Taxonomy (NCBI): domain Eukaryota; kingdom Metazoa; phylum Chordata; class Mammalia; order Rodentia; family Muridae; genus Pachyuromys; species Pachyuromys duprasi. Next base: position 52,217,368 of record CM053762.1, on the reverse strand, counting down.
TTTGAATGCCAGCCTCTTGCATTCCAGAAATGGACCCTTGGAGGGACTCTGTAGCATGTGTTGAGAGCCTCTAGGAGCACAGCTGTTCCTTCAGGAGGAGGCTGTGACCCAGCCTTGCTTTCTTGTTCTTGTTTTTCTTCTGCTGAAATGAAAGAACTTTGCACTTTTTCCTTAGACCAGCAGGTTTCGACACATTTCAGTTTATTTTTAACTGGCAAATGGTGAAGGTCACGTGCTTGGAATCTGAATTCCAAACCTGGAACATCCGGGAGTGCAGGGATGTGTTGTTCTACTGCTTTACAAAATCCCGTGGGTCTGCAAACAGCCTTCCCTTTGCCCACAGAATTTTCTGTGTTTTGGGTCACTTCAGAATGGCTTGCTGTCCACTTGGCTTCTGGCTACAAGGTGTTTTCAGATTTACACCTGGTGTCTTATGGCTTGTGACTGACAAACAATTAGGCACCTTCTACTATTACAAACGCAGTACACATTACCTGCCTAGGCTTATTGCCTAATATTGGTATGGCAAATCATGTTTTAAAAATAATGTATGCCAGTGTTGCTATGTTGGCTGCTATCGAGTGCCTGGGTGCTGTGTGGAGAAGGATTTGAGGAGAGGGGCAATGCTGTGATCATGATGGCTGCCGTGAATACAGACTAGGGCATGGAGGCCTATGTACACATCTGTTGTTCACAGTCAAATTCAAAGATCTATAGGTTCAGTTAAGTCCAAGGAGAAGCACCTTGTTTACAATGTAACAGGACAGAAAGTCTTTTTCTGGAACTTCACTTCAGGGGTACATACACCCGGTGGCACCACAAAGGCCCATGTCCAAATAAGGTTGCCCAGTCTGTGTAAGCACAACAGACTTCCTCCCGAGTGCCACAATTCCAGTCCCCTCTCCAACCCCACATGGGAAGAAGTTCATAGCAGAGCAATGCTCCCAGTGTGTGGCTGTGATTCATGTGCCGAGGGGAATCGGGGTTACAGGCAGAATTAAGCTTGCCAGCTAGCTTGCCCTTGAGAAAAGGAGACTAACCTGGCTTCTCTGTGAGTCTGGTATAACTACAGATGTCCCTAAGAGTGAAAGCAAGAAACAGAGGACAGAAAGATGCAAGGCACGGTGAGGAGGGTGTGGTTCAGCCAAGCTTTCTGTCTCCCATTGCTGGCTTTGCAGACAGAGGGAGAGGGCCTGGTGCCAGGGCATGTGGACAAGCCCGGGACCCTGGGGAGGGCAAGGACACGCATCCTACTCCAATGTTCCATAAAGGAATGTGGCCCAGACAAAATCCTTGATTTCATCCAGCAGGACTCACTCTGATTTCTGAAGCATGGAACTGTGGGGCAACGCATTTATGTCTGGTTAGGGGCAGTTTGTCTCAGTAGCTCAGAACTAAGTTGCCTCAGAGCCAGGGCTAGGAATATGGTTATCTTGCACTGTTCCTGTGCATTTGTAAACATTGTCTTAGTCACCTCACACAAGCATCCTAGTGAGGTAGGCCATGTGGTTTATCCCCATTTTACAGGCGGGGCACTGGGGCTCACCTACTTCAAGTGACCTGCCCGAGGACATACACCTAGTAAGCGTCAGAGTCAGGACGTGAGCATAAGTGTTCAAGATACCAGAGGCCATTCCACAGAGGTGCCCAGCAGCCAGTCTCCACGTCTCTGTTGCTCGCTGGGTTTCAGATGCTGCCTTTCGGTGACAGCTTTGTCCCCTAAATGCAGACTGTTTGGCTAGATCCTGCCCTTTACTGCCTTCTCCTGGGTCTGTATACGTCCTTCATCTCTTCCCTAAACACTTGCTTCATCATGTTTTCTACTCACTCCTCCTCATATCCTCTGCCAGCATGTATTGTAGAGCGCCACCTAGTGGGCGCTACCCAGCACACTCATAATATGCGAGAAGCAGGGCATAAATGCCTGGCAAACCAAAGCAGATTTCCACACATGAGCCTATTGTAAGGATTGACATTTATTTTATTTAGACATTACTCATCCCTTAAGTATGCTTAACTATAAGAATGCTGTGTGTCTGAACAAAGAAATTTAAAACATGATGTTTGAGATCATGGAGGAGAGAATTCAAATATTGTGATAAACACATTCTCATACTCAGTTTGAAGGCAGGAGGCAGGATTAAAGCAAACTTACTCTCAAAAAAAAAAAAAAAGAGAGACAAAAATGGCAGTAGAAAGTATCTCAGTGGTAGAGTTGCTTGCCTTGCATGTGTGCGGTCCTAGGTTAGATTCCTGGCATCTCAATAAAAGAAGCAAAAATTAGACATGGGATTCTCTCAAATTGAGGCGTTTCTAGATAGCAAAGAAAAACAAGATTGGAGCGAAAATCCACAGGATGCTAGTGAATATTCATCTGATAAAAGATTAGTGTTTCAGGGGCTGGAGACCTGTGGTGCTTTGGAGGCCCTGAGTTTGGTTCTAACAGGCACAGGTGGCTCACAACCTTCTGTGATTCCAGCTCTGGGGGAATTGATAGCCTCTTCTGGCATCTGCCTATGTGCACGCTTCCCAAGACACATACTCATAGGGAAAAATTAAAACCTTTGAAAAAATTAGATCTAGGTGTAGTGTTGCACACCTCTAATCCCAGCAATTGGGAGGCAGAGGCAGGTGGATCTCTGTGAGTTCAGGGACAGCCTGGTCTACATAGTGAGTTCCAGGAGAGCCAGGGGTGCACGGAGAGACCTTGTGTCTAAAACATGTGAAGAATTCAGATAACTCAGCAGGGGGAAGAAAAACCCGAAACTGACCAGAAACTAGCAATATAGACTTTTCTTTTTTAAAGTATGCAAATTTCCAACAAATATATGCAAATTCTCAACACGATTCACTGGGGAAATGTAAATCAAAACCACAATGAGGTACCATTTCAGCCCAGTTAGAGTGACTGGAATTAAAAAAAAAATCAACAAAAAATGTTAGCAAGGATTCAAAGAAAGGGGAAGTCTTAGACACTGTTGGGGCTCACATTATGGGAACTAGTGTGGAAATTTCTCAAGACACTAGACATGATCCAGCAGCCCCACTTTTGGGTAGAGCTCACCAATGGAAATGAAATCCTGTGTTTGTTATGCCCCGTTGACCCAATAGCTAGAATTAACTGAGGTGCCCTTCGCTGCACCAGTGGATAAAGAAAACATGGTACATGTTTACAGTGGAGAGTCATTTACCCATAAAATGGAATCTAGTCATTTGTGTTCACATGGTTGAGAATGAAGGACATTATACTAAATGAAATTTAAAAAAAACATAACAAGATAATGGACACCAAAATACAATTATAGGGGGCACAAATTCTGCTGTTCTGGGTAGTAAGGTGCCTACTCTTTATAAAAGTTTATTGTATATTTTATGAAGAACTAAAAGAAGTTCAGAGATCCTCGGGACAAAGAAGTAATAACTGTTTGAAGAGATGGGGTTGTTAATTAACCCAATTGGCACTGCAATGCATACTGCAAACATGTATCAAATTATCTGTGTGAGCTGAGAGTGGTTTCATGCCAGCACTTAGGAGATGGTGGCTAAAGGACCAGATGTTCAAGGTTATCCTCTGCTATGTAGCAGGTTCAAGGCCAGCCAGGGCTACATGAAACCTAAAACGACCACCACCAGATAAGAAGCAAGATGGCGCAGAGCGCTTGCTGCCCATCTGCTCTTCCAGAAGTCTTGAGTCCTGTTCTCAGCACCCATGTCAAGCAATTCACAGCTACTATAATGCCATCTCCAGGAGATCTGATGCCCTCTTCTATCTTCTGTGGTACCCATCGCACCACATGGCATACACACACATACCACCACCAATAATAATACTAATAATAAGTAAAACTAAATTAAAAAAATAAACCTTAATAAGTCTGTAGAGATGGCTCAGCTGTTAAAGGCTCACACCAAGATAGTAAAAATAAGTCTTTTAAAAAACCCAAATTATCACTATATGCCCCATAAAGATATATATAAACTATTATGTCGAATTTTTTCCTAAGTTCAATCCTTAATGCTATGAAAAAAATCATTTTTGTGGTATTGGAAATGAAACACACAGTATTATGCATGGTAGGGCAAGCTGTCTGTTAATAAGTCATATCCCAAATCAGGAGAAATTTTTAACATGTAAATAGAGTCTTCTACTTTGAATTGCTCTTTGCTTAGGGCCTTCGCTCGGAAATAGTATTTCATGACAAAAATAATAGTCAGAAAGCATTCATCTGGCCCTTCATATGTGCTAGGCACTGCGCCATGCTCTTGGCAGGCTTCTCGGGTGACATTCACGACAAACCTACAAGAGCCCTTGCTGTTACCATCACCGTTTTACAGACAGGAAGGGAGAGAAGCTGAATGGATCGAAACGAGGGGACCAAGGATAATGATGGCCAAAGTTAATAAAAACACTTCATTTCCCTTTCTGCATGAGAATTTGACCTTTGTTTGACTTCCTAGCTTCGTTACCCTGGTAACCTGATAAGAACTAAATGTCAACTGTGTTTCTAGGCAACATTACCTAGGATGAGAATGACCTCTGATTGGTCACATATTGGATCTGGGAGGAGCCGACCACCAGTGAAGGACCTATGTTCTGAGCCTCTCTGGGGCGATGACTCTCGCATGTCTCTTGTGGGGACCCTGGAAGCTGCACCCCTTGAAATGTGATGAGAAATGCGCTTTTGTGGGCACAGACCTTTCCCCAGGGTAGTTCCTGCCCCTGCCTGGTGTAGCTCTCATCTCCTAGCACCAGGTTTGCCGAGTGAAGACATCCTTTCTTGCTACTGTGACACTGACCTTTCCCAAGCAAAGTCATCTTGTGGGTGTGACTATTCTACCAGAGCAGTGGTTCTCAACCTTTCTGACAGTGCTGGGACCCTTTAATACAGTTCCTCATGCTGTGGTGACCCCCTAACAATTTTGTTGCTACTTTATAAATGTAATTTTTCTACTGTTACAAAGTGCAATGTGATATGTAGGGTATCTATTATGTGATATCCCCAGAGCAGGGAAGACCCACAGGTTGAGAACCACTGGGCTAGACCATAAAAGAGCAGTTGGTATCAGGCTGCTGGTGTGCCATCATACAAGCAAGAAGGAGGAGGAGGAGTGGAAGAGAGAAGATGGGCCTGTGTATTATGATATGATATGATACCCAAGCTTCCTGCTTTCTTGCTCAGCTCTGTCAGAGAGGCCTGAGGAGGCTGACATTGGCAAAGCCTAGTTTTCTGCTTCCAAAGTCAGACTCTTAAGGATCAGTGAAAACATGATGATACAACAAATTGCATTTTCTTGGGTGGCTCATTTAGTCCCACCTCCATCATCCTTCATGCAGCCTGCTCTGCAAGTCACCAAAAGGTGCTTGTCTTGATGGCACAGGGAGACAGAACAGGGCTCAGCAGAGTCCTCCTGATGTGCCATGCTTGCTTTACAGAGGAGTCAATCCTCTGCTCGCTTGTTCCTCTCCTCAGAAAGAATTTCATTTTGGAGCTGGCGTTTGAGCTTAGTAGTGAACACTCAGCTCAGTGGTAAGCACCCAGCTTAGCGGTGAGCGCCCAGCTTAGTGAGTACTTAGCTTAGTGGTGAGCACCCAGCTCAGCACTGAGCACCCAGTTTAGCGAGCACTTAGCTTAGTGGTGAGCACTGGGTAGCTTTTACTATACTGTAATCACTTGTATCACTTCATCACTTACTGTGTATTTGGACTATAAGTTTGTCATGTAGATGTGGCTCTGAGACAATCTTTTTTAACTGTTACACGATATTTTGTTGTTTGAACAAATCATAATTTGTTTTCTATTGTTTGTGGACCCATTTTTTTGGCTGTGAAAAACAATACTGCAATGTGTATGTTTTGAAATTAAACCTATTAATTCAAATGCAAATGAACCTATCTGTGCCTTTGGAGGCCTGTGAGCCAGGCTTGGGTGTTGTTGTTATTACTTTCATTACTGCTCAACACTTACTAGACTGGATGAAAGGAGGGATGGACGGATGCGAGGAAGGAAGGGAGCAGGGGAGGGAAGGAAGGAAAAGTGGAAAGGAGGGAAGGGTAAATGCATAAATCTCTTAACACTGCCGAACCTTCCAAGTCCGTCCGTGAGTCTTGCCTGCGTGGAAGAACAGCACATCATCTCTGTCTCATTTCCCTTCCAGATGTTGAAATGCTTCAGGCCAGTGCAGGGAGCCCAATCTCTGGAGAAAGTTTCTCTCGGCCCACGAAGGACTCAATGATCCGCAAGTTTCTAGAAGGTAAGTTGTAGCCGTGAGCAGGAAAGCAGAAACTCTGGTGCTCAAGGGACAGGTTGCCACAAATACAGTATCTAGAGACCAGTGGCTCCCTACCCCCCTCCACTCCTGCCCTGATCTTCCCCCTCAGCCAGTCAGAGACAGGCCAGAAGTCAGTGGTGTGGAGTGTGGCCCCAGTCTGTGCCCCGGTCCCTCTTCAGTTACCCAGGAGGCCGCAGGCAAGTGTTCAACTCCCCAGTCTCCTCAGCTGTAAAATGAGATGGCTGCAGTCACCGGTGACAAGGCTGGGCTGCACCTGATACGCTAAGGAGGCAGCTTGCCGCGGGAGTCAAGCAGTGAGAGTGAGCTTCACCCAGGACCGGGCACACGAGAAGCAGTTGGCGAAGGTTTATAATCATTGCTGCTGTTATTATTACAGGCGCTCTCAAAGGTGTAAGGCGCTATACTTTGTGCATAATTGCTTCACTCTGCCCAGTCATTTATGATGATGGCGGGTCTGTCAGTCAAGTAACTTAGAAGCTGAGGGCATGAGACCTGGGGTCAAATGGTTTGGGCAGTGAAAGGGAAGAAACTCTCTACAGCAGTGTAGGTAAATCATAGCTTGACTTGCCAATAGTTTTTATCAGAATTCACCACTCCCATTTATTTGCTAGTATTTATGGCTGCTCGCACATTCCTAGTGCAGGCTTGAGTGGGTGCAATAGGCTGTTGCCCTGCAGAGCCTGACACATTTACTACCTGGACCCTTAAAACTCCTGCTCTACAGCTCTCTTTACCTGAGGACAGAGGTCTAGGCGTCCAGGCTCAGCTGTTGGTAAGTACTTCAGCTAGCAGCTGGCACCAAGAGAGGCATGGATGGCCTTTGCAGGCCGACTTATTTGGCCTCAGGCTTGTCCTTCAGTCTTCAGAAATGCCCCAGGCCTTGCTTAAGGGCTTCATGCATGTCACCTATCCCATGCTTCTTGCAGGAGAGGTATCAGAGGTACAGAAAGAGTAAGCTTTAGAGGCTCTAGAGGCTGTAGGAACCCAAATTCAAGCTTTTCCCGGCCTCTGAGCCTGGCTCAGACTGTCTCCTTCGACCACTGCTGTACTGTCACCCTATGAAGGGAAGAGTTTGGGGAATAGGAACCAAATGGCAGCCTCCTGTCAGCATCATCTGACTTCATCTGAGTTGAAATGGTCATTTCCCAGCAGCTGTTCATTAAGCCTCAAGTCTGGGCAAATCCCTGTTCAAGGGAGGGTAAGACTCAGTCTTGCCCTACAGAGGAGGTAGATACATGCTCCAAGTGAGTTCTCCTTTAGGGAAAAAAAAGCCTAGTTCAGTGCAAATAAAAATGTGCTGTGTGCTGTGGAAATGCAAGGAAGTGGTGTATTATTTAAGGAGTTCAAGAGAGTCAACATGGCAGACTGGTCCTTGCCAGATTAGGGTAAATTACCCTAATGTTGCTGTTCACTGTAACCTCCTCCAGACTCCGGGATAATGGAATGGGGAAGTTGCCTCTTGATACCCGACACACGCAGGTCTCCAGGGCAGGCTGGTGGTGCTGAGCTTGCCAACCTCTCCCCCTTTTGGCAGTGGTTCCCAGCTCTCAGTGTGCCCCACACTCACCTGGAGCGCTTTCAAAGGTGCAGGCTCACCATCGTGAGATTTAGTAGGTCGGGGGGGGGGGCAGAGGGACCCAGGAGTTTTCATTCCTTTCAAGTTCCAGGTGACTCTGCAACTCCTGGGCCAGTATGTTACTGTGAGAGCCTTGGCTATAAAACAGCACTGTCTGACTGTTCTTTTTCATCTTTAACAGTGGAACACCCCCTTCATTCTCTGCTATGCTGTGCTATAGCTGTTTACTGTTATGAAAGTAATAGTTGTTTACTGTTATGAAAGTAATACATGAAAATAATAAAAATTCAGTTGATGCAAAACACACACACACACACGAATGAGACAAAGCTATGTAGACCTGTCTGGTCTAGTATTCACTATGTAACCCAGGCTAGCCTTAAGCTCTTGGCAGTTCTTCTGCCTCGGCCTCCCACCTGCAGAGATGAGAGCTGTAGGCTACCACGTCTGGCCCAAAATGTTAAAGCAATGAAAAATTTCTCCTTCTCCAACCCTCGAGTCTCCAGAGTTTTCCTGGATATGTTAGTATTGTGTGCACATGTCTTCTTTTGTGTTTATTCACAGGTAGTATCAGCACAAACTTTAACTTTTCCACAGCTACCCAGACATTCTCTGGGTAGCCAGTCTTCAGCATGGTGCCTTTGCAGGCCTTGGTGTAGGGAATACCTTTTGTTGTATGTAACATTTTTTTTTCACACACCTGAGAGCATGTCTGCTATAAAGCATCAGAACAGAATCACTGGGCTTTAGGAAGTATGTCTTGTGATTTTGATAGTGTCGTGATGCTCAATGGTCTAAGCTTTCATCGTTCCTACCAGAAACGGGGGCTAGAACGTTTTCATACAAAACGTTGCACAGAAGCTTCTTGTACACCATGGATGATGCTGGACTTACCCTCCGCCCCACTCTCGTTTCTATCTCACGTGATTCCAGAAGCATCTCTCGGCATTCTGCAGCTCTGAAAAGTTCTTTTGGGGGAACTACAGATCTAGGTCTGTGAGTGAGGAGAGGAAGGAGGTGTGGACATGAGCCTAAGACAAGTGGCCTGGGCCCAGCCATAACGGCCCTCTCTCCACGCATGTGGCCTTCAGCCAGTCGGCAGTAATGTTAGAAAGAGTTCTAGGTGGGATTAACTCTCTGCTCCCAGTGCAATGTGAAGCCTGGCATGGAGCGCCATCTGGCAGTTAGGAACTATTTGTTTAAATCATTAGATGGCTTTAGATGGCATAATCGGATCATGATGGGAGAGGCTGAGAAACAGGTCAGAATTCGTCCTGTCATAGGTTCAACAGCCTTGATTGAGTTCCTCTGAGGTGACCTTTGGCCGTAGGTAATATGTTTCCTGTCATTTGGCTCTCTTTTGCTTCTCTAGTACATTGTGTTTCTAGGGAACCTGGCAGGTTGGGTTGGACTAGACTTTATTTATTTATTTATTTGCTGAAAATTATTCCTATTAGGGCAGCAGGAGCCAATGGCTGTGATTCTCTGTAGGTGCTGACAGAATGGGGAGGATATCACAGAGCCCTTAATAATGCACAGCTTTCCAAAAAAGTCTTTCTTACAAATGCTCATCTGTAGACAGATGTTGCTAAGGAAGTAGATCCTGTTTATACCTCTTTTCTACAAGTCTGTCCCTCCCTCGGCCTCTGAAGCCATGAGGCTTTCTTCTTCTGCAGAAGGAGAGATCTCCTCTTGCTCTGTTAATGTAGCAGCTCTGAGATTTCCGTGGGGTTCCCCAAAGTCTGCCCAGCCTGTGTCAGTAAACTACTGTGAGGGAAGACAGGCTGTCTGGAGGAAGGCTCAAATCTGTCATTGGGATCTCTACTTGGCCCACATTTTACTCAGCGTTTGTCCTTCCCTCCATTCTAAGGATGTGACTGAGCATATATTGCAGGAAAGGACAGTGTGGAGGGCCAGCATCAGGGCCTTTGCTCTGCCGACGACAGGCCAGGGAGGGGGAGGGGCAGGGAGCCACATCCATTAATATAATCACAAGACCCCGTCATGACAGGGCCGCAGAGCAAAAGAATGAAACACAAGGAGCATATACAGCAGTTCAGTGAAGACCGGGCCGTCAGCAGGGCCTGTCTGGGAAGATCACAAGGTCACAGACTGAGACTTAGAGGGCTGGCTTGGCCTGGCACGAGGTGGTGTGAAGAAGATTCTAAGCAAAGGGACAGCCTTCCCTACGTGGGATGAAGCACTGAGCAAAGCCACCGTGTTTGCAGACAGCAAGAGTCAAGTGTTCTGGGAGCCACTGTTGTCCTGCGGGGTGGTTGGCAGCTCTCCCAGGGTGCTTCACTTTGTTATGGTTGGACAGCCCTTCCCAGAGTTCCCTCCTCCCCTTGTGTAAAATGCTAAGATAAGCAGCTACATGGAAACTTACCTTGAGGGCAAAACCCTAATGAGTTGAGATCAACCTGGACACAGGAAGCCAAAAGCTCAGAAAAGAGGTAATGAACACACAAATTCTCAATGAATCACTGAATTGTGACCTCCACAGAAAGGAGACCCAAAGCCTTACTCCTACATTTCAAACAGGCATCTGAAGAGGATTTGTTGATTGAATGGTGGTCGATAAAAGGAGCAGACCATTATAGAGAGTGTGGGGGTTGTGGGGTGCTGGTGGGCAGAAAAGGGACAGCAAGCGTCTGTCCTCTGGCTTTGTTTAGTGGGGGCAGTGTGAGGGTGTGTGAGAAACAGTAGAGAGTGGAAAGAAGGACAGCTCTAGAGTTAGATTTTCTGGGTAACAGCCTAGTTCTCAGGGTCCTTGGATAGGTTACTTAAATCCTCAAAGCTTCTGGTTCTTCATGTGCAAACTGAGGTTACTGTTAGTAGCAACTCCATGGTGTTATCGAAAACCAGATGCAATAATCATGTTGGAAAATGAACCGAGAACTGTGCTCAGAAGGAGGAGTCATGTTCCGCAGTCAGTGTGGGGAGGAGGAGACTCCAAAGCAGTTGGAGGTAAGGATTCAGGGCATCATTTCACTCGTGCCCAGACACCAGGAAATGGTTCTGGGAGTCCTTGGTCTCTGTGGTGGGGATGCTCTGCTTTGGTTATACTGAAATGAATATCAGAATCCTAGTCATAAAATTGAGGCAACTGAGCCTGTGGCTCCTGCTCTAGCTGGGTCGGTGGCAGACGAAGGAGACCTTTGTGTCCTCATGGTTGCTTTCATGGGTTCTGGGCACATGGTGCAGGAGACGGCTCAAGGGAAGCCATTGGCCACAGCTTGTCACTTTACAATGTTGTAAAAGAGAACATTCACTTGGTCTTGTGCCCCGCAGGCATGCAATTTCCTGGACCACTGTACTCAATCGTCATTCTCTGTGTTTTAGGTAACAGTGTGAAATCAGCCAGTTTGGAGAGAGAGCAGCACCATCCCCATGGGGAAGATCTTTATCACACCGTGGATGATGAGACCTTTTCTGTGGACCTAGCCAACAGGCCCCCTGTCCCTGTGCCCAGGCCAGAGGCCAATGCTCCTGACCCTCACCCAATGCCTGACAACGAGCCATACATCTCTAAAGGTAAGTGTGGGCAGGGTAGTGCTCATGGGGGGGGGGTGCTTCTGAGGTTCTCAGCAAGAGCTTCCTGGTTCCCTGGCTTTCTGAACTCAGATTGTCTTCTCCTGGATGGTCTCCAGCCAGGGTCATAGGCCATAGATCATAGATCAGGACAAACTCTGGAGCTAGGCCAGGGACAATGGTTAGATTTGGTGCTGCCTTCCTGGAAGCATTCATGCACAATCGTAAGGACAGAGGTAAATGAGAACCTCGTACATTTTTTTTATCTCATAACTTGCCTGTCATCTCTGTTAATCATTTTAATGGCTGGTACCTGTTAAAATCTACTGGGGACATTCTTTGCATCCAGTCTCTACAGTAACCTTTCAGAGAAAGGCCATGATCCCCATTTTATGGATGGGAAATGGAGGTTCAAAAGGTCAGTCACCACACAGCAGTGCCAGGGCTTGGCCCCAAGGACTCTGACTCCACAGCTAATATTTTAGCTACTATCTCAGGTTGTCTGCTTACCCATGTTAATAAAAGTTGACAAGAATTTAGGTTGACTTCTTCATTATTGTTCCTGGCACACCAGTTAGGTATTGAAGGCCTTGTTATTGCACTTCAGAACTTGATTATATTAATATGATTTTAAGTTCAGCATGAGTGAAATTGCCAGCTCTATGCCTGCTCCTAACCTGTTACCCATTTTTGTTTGTTTGTTTTGTTTTTGGAGACAGAATTTCTCCATGTAGCCCCAGCTGTCCTAGAACTTGCTCTGTAGATTCATAGAGCTCTGCCTGTGCCTCCCAAGCACTGGGGTCAAAGGCATGCTCCATCACTGTCTGTTGTCATCCATTTTTAATAGTTTGTACTGAAGAAGGTGTGACAAGTAATCTCTTAAATAGAACAGGTAGCACCCAGCCAGAGCCTCGCATAACTGGGTTGGAGCTGCCAGATAAAATACAAGATGTCCAGTTAACCCTGGATGTCACATAAGCAGCAGATACATTTTTGATGTAACTATGTCCCAAGCACTTACCTTCTTTGGTTTTGATTTGGCTTTACTCAGTCCAGCAACCCTAAGTTGGGTTGCACCACAACTATGGGCAATTCTGTGTCACCAAACTTTGCTATTTCCTTGGGCAGCATCTCCTTTGGTCTGTCCACCGGATATTGTCCGCTGCTTAGCCCCCACCCCCACTCCTTAAGCGCACTGCTGTGTTTTATCCTGGGGGCTTTCCCTGGCACATGGTGCTTTGCTGACGTCTTTGAGGGCAGACTGAAAACCCCGGGGAATTAGCATAGATGGTGGTCGTTGAAGCCGTGAGTGATGGGAGCTGGCAGCTGAATACCCCAACTTGCTTGTCTCTCTTGTGGGGAGAACTCTGAATTGCACGTTGTGCATTCACCTGGAGGTGGCAACTTGCTGGATAACCCACCATTTAATGTTTCACCCACTTCCTGTCTCGCTTCCATCGCCTCCTGCAGTAGTTACCTTTTCATTGCGGTGACAATGCAACTTAGGTAAGAGGAGGTTTGCTGTGGCTTACAGTTGGAGGGCACAGGTCCTTACAGTGAGGGAGGGCGGCAGCATGAACAGTGCGATCTGCAGCAGCAGGAGCGAGAGGTAAAGTTGTGTCTGCTGTCAGGATATAGCTCAGCTCCATTTCTCCTCTGTATTCAGTGTGGGACACCAGCTTCTGGCATGGTGACAACCAGATTCATGGTGGGTCTTCCTTCCTCAGTTAAACCTTTCTGGAAATGCCCTCATGGACACCTAGAGGTGTGTGTCCATGGTGATTCTAAATCCAGCCAGGTGGACGGTGAAGTGTAACCATCATACTTCCCAGAAAGAATGCTAGCAACCAAATCCTGGTTTCAGAGGCAGCTTCTGAGCCCACATGTATACACTGGTCATTCCTAAATGGGAAAGATGGTGGCAGCTCATTGCAGAAAGGCAGTGGAGACGGGGGCAATATGACAGCAGGGGCAGTGGCTTGGGATAGATTTGGCTCTCGTTTTTCTGCCCAGCATAGGACATAGGATAAGTCACCCTACCCATTTTGGCTTTAGTTCCCTTATCTATAAATGCTTATCATGATAATATGTGTCTGCATTAATACATGTCGTGATAAATGACAGTGCTCTGCTACAGCTGTGTTACGAGGGTCAGATGAAACAGTACATGAGGAAGTACTTTTAAACTGTGATACACTGAATAGACCACACCTTGGCTAGCTAGCATGGCATGGCTGCCCAGTGCCATTCATCTCGAAGCTAATGTTACATGTGTGCGTGTACCAGACTGTGCTTTAAGCACTTTCTATGCACGAGTCCTTAACTCCCATGACAACCCAATGGAGGCACTGCATATGATCTTCATTCTACATATAAGAAGCAGAAGCATGGAGAAAGTCAAGCTTCTTGTCCACATAGGACACAAAAGTGGCAGAGCAGGGATTTGAACTGAGGGAGTCCTATTCAGAGCCCAGGGAGCTATGAGATGACCTTGCCATCCTACCACCACAGAATGTTTCACCTTCCAGTCTCCTCTGTTGTCCTGTGCCTGCTCCTCATGAGCGGCTTCATTTGAGTCCCTCTGGAGGGAAACATTTTACCTGTTCTACCAGACAGAGTTCTGCTTTGTGGCACGGAATGGCCGACAAGGTAGTAGCTGGCTCCTTTGGTTCTCTAACAGCAGCGTCATCACAGATGCTTCTGTTTGGGGATCTTGGCACATCCTTCCTCCCACAGCACATTTCTTCCCTCCCTCATTCCCTCCCTTCTTCCCTTCATTGTGTGTAGTATGTGCTGGTGCATATGTTCCTATGGGTGCCTTTGGAGACAGAGCTTGATTCTGGGTAGCACTCCTCAAATGTTCCACCACATTTTTTTTTTTTAACTCACCAATTCAACTACTGGCCAGCAAGCTCCAGGAATCTGCTTGTCTCTACCTCCCCAGTAATGAGAGTATAGATGCGTGCCACTGTACCCAGCATGTGTGTGGGTGCTGAGGATGTCATGCTTACATAGTGAGTGCTTGACCAATTTAGCCATTTCCCCAGCCCCTATGACCCTTTCCTCTCTCTCTCTGTCTGTCTCTGTCTTTCTCTCTTTCTCTCTGAGACAGGGTATGTAGCCCTGGCTGTCCTGGAACTCGCTATGGAGACCAGATTGGCCTCGAGCTGAGATTCTCTGCCTCTGCCTCCCAAATGCCAGGATTAAAGGCAAATGCCACCATGCCCAGCTGACTCTCTTCTTTAACAATGCAGATATCCTCTGGCAGGCTTGTCTTTAAACTGGGGAACCTGTGTGCGTTCGTGTGTGTGTGTGTGTGTGTGTGTGCGCGCGTACACGCACACACACTCACACATGTTTATGTGCTCTGTCTTTATTTGATACTCTTTGCTCTCTCTCACTGTTTCTTCTAGAAATTTGTGTACAGTAGTCACAACTACACTTTTTTGGTACAAGATTTTTTTTTTTTTGTAAATGTCTAAAATTTTTGTAAATGTGTGAACAGGGCCTCTGAAAATGAAGTCTTGCCTTCACTTAGACTATTCCTTCTTCTTCAGTTTTTGCAGAAAAAAGTCAGGAGCGGCTTGGGAATTTCTATGTCTCTTCAGAGAGCATCAGAAAAGGTAAGCCAGAACTTGTCCTCAACTTCTGGGAAGATTCCCGTAACAAGGGCGGCCAAGTGTGACAGTAGCACTGTGGCGTTTGTGGCATTCACGTAGAGACATCTAAGTGGCAGCTCAGGGATGATATCTGAAGGCAAAGGAAAGGAGAGGGAGACTGGGGTACCCTAGACGATTGGACAAACCGACCCCACAGAGGTTGTGTAGAACAGGAAGCTGAGGCTGACGCCAACAGCATGGTCCCAGCCACCTTGGCTTCACCTGTGTGTGGCGCAGCCATCCTGAACTACCTGCTCGCCTTATCTTTACAGGGTTGACTATGCTTTTTGTCAGTTTGATTAAAGTTACATTCTTGCCTTTGGATAGCAACCGGGACGTCCGGTTTTCCCAAAGGCCTTTTAAGGAAAATTGAAAGGAAGTAAGTATTGCCCGCAACCCCTGATTAGTTTCATGCTAAGCACAGGCATTCAATATTACCCCCACTCAAGGCAGCTTAGAAAGGCAGCCCCAGTTGTGTCTAAGCATGCGAAGGGGTTCCCAATAGGGCTGGTCACATGGGAAAGCTGGAACATGCCGCACAAACTGAGACGTGCGATATCAAGTTATTGTCACATGTCCCAACGGCCCTATCATCTCTGCAGTTTGTCCCGCAAAGAACTAGAGTTGCAGCCTGGAGAGGGGCTGGCTGGCCTCCCGAGGAAAGCTGTTGTTTAATTGGAATGGAACAGAGGTTGACACAGAACAACCCAAGGACAACCTGCTGGAAACCTGCTGGCATCTAGTTTATGCCAGTGCCCCTGGACCTGGGTGGCAATTCCCTTGGTATTTTGTGCCCATCAGTTCCCAGGCATTGTTCAGGGACAGCGCTGGGAGGAGCTCCCTGGCTGGACTCTTCCTGTACGCTGTTCTAGTCTGTGAGTGGATTCATGTCGAAAGCATTGTTTCTCAAATGGAGAGCATTTTGCCCTCCCTCACCACAGGACTTTAGCAATGCTTGGGGACATTTTGGGTTCTTGAATCCAAGGAAAGTCACCCAGTAGGTGGTGGCCAGAGACGCTGCCCATTTACTCCCTCATGCAGAACAACCCCCTACAACGAAGAGCCCAAAATATTGGCAGTCTCCAGGTGGGGAAGTGCTGGGTTGGATGCCTTCACAGTCCAGGTTCACCGTGTTCGGGAGACTCCGTCCCTCCCTCCCGTGCTATGGCTTTGCTTTACTCCAGTAGGCTTTGAAATTATCAGCAACTCTCCCCTCCCTTACTCCATGTCCCCCACCCCCATCTTTGATTGTTGTTTCTTCTGGATATGGCAGACAGTACCCTGTCTCTACCGCCACCTCTTGGGTCTGCTCTTCCTAGCTGGGAGTCACCAAGCTGACCTCTGTCATTCTCTACAGAGCCACCTGTGAGGCCATGGAGGGACAGGCCCCCTTCGAGCATCTATGATCCTTTTGCGGGAATGAAGACGCCTGGCCAGCGGCAGCTCATCACCCTGCAGGAGCAGGTGAAGCTGGGCATCGTCAATGTGGACGAGGCTGTGCTGCACTTCAAAGAGTGGCAGCTCAACCAGAAGAAACGATCCGAGTCCTTCCGCTTCCAGCAGGTACCCAGCTCTGCCGCTGTGGAGTTGTTTCAGGAACCCCGCCCCCACCCCACCCCTGAGCAACGGAGGAGGCAGCTGAATCTGTTATGTATGTCATCGTGACTGTATGGCTGGACCTGAGAACCTTGTTTGAGTGTCCTTGTCAGTGGCTATACCTGTGAGTCTCCTTGCCTGGAACCCCTGGCCAAAAGCTTTACGATGTTGGAGGTCAGGAACAGATTTCCCTATGTCCCCCAGTTCTGCCTCTGCACATGGCCTTCCACCTCCTCTTGATAGCTACATTCTTCAGAGTCCCTTTCCTCTCCCTCATAGTTGATCATAGCTCTATAGGGCATGAAGAAAACTTGGACAGATTGCAAGAAATATGAAATGAACACTACAAGCTGTAGAGCCTAAACCTCTTGAGTTAAAATCTCAATCTCTCTCTCTCTCACACACACACACATATATACACACCCTGCCTATCTCCCTAGGTACCTTGTAAATTCAAAAGCAAAGATCTGTAAAACACCAAACACACCATCCTGGGTCTGCCTCTGGGAGGCTCATGTGAGAGGACTGTGGCTCACAGGCAAGTCTTGCTTTATCTCTACAGTTTGAAGATTGCTGTTGTTTTGAGACCGGATTTCACTATATAGTCTCGGCTGACCTGGAACTAACTATGTAGACCAGGCTGGTCTCACACTTGTAGCAATCCACCTGCCTCTGCTTCTCGAGTGTTGGGATTACAAGCATGCACCAAGTCTAGCTGGCTTGAGGATTTCTATGAGAAAATAAACCAATTTCACATATATATTTCATTATTTTTATATATTCATATTAAGAGCAAGGAAATGAGGCCCATGGGATTGAGGAACTGTATACCTAAACAACAAATCAAGGCCACGTCTCTGGCGAGTGATAAGGACTCCCCAGTGGTGTAAACAGCCCCTGGTCTCCCTGTTTCTGATGTGATAGCTACTGAGCGGCAAAGCCGTCTGACCCTGGGAGGGAAGCTGTGCCTTCTGTGGTGAGAAGCAGGGATGAGTCAGAAGCAGCCTTGCTTGAACTCTGATAGCCTCATGTCAGGCTCTGTGCTCCTCGGGGGCCACATCAGTGTGTGTGGCCCTCACTGCACAAGTGTGATGGCTGCGGCACGGCCTCTGCTTCTCAAGGAAGCTGAAGCTCAGACCAGGGAAAGCTGCTCGGATGCAGACTCGCTTGCTGGCTCTCCAGCCTGTGCTCTCTTCCCTGCACCCTCTACCCTCCGGTGTCCTTAACCCTGCCAGCTTGTGTTTTTAGGTGAGGGGCCCCTTTCCCAGGTGCCTCCCTCACTAGGGAGTCTGAAGGGTGATGGCACCCTGCAGCGGTGAACAGGCCTCTGTCACTCGGGGGACCTACAACAGCTGCTGTCCTGAGCAAAGTCTACTCCTGGACCAACACTGATCCCACCCCACCTCCCCTCTAAGTGCTGTGACCATGTGTCAACGTAGTTACAAGCTTTCTTTGGAGCTGGCAGCCCAGGTTACATACCTGTTCTGCTACTTGCAGCTGGATGACATGGGCCTGCGGTGCCTCCCTTCCCTCCCCACCCCATATGTGAAGGGGAGCAGGAGAGAGTGTAAGCCAGGAAGAGCCTTTCACATGCCTGGTGCCCAGAAAACATCGGCTTTTCCCCTGTATCTGCGCCTAAGCAGCCTCTTCTCTGCACAGACTTGCTCAGCATTGCTGGACACATGCCGGGGTTCCTGTTCGCAATGGCAGCATAACCCAGCCATCGGACGTACACACGTCTATGCTCTGACAGCTCCTGTGTGCCCCCCCCCATCCCAGACTGTCACGTGCCAGCTGATCTCGAGGACCTGCCTGCCTTTCCCTTTGCTTCTGTTTGTTCCTGTCTCCTCCATTACTGTCACTTGTGAGTGGACACTGCCTAGGCTCTCGTTAGCTCTTTCTTTGTGCCGACCACACTTGTCCAGTTCTAAACTCGCAGCCATTACCTGGGCATGTTCTCCCGAGGTGCTCTAGACCCGAGGCTTATCCAGCAAAGTAGCCTCGTTCCTGTTTAGTCTCTCAAGGTCCCAGACCGACTTTGGAGTTCTCCCACTCAGGGAGGTTTCACCCACTCCTGTTCTATGTTTTTTGTCCCCCCCTTGTGTTTTTCCACTCCTCTAGCCTTGTCCCACTGTTGGCCCTCTTGCCTGTTTCAGGCCAGCGACTTGACCTCTAGGTGATTCTCCCTGCCTCTGCTTCCTCCACCTCCTGATCATTAGAACTTCATCATGGTGGCTATCTTAAACTTTCTTTGTGCCCCTAATGCTTTCCAGACAAGGTCCAGTGTCTTTAGCCCACAGTCGCAGACCAACCAGCCCTTCCAGTCTGGCTCCCCGTGGCTCACATCCACCTGCTACTCCAACCAGGCTACTTCATGCTCAGACATTCAAGGTCCCCAGGATGCCCCGGCACTGCTGCCGTGGGCTAACTTAAGTTAGAAAGGAATCTTGACCTTCATGTATCCAGCAAACATTTATTGGACCAAGTGATTGAATTATAGAAAGGTACAAGACCTGGTCTTTGGAAAGTCCACAGTGTCCTTGAAGAGGCAGGGTACATATGTGCACACATCTGTGTATACTATATGCAAGGCAATGTAGCCTAGGTGGTTGGCACCAATGGGACTAAGGCCTCCGGCTGTCTGGGGAATGCTTTGGGAGGCAGACTTGGCCCAGGCCTGGGACAGATTTGTAGAAATGAGGGTGCCTTGATGTTAGAGCACTGAGAGAGCTCAGTGAGACGCAGGAGTGCATTCAAACCTGTGAGCATGTCACGGTGGGGTTGGTTATGAGGTGGAGGCAGAGGAGGGCAGTGGGTTCTAAGGCTGAGAATGGGGCTGGGCATCTGAAAGCAGACTCGACTGTCGGGGAGAAAATGGCACATTTAGGCACATTGTATCGAAGACTTGAGTTTATCAGATACTTGAGTTCCTCCAGGGGCCATCTTGAAAGATGTGACTGTGGTGTGCTAGGCCCTGCACAGAACTTAAAAGTGTAAAATAAGAACAGAATTCTGCTTTATGTCCAAAAGGTACCATTCTGCTGTGTACTCAAACAACAAACAAATTGTTTTCCAGGAAAATCTTAAACGACTAAGAGACAGCATCACCCGAAGACAGAGAGAAAAGCAGAAGTCAGGGAAGCATGCAGGTAGGTGGCTCCTCTGTGTGCGCCATCACGAAGGGATGGTCAGTGTGGCCATCCTTCACTCCACCTTCTGCTGTGGCCTGAGCTGCTTGCCTGGCAGCTGTGTGCAGGGCCTTCACTGGACAGGGAGAGCCTTTGAGGTGACGGTTTTGTCCTGTCCCTTCTGTAAATGCTGAAGTACTGGGAAAGGCATGCCACAGAATGAGAGAATGGATATGTGGGACTCCCCTCCCACCCACAGAAGATGGTTATATCTTCTCTCTTGGCTCCACCTTGGCAATTAAGAGAACATAGGAGCCAACAGAGCTGAGAAGGCCCCACTCATGTGAGTGGGTATTTTTATCACCAATATTTAAGGACCCACTCTGTGATGGTAGGGCCGTGAGTGACTGCCGCATACACTGTGGATGGGATTTCTGTTCCCTCCAAATCTCCCATGATACCAGCTGTGTGACACCACACATCCTGAGCAAAAACTAAGAGCCTTGAGCATGCTGGGTCTCTGTGCTCGACTCTGGCCAGCCTTTTGACAAGAGGAGGCCCTTACATAAAGAACTCAGCAAAATCCAGCCCTGCTTGTGTGTTCAGCTGTCAATAGGTGACTTCTCTCAAGCCTGGGCATTTCCCCACACTGGCCTCTTGCTCATCTTCCTTCACATCTGCATTCTTATAACTGGGCTGTGGGTCTGTCCAGCTGCCGCTTCTCTGAGAAGCCTCTCGGCCACTGTAGGCTTTTGTATTCTGTCCTCGCTCAGGACACCTGTTGTCCTTGCTACGTCTCTTTTATGCTCTAATTGCTGTTGCTTCATTTCCTCATTCCTGGTAGCCTGACTCCAAGGTGCAGCCTAAATTTGGATATTTCTCCTGGGCCATGGCTGAGGCCAAATCACCACCATCTCTTGGGGGAACCAGTACAGTAGCTTCCGCACTCATCCCCACTCCTGTCCACTTTTGCCCCTCTCCAGTTCAGCCTCCAACCTACAGCCAATGTCCCTAAAAAAAAAGTGCCATATGGCCAGGTGTAATGGCAAACTACTTTAATTCTGGTGCAGAGACAGATCTGTGAGTTAGAGGCCAGCTTGTTTGCACAATGAGGCCCTCTCACAAAAATTAGTTAACTAACTAATTAATTAAAAAAAAAACTCTAGGGGTCAGAATGATGGCCCAGTGGTTAAAAGTTTGTGTTGCTCTTTTAGGAGACCCAAGTTTGGTTTCCAGTATCCATAATGAGTGATTCTCGCCATCTTTAACTCCAACTCCAAGGGGTCTGTTGCCTTCTTAATGCAAAAAAAATGAAATATTGGAGGGTGCCACCCTCTGCTTTCAGTACTCTGGGGGCTTTTGTCGCACTCAGAGGAAAGGCAGACTCTGTGGTAGTCTCCAAGGCCCCACAGTATGTGACCTCTGTACTCATTCTCCCCAATCTCCAGAACCTGGGCCTATGCATTAATAACTCCATATTGTGCCAACACACAAGCACAGGTCTCCCCTCGGCCTTTGCACTTGCTGCTTCCCTCCGCACCTCTACCCTCTGGCTCCTTTTTCTCCACCAGAGAGGCTTCTCTGCCATTCTTTCAGAAACCCCTACATCTTGCTTCCTGCTCTCTTGTTTGCTCTATTCTCTGTAGCACAGACCAGGATTTCCTTAGTCTTATGATCTGGTCATGGTCCAGCGTCCTTCCTCCCCTCTGGCATGGTTTTCCCATGATGCCTAGCACAGTGTTTTCCCAAAAGTAGCTGGCTTAGTGAATGTTAATGTTTCTGGGCATGTAGGAAAAAGGAGTCAGGGAGCTCATGCTAGCATTTCTTTTTGAGTAGCTAGATTTTAAATGTATAACCCACCACCCCAGGGTGGAGAATGGGGGAGGGGTGGCTCATCATGTCTGCCTACCCTGTAGAGAGTTGAAGAGAGCTGACACAGTGGAAAGTCAGGCTCATGATCTGCAGTCACCTGGGCTCAGAAAATAGGGCTCTAGGTGGGAAAGGGCTGAAGCACATTTTAAAGTCTAGAGCGAGCATATGCGCATGTGCACACGAAGACGGACTCACTGATGAAATGAAATGTGGCAAGCATTTGTGCACAGGTCACATCTTGGCCTGTGATTTGTCAGTGACCCCAGTGTCCAAAGGTCAGGAGGGAGCAGCAGTAGACTCACACGCACTCAGGGGTCAGTGGTCTGGCTCAAGAGCTGAGATTTCCGGGTCTCATTATAGCTTTCTTCCCCCGCCTCTATCTGGTGTGGCTGAAGATTAGAAACCAGGTCAGCACCCACACGGGAGGAGCAGAGGGGCATAGACATGTTCCTTGGAGCAAGCAAGTTTGGGCTTGGATTGCTGCACAGTGCTAACTGCTTTGGAACGTTCTCTCCCTGGGCCATAGTCTTCATCTGCAAAATGGGAAGTTAACAGGGGTGCTGCAGTGGGAAACCATGGCCACAACCTGTACCCCACACAGGCCTGGCACATGGAAGAACTCTAAATCCGTGCTTTGCTGGTGTCCTCTGATACAGAGCCATCCAGAGTAAGTGGCTGGGCTGGGACTTGTCCAGCCCAATGGTCATAAATTTTGAAATATTTTAGAGTTCAGTCTGGGCACTGTGGCACACACGTGCATCTCAGCACTTGAATGGTTAAATCAGAAAGATCAAAAGTTCTAGACCCTCCTGGGCTACACTGTAGGCCCCCACAAAGTTCACAAAGGGCTCATCAGGCTCTGAATAATGATTTCCATCCACTAGTACCTGCAGTTTAAATCAGAATGATCAATGTGTAAAGTTCACCAAAGAAACATGGCCAACTTCCCTTCTCTCACCAGATCTTCTGACATGGAAGTTTGCTTTGGGGGGGGGGAGTTATTTTTACTATCTGTGTGAGTGACTATAATTAGTGCTGTGGCTATTAAAAGCTTAAACTATGTATATCTGGACACTGTGCTAGTTAACTTTCCATTACTGCAATAAGTAACTGAGATAATCAAGTTATAAATAAAAAAGGCCTGGGGCCATCGAGATGGCTCAGTGGGTAAAAGGCCCTTGCTGCTAAGTCTCTTAGGTTGTCTTCTGAACTCCATTGTCATGCCATGACACACACATATCCTCCCATTCCCCTAAACAAATTGTGGTGTGTTTGTTGTTGTTTGTTTTGTTTTTATAAAGAAAAATGGGTTAATTTTGGCTCGCAGTTTTGTAGCTTTGAGTTTTGCAGTGTTATAGTCTATGGTTGGCTGCCCTGTTAAGCTGTGGCCTGAAATGAGGCTGTACATTGGGGCAGGAGAGCATAGAGAAACAAAATTCTCCCACAACTGAAAAAAGGAGACAGAAAGGGGAAAGGGTTGGGGTATCATTGTCCCTTTCAAAGGCAACTTCCAATAATCTAAAGACCTCTCCTTGGCCCTGCCTCTTACAGTTTCCACCTGTTATTATTAAAAATGAAAATCCCAAATGTCCGATTTTACCAATAAAGACTCAGGAGCCAGATGCTGGAGTGAAAACTTGCTAGCTCAGAGAAGCAGAGAAAGCACCCAGCTGACCTTCCTGCTCAGCTCAGGTCCCAGAAGGAAAAAACTAAAAAGCCAAAAGCCCAAGGCCAAAGGTTTGCTAGTTGAGCTGACAACGCAGGAGGAAAAAGCCAAGAGCTAAAAGCCAAAGAGCTAAAAGACCGAAAGCCTTTTCTTTTTCTCCACACTGTCTTAAATAACCTTCAGTTCAAGTCCCTCCTTAATACTTAATCCCTGTCAGCTTTTTCTTGCTCTGAGTCTTGACTCTTTAATAAAGGGTTAACTTTATTAAATCTTGTTTACAGAAAACTCTTAGATTAAAGGTGTGTGCTAGGGCTGAGCCACACCAAACAAAAGACAGGTTTTTACAGTTCACAATGGGATCAAATATCCTGCAATATCCACCACCACCCAATAGCACCATTCAGGGGACCAGCCCCTTAGCACATGGGTATGTAGGGGACATTCCAGGCACAACTCAAGCAGACAGAGTGTCATGATGGCCATGTGGGGAGGAGGCACACCCAGCACCCTGGGTGGACCCTTGCTTTTAATTTTTATTGTGATAAAATATATATAGCAGGGTGGAAAGGTGGCTCATGACTAAGAGCTCTTGCTATTCTTGCACAGGGCCCAGGAGAGTCCCAGAATAGTTACAAATATGTAATTATTTGTAACTCTGGTTCGTGGTGATCTGGTGCCCTGTTCTGGCCAGGAACACGAGGCTCTGGGTATTGGGAAGTTGGACCCTGTCCTTTGGGGGTGAGGCAGGAGGTATCAGAGCAGCTGACAAAGAGAAGGCATCATTAATGGATGGGTAGATACAACTTATGGAACTCTGCAAAGTTTTATTATGGATTTACATACTGGCTTGAGGTGCTCTATTCTGTGGAGTTTCACAGCCTACTCTTTGGGGGCCTCAGGATCTCTATTTGTGCATTTATGGGCCACCAGAGGAAAGAATTCTGCTGCACCAAAACCCTTGAAAACCAATGGCACACATGTCATCTACCAATAAGAGCCTTGGGGTTGGTGAGTGGCGCTTTCGTCTATGAGAGCTTTTCTGTGAATGAAACCCATTGTAACCCCAGACTGACTCAAATTTGGAAACTCCAGTTGCCATAGAAAATAACTCATTTTTCTTTAATTTGGATTGGAACACCAAGGACCTTTGAAAATGGATCCTCCATTGATGGTCTTCAGCCCCAGGAAGTAGCTTTGTTTCTTGTAGTGCACAGAGCTAGTGGTGCAGGAAATCGGTGGGGTGGTGTCGCTTGTCGAATGTGGTGGCCCCACGGGGAAGACAGCCAATATTTGTGTTCTGGGTGTGACCTGGGAGGCAGAGCCAGCCAAAGGCCAGGAAACCTGGGTCCTTTCCTCACCTTATTGCTGAATCACTTTTGTATCTGGGGCCATTCCTTTACCCAGTGTGTGACTCAGTTTCCTCAGAGGATTATAATCACCCACTGAATGGAAAAATTTGTCCCAAAGGGATGCAATAATGCAAATGAATACCCTTCATGAAAGCTATTGATATAATCATGAAAAGTATTCCTGACACTGTACCTTCAGGCAAAACATGGCCATAGTTTAGGGACATTTAGCCTGTCTGTCCCTGACTTTTTGAACATTTGACCCCTGGTCTTTTTTTTTTCCCCTGTGTGTTTTACTTTTCTTCTTCATAGAACTGGTGGGAAATTAACCACCTTAAAACCAATTAATCAGACTGGAAAACTTTAAAAAGTCTTAAAGTGACTTTTTTTTTTAAAGATAGATTAAAAACTGAGAAAGAAGAGAAAGCCACACGGGCTCTGAGACTTCACTGATCACCTCATGAAAGCATGCCTCAGCTATGCTCTGTGCCGGGCGCAGTGCACATGGAAAGGGCTTCTCCTGCAGTGTAACCAAGGGGCCTGGGATATGAAAAACACTCCCCACTCCACGAAGGACTGGGGAAATGCCTACCACTAGGACTCTGGTCTATCCCTAGAACCAGTTTCTCTAGAATGAGGAAGGGTAGGGCCTGTGGCGACCAGCAATCCACACTTCAGGTGTTCTTCTTGCAGGCTGTCCACTGTGTCTAGACCACACAAGGCCTCACACTGCTCTTTCATACTGCTCTAGTTTATCAGTTAGCTTCCTTGGCTGCAGCAAGAGGGGTCACCTTTGAACTTCCTGTTGCACTTGCTCCCTGGAAGGACAGAAGTGGCGAGGAGAAGCAGTACTCGGAAGAGAGCACAGACCCCAGGCATCCTCCTTTTTAACCCTTGCTCCCATGGCTTCCTTTATGACTTGCCTCATAAGCCCCTGGGGAGGAAGCTGGCGGCACACCAAATGCCTCACTTTGTCCACTAGCACAAGTTATTTATGCTCCCAGGACCCTGGGGTCGAAATCTCAGGAAGGCTAAAGACAAACCACTGGCAGAGCCCAGACTTGAAGAGGTCAGCTCAGTGCTGAGCTGGGTAAGGACGAATCAGCCTCTCTCCGCATGGAGGACTTTGGGACTCTTAGAATGAGGCTGGTGAGCAGGATAGTTTATTACCAGCAGCAGTGTTCATGATCCCTTAGCTAACTAATTCAGAGAGGACAGCTGCATAGGGGACAGCCAGGAGCTGTCCACTCTCTGTGGTAGAAGAGCTCTTCTGCCCATTTCTCTGCCATTCCTGCCCCTCTGCTTGGCCGCTCTGGATTCTGTGGCTTTTCAGTGCTGAAGAGGGACCAGACTCCAGCCTCTCTGTCTCTCTCTGTCTCTCTCTGTCTCTCTCTGTCTCTCTCTGTCTCTCTCTGTCTCTCTGTCTCTCTGTCTCTCTGTCTCTCTGTCTCTCTGTCTCTCTGTCTCTGTCTCTGTCTCTCTCTCTGTCTCTCTGTCTCTCTCTCTCTCTGTCTCTCTGTCTCTCTCTCTCTCTCTCTCTCTCTCTCTCTCTCTCTCTCTCTCTCTCTCCTCTAGGCTCAGGCCAGGAGACAGGTGGACAGGTGGACAGTGAGTATCAAAGACATCTATCAACGAAGCCAACCTGAATCTCGTTCTTCCTTCTGATTCCAGATCTGGAGATCACAGTCCCAATCCGGCATTCACAGCACCTGCCTGGGAAGGTGGAGTTTGGCGTGTATGAGAGCGGCCCCAGGAAGAGTGTTTTCCCCGCCAGGACAGAGCTGAGACGGGGAGACTGGAAAACAGACAGCACGTCCAGCACAGCAAGTAAGCAGCACACCCGAGGAGCCCTCACTCCCATAAGCCAGAGGCACCCTCACTCCCGCATGCCAGCCGGCACCTGCAGGCCTTGGCAAACACTCCCAGGAGCCCCAGATCTCAACTGGGACCAGATCTGGTCTTGAGGGGTGTGAAGTATGTGGACTAGTTGGCCTGTGGCATTTGCTTAGCTGTATGATAATTCTTAGCATATTTTCTTTTTATAAATAGCAGAACCTAATGATTGTCAGCAGAAATGGGAAGGTACAGCCCAGCACTGCTTCTCACGTCCCTTAATTTTCCATCTTTCTTGCTTTATAATATATACATATATGTATATACATATGTATATGTGTACACACACACACACACACACACACACACACACACACACACACATATATATATATATATATATATATATATATATATATATATATATATAGAGAGAGAGAGAGAGAGAGAGAGAGAGAGAGTCTCTATGTAGCCCTTGCTGTCCTGGAATTTGCGCTGTAGACCAGGTTGGCCTCAAACACACAGAGATCCACCTGCCTCTTTCTCCTGGGTACTGGGATAAAAGGCGTGCACCACCACCACCTGGCCTGCTCTATAATAATTCTTAGCATCGATGGGTCACTTACTTAAAGTGAAATGTCTTCATTGATTGTTTAATGACCACAAAACCTCCATAAGGTAGATTCATGCCATCTTTTTGCTGAGGAGGAAGTGTTCAGGCTTAGTGCCTTTTCCCAGCTCTGTATCTAACAGAGCTGAGCTGGAGCCCAGCCAGGACTCTTCGCCCTCTTCCAGCTTCTTCAGCTGTGCTAAGGTGAAGCCAAGGACATCTCACCAGAACTGTACACGACTCATATTTGAGAATTTCAACTTCTGCGCAGGCACTTTGGGGTCTAATTAGGACATGCCTTCGGTTTGAGGGAAGAAGTATGAATGGGAGTCTGATTGTGACAGATGGTGCGTGATGTGCAGGCTTCTGGGGACAGTGCTTTGTTTCTGTGTCTAAGGCTGCATTTACTGATGTGCACCACACACTGAGTTTCTGGTCTGTCTTATACTTCACTGATATCAAAACATCTCAACAAGTGACAAAAGAGACAGAGAGGGGTGTACTTCAGGATTCAGGTCTCTTAGAAGTGAGGCAGAGGAGGAGGATAGGCAGGAAGAGGGATGGAGAGTAGGACCAGGAGGAGATGAGAGAGAGGGGGCTACAATCAGGATAAAAAGTAAATAAATTATAAAAAATTTAAAAAAAAGAAGTGAGCCAGAAAGTCCACAAATGAATGCAGGTTAACAGGAAGGCTTTCCAAGTCAGTAGTGACTTTTTTTTCACATCATAGCCCCCTTGAGAATTTACTGTGTTCCAGATCTATTACCCAGAAAAAAAACAAAACAACTATCTGCCAATACCCCTACACACACACACACACACACACACACACCTATACATGCACACATAGACAATTTTGCTCACAAAAGGGCACAGGTCAAGACTCTTTACTGTATAGATGGGACATTTGTGACCCAGAAAGAGAAAACATTTTACTAAAGGATAGACAGAGAATAGCAAAGGTGATGGCAGAACCCAGCTTGCTCTCTTTAGTTAATATTCCTTGTACCTTGACCTGTGGAAACAGCTCTAAAGCCCATCACGTGGCTGTGTGGGAATGTAGACTTGACAAGAAGAAAACCTCCCTTCCAAAGGCAGTTTGAGAATTCTGACCTCAGGAACAGGAGAGAGTTCCCCAGGGACCACAGCCTTCAGGACAGAGAGGAGGGAAGTCCCATTGGTGGGGGCTCCTCTTCCCATGGCAAAAGGCAGCCACAGCCGGAAAAATCTTAAAGGCGACTGTGGAGTGCTGCAATTGGAAAGTTGGTCTCTGTGGGCCTTACTCTGGGTTTTCCTACAGTGAGGACACGGTGGGCCAAATAAGTTGTTGCCCAGAAACGGCTAGCTCCTGGGGCTAGGAAATGCTACTTAATGGCCGACCAAGGGCTTACCCTCTTCTGTGTGGCTACAGATCAGAGCTTGTTCTTGCTCCAGTTTCCCATGCGTAGTAAACCACGACAAAACTTAGTTTCTTGAAATGCAGCCATTTATTTACACCGGATCCCACAGCCTGGGCACAACACAGAAGGATGGCTGTGTGTGGAGGGGGCACTTGGAAGACAGCATTCAGCTGGCCGTCTGAGCACTGTGGCCTTTAACCCAACAGCCTGAACTCCTTACATGGCCACGGGGTCTGGGACAGGAGGACAAGCCCACTGTGGAATTGCCTGTCAAGTTTGGGCTTTTGTCGTACTTGCTGATGCTCCCTTGGCTCAAGCAGTTTGGGAGGCTGAGTCTGGAGTGAGTAGAGGCCACACAGGACACTGATGAGGCCAAGTTCACTGGGGGCAGGGTGCCACTGAAGGTTAGCATACTGCCTTAAAGTTAAAGATGATGGCGGTAGCCCCTTCCATAAATCAGACAACTGCTCCTTGCCAGCTCCATGACAAGCATGTCCCTGTGTGACCCAGTTCATCCAAGACAGTAAAGCTTGTAGTTTCTAGATAACAGTTAGGGACTAGACAAAATGCCATGAGTTTTCAAGTGAGCAGAGGGTCCGGGAGTCATGTCCAGATCTGACTTTGCTATTACCAGGGCGGCACCACCTTCCTCATAGAACTAGCTCCCTGGCAGGGAGGGAGAGTGGGGGAAGCCAGGCCCCGAGGCGCCAGCTGCCCTTCACCCTGTAGCCACACCCTTCGAACAAGCACCAGGGTTCTTATCACGAATGACACAGCTGTCATCTCCTGGGACCCACAGGAGGACAGTTGCAGGCTGAACCTGGTTATGGCAAAGCGATTAAGTCCCAGTAATTAGTGATACATTTAAGAGAACAAAAGCTTGATTGTGGAATGGCTGTTGACCTTCTTGTAGATTATCTGGCCCAAAGGTTATAGTATAACTGGCCATTTTTTTTCCTCTCACTTTTTCATTCACTGGAGACAGAGAGATGAAAAGAACCTGTCTTTAGGACCTCATAATGGAGGAAAGCACAAAAACAGCATGAGTTACATGCTGCTCTGAGCCTTCTTCCCTGATGACAGAGATGTGACAGTGCCTCCCTCCCCCTGACGTAAGAGCAGAGTATGGGGGCCAAGACCAGAGATTGCTTAGCAACTGTGCAGCCAAGGGAGCTGTGGGTCAGCCGTGAGCCCAGAGGGGAGACACTATCGGGGGGCCGAGGCTTAGAGCCAAGCACTGTGGTTACAGGTCTAGCAATGCCAAGGGGAGGGGTAGTAGGAGTTGATGGTGGTGGGAGTCAGTGCCTATGACTAGTTTTACTTCTTGCTGATGGATAAGCTTCAGAGCACTGTGGGATTCACTGTGGAGACTGATAGATGATTTGTGGGAACTCAGGCACAAGGCATGGGGACACAGGAGCTTAGGGGTTGATTTTAGTTGGGGCATTTAGAGAGTTTTGATAGCATTTATTCCAAACAAGGACAATTGAGGAGGTTTGAGCCTTGTCGGCAGCAGTAGCCTGGAGGTGGGGAGGGGGAGAGAGGACATTTTGATGGTTAAGCTGGTTTATGAGTGAAAATTGAATAAAAAGAGCCTGGATCATGTGTTCCTGATGGACAAACAGAATCCTTTGAGTTATAGAAGGGCTGGAGAGAGGGCTCAGTGATGTGGAGCTTGTTGAAGGCTTGCTGCTCTTCCAGAGGACCAGGGTTCAGTTCCCAGCACCCATTTGGTGGTTCACAGCAATCTGTAACTCCAGTGCCTGGGAACCTGATAACCTCTTCTGACCTTGAGGGCATCACACACATGTGGTATACACACACACATTTAATGCACACAAAACACACATAAACAAAATTTAATAAATTTAATAAACTGTTCTGAAATCTGGGGCTGGAGGGGTGACTCTGCAGTTAACAGCACTTGGTACTCTTATAGAGAACCCAGGTTCAGTCCCTAGCACCCCTATATAACCATCTATAACTTCATTTTCAGGAGGATCTGACACCCTCTTTTAGCTTCTGTGAACACCAGGCATGCACATGATACATAGACATATTAGAAGACAAACATACACATGAAATTAAAAATAATACTTTTTAAAAATCTGCCTCCAGTAACACACACTTGTAAGTTCAGCATTTGGGAAGCAGAAACAGGAGGACTGCCACAAGTTCAGGGCCAGCCTGGTCTAAATAGCAAGATCCAGGTCAGCCACTGCTAGGTAATGAAACTCAATCTCAAAATGTAAACTTAAATTTTACAATCCATTTTCTTAGTTCTACCTGCATTTCACAGTAGCTACCATATTGAATAACACATTTTCAGAAGGTTCTGTGGGCTAGTGTTATTTTAATGATACAGTTTTAATGATACAGTGGGCTAGTGTTATTTTAATGAAGCGGCTTTCACACAGAATTCCTACTCTGAGCATAAATTAAACTTTTGAATGTGTACATGCCAGCAAAGGCTTTACCACTGAGCGACACCCACAGCCCTGCCTTTTGTTTGGTGTTGGCGTGTAGTCTTTTATTAGAAGGTTCATCTGTGTCATACATATACCCTGGCCCCATAATTCCTAATGAAGCCGCAAGACTGCAGTTCAAAAAATATAAAAAGCTTGCAGATTAGAGCAACTGAGACTCTCAGTACCTCTGCTCTGTGTCTGTCAAATCAAAGCTCTAATATCAAATAGGATTTTCAAAGGGATTAAATGGCAATCACAGTTTCGAAAGCACTCCACGTGCCGTAAGCCCTGGGTAAATGGCAGCTATTAAGCCCAAAGTGGTCATCAGAAAGCAAACTGTTCTGAGTGCTGCCAACAGAAAAACTGAACTCTAATGAAATGGCTTAAGGTGGCTACACTTTGAAGACTCTCATCTTTGAGGTTTATGTACTGTTTCTGTTGCTATAAATAACGTAGGACTGGAGTTCCGCATTTCCTTTTCTCCGGGGAGAATCCACAGTCCAGCTGATGTTGTTTTTGCCCTTTAGGCAGCACAAGTAACAGGTCAAGTACCCGGAGCCTCCTCAGCGTGAGCAGTGGGATGGAGGGCGACAATGAGGTGAGACCCCACTCTATCTGTCTGGTCTCAGAGGTCATTTTATCACAAGAAAAAGGGATTCAGGGGGGAAGGAAGCCACACACAAAAGGTTACATGTTATGGCATGCTGTTTGTGTGAAATAACATAGAAGGGGCAAATCCAGAGAGATGGGATGTGGGTTGGGTGAGACAGCTGGCAGGGCTGGAGGGTGGCGAATGGGAGGAACTGGCTAACGCATCTGGGATTTCCTTTGCAGGTGAGGAAAATGTTTGAGCTTAGAGAGAGGTGGTAGTTGCATACAACTATGAATGTGCCAATGCCATTTTACTTTGTCATGGTTGACCTTAAGGCTATATGAATTTTGCTCCAGTGTAAAGGAAGAAATGGGGGGGAGGGGAGGAGCATAGATAGAGACAGGCAAATCAGACTACTTAAGTCACAAGTGGGTATCTATAGGAAGGAGCTGCTGAGATTTGGGGATTTCAGGGGCAGCATCATACTGGGCCTAGATCAGGAGCCTCATCATGCCATATGAAGCCATGGGATTATCCTGTGTGTCCCAGGGCCTAGGGTATTTGGTCTCTGGTTTCATCCTTTTTTGTATGGTGGCCTTCCCTGCATTTTCGCATGGGTAGTGCCATGCTCACCATGGAGGAGTCCTCCAAGCTGAAAGGTTCAGCTGCTCTAGGGTGGGGCCCCATTCTGAGTTGTCCCATTTGCATCAGTGTCTATCCTGATCTGATGATCAGGCTGGTTTGAGCCACGGGGTCACATGACTAACCCTGAAGACTCAGGGGAGTGGGCCTCAGGGAGTACTTTCCGTACTTCAGGCAGGACTGGTGTTAGCAGACAGCAGGCCATACTTGAGAAGCAAGGGTTTTGAGCTCAATTTGTGATAATCTGGGTAAAGCGATGTTCCTTGGCAACAAACCAAGGGATGTGGAAAATTGCCATGGGCGCTGGGTTGGCTCTTGGTTTGGGAACAGCCAAAGCCTAAGCATGGTGAGGGCTATCCCATGCTGTCCAGCTGTGGATGCCACTGCCCTCTGTGTGATAGTTACTTTTGTCTCTCATCTTGCATGCTGTAGGATAATGAAGTCCCTGAAATCACTCGAAGTCGTAGCCCAGGTCCTACCCAAGTGGACGGAGCACCAGGCGTCACCGGAACACCAGCCGTGGCTCTTGAGAGGCCCCCTCGGGTGCCGCCTCGAGCTGCTTCGCAGAGGTAACATGGAAGTCAATGTGAAGTTTTCTTCTCACTCTCTTAGCTGTAGAGGAAAGGAGGATTCAGGAACATCCAAACTGACCGAAGAACAAGGGCAGAGCTAATGGAAATGCTTATAGTTGACCTAAAAAGTGATACTGATGCAAATGCCAACACATCACGACTTTTTGTTTGCTTTGTTTTGCCTTGATTTAAAACAATATCCATTTACATAGGTTAAAATCATATGTAGGTGTGTGCTTCTGCATGTGAGCCTAAGTGCCTGTGGAAGCCAGAGACACTGGATCCCCTGGAGCAGGAATTACAGAGAGTCATGAACCTTTTCATGTGGGTGCTATGAAACAAACAGGGATCCCGGAACTGTTTTTATCCGCTGAACCATCTCTCCAGCCCCCTGCTTTTGTTGTGTTTTCCTTTGTTTGAGATAGGGGCTCACGATATAGTACAGGCTAGCCTCCAGCTCTCAGTCCTCCTGCCAGAGCCTCCTGGAAGTTCGGGCATGACCCACCATGCTCAGTTCAATTGTTCACGGTTTAAATAACATTTAAGTTCATAAGTGAAGGACATTCATGTAACTATTAGCGTCTAAGATGACTTTTTTAGATTTATGTATTAATTTTCTCATTTCTGTGTACGCATGTGTCTCTCTGTGTGTAGATAGCACCACATATGTGCAGGTGTCCATGGAAGTCAGAAGATGGCATTGTTCCCCTGGAACTGGAGTTATGGGTGGTTGTGAGACTCTCCGTGTGGGTGCTGAGAACCAAATTTGGGTCCTCTAAAAGAACAGCAAGTGCTCTTCGCTGTTTAGCCATCTCTCCAGCTCCTAAAATAATTTTAATTTTTTAATTCACATGTGTGCATATGTGTACATATTTATGTATGAGTGTATTTTTCATTGACTCTGGAGCTCAGTGATTGGCTATCCTGGCTGGCCAGCAAGCTCCCGGGATCCTTCGGCTTATCCCTTCTGCTGGAATTACAGATGCGTGTTGCCGTGCCCAGGTTTTTATTTGGGTGCTTGGGATCCAAACTCAGGCCCTAATGCTTGTATGACGAGCACTTTACACAAATGAGCCATCTTCGCAAACCCCCTAATAATTTCTGTCTAGCTGGAATTATGCTCATAGTATTGAATTCCCTTGGCTATATTGTGGGTTCTGGGCTCCTCGGGAACAGGAGATAAAATCAGAAGTCAAGGCGAGAACCAGCCTGGTCTGGGGGTGAGCCAGGCTCTGGAGTGGTCCTGGAGTTAAGTGTCTCATGGAGTTAAGGGTCCCTTGGTCATGCGTGGGCTTGGATGAATTAACTGTTCTGTGCCTCCGTATTTTTGTCTCTAAAATGGAGTTACTAATTGAACTTCTTCGTGGAGTAGTAAGGGTTGAGTTCTTGGCCTGGGGCAGGAGATTAGAATATGAGGGTATATTTGTACAGGAGAGGAATAGACATCTAGGGGTTTTGATGATGAACCCAGACTAGTGTGACTCACTTGCTGAGTCCTTATGCCTGTGTTCAGTTGGTCCAGCGACCTCTGCAGGAACATTTTTTATGGTCTGTGGAGTAACAGGAAAAATGGTTGCAGCCAGCTAGTGGGGCTGCCATGCAAAGAGGAGGTCTTGGAAGAGAAGTCCAGGCTTATCTTAGAGGGTTCCTTCTTTGATGTTTAAAATACAGTGAGCGAGTTAGTAAGACTTGGCGAGGACAAGAGTTCCACAAAGACCAAATAGATCAGGGCACAGGGGTCTTTTATGAGACTGTTTCTCCAACCAAGGACCATGTATGGATATAACCTAGAACCCCTGCTCGGATGTGGCCCATGGTAGCTCAGTATCCAACTGGGTATCCTAGTAAGGGGAACAGGGACTATATCTGTCATGAGCTCAATGGCTGGCTCTTCGACCCTCCATCCCCCTCCCCCGAGGGAGGAGCAGCCTAGCTAGATCCCAGAAGAGGATATTGATTGCAGCCAGCCCTAAAGAGACATGATAAGCTAGGGTCAGATGGAAAGGGGGGGAGGTCCACCCCTATCAGTGGACTTTGAGGGGGGCAGGGAGAAGATGAGGGAGGGATGGGGAGAGTGGGAGGGAATGAGGGAGAGGGCTACGGCTGGGATACAAAGTACATAACCTGTGATTAATATAAAAATAAATAAATTACTTAAAAACAAAACAAAAAAAATACAGTGGGTGAGAAAGAAGGGCATTCATGCATATTTAAATGTAAATAAAGGTCATCTGTGGGATTTGCTGAGAAGGGGCAACATGAAGGCCTCCTGTCTGGCTTTCTGTGCCTCTCCATTTTGGCTGTTGCTATTTACGGCTTTTAGCTGCATCCAGCGACATTCCTCTACTGACACCTGCTGCATGAACACTGACAGCCCCTAGCTGCTCTGCAGTTATAGGCATGTTTTGTGCAGCATGGGGAATGCGTGTTAATATATTCCCACTCCCAGAAAGAATGCATGTGATAACCCAAGCCTGTGCCCTGAGTTTATATTGTGTTGCTTGAAAGTTACTATGTATTTGGTGGCGGTGGGGATTTGCAGGAGTGATTGTGGTAATAAATGCTATTATTTAATGGCTGCTTACTATGTGGAAGTGTTTGTGTCAAACACATTAAGTACATTACTTCCTTAATGCTCTCCAAAGCCTGTTTAGAATTAT
>CM053762.1:52124049-52181423 GCA_028658305.1 Pachyuromys duprasi | reverse complement strand
TTTGCCACACACAGGAGTGTAAATCATGGAACAATGTTTATAGAAAGGAAGAAACAACCTAAACTTGCTTACGTGGTATGGCTTGACCATAGGGCAGAAGACTGAAAGAGAGATGGAAGGATGCCATCCTTTTGTTTTCACTGAATAAAGCCCAGCAGTTCAGTGACAAACACACAACCCCTCTCTTCTGGGGACCAGAGCAGGGATATCTGTGGTTTTGTGGGGTTTTTGTTGTTGTTTTGTTTTCTCTTGTCTGCCTCCCTCTCTTGTTCCTGAGACAGCCCCTCTGTTCCCATCTCTTGCCGTTTCCTTGACCTGTTCAAAAGCAGTGTTCAGGAGGCATCTAGCAAATATTTACCCACAGACTCATTCAGTCCTGGACTATGCAGCTCCAGGGTTACACAGTTCAATTACACCACCCAACAAAGCTCTCTTTCTCGACGTATTGATTTGCTTCCTGGAGACTAAATATTGGTTTTACAGCACACACGTGGAAATACCATCTGTAATCATTGAACCGATCTGTAAATAGACCCACCCTGGTGTAGCAGGAGTGTCACTTAGGACTTTACAAAAATCCACACAGAAAAACATGAAGAGGGCCTTTTGGGTAGGCATGCACACAGTTGGAGTGATCTAATGAGGAAGTGAGAAGCAGGCAATGGAATTCTCTGTCCTTCTTTCTATTGTCCTCACTGTGATAGAGTCTCTTCCCGGGACTGCCTATTGGAATTACTGGCATTTTAACATCTAGGCTCTATTGTGTTATTTAGGTACGACAAGGTCAACAGAACAGGAGACAGTTGCTATTGAGAAGATAGTTTGCTGGATTCATGGTTCTCCAGAATGGCGGGAGGCTCCATACCACAGGGGTTCATACTGAGACACATGCATGTTGGTCAGGAGGCAGAGGGTCAAAGGTCAGACACGGTCATGGGCTTTTTATTGTGGTTCCCATGAGAAAGAGTGAGCAAGGCAGGGTCAAGCTGACCTAGGATCACTAGTTTGGATGATTACAATAGATGCTGAGGTAGTGGAGCTATCTCTGTTTGTCTGGGACCTGACCCTGGGATGATAGTGGTCCCAAAGAGGTGATTGGGGCCTTAGGTAACTGTGAGAAATGCAGTCCCTCCAGGGTCAACAAGATCAAGGGTGACAAAGCAAGAGAAGATAAAAGACATAGTGAATACAAAGGGGCTTGTGACAAGGATAATGTTGAAAAGGTTTTATACTGAGCTCAAGAGATTGTGATGAACAGGGGTGGAGCCTGGGAATTGGCACTTGTCACCAGCACCACTAATGATTCATATGTTCAGGGATCAGAAGCCATGACATTCATGTCATTGAGACAATCACAGAGTGTCTTGACCCGTTGACGAAGGAAAGTGTCTTTTGCATAGCAATTCAAATTAACCACAGGTGGATACCCAAGAATTCTTTGATTTGGTTGAATTTTAATTGAGTTGCTTTATCTTTCTTTGCAGGCCTCTAGTCCGGGATCCCTTCCATCCTCCTCCACCCGTTCCACCCAGAGGTCGTTGATTCCATCTCCTATATCCAGCTTACTTTAGGACTTTTAAGACCTGGCAATTTTCAGCCTGTTGATGGAGTCTTCATATTGAGTTTTTGACGTGACTATGGACCTTGAGATCCACTACCAGTGCTGATGTTGCAGACCTGCTGGTTTGGGTGATCCTTGAAGGCATGATGAAATCTGAGACTAAGGACTTCGTTCAACGTCGCCTAGTATGTTGGTTCACAATCCTGTTTGCCAACAAGATGAAGATTCTGTCAAGATTCTTACCTCTCCATATCCTATAGCAGGAGCCTAATGGGATGTAGGGGCATGTGCTGAGCAAGTGAGCACACTGTAGTAAACATCTATCAGGTTGTACATACCTGCTAGTCCAGCCTAATTTCTAGATGTGGCTATAGCCCTCCCAGCAGAGGTAAGAAGTGGCTTAACTTTAAAGTTTCTATGTATGTGCTGGGGTCAGTCACACACAACAAGCTGAAAGTGATTTTAGGAAGGAATTAAACCAAGCTCCTCTTCCACTGCAAGCATTCGGGGTGCCCCAGAAGCATGGAACTAAGAGAACTCAGGTGGTTCTATGTCATCACACATTTTCCCTCTTACATGTGTATGCGTGTGGTGTGCATGTATTACATGTATGTTTGTATGTCTGTGGGCACATGTGTGCACTTCTGTGTGGAGACTAGAAGCAATGTTGGAAGTCTTCGTCAGTCACTCTCTATCTACTCGCTGAGGCAGTCTCTCCACTGAGCTCAGAGACTACTGACATGTTAGTCTAGCTTGCTCCAGGGATCTCCTGTCTCCGCTCTCCTGGTGCTGAAATTATAGGCAGGTTGCTGTGCTCCCTCGACACCTGTGTGGATGCTGAGGATCTAAATTCTGGTCCTCATGCTTAAACAGCAAGCACTTTATCTACCGGCCCATCTCCCAGCCCCTGTCACCACAGTTTCTGTCTCTGAGAAGCCATTCTCCCTGCCCCCCCCCCCCGTGTCTCAGTGTCTCTGTCTCTCTGTCTGTGTCTGTCTCTCTTTCTCTCACCATCAGCCTTCTAGAAGTTTCCCTTTTCCATATCTCCCAGGCATAGGACTGCCAGCCTACTGCTTTCAGTTTGGCTATTTATCCCTCAGTATGCTGTCAAACTAGCCATGTTGCCAGGAAACCACTGAAAATTATCAGACCCACAAGTTTGGGGTCCCAGGCATCCCAATTATAATCCTGTGGCCTTTATAGGCCTTAGTTCTGGCCATAGTAAAAGAGAAAAACCCTTGAAATTTTCTCTCCTGAGGAGCCTGAAGCAGTGGAGGAAAGAATCTAAAATAGTTTCTCTCAGACTTACTACTTTTGCTACATATTGTTATGACCAGGCCTGGTAAACTGTGCAGAGTAGAACTGTAATTATGCTATGAATTTTGAGTTTCTGTTATATAAATCTACCTTCAAATGACAGATCCTTAATTTTACCTATGTATACAGTAAAATTATCAGAAGTTTTTTTTAAAGTGTAGGTAATATGGTTGTTTCTTATGAAATCATCGTCCAATCGCACATAAATATTAATCTTGATCTATTCAAGTGTATTCTTACTGGGTCCTTTTCTCATAATTAAAGGTTCTCCTTCAATCTCATTCCTCAGTCCAACGCTTCCTGAGTTTAACTTCTGAGGGACTCGTGAGTTGTTGTGTGTAAAACACACCATTGATCATGTCTACCGTGTAAGAGTATTTTCACAAAGTGAAATACAAAATT
Organism: Pachyuromys duprasi; assembly: GCA_028658305.1. Lineage (NCBI taxonomy): Eukaryota > Metazoa > Chordata > Mammalia > Rodentia > Muridae > Pachyuromys > Pachyuromys duprasi. The sequence continues at coordinate 52,178,143 of CM053762.1, read as the reverse complement.
GAAGGCACTGTTTGAGGAGCCTGGGTCTGATGAGTGTGACACACTTGGGAGGTACACAGAGCTGAGAAGTCGGGAGTCCTGAGGAGATTGTCACGGAGCCATCGAGCTGGTTAGTTGTGTGCAAAGAAGAATCCGGACAAATCACCTGGACTGTGTATTCAAAGTTTGATCTTAATGGTTAAAATGAATTCTAAATTACCCAGAAAGAGAACCACACATCAAAGCACATATTTACTTATCTTTTACATGCACAACACATTTACCCACATGTTTAGGAATGCGTTCTATAAAATAAAAACATGGATTTTTAAAAAATAGCTTTTATTTATTCATTTTACATCCTGGTCATAGCCTCCTCCCTCCTCTCCTCCTCGGTCCACCTTCCCGCTCTCTTTTCCTCTATCCCTGCTTCCCTACTCCACGGAGAAAGGGAATCCCCCTATGCACCTACCTCAGCATATCAAGTTGCCTCAGGACCGAACTCATCCTCCTCCCTTGTGGTCTGGCAAGGTGACCCTGTCAGGGGAAAGTGATCGAAAAGCAGGCATCAGAGTCCATGTTGGAGCCAGGGGATTTAAAAAAAAAAATACACTGAGGACCAGAAGCTAAAGTATAAGCTGGTGTGTAAAGAGATGGTCTCCAGAGCTTCTCTCTCATGCATTGATGATAGCTTGTCCACCACATTCCTTCCTCAAGATTTTGCCAGGGAGCTCAACAGAGAGAAAAGAAATAATCATGTTTACTGCAGTTACATTTGCCCCAAACTATAGATAGAGACCACTTCATGAACTCAGTCAGCCAGGACCTTTCCTTCATCTTCTTAGCAGACAACCATCTACACAAGTAACAAAGTATGAAAACTGAGAGGCTAAATGTGTATAAGAGGTTGGTGTTCCAAGCAAGTCAGTTCATTTGGTGTATTTAACAGATGCTAATGACTTTTCATGCATTGCTGTAGCCATGCAAATAATATGTATTTAGACCACTCTGGTGGCTGATCTTACAAATCAAGCTGACAGTTACCTTCCCCGTTTTTTTGTTATTAAAAACAAATAAAAACAAAGAGTAACCTCACCAGTTCAGGAACACCCCAATAGCATGCGTGCGTGCGTGCCTGTGTGTTTAGATTCCTCTCCTAAATGCCCCAGGGAAGCAAGTGGGTATTCTGTGCTGCTCCGGAGAACAGTGTGTGAGTTCCACCTACTTGGTGGAGAAAATATTGGTAATAGGTCTGTTTCTGAGAAAGAGGAGTGATTAAATCTGAACTTGGAAGAATCTGATTGTAAAATATTTCCTTTGGGTGCATATGTAAATTTTTTGTTTGTTTCTAAGCAAGTTATTAAGAGTATAGAATGGTTTCCATTCATCCCTGCTGGCCAGACACTAGGCTTCCCCCAAGGTGATGACAGGATGAGTAGGAGGGTGAAAAATAGATTTAGAATTCTGAGGCACAACTTGGAATTCATTTTCTCATAGAAAAAGAAAGGTTCCCAGGCTAGCCTGCCAAGGCTTGTTTAGTACACAGAATGGAACACCGTTTTATCTTTCTATACAGTAAGAGTCAGTGCTGCATCAGGATGGGAACGGTCCTTTGGCAGGCAGAAACTTGGCTTTTATCTCAGTCAGCTGCCTGCTGGGTGAGTTCACATCATCACTTCATGGCTGTGTGTTTCATCATCTCTGAAACACAGAACTGTGCATGCTGTAGTGCTCTGGGTTGTTCCGTGTCTGAAAGGCCAAGGCAAAGGTAAGGACCCCCTTGTGAAGAAGCACAGAAGCAGCCTACTGGAGTCTTCACCACCAAGTAGCTAGGATCTTTGTATGGTGGAGGAGGGGAGGGGTGTGCTGGGGTTCATGGTGTGGGTAGGAGAGAAGGAGAAGGCAAGAAGACAAGATCAAACCTGGGGCCTTCCTTTTCTCCTGCTGAGCAAACACTCTATAAGTGAGCAAACTCCAGCCCTACAGTTTTGTATTAGGTGATAGTTGTTGTTCCTGGCCTTTATCATTACAATAGATTGCTTAACTTAAACAAACAAACAAACCAACCTCTGAGTGAAGGCAGAATGTGGTGTTGAGTCTCTGTAATCCCAGCATTCTAGAAGCGGAGACAGAAAGATTGGGTTTGAGGCCATCCTGGGCTACATAGTGGTCTCAAGGCTAGCCTGAATTACACTGAGACTCTGTCTTGAACAAGTCAAACTAAACAAAAATAAGCAACAAAAAGCCAAATAAAACAGAGTCAGAGACAATGAAATATGAACCACACAAAGAAATCAAAATTGCTCTGCAGTATCCAAACTAAAGTTTTCTTCATATATATATTTGATTGAATGAATTGGTCTTTTGAGACAGAGTTTCACTATGTAATCCTGGCTAGCCTGGAACATAGTGGAGGTTCATCTCTGGATGCTGCTAGACAGGCCTGTGTCAACAAACTGCCTTGAAAAGGCAATTTCTTTCTTTTTTTAAAAAACATTTTTATTTTATATTAATCACAGTTTATGGACTTTGTATCCCAGCCACAGCCCCCTCCCGCATTCACTCCCTATCCCCCCCTTCCCTCCCTCATCTCCTCCCTGCCCCTTTCAAGTCCACTGATAGGGGAGGACTTCCTCCCCTTCCATCTAACTCTAGCTTATCAGGTCTCTTCAGGAATGGCTGCAATGTCCTCTTCAGTGGCCTAGCAAGGCTGCTCCTCCCTCAGGGGGCGAGGGGGTCGAAGAGCCAGACATTGAGTTCATGTCCGAAATAGTCCCTGTTCCCCTTACTAAGGTACCACTTGGATATTGAGCTACCATTTGCTACATTCAAGCAGGGGTTCTAGGTTATATCCATACATAGTCCTTGGTTGGAGAAACATCTCATAAAAGGCAATTTCTTTACAAAGAAAAAGTGAAACTGAGGATAGAAACCAGAAGATACATTGTCATTTGTACCCTAGTACTTTGATGACCACATTTACCCAGAAAAAAAAAAGACAGAATTTGTGGGTTTTATTACTTGTTTTATGGGTCCTCAGCTCTTGAAATATAATTGGATCTTAGTAAAACTGTCACAGAAAGAGGCTGTACTGTTATCAAGAGGTGGACTTTCATTACTTGCACTTCTTCCCTCCATGTGTCAGGGAATAAGGTTAATCTAGAAGAAACTGATAAAATAACACATTCATAAAACATTCATAATTCTCATTCCCTGGTTTGGCAAAACATCTTTTATTATCATTATTATTTTCTTCTTCTTCAGGTTCTGGGAATGAAACCTAGAGGTTTGTGCATGCTAGATAATTGCTCTACCACCTCCTAGCCCCAAAACTAATTTTGACGGTGTCCCCAAGCTCTGGTTCAGTCTTGAGGTTATCAAATTTCAAAGAACTTTGAAGCCATACTTGTTTTTCTCTTATCAGTTCCTTTATCTGTTCATGCTTTTTATACCAGTCGTTACCACAGTAACGACTGAGGCCATGGCAGAGATTTTGGCACATAATAAATAATCAACAGAGTTATTGAATTGGTGACCTTATCTGTCCTTCTTGCCACAAAATTTTCCCAATTCTCCACTGAGATGGGGTGTCTCCTTCTCTTACTGCCCATTCCTGTTACTACTTGGGGAACACTTAGATGCTCAGTCACATTGTGCATTTTTTGTCTTGTTTTCTTAATTATGTCCTGCCTATTCTTTAATGTAAGGGTTCCTAATTTTAAACTTAACCTCCCCCAATGAATACTTTATTTTTTTTCTTGTGTCCTTTTCACCTCCAAGCATTTGCCAGCCCAGTGCTCCCCCCATACCCCAAGAAGAGCGTATACCTCAAATCTGTGGAAGCTGATGATGATGGATATTCAAGAAACTACTCATCCATCTCAATGTGTCTCTCATGCTGCTTGCTCTTCAGCTGCCCATCATCACTTCATTCAAAGGCAGTGATTATTCATCCATAGAGCATTTGCTGAGCCTTCACCTACGAGCCAGTCACTGTGCTAGGTGCTCTGAAAGATGGACAAAGATGAATGAGATTCCCTCCTCTGATTTTCTGTAGCAATTACCAATGTTTTGCTGCTTCACTTTTTAATGTCTTCATTCAGCAAATAGTTGATGAATGCCTATGTGACAAGCACTAACCTGGCAGCTGAGGCAAATAATAAGCAAATGACAGTTCCTGCCATCAAAGAAGGTCAGACTGCAATATATAAGAGAAACTGGGATTAGGTAGCAAGTGTGATGTGACATACCAAATGCTATGGGATTCCCAAAGATGGAATGCTCAATTGCCCAAGGGCATGATGCAAGCTCTCACTAAAGATGGGCGATTCAGCTGGCCTGGGAAAGACAAAATTAAAGAGAGGAGGTAGAGCAGGGCATTCGAATACTAAGAGCAAAGGCTTAGTGCTGGAGAAGCAGCCAAGTGGCAAAGAGCTTGCTTAACATAAAGATGGCCCTGGGATCCATCCCCAGCACTGCACAGGTCACAGAGGTATAAGGAACATGGTGTGTGGGGGAAGCCTTACAGACATGGCTACAGGCCAATCTGATGGAGGCAATTTCGTAGTTGAGGGTTCCTCTTTTCAAGTGTCAAATTTGTGTCAAGCTGACAAAACCAAACAAAACTAACTTGCACAGTAAAGTTGCATCTGCTCATGCAGGTGCATAGTTACTGTGGTGGTTTGAATAAGAACGGGCCCCATAGACTCATGTATTTAAATGCTTGGTTACCAGGGGGTGGGACTGTTTGAAAGGATTATAAGGACTAGGAGGTGTGGCCTTGTTGGAGGAAGTGTGTCTCTGAGTGTGAGTTTTGGTCCCTGCCAGACCCCAGTCTCACTTTTTTTGATTGAACATCAGGATGTAGCTCTCAGTGACTGTTCCAGTGCCATGCTACCTGCCAAGCTGATAATGGTGCCCTCTGACACTGTAAGCAAGCTCTCTCTCCCTACATTAAATGCTTTATTTTTATAAGAGTTGCCTTGGTCATGGTATCCCTCTTCACAGCAATAGAGCAATCACAAACTAAGGAAATTGGAACATATCCTTTAGCAAGGACATAACTCTCTACTCTCCTTTACATATGTAGTGCACACTTATCATAGGAGACATCTAAACAGGGCTGGGGATATGACTCAGTCAGTAAATTCCTTGTATGAGGATATGGGTTAAGATTTCAGGAACTCAAATAAAAAGTTGGATCTGGGAAGTGGAGAGAGGAAGATTTCTGGGTCTTGCTGGCTAGCCAGCCTAGCAGAATACTTGAGCTTCAGGTTCAGTGAGAGACATTTCCTTTAAAAATATGTTGACAGTGATTTGGAAAAACATCTATTTGTCAACATTTGGCCTCAACACACACACACACACGCACACACACACACGCACAAACGCACACATGTGTGCACACACATACATAACACACACAAACTTCCAAAGATGCCTATTTAAAATTTGAAGTGAATCACTCTGATTTGAGTATTCATCATTTAATTCTGTTTTCTACAGGTAAACAGGCATGTTATCATTTAAAACAGAAGCAAACTTCTCGTTCTTGGATATCATTTCATGCCTGTGAGGGCACATCTGACCTACCTTTTAAAGAGCTGTATGGTTGGTAGTTCATTAGCATAAAAAAACAAACAACAGTAAAGCAAACTGAGTCTGGGCTTTCAGCAAGTCACCCAACCTGTGCTTCAGTTACTTTTCTGTGATGTGAACACATTAGAGGTGTCTGTTGCGCAGGGGCTGTGTGAATGTCAAAGAATGCCTGACAGATGAAATCCTTAGGGATGAGTCCATGATTTATGTATTCGCTATTCAAGGTGTGTTTTGGACAAAGTGATGTTCTTTGAAGGAAATTGCGCCAGCACTGTTTGAGAATGAACAGGGAAGGAAGAAAGAATGGTAGTGGAGTCTTGTCCAGACTTCTGCACAGTACGGCGATATAGAATATTGGCTGTGAGCTATTGCATGACCAAATGCCAGAATCTGCCCGCTACTGAAGGATGAGACAATCTTCCTCCAAGTCCCACATTTAGAGGACTGTTACTGTACTTGGTATTTCTGAGTCCTTACTATGTTTTGTTTTGAGATGGGGGTCTTACTATGTAGCCAGGTATTGGGTCTGTTGATAAGGTTGGCTCCAATCTTTCTGCAATTCTGCCTCTGACCCCCAAATGCTGGCATTACACGTCTGCACTACTATGATCCGATTTATTTTTTTCTTCGTCTCACACTGTAACCCAAGCAAGCATCCAGTGTGCAACAATTAATCTTGACCCCCTGAGCGCTGGGGTTACAAGAGTGAGATACGAAGCTTAACTCCTTACTACCGGCTTAGGTTCATAAAAAAGACCAAGTGATTGGAGCTCTGGGGATCTTCCATTCCAGGACACATTTATGACCGAGGATGGGAGAAAAACAACACGCAGGTAAATCAACGAACAAGAATGTCAAGTTAACCCACATCTCTTGATCGAATAGAAGTCTAATCAGTACTCGATAATGTTAAAACACCCAACCCACCCTGTAAAAGTTTAATAATCATCTTCCAAAAAGAAGCTTGAGGAGCCCGTGGCTTGGGTTACAGGGAAAGGGATGATGCCCAGCGAGACGACCCGCCCTGCCCTGCAGCTAAGGCGAGCTGGGTGCCTGAGCCAGGGTCCCTCCAGGCCGCCGACAGCTGGTAGGCGCGAGGGCCGAGGCTGAGCGACCTGCGGCACAGCGCCTCCGGAACCCTTCAAGTCCGCGGACTGCGCGCGCCGGCGCCCCACGGCCGGCGGCGGTTGCGGCCCCGCGTTGGGAGGACTTCCGGCGTGTGCCGGGGTGGCCGGATGACGTGGCTGAGTCAGAGGAAGAGGCTCGGAGGCCGGGGGGCGGGGGCGGCGCGGAGCGGGCGGTGACGGCGGCGGAGGCAGCGGCTGGGCCCGGGCCCCGTGCGTCTGTCCGCGCCTGGTGGATGTGAATCGGCGGCGGCGGAGGAGGAGTCGGTGGGCCGGCGCCCGGCCTGTGGGAGCGCGGAGGATGAGGCCGCTGCCGGGCTCTCCTGGCGTGGCGGCGGCCGCCGCGTTGTTGCTGCTGCTTCTGCCCCGGGCTCGGTCCGACGAGCACGAACACACGGTGAGGCGAAGCGAGCCGCCGGGCCGCCCGCGGCCCGCTCCCCCACCTGCCGCCCCGCCAGGCCCGGCGTGGCCTGGAGGCCCGGTGCTGCCCCGCGGCCGCCCGAGCGCTCCTTCCGGTCGGGCATGGCGGGGCCGGATCCGCGGGAGTGGGGAGGAGGCATTTCCGAGCACTCGCGGCAGCCCGGGCCTGGCTCCCCGGCTCCGCCTCTCGGGGCTGGGGCCCCGGGGTCGCCCCGTAGCGGGCTGGGGGCCCGGGAAACTGCACTCTGTGGGGGACGACACGACAGAAGATGGATGCACGGCGAACCAGGCGCTTGCCAGTCAGGAAATACCCATCACTTCACCGCCCGCTCCGGCCTTTTCCCACCCTTCTCTTTCTTGCCCGAACCGGATTTAAACCCGTGGGGTGGGGACAGCTTTAGGGAACCGGAGGTGTGAACGGTTTACACGTGGACACGTCCTCACCGTGCACGCACTCGGTCCCCAGGCCTTTCCTGTAACTTTCTCGGCGCTCCTCGAGTCCCCAGAGGACACCCCGCCCGGGTGGTGGGCCTCTAACTGGGACAGCTCTGACCCTAGGGACACTTGAGTCACCTAGCCCTCAGGCCACACCCCCACTCACTTTTGCATTTGGTCTGAAGTTGATTGGCGGCTTATTTAATTGTGTTTTCACATGAAAGCTTGTTCTGTTGATGATTCTTGGAGTGACTTTCACCTAGAGCTGTAACAGCAATAGAACCCCCCCCCCCCGCCCCATACTGGTAGTGCATGGAAAGTTAGATAAACCTAAAAGGTTGTTTGGCGAATGATTGCTTTTATTTTTATTAATATGATTTTTGCCCGAGAATTTGTGTATTTATTAAATTTGAAAGATGTGGAGAATGTCTGATTGTAGCTGATCAGTGACGAAGTGAAGGCATTCTTATTTTAGGGGGCAGACTTTAGATTGTAATTAATGAAACTTTGTTCTGTGGCGTGGATTAGCCAATAAATACTCTAAATTTGGCTGTTATACCTTCATGACACTGCCTTTGAAGGTTTTTCCAGAGTATTGAATTGCTCTTTTTTTTCTGAGACACTTGTGATTTTTCATTTTAAGAAAAGTGATAAGATGTTAAGCAATTAAATGAAAAGCTATGTTTTCTATCAGTTAACTGGTCTCAAAGTAAATGAAAAGTAATTTTTCTGTAAATTATATAGAGACCATGTATAGGCTGGTATAGACTGGAGTAATTTTATTTCTTTTAAATTTTCAGCAAGTATTCTTTTGTTCAATAGTTTAAGTAGTATTTGTCGATTTTCTTTTAACAGTTCAGTTTCTATGTAAAATCTGGAACTTTTTTAGTTACAGTTCCACCATATAGACATAGAAACTTACATTCTACTTTTTAAATCTTGCATTTTACATTGCTATGAAGTTTTTGTACCTTAGTTTATAATTTAATAGATTATAAGTGTACAAAAACTGTAGCATAATTTACAAATTTAATATGTAAGTGGCAATTTCAATGAACAATTTAAGTTTATTTTCATTTTCTATGATAGTTTTACCAGCATGAGTGTAGTATGTCCATCAGGTATGTAACCAGTGTTTCAGAGGCTAGAAAAAGGCATAAGATTCCCCTGAACTGGAATGACAGGTGGTTGTCAGCCACCCAGTGGTAACCAAACCTGTCTTAACTGCTGAGCTATCTCTCCAGCCCCAAAATCAGTGAAATTTTATTGTTAGAAATCTTTTTTTTTTTTTTTAACTATATTCCTTCATTGGTTCACTGGGGATTGGGTTTATTGGTTCATTGGGTTACTGGGGATTAAGCCAGGCCCTTGTGTATGGTAGGTATATATTCCACCAATGAATAGAATGTTGCTTCTTTTTGAGACAGTTTCCCTGTGAAGCCCTCGCTCTTCTGAAACTTTCTGTAGACCAGGGTGGCTTGGAATTCTAAGATCTGCCTGCCTCTGTCTCCCAAGTGCTGGAATTAAAGGTGTGTGCCACCACATCTGACTACACCTGGAATGTTTTAATTTCTATGTACATAAAATATTGATAAAAGAATATTCTCTCCCCCCAACCCCCAGCCTACACTGGAGATAGAGCTTATGGCTTCACAAATGCTAAGCAAGGCTGTATCTCTGATCTCAACAATTCTCTCAAAAAGATGTGTGAAGAGTATATATGAGGTGGTTGCATGTCTACGTTGAACAGATCCTTTGCTATTTCTAAGTTTCTTGGAAATATTTCTAGGTCTTCACCTTGGCCAGATAATAGGGCTCTAATCAAGTGATAATAGATAATTAAGTGTTTTTTATTTTTAATTTTCTTCCAAGAAGGCAGAAGTAGCTAGTGAAAAGAGTGATATTGAAGGAAGAGACAAATTGTCAAGGGAAAATTGCTGAGTGGGTGTTTAAAAAACACGTGTGGTATTGAGTTTATTAGTTCAAGAACAGCTTTCATAAGCTAAAGCTTGCCCTTTAGCTGTTAAGACATTACTGATGTAATACTAATATGACTTGAAATAGTATGTTCTTGGTCCTGCTATAAATGATTTCCATATATTAACTCATATTAAGTGTGTGTTAACAGCACTATAAGGGCCAGAGAAGTAGCCTGGTTGTGGTGTGCTTTCTTAGCATGTGCAGAGCCCCATTTTAAATCCCTAAAAATAACCCTGTGATGTGAATGATTGGCCCTAATAGACAAGGAAACAGGCTTGGAGAAGTGGTCATGTTTGTGAGGTTGCACCCGGTATGAATAGAGGTAAGATTTGACTTCAAACATCCTTTGGGTTAATAGGTCTTTTGAAGGTCTGGAGAGATGCTCAGAGGTTAAGAGCACTGGCTGCTTTTCCAGAGGTCCCGAGTTCAATTCTCAGTAACCACATGGAGGCTCACAACCATTTATAATAAGATCTGATGCCCTCTGGCAAGCAGGCATACATGCAGTCAGGATACTGTAATATAGTAAATAAACAAATCTTAAGAAATGGAAAAGAGTGAAAGTTTTTAAAAAAATAAGTTTCTGAAAAAAACAAATTTTTAGTGTTTTTGCATATGGGTTTGGTGTGTGTGTACATGTGTGTTTGTGCATATGGAGGTCAGAGGTTGGTATTTATGTCCCATCTTTGTTTCTGAGAGGTTAGCTCACTGGTCCTGAAGCTGAGTAGGTTAGACTGCCTAGCCAGTAAATCCCAGGGATGCTCCTCTCTTCCTCTCAAAGTGTTGGGATTACAGGTGTGTATGACCCCTCTGCTTCCTTATGTGGATGCTGGAGAACTTCAGCTGAGGCATCTCCCAGGGCCCATGTGAATGTCTACTCAACTAAGCTAATGTACTCTACAGATCGTTTTTCTAAAAATAGTATTGTTAAACACTGCATAGAACTTTTCAGCGCGTGAAGAAATGTTTAAAATAGTCTAGGTCCACATTGTGTTACTGAGTTGTTTGTACAAGCATTAAGAAGGGATAGGGCTAGCTCATGGGCACAATGGACTAGTGGTCTGAACAGTCATGTAGGACTGTACTTGTTTTAGTGCCCACTTACCACTGTCTTAAAATAACTTGAACAAAGGATCCTATTCTTAATTCTTTTTAAACATTTTTATTTGTAAAAAAAATTCTATTTATGTATATGTGTCAGTGTGAGTGTGTTCACATGATGTTTGCAGTTGCCCTTGGGGACTATAGGAGGGTGTTGGATCCCCTGGAATTAAGAGTTAAAGGTGGTAGTGAGCCAGTCACTGTGGGTGCTGGGAACCAAACTATGGTTCTTAGCAAAAGCAACTAGCATTCTTAACTGCTGAGCCATCTTCAACTGTTTACTGTTGCTTTTGGAGGGATGGAGTGTCAATATTGGCTAAGGTGTACATGAACTCTTAGCTGGGCTCATGTGATTCTTCTGCCTTGGCTTTCTGAGTAGGTGGGGCTGTTGGCCCTGGTTATTACTGGTTAAATAGTTTTATTTTGTAATGGGTCCCTCAAATTAAGTAGCTGGTTCTAAGAAGGAATGACTTTCCTGCTGTTCCCTAAAACCCTTCTTTCCTTTTTTTTTTCTATACCTACTTAACTAGGATTTAGCTTACTATTTGACCCATATAGTATTCTTTAATTTTTTAAAAATGTTTTTACATTTATTTGTTTATTTCTTTCTGTGGTTTGGGTGAGTGCCACAGTGGGCATGTGGAGGCCAGAGGACAACTTGTGGGAGATAGTTCTTTCCTTCTATGAAACAGACTTGGGAGTGAATATCGGGTTGTCAGTCTTAGCAGCAAATACCTTTACCCACTGAGCCATCTTGTTGGCACCATACCCCACCCCCAGAATTCTGTATGTACTTATTTCTCCAACGTTCTTCCAATATTCTTAGAACAGTGATTAGAAGGAAATGTGCTGTTGACTTCTGGACAGTGTGCTACTTTTAGTTTTGAAAGGTTAGACTGTGTAGATTATAGGATAAGCTGTTTGAAATTAAAATTAAATGATACTTTCATCATCAAAGACAGCCTCTTATTACGTGATTGAAGGGTCATTTAAAAAGTTTCTTTAAAGCCCAACATGGTAGTACATAACTTTAATCCCATAACTTTGCTCTGGGAGACAAAGGCAGGTGGATCTCTCTTGAGTTCCAGGCCAGCCAGGACTGCCTAGTGAGGAAAAGAAATTAAAGTGAAGAGGGTGAAGAAGATGGCTCAGTGAGTGAAAAGCACCTGGAATTTTTGTGAGTTCTGTTTTTCAGCATGATCACAAGATTGTGTCTTATCATTTGTGTTCCTCCCCTTCCCTCACACCTGTTACACATGTACCTCAGCACTGTGCTTAGTCCTAGGAGTACTTAGTGTCTGTTGAGTGACTTGAGTAATTAACTACTAGGGACAAAGATACTCAGTTCTGGAAGCATGGAACTTGCCTAAAGCACAGTGAACAAAAGCAGCCTATTCTTCACCTCTAGTCACAGTCTTAGGGATACTTGTTTAGGGACCCTGTTTTTTTTTTTTTTTTTGTAGTCCTTTGTAGTTGTAGTTTCAGGACTTCTGATATGGGATGGACCCCATCTATGCCTAGGATAGCTTACTTACCTCTGTCAGAAACATTTTATATTGTAACATTGCATGTTTTGAAAAAGGTTTTAAGAAAGACTTATTTTTATATTCTGTGTATGAGTGCTTGACTTATATGTATATAAAGGCACTGTGCATACAGTGCCCACAGAGACCAAAAGAGGTCATCAGATCCCCCTAGAACAGGAGTTACAGTAGGTTGTGAGCTGCCAAATGGTGCTGGGAACTGACCCTGAGTTCTCTGCAAGAGCAGTGAGTGCTCTTCACCACTCAAGAAGGATTTCTTTGCTTGACAAATGGCACCCTTTGTCAGTCTCTGTTAGAAGAATAGGAACTTGAGAAACTTATTTGAAGAGTTATCATGAGAATAAGGCATGTCCTGCAAGTGAGTTTTGAACATGCCGAGGAAGATTGGTTTGAAGGAAATATCATCCTTGGTCCTGTTCTGTGCTGTACTTAATGATAGACTGAAAGTTGAGGTACAAAGCTATTTTAGGAAACAATAGTTACCTCAACACACTGTTCAAAACAAAAATTAGAAAAAATTGAATATATTTGTATTAGCATTCTTATGTGTGGTGTTAAATAGTTGAAAGACTTTTGAAACTAGTATCTGAAATACTTACAGAGTGGATTTCTGTTGAGAGCAATTTAAAATCAACATGTTCCTTTCCTGTAAAAAAATGAAAGGTCGTACTTGGGTCCTCATTCTGAGCTTCTGATCCTGGGTGGATAGCATAATTTCTTCTGAGTTTTCTATACACATTTTACAAAGAGGTCTGCAACACTCTTTCACTGTTCCTCTCAAGGAAAAGAAAATTCATGACCTCTGCCAGAGAGTAAATTTTTGGTATCCTCACCTCAAACATAAACAGAATAAGCAGGGACCACTGTGACAACTTGAGAAGAAGGTCTTGACTTTTGAGATGAGAGTCTAAGTACCAGCTGAAAAATTTTTTTTTCCTTTAGGGCAGATTAAAGTCTCAAATGAAAAGATTGTTTGTGCATCGAATGCTGTATACTTTTGTTGCTTTGTATAGCTATGTTTTTGTTTGTTTGTTTTTGGTTAATAAAGCTATCTAAGTCAACAAAAGTATAGTTCTAACTTGTAAACTTGGTACTAATATGAATATAAGTTTGAACAATTTATTCATGAGACAAGGTCTCATTAGGTAGTCAAGGCTGGCCTGGAACTTGCTATGGAGCCTGAGCTGGATCTGACTTAGCTTGCCTCTACCTCAGCCTTCCAGAGGCTGTGATTTACAGGTGTGTTCTATCATGCCTGGCTTGGACAAATTACTTAACATCTCTCTGTTTTTGTTTTGAATTTGTAAAATGGGTGAATTAATATGTTCTATCTAACAGTTTTGAGAAGATTGCATGTTTACATAGACTTTAGGACTGTGCCTACGTCCTGGTATGTAGTTAAAAGAGGTAGCTAGGTCTGTGCTATTACAAAAGCTGGTGAGGTCAGTCCGTTTTAGGGGTGATCAGTTAAGGCTTTTCCCGAGGAATTGAGAAAGGAGCACTCAGCACTTCTGAGGGGCAAGTAGAATTTTACGTACTTGTAAAAAAGAAGGGCATTGTGGGTTTCAGGGAGAGACAGAAGAATAAAAGGTGAAGTACAGAAGGAAAGGAATGGAAGTGCACAAGTAGTGTTCAGTGAAATTCTTCTCAAGGCTGGGGAATGGCTAGGTGAAGAAAGGAAGGCGGGCTCTTCTTTCTCTTGGCTGCATCTCCCAGGGGCTTCAGATGGAAGGAATTACTGCCATGCTAGGGCCCTCTCCTATACTTCCTTGGCAGTCATCTCCCCCAGATATATTTTGCAGGTGAAATATAACACCCTATTCCTCAGCTATTGCCCAATGTAGTATTTCTAAACAAAGTAGTTTAAAATAGTTTGCTAGGACTTGTTAGGATGTTTTGGGAAGGGAATTAGACCAGTCTTTACCACAAGTTTCTAAGAGGTAGATTATTGGAGGAAAAGCCTCACAGCCCCAGAGAGCTCAAGGAATTTGTCTGCAGCTTCAGGAGAGAAAAAGCTTCCCCAACTCCTTACAAGATTCTGCAGAATCTTTCCTTTTGGTTCTTTGAGGTTCAAGATGTCTTTAAACATGTTTTTTCTCTTATGATAGAACTCTGGTTTTTCTGGACATAGGGTCTCCTCTGCAGCCTAGGCTAGCTTCAAACGCATAATCTTCCTGCCAGTTTCCTGAGCATGTCATTAGTGTATGATGCCATGCTCAGTGAAGATTAATTCTTGACCTTGGCTTGGGGAGGTTTTATTTTTAGGGGCGAATAAAGTCTGGGATGAAGTAGTATTTTAAGTTCATTGTATTCGACAGCATAAAAGGAGTCCTGCTAAAGAAGCAAAGCATTGTTTGTGCCTTAGTCCTCACCTGCAGCCTTGAATGTGCTGCTGTTTACTACTTGAGGCCTGTTCCCGGAGTCTAGACTGCAGTGGGACACCTTGTTTTTACAGTTCTTAATGTTCACCTGCAGCTCTGAGTGTTTCTGACTTCCACCTTAGTCCTCTCTTGGAGAGAATCTTAGATCAGAGTTTGTTCTTGGCTCATGCATCACAGCTCTGTCAGTCTATAAAGACTTCACAGATGTTCAAAATGACTAACTTTTTCAGATTATGGGTTTAAGATACATTGTAACCCTTAAACTGTTTTGATGTGTATAAAATAAATGAATGTCTTAGTTTTAAGACATAGCTATGCGTAGATTTTTATTTCTAAAAAATTGTGTATATTGAGGTTTATCTCAAAGATATTTTCTAGAGTATTAACCTTTAGTGCATATTTTCTCATATAACTTCTACAGACTCAGCAGGATTCATGGCTGGGCTCTCATTAGTGGGCACTTCTATGCGATGTTTGGTCTCATGTTGCCCCCTCTCCCTTCTCTTATTTCTGAGCCAATGCTGTTACAGTCAGAGCACACTTCAGAGTTGGACTAAGTTGCCAGTGAACTTTACAAGTCAGCATTTCTTCAGTGTTTACCAGTGGTCTTAAATACTTTTGAACATTGTAACATTTTTGCTTGGTGAATAGGTTTTAATTCTTGGAACTCTGATCAGAGAAAAGTGGTTGCTGTAGATCTCAGTTTGGAGAATTCTGAGGATGTGAAAGTAAAATAGAGTACTTTGATTAGTGCTCAGTGATTGTGCATTGGATGGGAGAACAGTGACATACACACAGGTTTATCAGTCCTACCCCCAAAAGTCAAAGGAATCGTTAATGGGTGGAGATGTATGAGACAATAGTACTCACACCATACATCATTTACTTCATGCGTGGAGATTATCTGCAGCTGTTTTTCTGAACTACTTGATATAGCTTACGGTTTTCTGTATTACTATTCACCTGGAACTTTCTCTGCTAAAGCAGAATTAATTATTCCTTTATTGTTGCTACAATAGCTCTTTGTTACTGTAATCATAACCCCCTTTTCCATTGTTAATCATTTACCCGTGGTTCTATGTGGATTGTGAATTTGAAAGGAAGAACTTTATTTTTGAGACAGTGTTTGACTGTGTAGCTCTTGCTGGCCTGGAACTCAAAGCCACCTCTCTCTGCTTTCCAAGTGCTGAGATTAATGTATCACCATGCGTGTGCCACTGTGCCAACCAAGAAGGATATTCTTTATTGTCTGAATGTTCTTAATGTCTAACTTAGGGTTTGCTGTATGCTGCCTGTGTGTTTGAATAGTAAGGTAGTTTTAATTACCTTGATGATCTGAATGATGCCTATGAACAGTAGGGTGTTTGGTATGTTTTAAGATGGTGATGGTGGTATAAGCAGAAAGGAAGAAGCAGATTTTGGGGGTAAGAGTAGATAAGCTAGTGGTTTGGTGTTCTCTGGAAGACAGAGAAGAGCCCTGGGTTTGAGTCTCCATGCCTAGAGAATTGTATCATTAGGAAAACAGAGTTACAAATGGTAGATTCAAGTAGGGTTAATTTGGTAGTGAACATGATAGATTTTCATTGAAACTGTTTATTGATCTGTTTTTGAAGAACTGAAGATCGAAATTCCTATAGTTGGTGATTGGATAGCTTCCTGTTAAAGGATTCTTTACTTTTAAGAGATCAATAGGGTGGAAAAACATTCTGTTGCAAGCAGGATCCTCAGTGGGCAACACAGTTGTATGCTGGACAGCTAGCATGCTAATGCATACTAGACACTCCATAGAAATACTGCTCCATTGGATTAGCTTTTATATTGTTCGTTGACATGAAGGTACCTGAGCATTTTCTGATCTTGTAGAAGACCAGAGTTTGGTACCTAGCACCCTTATAGAGTAGCTCACAACTCTTTGTACCTCAAGCTCTAGGTAGATCTGATGCCTCTAGCCTCCAGGGACAGACATACACAAACACATACACATAATTTAAAAATAAATATTAAAAAAAATCTGATAGTGTCTCGTTAATACTGTTCTGAATTTTAAATTTATAGAGATTTAAAAAAATCTTTGGCAGATCCTACTGCCAGGCCATAAAAAGGTGAAGTTGGCTGTCCCAGGCCTATAGGTGGCTATATATAATATTCACTAATAATTAGAGGTATAATTAAAGAAATATGCATTCAAGGTGAGTCTTTCATGACAGGTGGGATGAACTTTTGCGTGTTCTTGTGTTGGTTCACAGTGTTGCTTTTCTTTTTGTAGTTACTATATTCTCTAGCACTTTGATCAGTGGCTGTGAGAAGGACTAAGAGGGAAGGTTGTGTTTTTTGTGCTTACATTAGTTTGTTGGGGGAATGGTGGGGAATCTAATAATAACATGAAGAAGCTGTCTATTTTGTTCCCTCCTTCCTTGTGCAGTTTCCCTGTCAGATTATGTTGGTTTGGGGCTTATCATTATCTAATAGTAATAAACCTACTTTTGTAAAACAAAGTTTGGGGGAAATGGATCCTGAGGCCACATCAAGATAAAATTTTAGGAGTTATGAAGCTTGGCTTTGAAGGTGTGCTCATTGATACTCCGATTAAGTTTCTTCTGTTTCACCTTTTTAGCATCTTGAATGCAGACAGTGCACTTAATTGAATTAGGTGTTTTAAAAGTTCATGTCTTGGTTTTCTTGTTACAGTATCAAGATAAAGAAGAAGTTGTTTTATGGATGAATACTGTTGGACCCTACCACAATCGCCAAGAAACATATAAATATTTTTCACTTCCATTTTGTGTGGGGTCAAAAAAAAGTATCAGTCATTACCATGAAACTTTGGGAGAAGCACTTCAAGGAGTTGAATTAGAATTTAGTGGCCTGGATATTAAATTTAAAGGTAAGTCAACATTAGTAATCTGTGCTGACATTGTGGCCAGGTAATTTTATTGTATGGTGTTGTCATGTACGTTATAGGTTTTTTAGCAAAAGGAAATTGTTAATAGAATGTTTCCCTAACATAGTTCTTTCTGAAAAGTATTTTCTAGTAAACTCATTAGATACATATATGGCCAGGGAAAGCCTTCTCAGAATTCATAATGTAATTTTTGGAGGAGTGGGACTTTAAGGAGATATGTGGCTACTGAAAAGTTTGTGTAAAGCCTCAAATTTAACTTGTACAGTGTACTCAAATGTATTTGGTATTTCTATATTAATTCATTCTCACCACCTATAGAATATTGAATATTTAAATCAAATACTGTTAGCTTTGAGGGGAAGTTTCTTTATTGGAGCTGTCAGTGAGACTGTGTTTTTACTTAGCACTTTCTTCTGTGAAGTCTCTGAGAGCATTACCAGCACAGGCATTTGTAGAATCATGGGAAGTTAAAAATTTTGATCAAGGGGTCTTGATTTTTTAATAGAACATGGCGTTGTTCTCAGTAGCTTTGCTTTTAGCTTTATTTCTTTTACTTCATTGATTGTAGTAAAATTGTTTGCTCCAGTTTTGACTTCATTTTGTCCATGGATATGTAATATGAACTGTAACTGCCTTCTGGTATTTTTAATGCATTGGAAGGATGCTATGGCATGAGATAGAAAGATAATGCTGCTTTGATTTGTTAAATTGTGTTCATATTTATCGGGTTTCCTACTGTTTTGAAAATGGGTGGGCATATTTATACCTCCCTCATAATGTCCCTTGGGACTTAATTATAAAATTGAGTTGTAAATTTAAACCACAGTGGTGTGACCTATAATTTATGAGTGTTGAAAACATACCCTGAGGCTTATGTGTTAATTTAATAAGGTAATTGAAATATTTAATCATAAATATGAAGGAACTAAGTGGGAGTATGTGATCTGTGATAACGTCAGTGCTGTATTTATCCACCTAGCCTCTCCTTTTTCATATTTGGTAGACATGTCTCATTTAATAGAGAGGAGCCAGGGAGAAAGAGAGAGTAAACCCACAAGTCCTGCTTTGGTGCAGCGATTTCATCAGATTTGAAATCCTTACGCCTTACTTGTCTGAAGAAACATTCCGCAGTCTTAGCCTCCCTTTCTTCTAGTAATTCCTTGAGACCCAATGGAGATAAGTAGTCAGAGGCCGTTTTCATGGCCTTGAAAGTAAAGTTAGTTTTCTTTCCAGACTAAGCTAACTATGTGAGGAATGAAAGAATTACCACACAAGTAACAGGACAAGAGCCCACCACAGAGGGCTTCGGAAAGACTCTACCTAGCAGGGTATCAAAGCAAATATTAAGAAACATAACCAACCCTTTGGCAGAGTGCAGGGAATCATATGAAAGAAGGGGGAGTTAGTATGACCTGGAGAGGACAGGAGCTCCGCAAGGACCAAATATATCAGGGCACAGGGGTCTTTTATGAGACTGTCTCTCTAACCAAGGACAAAGTATGGTTATAACCTAGAACCCCTGCTTGTATGAGGCAAATGGTAGCTCAATATCCAAGTGGGTACCCTAGTAAGGGGAACAGGGACTATTTTGGACATGAACTCAATGGCTGGCTCTTCGACCTCCCCGCCCCCCGAGGGAGGAGCAGCCTTGCTAGGCCACAGAAGAGGACATTGCAGCCATTCCTGAAGAGACCTGATAAGCTAGAGTTAGATGGAAGGGGAGGGGGTCCTCCCCTATCAGTGGACCTGGAAAGGGGCAGGGAGAAGATGAGGGAGGGAAGGGTGGGATAGGGAGGGAATGAAGGAGGGGGCTACGGCTGGGATACAAAGTACATAACCTGTGATTAATATAAAATAAAAATGTTAAATTAAAAAAAAAGAATTACCAGTTGTCACTCTCTGAAAGGGTAGAAGTTTTTGAGGCCAGCTGTACACCTTCAGCTCATATGCTGCCAAAACAGCTGCTAATTTAGATAGTTGAGGAGAAATAACCACTGGAGACTGGATTCCTGCTACTGTTTCCTGCTACTGTAGGCTTTTGCTTCTTTGGTTTATGGGTAAAGATGATTGTGCTTTGAAATATTTTTACAAACTTTTAAAGGTGGAGTTTACCTTTGGAGGCCCATCATGCATACTAATAATAATACAGAAGCTGGAGCATTGTCTTGATGTGAACCACCGATGTCTGTCTGTCTATGTATTGTTTTGACGTGTTTTAAGATTGTGAAACTCAGGCTGGCCTCAGCTTTGTTATATATGTGAGGCTGGCCTTGAGTTTTTCACTCTTGTCTCTACCTCCTGAGTACTGGGAATACAGACATGTCCCACTGTATCCAGCTAACATTTGTTTTTAGTCCTTCATCGCAAGTGTTTGACTGTTAATGATTCTTCTGAAGGCATATTCATATACAGTAAAAACTTTAAAACATGCACATGCACACACACATACAGAAACATCTTCCTTTATCCCTTTCTCCCTCCCTTCTTACCTAGCAGATTCTATCAGGTTCACTGGATTGATACCATTTTGTAGCTTGAAGGTCACTAGAGAGATTGTTTTAAAGAACTAACCGTAGTCTCAGTTTGAAAAGAGACTATTTTAGGTCTGGGTTGTGTTGGATGCCTCTCACTTCAGATTTTCTGTACAGTCTTCTCTTTTCCTTATATGCTGGTGCTAGACAAAAGTGCTAATGAGACCATTTAGAGAAAATACATTAAATATACAAGGACAAATCTATATTAGGCATCCTTGAACCAAGCCTGATTTTATTACTTTCTAATTATGGATTCTCTTAGAACATTGTTGTTATACGGAATAGAAAGAACTTGT
Source organism: Pachyuromys duprasi (assembly GCA_028658305.1). NCBI lineage: Eukaryota > Metazoa > Chordata > Mammalia > Rodentia > Muridae > Pachyuromys > Pachyuromys duprasi. The sequence goes on along the minus strand of CM053762.1, from coordinate 52,157,849 downwards.
GTTTTAGAATGAGAGATGGTACAGCTCAGTTCTGCCTTCCTGTGTGGTTGTAGACAGATTATTTAGTCTCTTTGATCTGTAGTTCTTGTCTGGGAAGCATGGGAATAATATCCCTGATAAAGTCATTGTTAGGATTAATTGAAATAATATACTTTTTAAACTAATTCTACTTGTTAATGTATTAGCATTTCTGAAATGTTAAATTAATGAACTACTTGTACATTTTATGTATTCCCAAACTACTGTATTCCTGCTGGTTCCATTAAGCTAGTGTATTCTTACACACTCTAGCTGATACGACTGAGGAAGCTCTTAATAAATTGTCTAGCATCTGGACAATGTGTATTTACTTTTATTATTTTATCTACAGTTGATTCCTTTTGATTATTGGATGATCTGAAATTATAATTCTTATGTTTGTTTTGTTGTTGGCTCGTGTGTGTTTGTGTGCGTGTGTGAAGGTATTACTATATGGACCAGGCTTGCCTAATCCTAGAACTTATTTTATGTTCCTTGCTGGCATTTGCAGTGGTTGCCTTTGAACTTTTGATCCTCTGCCTCAGTCTCCCGAGTGCTGAAATCACAAGCATGAGCCACCAGGCCCAGCTTGGATAGTATTCTTAAACACGGGAGGTCAACTGTCCAGCATCTTTTCTCGTTATTTGAGAATTCTATGGTAAAATAAGGGTATTAATATTTGAACAATAATGACTTTTAGGGATTATTCCTTTCCACTTACTGTATTAGTTGTCTTTTAAATTATTTCTTCTTTAAATATCCTAACCTAATATACAGGTGATGTTTTGTATTTCTTCTTACCTTGAGTAAATTGGTAAATTTAGAGTTCTGCATATAGGGAGAAATGCCAGTGCTGTTTAGATCCTTGTGTACTTAAAGTGAAGTGATTCTATCTTGGCTGCCTCTCATTCCTATAGGCAACATTTCCAGTCTGATATCTGCCTGAATGGAATAGCTCTGACTGCCCATGGGGAAAGAACTTGGAGTAACAGGCCCCCTCCTTTAGCTGGAAGATTTTTCCTGAAGGCAACTTCACATTGCTTTCAGTCCCTAGCTGCTACTGTTTCCACTGTTACTACTTCTGGAGCCTTCAGAAATTCTCTAGAGGAAGGTCTGTGTCTGGTGGCCTGTAGCATGCGATAAATTGAGGATATTCATTTAACTGAATGGTGGGCAGAAGGGAGAACATGAATATCTAACTTCATACATACTCTTCTTAATATCTTTTTTACTGTTGTTTTTTTATCATCTCTGATATGTCATCTTTTTCATCCTAGGAATCAAACTGAGTTACATCCCCAACCCTTGATTTGTTTTGTGACAAGGTCTTGTGAAGTACCCCAGGTTAGCCTCAAACTTGTCCTTCTGTCTCCTATACTCTAAGTCCTGGGATCAAAGGTGTATGCTGCCATCATGTCCACTCCGTATAAGTATTTGCATGTAATTGCTCTCTATGTGTTCAGCCCTTACACCTGTCCTTTACATTTCAAGGTCTGTAGTATGTATCTTAGACATTCTAAGACATTAGTCCTTCTCCCTCCACCCCCATGTCCCTGGCAGCTTTCTTGCTCTGTTTCCCCCTGTGTTATGTATATGTCACTGGTCACATTTTCTGTTCTTCCCTTTCCAAAACTTTGTTTGGCTCTTTTCCATTTGTGGTGGTTTGAATGAGGATGTCCCCATAGCTCACGTGTTTGAATACTTGGTCATCAGTTGGTGTTGTTTGGGTGGATTTAAGAGGTATGGCTTTGCTGGAGGAAGTATATCACAGGAGGTCGACTTTGAAATTTAAAAGCTGTTTCAGTTTTCTCTCTCTTTCATGTGCATGTGGTTCAAGATGTGAGCCCCCAGCTTCTGCTCCTGCTGCTAAGCTTTCCTGCAGTGAAGGACTCCTATGCCTTTGATACTGTAACTGTTATGTCCAAATCCTTATTTCTTGTTGCCTTGGTTGTGGTAACTACTACCAGTTTTCTTGCTTTTTGTTTCGATGAACTCACATCCTTTCTACTGACATGAAAGCTCTTTGGGGGGAGAAGAATACCACCTGGGCTGAAACTTGCCTTGATAACTGGAGATATAGGAGCTTGCTGCTAGATTTTTTTTTCCCACTGGTTTCAGTAAATCAGTGTTTTAACCAAACCAGATCTGAAACTTGTCAAGGTCTTTGACTCTTTAGTACCTTGTGCTAACTGTAGATTTGGGAATAGCTTCCAATTATATTATTATTTTTTGTATCTTTAAAATTATTGTTCTTCAGATTGACATCACCCCCACAAAAGGTGTATGTATGAGTTCATTTTCTTCTTCTGGTTTTTAGCAGTAATACAGTTTCAGTACATAACATTTAGGATTTACAGAAGAATATAAAAGTAGAAATTTCTGTTTATTAAAAAATACATAAAGTTAATGTTTGTATAATCCTGTAATCCTAACACTTGTGAGACTGAGATGGAAGAAATGGGAGTTTCCAGTCAATCTAGAGTCCATGGTGTGATCCTGTCACAAGAGAGTGAAAATTAAATTCGTGTTACCAATATTGGTTTTTTAAGCTCAACCCTTATATAGTATTTACTATGTGCCAGTACTTTGAGAATACCTAACTTAATAAAATATATATAATTATTTTTTCTTATAACATTTGTGAGTTTATTCTTGCATTGTTATTAAATGTGGCTAAATAGAACTGTGTAATTAGAATGTGTAATTTTCCCCACTCTAGTTGTAAGGTGCTCTGCTCCCTCCCTTACTCTTTTTCTTTCTTTTTAGAAGTAACACAGCATTTGGCAGTTCTTGTATAGGGTATTGTAATGCATCTATAAATTTTTTTACAAGCATAAATTCTTAGAAGTAGAATTATTAAATTGAAGGTTTTAAACATATATTTATATGTACACATAATGTATACATATTCATATACATCATATATCTCTACTACCTACTTACCTACCTACCTACCTATCTATCTAAAAGGCTATACACATTTTAAGGCTGTTACTTTTTCCTCCCTCCCGTCCTTTCTTTTTGAGCTGAGGAGAGGACCTCATGTTTTCCCACTGAGCTACATTTCCAGCCCTTGTTTTTACTTTTTATTTTGAGACACAATCTTGCTAAGTTACATTGCCTTGCTTTGGGCTTCCTCTGTAGCCCTAGCTGACGTTGAGCTTGTAGTCCTTCTGGATTAGCTTCCAAGTAGTTAGGATTACAGGGTTGTACCAAGCCCAGTTGCCAGTCAGGTTGCTCTGTTAATCTGTACCTTTTGTATAGTTTTTTTTTTAAATTAATTGTGCATATACCAGTGTTTCCAGTCCATGTTTTATAAAATCTCTTTGGCACTTACTGAGTATGTAATTGTATTCCAGACTGTGCTGGGCTGTGAATGTAGTGGGGTCCATCCATTGACATTCTTTAACTGCATTTAGTTTTGTGTGAATGTACATTTGCAGGGTGGGGTCGGGGTAGGTTGTGGCAGGGGAAGTTACATTTTCATAAAATTCTCAAGAGTGTGAGGGCAAAAATACTTAAGAACACTGTGAATACATTTACACTCCAGCCTTAAAGTAATCCTGGGAAAGAGCCAGCGCAGTTGTTTTGAATTTCACAGTTGAGGGACTGTGTGAGGGTCACAGAGATTAAAGATCTCCTTTTGTTCAGGCAGCTAGTAAGTAGTGGAACTCATACCAGAACTCAAGACTTTGCCTATGTCTCTGTGTACATATATGGTGATTCATGATAATTTTGCTAAGCACTATAGAATTTGAGTAAGAGTCTGTTTTTCCATTTTAGTAATGCCATCAAAAAAGAAAGTGTAAGTAAGGTGGGATGGCACCTGCTCAGAGAACTCAGTGTGTGTGCAGTGCTGTCAGTTACTTTTTGGGCTTTTATTGGGCATACACGGGCACTTAGGTTCTGGGATCTACTTAGTATGGTGATCTGTTTAAATAACTATTAACATTTACTAACTTAAGGCTTTGTTATCCCCTCCTTAATTGGTGTCCTTTTTGCAAATTGTCATGATAAATTGGTGCTAAAACTAGGAACCTCAGTAAAAGGGACAACTTAGGGGGATTAGAAATGAGGGACTGTTCTGAGGAGAATTGTGACAATGATAAAGATTTTAGAATGGCCTTCTTGCTAGAGTTAGTGTGAGCCCCACGTTCCACAGGCCAGAGGGTCCATGTGTGCAGGGCTGCAGGTAGTTGAGCTCTGGTAGAGGGAAGGAGAAGAAGATATGTCCGTTAGGAAACTGTTGAATTGGAGTTACACCGTGTGGAATCCTTTATGCTGGTAAGCACGTATTGTGTGTTACAGTTTTGTACTATCACATTAATAGTGACTGTTTTACAGAGACCTCTTTGTAACAGTGAACTTACCGTGAGTCTCCCACAGCCGCTAGGACAATTTGCTGCCCTCCAAGCCTGAGCTTCTTTGGTCTCAGCAATCACTCTTGAGCTGCTCTTGCCCTTGCCCATTGCACTTCACAGAGGTCTCTTATGACACCTGCCAACAGTTTTAGATTTTGTGCAGAAAATCTATAGAGCAGTTTCATTTCCTAACTCTTCACTGCTCAGTGTCAGTTATTACTTTATGAAAATCCTAAATTCTTTGTTGCCTAAAAGGGTTTAGCTAGAAAGAAAGTGTGTGTGTGTAAGTCAAAGGCAGTATTAGTCTCTTCTCTTTGGAGAGGAAGAGTAGGTGGGTCTTTCCTGTCCTCCTTCTTTGGTACATGGCTTTGTTTTGTCGTTTTGCATGAATTCACTCTGGGGCAATCTCTCATGAGGGGAAGCTGTTTTCTCAGACATGCTCACAAGCTCCATAATACCAAGTTGTATTACAGACCACTAGTTCTTAAGGAAATAGTGTTCCAGGTAGCCATTACATTCAGTATTCAACTACAGTCTTTAAGAAATAGTCAGTATTTAAGAAATTTCATGTTTCTGTGGGAAAACTACACCTCAGATTTTAAATGACCAGTATGCTAGTATAAGAAAATGTATCTTTCTTTTGTTCTTAAGAATGATTTAAATTTTTGTAATTGCTTAAGTAATGTATCAAAACAGTTTAATCCTTTTGATATCTAGAATTTTTTTTTAAAGAACACATTTTTAAAACATTAGAAATTAAAGTCTATCTGGACGCAATTATGAGGATATTGTTTTTGCAAGCAATCAGAATGAAAATGACTCCTCTTTAGGGGATTTTTGAGTGATTTATAAACAGAGATGCTTACTAGATAGACGCTATCCTTGTGATTTTAATGGGTTATGAGGAATCTCTGGCCATGATGCCTTGTGGTTTCTGTGCTATTGGAATGTGCAATGCAAGTGACCTTAAGCTACACTGTTATCCCGACTTACACTCTATCCTTAAGCTTTCCCACATAGTAAGTGAACATTTCCTTATGTGCCTTAAGCCTCTTTGTTGTTTGTTTTTTATATCAGTTTATTTTAAAGTGACTTTGCTGTTGTTCTTGGATCGTTTTCTTTATATGAGGGGTTTACTCATAAAAGGTAATCTTTGAAAATAAAGATGATCAAAATCTTTTGTTTTAAGGTAATGGGAGATATAAAAAACTGGGAAGGATAGCATACTGAGCTACCATATGCTTATCGTCAGATTAAACTATTGGGAATAGGCATTAACTTCAGCAAATCCTGACTTTTCTTTTTGTGCTAGATTTCCTATAACTATTTTGCAAGCCAGTGGGTTTAATTTGTAATTTTTATTTTGCAGATGATGTGATGCCAGGTACTTACTGTGAAATTGATTTAGATAAGGAGAAGAGAGATGCATTTGTATATGCTATCAAGAATCACTATTGGTATCAGATGTACATAGATGACTTACCAATCTGGGGTAAGTATTCTGTCATGTACTAAGATTTCCTGTAACCAATGTGTTAAGGTGGCGGTTCCAGATCCTGATGGGAATGTGTTTCCACTGTTGCCCCAGAATAGTCTTTAAGGCTGATTTTATGGCTCCCTCCTGCTGGAGACATTTTTGATACTGCCAGACCTTATAAGAAACTCCCAAAATGAAAGGTTTATATTCACTGTAACTTTTCAGATCCAAGGAATTAAGAAGCACTTGAAACAATCTGAAATTTCCTTCTCCAGTTTCCTCAGAGCTTTTTAAATATAGCTTTTTAAAAATAAATCCTGAGGGACTAAATAGGAGTTTTAAAATTTGTGTCTTTATGTGACGCTGTAGTAGTAGTTTTTAGGGTTATGATCATTTCTTGATTGTTTATTTAACAGCTCCTTTGTCATTTTCCAGAACATTTACTACTGAAGAAGTGTTCTTGTTTAGGAGACACAATATGATTAATACAAACTTTTTGGCATAGTCCAAAAATAACTTAAATAATTATTTAAAATGCAAGGAACAGGCACTTACAGTTTATTTCTGTCTCTGGACATATGCTTTATGTACAACTTACTATCTTTTAATGTTAAATTTGTTAGTTGATCATTATGTTTATCTGCAGCAAAAGTGATTGAACACATTAGATCAGAGTTTAATATGCGAAGGAAATTTATGAGAAAGTTAATCTCTTGGGAGGAAGAGGCAGGAGGTTTTTTTGTGAGTTCAAGGCCATTCTAGACTACATAGCAAGTTCCAGGCCAGCCAGGACCACATAATGATACCCTGTCTTTAAAAAAAGAAAAGTTATTTTCAAAAGATACTTGTAGGTTATTACTCTCTCTGTGTTAATTAGGTACATAAAATTAGCATTTTGCGTAAATGATTGTATTAGTGTTATAGGAAATAAGCACTTCTGTGATCAACTCTGAGGTAGTGGAAGATAGTTAGAACAGGCTACTTTCATAGTCCTATTGTTACGGACTTCTAAAGATCCATATGCCGGGGATTGTGCCTCACGCCGTTAATCCCAGCATTTGGGTGTTTATTTTCCCAGTTACTGCTTTAGCAAAACTCATTAGCAACAGTGACAATTGTTCTATTTTGTCATAAATTATGTGTGTATGTCCATTGTGGCCATGTGGAGGTCAGAGATCATCTTTGGGTGTTGTGCCTCAGGTTATGTCTTTATTTTGTTTTTGAGTCAGGGGCTCTCACTTGGCCTGGTACTCAACTGATGAGGCTTAACTAGCAGCCATTGAGCCCTAAGACTCTTCCAGTCTTCACTTCTACAGCCTGGGATTCTAAGCACCTACCACCATGCCCGGCTTTTTTACATGGAGATAAAACTCAGGTCCCCAGGCTGTGTGCCAAGGACTTAACTAACAGAGTAAATTCTCTAGCCCTTTAAAGATTTCAGGGGCTGCCATGTTTAAATATTTTTGCATAATCTGTAGTATCTGAACCTGGGAATTCCTCTTCCTTCTTTGTCAAGAAAAAAAAAATTCCAGTATGACATTTGTTGGACAAAAGTTTCAGTCTTTGAAACACCTTTTAGAGAAACTATGTCTTTACCCTATGTCTAGTTTTTAGAATAAATAGGTAAATGAATTCCCCTCTTTCTCCCTCCTCCTCCTTCCCTCTGTTTGTGTGAGAGAGACAGACAGATACACAGAGAGAGAGACTAGGTAGTATGCACAGTAAGGTGATAATTGTAGCAGCAGAGGTGCTAGTGGTGACATGGAGTGAGTATCACATCTGTGACCATTTCTGCTAAACATGGCATCATTTTGTACATGTTCATTAAGAAGTCCAGCCTACACTTTTGCCTTGTGCTTAACCATGAGGATATTGACAGTATTGCCTCTTTACATAAAAGAAATGTAATGAACTTTTAGCTTCTGGGTGTTTTGGGTGTTCTGGGAGAATACTAAATGATATTACTTTGTATAAAGTGTTTTTTCTTTTGTAGGTATTGTTGGTGAAGCAGATGAAAATGGGGAAGATTACTATCTTTGGACCTACAAAAAACTTGAAATAGGCTTTAATGGAAATAGAATTGTTGATGTTAATCTAACTAGTGAAGGAAAGGTCAAACTGGTTCCAAATACTAAAATACAGATGTCTTATTCAGTAAGTTAAAATAATTGTGTATTGAAATGATTGTGTTTATAAGCTTTGGAAAATAAAAATATAGCTTAAAATTAGATTCAGCAAAATTTCTCAAGGTATCTACATTAAGTCTCCTAAAGGAAGAGGATAATGCCTCAGGTCTATGGGATGGGATGCCATGCATGGGCCTAATGACCTGTGTTCTCACACAGTTACCATTGGCACCTGGTAGGTGGCAACTCAGCCCTGTGTCTTCAACCTATGTTTGTAGGTTGCAGAAATTCATGTTAGTTCTCTTCATTTGCTGTTGGAAATGGAGATGCCATTGACCATTGCCGGGTAGGTGTAGATCCTGTGGTTTGCTTTATTTGACCTGCACAGTAAGAGTTGTCAGTTCCTTCTCAACCATAAAGTTAATTCTATTCTGTTAGCTTAAAAATGGCTGAAGAAAGAGAGGAAATCCACTATAGGGAGATTCTCTCTCTTTTTTTTTTTTTGTCAGTTATTTTCCTGATCATTGAAAAGAATCCCCTTGCTTATAGCCAATCTCAAAAATTCTTTTTGTCCACATGTACCCAGTGTGATTATTATATAACTATACAAGAAATTTAATAGTTGTCATAAAACCACAATTTAAAGATAAAATTATATATATTCTTCTTACAATTGGTTTAAATACTTGGTGAGTTGGTGTTAATCCTAACACACAAATCGAGTCAGTGTTAGTCAACAGTAGTGCTTTGTCTTTGAAAGATGAAATGATTCCTCTAAGGCAAGCTGTACTATTATACTTGTTTAAACTTCTCATACTAGGGTAGAAGAGATGGCTGGGTGGTGCAGAGCTCTGGCTGCTCTTTCATAGTACCCAGGTTCGATTCCCAGCATCTGCATATCAGCTCATAACATCTTAACTCTAATTCCAGGGACCCAGTACCCTCTTCAGCTCTCTGCTAGCACTGCACGTGTGTGGTGCACAGACATATGCCCATACACATAAAATGGCAAAATGAAAAGTTAAATCTCTGGTACTGTCAGTATATTCTCACCTTTTAATTTTAAGTGTGTCAGTGTTTCTGAATTTTATATGAGTTTTGCCATCAGATTATTAATTATTTATTGGCCTTAATTTTCAAGTGGGAATTTTTTTTTTCAGGTAAAATGGAAAAAATCAGATGTGAAATTTGAAGATCGGTTTGATAAATATCTTGATCCATCCTTTTTTCAACATAGGGTAGGTGCTTATATTTAAGATACAGCATATGTATGCAAATCAGTTTCTCATTGAGCATCTGCCTATGTGGGCCATTATCCTAAGGACTGTGGATTTCAAGATATAACTAATGGTGATTTCAGGTGTGAACTTTTAAGTTATAAGAATGATAGGGAATTTTAGAGGAATGATTAAACTAGCTTGCGTTGTGGTGTGGTCTAAACCAATAAAAAGATACACAGGAAAAAGCACAATATGTGGAAGCCAAAAGTAGCATTGTAATTGCAAATGATGGTAATATTGGAGAATGTGGTTCACATCCATGGTCAGATGAGCTTCTCAATTAACTGAAACTCAGATGTAGACCATATCAGTTGGTGATGAGCTGTTGGCAGGTTCCCTACGTTGGCACCTGGCACTGTAAAACTTACAGTGTGGAGAGAACAGCAGAAAGGATGCATCTCTGGGAAAGCTACTTTACTGTATCTCTTTCTCTGGTTCTGACCTACCTGTTGACTTCTGCACAGTCTTAATATTCTCTCCAGCTTGACTGAACCTTAGGTAGTCCCCTTCCTGCATTGCTTCTCTCAGACCACTTTCCTATAGCCTTTACTTTAGAAAATTTAGAGGCTTTGCACATGGACCATCAAGAAAGAGCCAATGCTTCCCATAGTCTCCATTCTTCACTAGTACATGTAGGTTGAATGAAGCACCTAGGCTGGGGTTTGCCTGGAACCTCAGTTGAAGACAGCACTGTTGGTGATGTTCCTTGTTCATTTTCAGTTTTAAAAATTCAACAATAAGCAGAGGGTGACATTTAGAATTAACAACACTAGGGGGCGCTGGAGTGTAGCAGTTGGTAGGCTCAGTAATCAATCTTTGCTACTTTGTTCCCTTTTTTAATTTTTATACTTAATCTTAGCCAAAAAGCTGGGCAGTGGTGCTTTATTATTTTTAATAACTATTTTCCTGATATAAAATTTTTGAGGGTATACCATATAGTATAGTTTTTAGGATAATGCTAAAGGGATGTTAGAAGTTTCAGATTTTGACAGTGCATTAATATAGGTATTGGTTTAAAGTTTATACTTTGGATTGTATATTTCTTAGATAATCAAAGAACCTCATTAGAAATTTTAATATGTTTAAATTTTACATTTAAATTTTAAACTGATACATAAAACAAATAAGTGTGAGCATCTTATGCTTTAGTGCATGTGTGCATAATCCACTGTTTAAACCAAGTTAAACATAAACCTCAAATTCAAATATTTATAATTTCTCCATGATGGAAACATAAGGGGCTGCTGAGATGTCTTAGCAGGTAAAAGTGCTGGCTGCCGGGTCTAGTGACCCACATGGCAGAAGGAGAGAACTGACTCCCAAAAGATGCCCACTATATAAATAAATACATTTGATAAGAGTTTTCCAAAAGAACCTTCAAAATCCATTTCTTGAAATTGTATTTTATTGTAGTGATAATGAACATGACATTGTAGAAAGGTTTGCTTGGTAACTTTGTATGGCATACATTGAAAATCAGCAGAGAGATCGAACAGCTGCAAAAGTCCAACTAAGAGTAAGTTAGACTTGTTGAGGTGAGAGATGATACTGTGGAAATGCAGAGGAATGGTAAATTTGGAAGGAAAACAGAAGTTGAATAATTAGGGCAGGAGAGATGGTTCAGAGCTTAAGAACACTTACTGTTTTCTCAGAGCACCTGAGTTCAGTTCCCAGCATCCATGTCTAACAGTTCACAACTGCCTGTTACTCCATATCTAGGGGGTCTCGCTTCTACTTTCTATAGGCACCCACACATGTATGCTTATACCCATACACTGCCACATACATACAATTAAAACTGATTTTTTTTTAGGTTTAATAACATATAAAGATTTAAGGAGAAGGACCAGAAATAATTCTAAATTTTTAAATCCAAATATTAGTTCCATTAATAGAAGCTGGAGGATAAGAAATGAATGGTCTATGTGAGGGAAGATGTTAGATCCGAACCTGAAATTCCACGAAAGCATTTAAGTGGAAGTTTTGATAGAGAAAGTCTGAACTATGAAGGTGTAGGAACGCTGGAGGTTTGAGCAGTTAAGGGTTGAAGGTGTTACCAACATCACTGGAAGGCTGGTAAAAATTTCTTGAGCCTCTGTGAGAAAGAACTCAGTATGAGGGTGTTAGGGCATTGCTAACCGAAAGCAGGAGAGACAGGGCTTCAGGAAGGAAGCCCACATCCACAGCAGACAGCAGTGATGGTGGGGGTTGCAGTGTTGTTCTAAGAAAGTTTTAATGTTTTGGTCAGTTAGGAGGCGAGCACAGTTGTTATCTACTGTTCCTGCCAGACACAGTGCCATGCCCTTGCATCTGTCATCACTACACCCCCCAGAGCACAGGATGCTGTGTCTATTATTGCAGTGAAAACTGAAGCCACCTAAAAATTTGCAGAACTTTGCAGCCTTTTTGAGTCTGTTGCCCATGTGCTTTCCATATCAAGTTGATTTGTATATGCCCTGTGGTTAAAGAATTGTTAGTTACTTTAGTAAATGTGACTTGAAAAATCTATGTAGATGATAGTATGCTTTCATGGAAGTTGGTTGTAAAGAAAGTCAGCCCTTTATTCTGAATACTTCTCCCCAGTGTGTCTGAAGTTTGGATTCTTACATAAAAGATGTAAAAATGCTATTTTCTCCTCTTAACATACAATCAATATGATGAAACATGAGTTTTATAACCAATATTTCACATTGGTAACTTTATTTTCTGTTAATTTAGATCCACTGGTTTTCAATTTTCAATTCTTTCATGATGGTGATCTTCTTAGTGGGTTTAGTTTCAATGATTTTAATGAGAACCTTAAGAAAAGATTATGCCCGATACAGTAAAGAAGAAGAAATGGATGACATGGTGAGCAAACACTATTATATACTTAAAAAACTGTCATATTAAATTAATTAAAAACTAATTAATTACTTATACTTAAAAACTATCATATCAAATTAAATTTATCACTTTAACTGTGTGTGTGTATCTCTGTCATTTGTGTCTGTGTGTGTATGTGCAGATGCCTGGAGAGGCTAGACGTGTTAGAGTCCCTGGACCTGGAGTTAGGTGGTTGCAAGCCACCTAATGTAGACACAGGGAATTAAACCTGGTTTCTTTTGAAGAGCAGTGTATGCTCTTAACCACTGAGCCATTTCTCCAAACCTGTTACATATATGTTAAAGATAAAAAAAAAATAGTTCTTATTATTATCTCTGTGTATGATGTGTGTGTGGAGGGGGGGGGCTGCATACCAGAATGTGTATGTTGCGGTCAGAGGAGAACCTTTACATGGGTTCTAGGAATTGAGCTCAGGTGGCCAGACTTACCATCTCTCCAGCCAGTTGTTATATTTCAGTGTTGGAATATACAGTTTCTAATCTAAAGTCGGTTGGGACAGATGAGTTTTCAGGATTCTTAGGTTTAAAAGAAGGTATAAAACAAATACCTATAGTTACAGATACTAAGGAGATTGAGACAGGAGGATTGCTTGAGTCGAGATTGAGATGAGCTTCACTTTCAAGTGTTTGCCTAGTGTTAGTTAATCCCCCGCATTGCAAACCCTAAAAACTGTTGTAACAGTGTTTTCTGTGGGATCTGGGGTCATGCTCTATTTAAATATATTCTTTTTTTTTCCTGACAGAACTTAAATGTTTCCCTAAGGTGAAGAAACTTGTGATTTCCAGCCAGATTTTGTCACCAAATAAGGACACATCATACTTAGGGAATAAACTTTAGTTTGCAGAGCTTTTGATTTCAGTGTTTTCTGTGGGATCTGGGGTCGTTCTCTATTTAAATATATTCTTTTTTTTTTTTTCCCCTAACAGAACTTAAATGTTTCCCTAAGGTGAAGAAACTTGTGATTTCCAGCCAGATTTTGTCACCAGATAAGGACACATCATACTTAGGGAATAAACCTTAGTTTGTGGAGCTTTTGATTTCAGAAAATCACTTTTAGGGAGATGAAGGCTAGTTTTGATCTCTGTGTGTGTATATGTACATTTAATATTGTTAAGTGTTGAGTTAATTTTAAGGGGTGGGTGGAAGGATTAATACGTATTTAGGTTATTGATTCAAAAGAGATTTATTGATAAATTTTTATTAAATCAAGAATAAAATTGTGTTCCATTGAATAGTAATACCTAGGTCTCTTTTCTCATTAAATAGGCTTGAGAAGCAGTTTAAAATGTCAAATTTTGACGTGCTAAATACATTGTGATAATGATTTTTTAAAAGTTTCCCTCTTAAATGTTTCCCTAAGAAACTTTGTTTCAGGACTATTGGGTTATTCAGGTTGAATTTAAATATGGACTTTTAAAAGCCATAGATGACGATGTAGATGACTAAATATTCATACCCAATGCTTATCTTGGGCTATAAAGGGCATTTCTGTGTTTTTAGTGCAAGTACTGGTATAAATACACTTCCCCTTTCTTGTCTGCTTGGCCATTGTTGATAGTGAGCCCTATTGAGTGGCAGGGTAGGGCCGAAGAGTGAAGCAGTATTAGGAGAGACCTTCATTCATCCAAGTTGTTTCTTTTGCTCCCCAGCCTTTTCTCCCCACCATCCCCTGCTTTTACTTTCTTGAATCTCAACATAGAACCATAATATTCTGAGTTACTAGGACAGGAGTTACTTTAACTTTGAAATGTCTGTCCTCAGTATTTTGAACTCTTAAAAAGCATGGAAGGAGGGAGCTTAGAACTCAGGTGTCTCACAGCAACTTCTTACCTGTATGCTGTATTTTGATTTGATTTTGAATGGGTTAATTTTTTCTATACATATTTGCGTATGTCTTCTATACAGGATAGAGACCTAGGAGATGAATATGGATGGAAGCAGGTGCATGGAGATGTGTTTAGACCATCAAGTCACCCTCTGATATTTTCTTCTCTCATTGGTTCTGGATGTCAGATATTTGCTGTGTCTCTCATTGTTATTATTGTTGCCATGATAGAGGATTTATATACAGAGTAAGTGGTGTACTTTACCATCTTTTTGTTGTTGTAAATAGTTTTTTTTAGTCATTTTAATCTATTAAAGTCAATCATTATTAAATATTTGCTTATTTCAGTAATTTAGAATGTTAATATTGTCTGAGCCATTGTTGCAAATAAATCTTAATGTTTAAGTGAATGTTTTGAATTGTTTCCTTATACATGTTAAAACTTGCCAGTATTGCTGAAGACAGTGGTTATGTCATTTAGAGAGAGGCTACTTTCAGTCTAAAGCTGTTTGAAAAAGAAACGAACCCTTTTGAATATTCAACTGGGTTTTTATAATTTCAGTTATCAAATTGATACTTCATACTTATACTCAGACTGAAACCTCTGTAGGAGTCAAACAAAGCACTTTGTAGTATTCTTTGATTTTCTAGATTCTTAGGTCAGTATCTATCTTTGCATAGTTTTTTTGGTATACTTTTTATTACCAACCAAAATCATTTTGCAAAGTTTCTTAAATGACATTATTTATTTATTTGTGTGTGTTAGTGTGTTCAAATGTATGTGTTATGGGCATGTGTGTACCACAGCACAAATGGAAGTCAGAGAGCAACTTTCAGGAGTTGTTTCTGTTTCCTCATGTCCCCAGCATGAACTCAGATTGTCAGGCTTGGCAGCAAGCACCTTTGCCTGCTGAATCATTTGCCAGCCCAGTTTGCCAGAAGTTCTTGATTTGTCTTGATTTGAGCAGTAACAGAAGCCTCATGTCTGTTGAGTGTGTGAGGTTGTCACCTTGTTCTCAGGAAGCCACAGTGTGTGTGGATATGCACTGTAGTGTCTGGGGTTTCACTATAATTCAGGTGTCTCACAGCAGCCTGTGAAGTCCTCAGTCAGGATAGCTCCAGCTACATTTAAATTCATGGACAAGTAATAAATGGACTGCTGAAAGAATGGCGTAGCTTTTTAATCATGGGCAGGCAAGATGGCTCAACAGCTTGAAAAAAGAAAAGAAAGAAAAAATGCACTTTCCCCACACCCCTAGTGAGCTGAGTTTGGTTCCGTTGTGGAAGGAGAAGACTGACTTGAGAAAGCTGCCCTCTGACTTCCATATGTGTGCTTCAGTATGCATGTTCACACTCGGGTTCAGAGCACACATACACAGTAATAATAAATATTTCTTTAAATTTAACTTTTTACTGAATTTCTGCTCCTTTGCTTGATAGGACTAGGTTGTAACTTTATGAATTCTTAGACTACCCATATAAAAGTACCTAGTTAATGTTTATGTAACTGACAGGAATATGTATTAATCAAAAAAAATTTTTTTTCTTAGAAATTTCTGTGATGTTTTTGTAACCTGATGTTTGCATTGCCATTCATTTACCACATTTAAAGTAATTGAATTATATTTAAACTTCAGTGTTTTGACGAGTAATTCATATTTTAGGGTATAATATATTTTTATGTGAACTGATTCCTGAACATGAGAGAAATATTTCAAATCAAGCAGCCATGCTTTACGTTAAGTGCTGATTCTAATTCATCACTCTTGAGTTGAAGCCAACCCCATTATTCAGTGTTGTTATTTATTTTTTATTATCATTTATTACAATTTATTCAATTTGCATCCCAGCTGTTTCCCCCTCCCTTGTATCCTCCCAGTCTACCCTCCCTCCCTCTTCTCCCCTTATGCCCCTCCCTAGTTCACTCTAGGTGAGGTCTTCCTCCCCTTCTCTTTGGCCCTAGCCTATCAGGTCTCATCATTACTGGTTACACTGTCTTCCTCTGTAGCCTGGCAAGGCTGTGCGTGAGCGCGCACATGCACACACACACACACACACCACGAGGGGGAGGTAATCAGAGAGCCTGTCACTGAGTTCATGCCAGAGCAAACCACTGTTCCCCTTATTAGGGAACCCACTTGGAGACTGAGTCTATTTGCTACATCTAAGTGGGAGTTTTAGGTCCTCTCCATGCATTGTCCTTGGTTGGGTTAGCTGTCTCTGCAGGGCCCCCAGGGCTCAGTTTTTATGGCTCTGTTGGTCTCCTTTTAGAGCTCCAGTCCCCTCCAGGGCTTTCTAGCTCCCCTTTCCTAAGACTACCTGCACTCTCTGCCCAAAGTTTGGCTATGAGTCTCAGCCTCAGCTTCGAAATCCCGATCACTGGAGTCTTTCAGAGGCTGACTGTTCTAGCAACCCAGTTTTTGCTTTGCTAGTCCAATTTTTTTGCTTTGATAGTGTTACTTGCAACTCTTCTTAATGCATACTCTTTCCTAATTTAAAGCCCTTCAGTTTTTAGCTGTAAGAAGCTATTCTTTAATATGTAGTGTGAGGGCAGATCATGCAGTCTTCTGACAGTTACTGTGATAAGTAGGTGTTGTGTTTATGTGTTGTGTGTGCAGTTACTTAAAAGTGAAAGCTGAAAGCATTGTTATGATGGAGAAGTGACTGGCGTCGAGGTCCCCTGTTTTTACTTTTTGCACAATTGCACGTTGAGTGTGCACTTCAGTCCTGTATGAGGACTGTTTTATTTCTGTTCTTTAGAGAGGTGAAGTAATTTGACTAAATGACACACTGTTATTAAGGGGTGATAAAGGGTTTTGAATGCAAGTGATTGTATTTCAGTTTTTAATTTGCAGTGTTACAGAAATGAAAATAGTGATGTAGCAATGTGAGATGGAGAGAAAGTAAGACTTTTGCATGTGAAATTGGATGCATCACTCCAGCGACAGTGATTCTTAAGGTTAAAGAGCAGCTAGCGTTAATAGGTGAAATCACTTTGCCTCAGTGCTCACTGTGACAGAGGAAAGATGTGGGAGCTGTAGGGGGAAGAACAGTGTCAGTGTTAGCGTGTGGCACCAGCTCTTGAGAGAGCCTGCTAACCTACCACCTGTGCTCTCAGTGGGGGTGGGGATGGTTAGCCTTGAGAATGGCTGCCACAGTGGACTTTTCACAGTGTAAATGAAAATGGCTTATTTGGAGGGTGGGGATAAATGCCTATAGAATATTTTTGAACAAAGAACTGAAAGATAGATCTGAATGTTAAAACTGTCCTGTGTTGAGACTGCAAACTTAACCCAGAAGCCATTTGGACTCTGGGCCTTTTTGAGCCCTTTCTGTTGATGGTTAGAACTTGTGGTATTGAGCTCATAGTATACTTAAGCCAGCCTTTTCTATTTCTCTGTAGTTAGATCTAGAGCTGCCTTTTACAAACACATTTATAAAGAGAATAGCTCATAATTGTTAATCTTTGTGTAGAAGGAATAAATTGGCGCTTAACAATGTTTGAGTTCTTAGAAAAACAGATTTCATTTTTTAACTTATTAATTTTGAGATTTATGATCTTTTAAATTTGAGAATGCCAAGTTTTCACACTTAGATATAGTTGAAAATGGATAGAAATTAAATACTGCAATATTTTCACTGTTGAGATACACTTTACATTTATTCCTTTACTTAACAGCCTTTTGCAGCCACTTTAAGAAAATGAGCACAGGTGTTTGAACAGATGCTACACATTGCAAAACTAGCAGCTGAAGGCATAAATAAATAAGAGGACATTAGTAGAGAGTAAATATTTCTTTTTACAGCAAATTATAGTGCCATTTATTTTAATACTCTTTTTTTTCAACTGGTCATTTTTTTATAGGTCTTGTGTGTGTGTGTGTGTAGTTTTATTCAGAATGAGGGTTGGTTTAATTCTCTAAATACCATTATTGGAAAAAGGTTAGAAATGGTCAGTCTGACAAGGTTGCCTTGTGGACCAGTAGATACTTTTTAAAAATCACTTTTTACAGAGGACATAAAAAACTAGATAAATAAGTAAATCTTGGCATGTTGTATCATTTAAAATAGTAGCATTGATTTTAATTTAATATAATTTAATATAAATTATCCTACTTGAATTTTATTTCTGGTAAGCAGGCTATAGTTAGTGTTGAACCAGTTATAAAAAAGGGATGTTCTGATAGATTTTTTAAACAGAGAATATCCTGTAACCATATGATGGAACTGTTTTATAGAGTTACAAATAGAGTTTTAGTGCCAGCTTGCCACTGGTGCCCCAAATAAGAATTATTTGTTTAGATTGTATCACCAATTCAACTGTAGACTAGACAGAAGTAGACCCAACTTAGTATTGTTTAAATTCAGCTTTGATTGGGAATTCTATGGATTTTTGTAATCCAAGATGTGATGTTTCTCTTCCTTTTAATTAGATATTTGGTATTAAAGTAATGATAAGGAGATAGACTTCATTTTTTTTTGTTGTTAGTTTTTTGTCATTAGTTTCAATTTATAATATATATTTTTATGCCTTTGCAGGAGGGGATCAATGCTCAGTACAGCCATATTTGTCTATGCTGCTACATCTCCAGTGAATGGGTATTTTGGAGGAAGTCTGTATGCTAGACAAGGAGGTAATTTAGGAGTTAACACTTGAATCTTTAATTATTGATAGTATTCTTCTACTGCAAAGTATTTGAAATTTTAAATTGCCAGTATAGGCCCATATAGGCCTTCGTTTATACTGTGTGTATAACCTCTCTCAAATCTGTTAGGTTTTCTATATTGTTTTTAAGGAACCTTTGTGTTTTATTTCCTGAAATTATGAATGATTATTTGTATATCAGGTTTAATAGTCTTTGTATTGAATTTTTAAGTAAATAATTTGGAACTGTCTAGTATATTTTAAACACTAATGCATGTTTGTGTAGCTTGGCTTTTTTCATAGCTTCCCTTTTCTTTTAGGAAGGAGATGGATAAAGCAGATGTTTATTGGGGCATTCCTTATCCCAGCCATGGTGTGTGGCACAGCCTTCTTCATCAACTTTATAGCCATTTATTACCATGCCTCTAGAGCTATTCCTTTTGGAACAATGGTGAGTTTTAATTTTCAACAGTGGTTGAATTTTAACTTGAAACAATGTGTATAACCATTAAAATACAAGGCCTACTGCCCCTCTAGAGCTCACTCCTTTTGGCTATTCTAAAGTTTCAGCCAGACGCAGTTGAGTCTTAGAATGTTTTTGTTAGGCTCCAAAAACTATTCGTTACATTTAATCCTAAGGTTCCCTATATTGTTTCTGTGAAGTAAAAAATTGATCTTACACTGGGTGGTGGTGGATATGCCTTTAATCCCAGCACTTGGGAGGCAGAGGAGTCTCTGCGTTTGAGGACAGCCTGGTCTACAGAGTAAATTCTAGGACAGCTTGGGCTACACAGAGAAACCCTGTCTCAAAAAAAAGTTGATTTTATAGCTTTTATCAGAGGTGGGAGAGAACTGATGACTGAGTATATTATAGAGAAAAAAAATACCAAGAAGCATGAATGTTTTATTATGGTGATCAGTGTTCCAATTTACTTTTTTGTTTCTGTGATAAAATATTGACTAAGACTAACTTGGGAAAAGAGTTTATTTGACTTATTTGAGGAGAGCCAGGACAGGTTCTCAAGGCAGGAGTTTGAAGTAGTAACCATGGAGGAATGCTGCTTACTGGTTTCCTTCTGGGCTCATGTCAGGCTGTCTTATATAGTCCAGGACCAACTGCATACAGTGGGCTAGGCACTGCTTTATCAATTAACAATCAAGAAAATGCCCCATAGGTATCCCTACAGGCTAGTCTGATAGTTACAGTTCTTCAATTGAGATTCTTTATTCCCAAGAGGGTTAAGTGGACAACTGAAACTAATGATGACATTCTACCCTTTATCATCTTTGACACACAAACATACCACTTTAAATCATAACCTTTCCCTTCTTGTTCCCCAAGATCTTATTACTGTTATAAAATGCACATACCTTTAAATTTTTAGCACTTTTAAAGTCCAGTGTCTCTTTAAAACCTAGTCTCTTAACTGTAGGCTCCCATAAAAATCAAAATCATGTTACACACTTTTCAGAAAGGGAAAACCAGGGCACAGGAACAACCAGATTAAAAGCAAAAAACGCCAATCTAGCCGTATAAATCAGCTATTATAGCTTAGTGTCCAGAGTCTGAGACTGATCTTCTAGGCTCCAAAGGGCTTAGGCAGCTGGAAGCTGGAAAGCTTTTCCCATCTCAGCACACACACAGCTTTTCTGTGGGCTCAGACAGGGTCCATGCCACACTTGTTGATTGCTTTCTCTGGTGGATGTCTCCAGGATGCTGAGTACTGAAGCTATACCTTCACTAGTGGCCTCTGCTGACCTCTCAGGGACTTGAGCCCTGCCACATGGTGTTAGGCCTCAATTTCTCTCTATGACCTTTTCAGTTCTGGTGTTTTCACAGCAGTGAGGCTGCACCTTTACCAATGACCTTCTTGGCTCTCTATAGGGAGACCCTGACCCTGGCACAGAGTGCCAGCCCTTAGGGCTCTCTGTGACCCCTTTATGCCTTTAAACCCAGTACCATGTTGGAGACTCTTAGTCATTATTTAGTAAGCTCTGCTGCTAGCCTGATGTGCAGCCTTGGTCTCTTCTGGACCACAAATTGTGTAAGTAGACCCTGAGGAAATTACCATCTAGACCAGTAGGTCAAGACCCCTTTTGTGGGGGAGTCAAATAACCCTTTCATAGGAGTCACATATCAGATACCCTGCATATCACATATTTACATTACAGTTCATAACAGTAGTAAATTTATAGTTATAAAGTAGCAATGAAATATTTTTATGACTGGAGATTAGCATGGCACGAGAGACTGAATTAAAGGATAACAGCATTAGGAAAGTTGAGAGCCACTGATCTAGATCATAGGCACTGTGTGTCTGAGAAGCAAGGTACTTTACTAACCATAACCTTAGTTGGAAAATCAGTTTAGCGGTCTTCCTGTCTGCGCCTCTCAAGGCTGTTAGCTCTTTCTGCTAGTTCATGAACACGAATCCTTTCTCTAGAGTATCATTGTAGTAACTTTCCATCTTATCCCAGTGCCTACAGTTGACAGTTCAAACTAAGCTTAATGACTTCAAGCATCTTTCTTATCCTCTAGAAGTAATAGGTAAGTATGAACTTTATTTACTAAAACTCTGGATTTCAGTCCAGATATTGTTACCAGGACTAGAGAGATGAAATTGAAAGCAGATAGTTTGCCTTTGCATTCTTTTTGTTTGGTTGGTTTTTGTTTTCAAGACAAGGTTTCTTTGTGTAGCAGTCAGGCTGGAACTTGCTTTATAGACCAGGCTGGCCTCGAACTCACAGAGATCTGCCTGCTTCTGCCTCCCAAGTGCTGGGATTAAATGTGTGCGTAACTACACCTGGCTGGTTTGGGATTCTTAATTTCTCTTCATGTGTACTTAATTATAATGTCCTAAGTTCAAGGCCTTGTACTAGAGTCAAGAGAATTTTTACAAGATGCAAGGGACAATTTAAAAGAAATCTGGAGTCAGATTATTAAGATACATATCTGTCTCTGAAGTTGCAGTGTAATACTGCAGTCAGTGGAAGAGAATGCTTAAAATTAAATTGAGTTTTGGGAAGGCAGAAACTATTAACAACTGAAGATTTTGATCCCATGAATTTCTTGGTATATTAATGTCTTCATTTTGTTCCCATTGCTGTGATAAAGTATCTTGGCAAAAGCAACTTGAAAAGAGAAAAGGCTGGGTACTGGTGGCTCAAACCTTTAATCCTAGCCCTCAGGTGGCACAGGCAGGGGAATCTCCTGTGAGTTCAAGGCCAACCTGGTCTAGTAAGTCCAGAACAGCCAGGTCTACACAGAGAAACCCTGTCTCAAAAACCAAAAAAAAAAAAGAAAAGAAAGAAGAGATTTATTTGGCTTACGTTCTAGGTTATGATCTATTGTGAGGGAAGCTAAGGAGGTGGGAACTTAAAATAGCTAAGTCATATTATATCCAAGGTCAAAAGCAGAGAGCAGTTAATTCATGTATGCCAGTGGTAGCTCTCTTTCTCTGCTTTTATTATAGTTTAGAATTCTTCACGTGAGGAATTGTTTCACCCATAATCAGTGGGTCTTCTGCTTTAATCAATGTTATCAAGACAGTCAGCTATAGATGTGCCTACAGGCCACCTAATCCCTTATTGAGACTTAATTCTTAGGTGAGTCTAGATTGTCTCAGGTAGATAATTAAAAGTAACCATCACAGTTAATCACAATACCTGAGAAAAAAGCTGGAGGGAGGAAGGATTTATTTTGGTCGATGACTTCAGAGGCTTCCATGGTCAGTAGCTGTACTATTCTAGACCTGTAGTGAGGTAGAGCTTCATGGTGAAAGGATGTAATGGGACAGAGATGCTTGCTTTATGGCAGCCAGGGAGATAGCACTAAGAGACCTGTCCCAGTGACATGCTAGGCAGGGAAATAGCACTAAAGGACATGTCCCAGTGACATGCTTCTTCTAAGTAGGCCCTACCTCTGTTTGTTCTGTTACATCACATGGTGGCTTGATTAGTTTTCTTGTTTGTTTATTTTTTGGTTTTGTATTGATGGAGATCAAATCCAGGGCTTTGTAAATGTTAGGCAAGTACTCTTACTACTAAACTGCATTCTGTGTTACCAGTATTGCTAGCAGATTACTAATCCATTAGTAATTGATTAGACCAGCTCCTCCATGATCAAGGTGACTAGATCATATGTCATTATTTAGCTCTACCAGCTAGGGACCAACCACAAGACCCCCTTAGGAATGTTTCTTATTTATACCATATTACTTGAGGATGGGGAGAGGACAGGTTTACCAGGGTGTTCAGAGAAAGGATTGTAGTTATGAAATCTTGTGTAAGTCTCAGATGCTAAGTTTGATGGTATAGGATTTCAAAGAACCATTGTAGTTTAAAAAGTACAGGTTATCATGGGGCCTAATCACCTTTCTACTCTAAGCAATCCTTAGTTCTCCTGGTTTTGTCTCTGAAGGAATAGAACAGTTGGTAGGGGGTAATGGGTGGTTTATGTTGGTTTTGTCATTTGAGACCTGTTTTAGCTGAGGAGGGGAATCTTGAACATAGGGTCAGAAACAGTTATAAGCTTTAAAAATTAGATTTCACAAACATTTAGGAAGATATCCTTCCTTAAGCACTTGAACCATAACTGAAAAAAAAGTACTTGAGAACTGAAATTCTAAAATGGGAAATTGGTGATGCATACTCAGAAATTACCACAGTGAAGAGATGGAGACCAGGCTAATGGCGCTTTATGATGAGGACTATAAAGCTGCATTTCAGGAATGCTCAGAAGAGAACAGAATACCCAAGTGATATATGTACCCAGTAGTGAAGAGCTTTGAGAACAGTGCTAGAAAAACGGCACTACCTGAGCTGTTGGTTAATAACAGGATAAACAAATGCACTTTATAAAGGTACTCTCACAAGCAAGCCGCACAAGAGTGGTTCCTTTCTTCGTTTTCATCAGATAACTTTCACACAAGAAGAGTAAAAGGGAGCAACTCTCTGGTTAGAAGGCAGTTAAGCTTAAGCCAGGTCATGTGATTATGTGGGAGTGCAAAGTATCTTTGCTTGTGTGCATGTTCTCTTACAGAGCATAGCATATGGGCAGGAGAGAAGTTTGTGAAGCTGGATCCAAAGCTCCTTTTTAAGGGAAAAGAAAGTAGATTCCACTTTATAGAATAAGGTGGATTTATATTGATGAGGTACAATATTTTAAAACTGGTTAATAATTTTCTTTAAAAGATGGAAGTAATAAACATTAGGAGCTAGTATGAATTCATTAAAGCAAACTGGCTGGAACGCTATCATTTCCCAATTTGAGTAGGTTTTAGAAGACTAGAACACAACAGCTTAAAATAAACAGTGACGTCCTGTTTGGACAAGATTAAGAATGTGGCCAGAGTCAGAGCAATGAGGCCCTGAGCATTTGGACATTAGTTAGACTAACACTAATCTTAGTTAGGCCTCTGTTTCTCTGATGAAGCTTCATCTCCTAGATTTGGTTTAGTGTCTGTAGTTTTCTTATAATGACTTTTTCTGATAAGGTGAGCTTTCTGCAACACATTTTTCATTTCAAATCTGGTATCTTTATACAATTGAAATAACTTAAGAAATAGGATAGAGAGTTATGAACTAGTATGTTGAAACTCTCTGGACAATACACAGATCTTTGAGTTGACAGTACCCTGATTATGGGGGTCCATTGATTGGAATGCTTGATTTAAGACGTCTGATTTTTTTTTTTAATACAAAGTCATATTGAGTTAGAAATGTGGTTATAAAAGTTATCTGCTCTGAGCAGGAGCCAAAGAAATACTTGTGCACAATGGCTGGCAGTGATACATTTCTCAGGTGATAACCACTGAAATCCTAAGGAGCTGCAGACAGAGGCAGGGAGATACAAGGTTAAGGCCAGTCCGGGCTATGAAGTACACTCTTCCCCCTTTTAGTAGACACACACGATCACAGACACAGAGAGCGCTGTGCCCACGTGTGTGTGAGAGAGATTTCCTAAGAATCAGGATAGCTGTAAGCAATTAAAGTCTACTCAGTATGTATTACCTTATTTATTTATTTATTTATTTATTTACTATGTATTACCTTTAACAATTTTCTTTTGGCATTCCCAAAATAGTCTGTCTTGGGTTCCGTTTGCTCCTTGCAACCCATACACAAAACAGATTTTCCAAAAGTCAGTTTCTAAGTAAATTTAGGTCTTATACATATTCTTGGTTTCTGGATATAGTTGACCAGCTAGTAGATCTTTGTGTATTAAGTACTGATAGGCAGCACCTATTTTTAACTCACATTTCACGTCTTTGATAGTATGAATTTGTACCATAACAACCTAGACAAATAAGTTCCTGAACCTGATCTCTTCAAGAGGTTCTTGTGATGCCATCATCACTGTTGTTCCATCTTGTACTTCATTTCTCAGTTTCTGCAGTTTCTACTCAACATTTCTATGTATTAGACTCACCAACTGTAGAATCAAACGAGATCATAGAGATAATTGGTTGTTTTACTGTTTGAGATTGAAACCGACTTAACCTGATACTTTCAGGAGAGAGGATGTTTACATCCTCTAAAAGCACTACAAAATAAATCTTTTCTATAATTTTAGACTTTGAATGGGCAGAGAAATATTTGTGTTATTTTATTATAGGAATCACACACAAGTTTTTGTTTTTAGCGTTCTAAGGTACTGTAGAAAAGAACCCTGAGCCCAACAAATATGAACTAAAATTTTGTTTCATGTACTATCTCTGATATCATGGAAAGTTAGTCTCACTAACTAGCATTTGGAGAACTCCTTCTGCATATCAATAAAGTATAATTAAATTATTGGTTATAACAATGAAAGATAAGGGGTAGGCATGTTAAAAAACATGACAGTTGACAGGGAAAGAGATCTGAAAGGTACTCTATTGAAGACAGCATGGAAGAATAGGGACAGTGTGAGCTAAAAGTGGGAAAGAGTTCAACTTGTGTTTGATTAAGTGTGAACATTTTCTCGTTTCCAGTATTGCATTCCTTGTATCATTTTAGCCCTTGCTAGAACTTAACATTTCCTCTGTGCTCAAAGTGCATTTGAAATTTCAGGTGTCTCTCTTAATTGGTTTTATTGGTGTTTTTGTTCTCTGAGTAACCACACACATTTTTACTTAATTTGCAGGTGGCTGTTTGTTGCATCTGTTTTTTTGTTATTCTTCCTCTAAATCTTGTTGGTACAATACTTGGCCGAAATCTGTCGGGTCAGCCCAACTTCCCTTGTCGTGTCAATGCTGTGCCTCGTCCTATCCCGGAGAAAAAATGGTAAAGAGAATGCTAAAGTTTATTTGATTGTTGTCACAGTGTGTAAGTTCTCAAGGTTGTTGTATACATGTAACTTTAGAAGCAGCTTGTGTTTTATGCAGATGACTGTGTAAGTTTAAGAATTTGTTCATTTAAATTTTCCCAACAATCTTCATTGTAAAGAGTATAATAAGCTGTGCCCTTATTTTTGCTTTCTGAATATTGGTACCATTCACATGTCAAAACTTTGATAAATACACTGGTGTGTAGAGGTGGGTAGAAAGTAAAGCTTCAACAGTTTTTTAAGCCCGCAGGTCAAATGTGGTTGCTGCCTGTTTTTTGTAAATAAAATTGTGTTGGAATACAGCCATATCCAGCTTTCACATACTAGCTAACGGTTCTTTTACTTTCCAGCACCAGAGTTGATAGACTAGTAGCTACAACAGAGGCCATATCACCAGCAAAATCTGAAATTTTGAATTACTGAAAAATCTGCAAACTAATTTCCTTTTCCTTCCGTATATTTTATTCAAAATACTGGCCCATTTTTCCCCATATAAGTCCACCAATTTGAGAGATGACTTAAGATTGAGGCTGGTTGTAATTAAATATTTGAACACTGGTTGTAATTAAATATTTAAACACCATACAGTCCAAAGATATACTAATTTGATACTTCTTTGCTAAAAAATAATAGGAAAAATATTAAAAGTCTTTGTTTTCCATAATTAAGTCATTATGTTTCTATAAGCATAAAACTGTGTAAGAATGATAAACGTTTCAGTTTGTAACACAGTAGAATCTGGACTGTGTTTCACATAGCATTGGTCAGTGTTACATGACATCAAGGCATACACATGTTCAGGACCAGGGCTTTGATAAAGTCCCACAGTGCAACATGGTTGAGCACTGCCAGAAACACCTTGGGTTCATATGTGTTTGATTTTGAGTAATTTTTGGTCATCGAGTGTTTTTCACAGTCTACACATTCAGTTATATGACTCAGTCTTAAGAGCTTTGATAATAGTGACCTATTCTAGTTCTAGTAATTTGTTGTTAGATTGGTGCCTGTAAGGAGCTTTGGATTGGAGAGTTTTGAATATGCCTTTCAAACTACTTTTCCTGTAAATCAATATTAGATTACCAGGGCTCATTAGTATCCCCGTGTTCGCCTTGTTGCTAGAGAGAGAAAGGTAAGAGGAGAAGCCTGGTCAGAAACCCACCAGCGATCTGTGGGAAGCAGGGCTAGTGAGGGAGAGATGCAGACAACATATGCCCTCACCTTCCAGAGGTAGGTCACTTTTAGGTGTCAGAAGGCTGAACCTGCCTTCATTTTCTTGTTTTTTTAATCATATCTGAGTAGTAGATCTATTTTTAGTGGATAGTTACTTGGGATAGGTCAGTTTCAACCTTAGGACCTTGGCTTTTTATAAAAACAAGGAAGGACGATTATAATAAATGACTTTAAGTTTTGTTTGATTGCTCACCACAGAGATAACATTTTGGTATCTTTGCTTATCCAGATACTGTTCTAGGGGTTGGGAATACCTAGATGAAAAGTGACTAACAGTCTGGCCAACAGTCTAATTAGTGGCATCTGATGCAAATCAATAGAGAGTTACAATACATGCACTGGAGGGATGTTCGGGAGTCAGTGGGAGGATGAGGAAAGAGCCCTGTCTCCTGGGATGCAGAGGGAAGGCTTTGAACTGCCCATGTTGAAGACCATGAAATTAAAGCATTCTAGGTAGAGAGCCCGATGATTTCACTCAGGGAATGTTGTCTAGGAGAAGGGATGAAGTTTGAATTTTATTTCTTAGGCTTTCTTTGCCATCATTGTAAGTTGGAATTGACAATACCTTGATTATTTAATGTGTTGGAAAGGAACTAGAGCCAAGAAGAAAGTGGATAAAGAACTAGATAGGGTCTCAGGACTTTTGTTTCTCTTTTCCCTGTCTCCTTTGAATTTCTGTAAATAAATGCTTATAGAGTTCTCAAAAGTTACTGAAAACTGGGAGGCTGGGAATAAATACTTAATGTGTTTCTTGTTCTGCCAGTAGAAACAATTTGTGTTCCCAAATACTTCACTCAGGTTTTAATACTAGATATGACTGATGACTAATTTGAAGTCTCACTCACATTTTTATTCCTCTTTATCCATGACATAGTTTTTAAAGTGTTAAACATTACCTATTGTTGGGATATATACATATTATGAAAATCATGCTACAAGTATACTGTTAATTTTAATATTTTCCAGGTTCATGGAGCCTGCAGTTATTGTTTGCCTAGGAGGAATTTTACCTTTTGGCTCAATCTTTATTGAAATGTAAGTTTTGGCAATGTTTTCATGTTTTGAAGTATTTAAGAAGTAGAGCATATTAGATTGTTATGGAATCATCAGACAAGGTGGTCTCTCTGAAGTCAGTTTGCACCGTTATAATGAAATACTGAGGTTGTTAATTTTTTTTAATAAACAATTTTATTTAACTCAGGGTTAGAGATTCTAAATCACAGTACATCAAGGGAAGTCAAGGCAGGAGCCTGGAGACAGGATCTGAAACAGAGATCATAGAAGAATTCTGCTTACTGGCTTGCTCGGCCTGCTCTCTTGTACAGCCCAGCAAACACCACTGCCCAGGGATGGCTCTCCCTGCAGTGGTCTGGGCCTTCTCACATCAACCATTACATAAGAAAATACCCCCAACGCTTCCCTACAAGCCAATCTAATGGAGGCAGTTTTTCAGTCAGTCTCTCCAGATTATCCTAGTTTGGGTCAAGTTGACAAAAAGCATAGCCAGGGCAACACATAAGTATAAGTAGAGGTAGTTTTGTCGCCTCTCGGCTGTGAGCACTACAGTCACTGGTGCGTGCTGGGAGGGGCGTGCAGTGTGTCGCTCGGACTTGCTTAATAGAGCCAGTTCAGGAGCTCTGTACTTGGAGTTGATAATCCTCACTCTGACCAGACCTCTTAACTGTTTCCTCTCACTCTGGTTCACCTAGTACTTGAGGTCATATTTTTTTCCTGCTTCCCAGGGCCTTCTCTTCCAATAGATGCCTCTGCCTTTTCAAGCATGTTTATTTTGGTTTTCTCATACCCTGTCCTTCTGGAATGGCATTTTTAACTTGTCAGTCTACAGATTTTTTTTTTATTCATTTTATTTTTTGTTTATATGTTTTAACCTTTTAGTTTCTTCATGTCATTCTTAGCCAAGGACCTTCACTCTCACTTAGGTTATATGCTGCTTCCATGATGTGACCAGCTGGGTGTTCACAGGAGCCAATCCCGTTTGTTCTCTTAAGTTCTGTGCCTCTGTGTATGTGTGTTGTCTTTTTAGATTTATTTGCATGAATGTTTGCCTTCATTAATTATGTGTGCACCATCAACAAGCCTGGTGCCTATGGAGGCCAAAAGAGGGTGTCAGATCCCCTGCAGCTGCAGTTACAGAGGGTATGAGCCACCGTGTAGAGGTTGAAATCAAATTCAGATCCTCTGTAAGAGCAGCCCCTGCTTTAAATGCTGAGTAATCTCTGTAGTACCCAGAGCTTCTGTTTGCTTATTTGACTTGATGACTTCCTTTAGTCAGAACCAGTCCTCTGCTTCTGTTGTTTCCTACCCCTGAGTTTCTGCTGGCTCCTCACCCCATCCCAGGAGCCTTGTCCAGTTCCACTGCTTTCCCTGCTTCTCACCCAGTCACACCAGAGCAGCCACTCTTGTCCTTTGCCTAACTAGCTACAGTGCGCATCAGAGGGCCAGGGTTGTCTTTTACCGGGGTTTCTCCCCAGGGAATAATCTGGAGAGCAGTGATACTTTTCTTACAATGCTTATCTTTACTGCTTGCTTTCTTACAAATAAATAAATAAATAAGGTTTTTATTTTTTTGAGATGGTAATATAATTCCATCATTTCCCACTTCCCTTCAAACCTTCCCATGTCACCCCCTAATCTGTAGCAAGAGATCTGTAAATAGTTGTTGAAAGGATATGTGATTGAATAAATGAATTACGAAACAGGAGATAATTTTTTTAAAAAGAGCTAAAGGACCCTATTCTGAATTAAGGACAATTTAATTAATGGATTTAAAGAAGTTTTTTTTCTTCTTAATGAAAAATATTACTATTCTTTTTCTCTGTCCTCTGAAGACAGTATCAATCTCTGTTAGACTTTTTTTTCAAATTCTGTAAATTTTTAGTGTATCACTTGTTTTGTAGAATGTTTTATAAAATGCAAAATATGTTATCTTGAGTAGTGTTGCATCTTTAAAAAATGGAAGGATGAAGGAATTGACTTTATTTATAAATGTAGATTGAGGCTGTTCTCATTTGTTCTTTTCTACATTTTAACTTCTTTAAGCTTCTAATTTAGTCATTTTGCTCAGAGATAAAATGTTCTTTGTTTTTGTTTTATGAAGACAAGGTTTCTTTTTGTAGCCCTGGCAGTCCTGGCTATAGATCAGGCTGGCCTCAAACTCAGAGATCTGCATGCTTCTGCCTCCTGAGTGATAAAGAGTTTGCTCTTTAAAGAAAAAAAAAATCACAAAAATATTTTTAGAATTTAATAAATGAAAATTAAGAGAAAGTATTGGAAATTACTAGAAAGGGTGATTACAAGTTTTAAGTGAAATAAAATGAGAGTTAAGACAGAAGATGTGGCAGGAGCAGAGTAAACAAGGACGTCCACTGTTTCTCCTCAGGTATTTCATCTTCACGTCTTTCTGGGCGTATAAGATCTACTATGTGTATGGCTTCATGATGCTGGTGCTGGTCATCCTGTGCATTGTGACCGTCTGCGTGACCATTGTGTGCACGTACTTCTTGCTAAACGCAGAGGATTATAGGTGGTAAGTGCTCGTGGGTGGAACCTAAAGATCCTAATATCTCTGCCCCCTTTTTACTTTTGGTCTTTTTTTTATGTGGCTCTGGCTGTCTTGGAACTTACTGAAGACCAGGTTGTCCTCACACTAAAAGTTGTCCACCTGCCTCTGTCTCCCAGGTGCTGGAATTAAAGGTGTGTATCTCCGTGCCCAGCGAGGGTCCTACTGACTTAAAATAAGTTTGCCTCTGAAACCTGTCAAGCTGAGGAAAGGGTTTGCACAGAACTGTCCTGCTTAAGATAATAGAGGAGCAGGGAGTGGCGGTGCACTCTTATAGTTCCGACCCTGGGGAGGCTTTTGGTTACAGAGCGATACTCTGGTTCAAAAAATAAAATGAATGAATAAAAAAGATAGTAGGGGGATTTTTTTTCTCTAGTTGTAAATACAATGAAAATTTTATAGAAAAATGGTATCGTATCAGTCAAAACTTTTTTGCCTGTTGGAAGTATTTCTAGAAAGAGTTCTGCGTTGACCTTGTGAGGAAGCATCTTTCTGTTTTAAACTTCACTTGGAAAGGGGGAATTGATTTTTTTAAAGTCACTCAGAGAATCTGACCAGACTCAGGAGCTCCTAGTTCCTTGGCCCTTCTCTGTTAATATTTAGCATCAGGTATAAGTATTTGTTTTTAAGCGTGCAGAATTTTAAAGAATATTTTTGTAAATTCTTTTCCTTACAATTTTGAGTGTCATTCATTCCAAAAGTTATAACCTTTTAATTTTGGGTTTTATTCCAGGCAATGGACAAGTTTTCTCTCTGCTGCATCAACTGCAATCTATGTTTACATGTATTCCTTTTACTACTATTTTTTCAAAACAAAGTAAGTGGAGTTTTCTCTCTTACCTAGGAAACTACTTGTCCTTTAAAAAAGTGTAAGCCTCAGATTGAAAGTAAAATGTATGTCTTGAATGTTATTTTATTGTATTGCAGGATGTATGGCTTATTTCAAACATCATTTTACTTTGGATATATGGCGGTATTTAGCACAGCCTTGGGGATAATGTGTGGTAAGTTTTTAAATTTGGGGGACATCATGAGAAAAATTTTAATCATCTCAGCATTAGGAAAACACTATAATTAGAAAATAAGAAATTCTGGGCTGGCAAGGTGATCCAGTAGGTAAAAATATTTTATTCTCAAGCCTGACAAACCTGAGTTTGATCCCTGGAACTCCTGTAAAGATAGAACCACAGAACGTAGTCCAAAAAGTCGTCCTCTGACCTCCATTCATGTGCTGTGGCCAGCATGACTCACTCCAACAATAATTGAACAGAAGCTGAGGAACTCTGTCCCTGCTTTATCAGGAACGTTAGAATGAACCCAGAAGTTTGCCTTCAGTTTTTGTTTTGGTGTTTGACTCTCCCTTAAAATCTGATCTGTCGCCTGATAAATTTCTATTTTTGTAGCCATGCTAATGATGCTTCATAGCAAAGAATTATTGTGGTTAGTTTCTCATTCACGTTGGAATTATCTTGCTTTGATACTCTTTTTCTGTGTTGCTCAGGCTAGTCTTAAACAGCTGGTCTCAAATGATCCTCCTGCCTCAGCCTCCTGGGTAGCTAAGATTACAAGTGTGTGCAGTACCACATGCAGTTGAGAATTGGCATTTTAAAACATGAGATAATTGGAAAGGATTGCAACATCAGCAGGTGAAAGGTGTTGTCTGAATGATTTCTGTTTAGAAGTTTCTCTGATGGTTGCTGAAGGCACCAGTATCTAGAAAGTTACTAGTAATGAGTCCAGCATACGTATTTAGTTTTCTTCAATGGATTTGGCAGAGTGTATCCCTGCCACATTCCTCTCCACTCTATACTTTCTATAAAATAGCAGTTCAAGCTATAATAACCTACTGTACTGAATCCTTATTCAAGAATCCTTATGTCAGCAGTACTTGTAGTTTTTATTGGGAGGCATGAGGTGTGTGTGTGTGAAGTTAGAAGCCATTGATAGTTAATGCCTAAAGTAATTCATTGGTGATTATATTATTGTAACTCATACTGTTTTTCTGTTTATTAACAGAGATTCCTTTACAAAGAGAATCTTCTTTTCCTCATTGGTTTTGAGGACTTGAGACTTAACAGTTTGGGCAATAGAAATTGGTTCAAGGTTGGGGGTATTAAAAACCCTTTGATTCAGTCCCTAGTACTGTAAGAAAAGTGACTAGTTTGATTTTATATGTGTGTGTGCTATTAATTAATTCTTAGAAATACAATTTAAAAATGTTAAGGAATAAAGTGAAGAATGGTCATTGACTACCTATCTTAAAAGGTTTCAAATTTAATAAAACAAAAAACCAATTCTTTGTTTATAAAGACTACTTGGTTTATTCACTCATTTGTCTGTCATTCATTCACTTACTCAACAAATAATCATTGAGTAACTTTGATTTGCTAGGTGCTCTTAGACACAGAAGGTAAGCAATTCATTCACAACATTCCTTGCTTTCTGAAATTTTGAGCCCTGTTTGAGGTTTATTGTTGAAAAACAGCAGTTTAAAAAAGTAGTATTGCTTTAATGGGCAGGATTTGTCATTATCAAGCCACTCTTTCTCTTGTGAGCTATATTTTAACTTCACAGTTAATGACCATATTGGTAATAATTATGATTTGAGTCTAAATAATAGGCTAGGTGTGGCTATAACTCATGCTTTTTAAAGCAAGTGATACAATTTAATAAATTCCGAAATGCTAACATAATGACATTACCCAGAAAAAAGTAGAACTCTCTAGAACAGAAAACAGGGCCTGTAAATGTCAAGCCCTGGTCCCGTTATATTTGTTTCAAAATATGTTATTTTATTTTTACAGGAGCAATTGGTTACATGGGAACAAGTGCCTTTGTTCGAAAAATCTATACTAATGTGAAAATTGACTAGACAGCTGAGACAGCCTGGAACTTCGGATCAGTTTCTCTTTCATGAGGGTGGAACTTGCACAGAAAAGAAGAATAAGCGCAAGAAGAAATTTGGGCTTAACACTGGGTACTTTGTGGGTCTCTTTCATGGATGGCTTAAAGTAACATCTATTTTCATTGATCCTAGGTTCTTACTGACTGCTTTCTCCAACT
>CM053762.1:52056268-52123549 GCA_028658305.1 Pachyuromys duprasi | reverse complement strand
CACTGGGTACTTTGTGGGTCTCTTTCATGGATGGCTTAAAGTAACATCTATTTTCATTGATCCTAGGTTCTTACTGACTGCTTTCTCCAACTGTTCACAGCAAATGCTTGGATTTTATGCAGTAGGCATTACTACAGTTCATGGCTAATCTTCCCCAAACTAGCTCATTAAAGATGAAATAGACCAGCTCTCTTCAGTGAAGAGGACAAATAGTTTATTTAAAGCATTTGTTCCAATAAAATAACTAGAGGGAAACTTGGATGCTAAAATTCCATGAGTAGAAATCTTCCTGGCACTTGATGTTTCTATGTTATTGAAAAATGATGTTCCAGAAAGATTACTTTTTCTCTTGTTTTTACTGCCATTGTCGATCTATTGTGGGACATTTTTATGTAATGAACCTGGGTTCTTTTTGACCTGTTTTTGGTCGTCCCTCCATTCAACTGCATCTTTTTTTTTTTTTAACAAAATTAAAAGCTATTGAATTCTGAATGGAATATATCTGCTGTCATCTTAATCTTAGTTGGATCAACTTCATTTATTTATCTTAAAATTAACCAGTTATCTCAATTCCATCCAAAGAAGATACAGTATGAAAATAGAGGTGTACTCTCTATAATGCAATTTACTGTACAGTTAGCAAGCAAAGTGTTAAATGGAGAAGAAACTTGTTTTTATTAAACATTTGGAGATTTAGATAAATTACATTTTAACGTCTAAAGTGATTATCTTTCCCTCCTCCCCCCAATTTAGTCTTACATCTTTTTTTGGGGGTTTCAATGAAGGCTTTACATAAGGAATTATTAAAAAAAACAAGGGGGGCCAATAAATGTATATAACATTAATAATGTCGTGTAGGTGTAGGTTCCTGGATGCACTTGGATGTACAGATTGACTGGAGGACTTTTTTTGGGATGATGATTGGTGTAGAAATGTATGGGTTTGGGTGGCTTTTTACATCTTGCCTACCATTGCATGAAACATGGGGGTTTCTTCAAAATGTGTGTGTCATACTTTCTTTTGGGAGGGGGTTGTTTTCTTCTTTTATGAAACTCCTACTGGAGCTAAATTTGTAATTTAGAAACATTTAATTTTGTTAATCCTGTCTGGGACATTTAAGTAACATCTAAAGCATTATTGCTTTAGAATGTTCAAATAAAATTTCCTGACCAAATTGTTTTGTGACAGTAGATGTGTTTATAATTTGAAGATGCCTGCTTAAAAGGCAATACTACAGAATGCGATTTTTTAAAAACACAATAAGAACATAATTTTCAAAATACAGAGGACCCACACTTTAAAATCCCCAGACACAGACTCAAGTAGAAAGTTTATGCCTACAATCCCAGCACCAGGGAAGCTAAGACAGAAGGTTGTAAAGCCTTTGAGAGCTGGTCTGGAGAGTGAGTTACTGGCCACTCTGTGAGTTCTGTGCTACTCTGAGATCCTGTTTCAAGAAAGAAGAACAAAGTCCGGAAGCCTGGCCACATAGTCACAAAATGAATGAGACCCTTTGTATGAAATTGTGGCATACAGGTCTAAACATTGATTGGATTGCTTTGCCCTGTAGAGTGGAAGGGAATACAGGTGACTAAGCTAACAGTGTTAGCTCATTTAGTGGGTGAACAACTGAAGGCTACAGTAATCTCAAAGAAAAGAATTTGCACATATATTTTCTGTATCTGCCCATATTGTGAAGTTTTCCTAGAGCCATTCAGTTTGATTGAGTAGTTTGCTCTGAAGATACCCAGAACTATACTGTATATTGGTGTTTTTAGAAAGACTCAGATATCTTAATTAAACCTTAATGTTAAACTCATGCTTTCCTACTTACATGAGTTATTTTTATAAATGGATGGACTCTATGTCCTAAACTGAGGTATGTGACATCCTGTGGCATTTGGATTCTGAACCTTAAGTGGTCAGTCATCTTCAAGCCAGAATCTTAGGTTCAGTGTCAACTACTGATTCCTACATATTCTTTTTCTTACCTGCCCATATGAGCTTAAACTAAAAGGCACTATTTGTTTATTTCATGTAACTTTTAAACATGCAAAATAGTTTTAATACAAGAATACTTAGTCTACATGGTGGCAGTATCACTCAGATAGCAGAGTGCTTGCCTGGCTTACACGAAACCCTGGCTCCATCCCCACACTGTGTCAGCTGAGCATGACGGGACATGTTTGCAATCCCAGCATCCAACAGGTAGAGGCAGGAGGATCAGAAGTGCAAAGTTACCCTCAGCTACATAGTTCAGGACCACCCTGTGCTATATGACATTCTATCTTTAAAAATGAAACTTTTTTCCTGTCTAATAGCATATATATATATATATATATATATATATATAAATTGGACAGCAAATTTTATCTTAAAGTATTTCTTATAATCTTGCAGGAAGGTGTAGGGTTGTCAGAGAACACAGCTGTTTCAGGTGCACCTGTTTTTTTCTTCTAGGTTGAGCTCTGGAATTCTTTGAAATCTGCAATTAAAAATAATTTTCAAATGTACTAAAAACATTAAAATGAATATAAATTACCTTGAAAGCTCCTTTATAAAAAGACTTGTATTGATTGGTTTATAACTTCACACAGGGGTGACATAATGTCTATCTTGAAAAAGATGTAGGTCACAAGTGGCTTAGCCAGCTCTCCCTGGTTCTCAGTTGGTAGAATAGTTGAAGCAGAATATTTCTTAAGTTAATTGGAAGGTGGGACTTTTGTACTCCATTAAGGCTGTATATTAGTTTACTAACATCTTCTCAGTTTGTGAGCTGATACTTTAAATACTATCAAAAACTAAGAACATACTTTGCATGTTTCCTGAAAATTAGCCACTTAGAAACGGACATCCTTATACTGGTTTCCCAAGTACAAGAATAGGAAAAAATGGAAATGAGATAGCTAGGGAGACAGTAAAGTGTGCTTAGTGTATCGTGTAGGCTCTCAGACTGCAGTGGTTTGCAAAGAAACCCCATTCACTTAGAATCATTGCATTTGCTATCTGTACTTCATGACTGGTATGTGTGTGTGTTTTCTACTGGTGATAGGTGGCCCTCTTAATATGGTTGCTGCAAATTCTAGTTCTTCCAAAAGTCACTTGATTTAAGGGTTTACCCACAAATTGTGCTCATTTTGATAGCGTTTGTTTCCTAAATGTTTACTAACACTTTATGCCAAATGTCTTGCAGATGTTATTTTTAAACTTACTGAATTTTTACAAATGTAAAAAGGAAAAAGTGTATTAGTGTAATTTGTTCAGGATATACATATACCTATATATCGAGGGGCTTCTATACATGAATTCTAGAGGCAAAAGCCTTGTAGAAACCTGCACACTGCCGTTCCATCTGGGTTTTAAGTTCAGATTTGAGCATTTCTTAATGCATCGTTCTGTTGACTTATTGGAACATGTAAGAGGAGTGGTGATGTCCAGAAGCACGGATGTTTATGTTTTTTATCATGTAAAAGTCTGTAGTTAAGCTGTATTTTAACAGTCCTCTGAGAGCTCAGAGGAGTGGAAATGGAGGAGGGTCATTTCAAAGTGTTTAGGACTAGACTAGATTTGCAGAAAGGGTAGAACAGAAGGATGGCACACACCAACAGACCTTCTGTATGAGGGCAAGTGCTGGTCCTTTCCCTTGAGCATACCTGGTTGAGCGTTCCCACTGGAGCCGTGTGTGCACGTAAAAGGGAAAAAGTTATTTCACAGTTGCCGTTAAAGAGGCTGATAATGAAGTTCTGGTGGACGAGGTGAGACATTTCGTGCTTCTCTCCACCTCATCAGTTTAGGCTGTTTGAAAGGTTTTAATTGCTGTAAGCAGGAGCTAAGTGTAAGGAGGAAAAGGGTTCTCTGAAGAACAGGGTTTTCCTGTAAAAGCAGTCTCATTTGGGCTTTTCATTGTGTTCACTTTGAACCTACAAATCCCTGTGGACAGTCAGCAGGTGGGAAGACATGGTGATTGACCTTATCACTTCCATTTTGTATACACTCTGGGTTTGTGAAGGCCAAATTCCAACTGGCTTTTTAGTGATAGAAATTCAGCATATAATGTATCAAATACAATGGAGGATTCTAATCTAGTCTGTTAATTTATCTAAAGATGGATTTTTTTAAAAAGTAATAAAAAATTAAATGTGCTCCCTTTGGATACTTGCTTTCTTTTCTTTGTGAAAAAACAAAAAATAATGTACAGAAAAGTGGAAAGAATGGTATAGTGAATACGATTTTTTTTTAAGGCTGTTTTATCTTTTCCTATTCTTTTGACTTTATAGATCAGGTTGAACCGGTGTTAGCACCCCTCCTCCCTTTGCCTGTCAGTCCTGTGATTGGCAGTACACTGGCTTTGTCTGCAGTTTGTTGCTTTTTTTTTTTTCCAGGTAATTTCACAGGGATCCCCTCAACCATCCTGTGAAGCGAGTAGGGTTGGTGAGACACTAAGGCAGCTGC
This sequence comes from Pachyuromys duprasi, assembly GCA_028658305.1. Classification (NCBI taxonomy): domain Eukaryota; kingdom Metazoa; phylum Chordata; class Mammalia; order Rodentia; family Muridae; genus Pachyuromys; species Pachyuromys duprasi. Next base: position 52,119,097 of record CM053762.1, on the reverse strand, counting down.
TGAAGGGTTTTTGAGTCTAGAAGCACAGAATTGGTGCTGGTTGTCTTCATTATTGTCACGATAAAGTATAGATGTCACCTCTCTGCACAACAGCTCCATACACAGAGGGGACCTCTTGTTATGTTAGCGTGAAGTCTGGTTGATTTTCTCCAGTCATATTTGTGCTTTTTGGTTTTCATTACCACTTTCAACCAATTTTTAAAATCCCAGTCCACCTCTTTGGTTCTTTAATTAGTTTCCTTGTTCAACACCTGTACGTGGCATTTCCTGTAGGCCATATAGTTTGGTTATTGTGGATTTGGCTGACTTCTGATTTTGTCTGGTTGGAAAACAGGCCGTAGATTTTATGCCATAGGAGGAAGCCTGTTGTTACATACCCAGCTTCTTGATTTCAGAATAAAGTCAACCACTCAGCATAATTTAAAATAAATGGGTGCCTATATTTAGTCAAGTGGGGTCTGTTAATTACTTGAAATACTTGTTTTAAGTGATTTTCACTTTCAAGATATGCTAAGCATGAACAGGATTTTCAATTTTAAAAAAGACTTGAAGGGGCATTGCAACTGGCTGATTTTAGCTTATAGTGGTTCAGTCTAAGTCATTATTACTACAGGAATAGAAGTTCTGGGAAAGAGTCTTCAGAGACACAGGTGATCCAGGTTGGGGTTAGTTTAGTCAGGCCAACTGAAGTTGGCTTTAGGGGGACCTGAAGAGCTTAAGCAAGCACCTTAGACGTGACTGTGGTGGATGCTGACATGAGGACGCAAGTATGTAGCCACCCAGGTCTCCAGGAAGAAGCAGGACCCTGCTACAGTGGTTGCAGATGTTGAAAGCGACAGGCATAGAACTTGGAAAGTAGAGTTTAGGATATGTGAAGGAGGCGGTGGAGGGCCGAGGATGCCACCTTGAGCTTGACAGTAAGTAAATGCCTTCTCCAGAGAACTCTGTCCATTGTCTCAACGTTGTAAAGGAAGGAGTGATCCAGAAGAGCACCGACGATATTCCAAGGTTCACTGCCAAGGTAAGGATGGGATGGGAAGGGAAGTTGGCCTAGGTGGAGAAGTAAAGACTAAAAGTAGATCTGAAGGGGTCTGAAGAGCTGGAAAATAATCTGATGCATTTGGACAAAGTAATGTAGATGTGACAAGCTGGGCAGGACAGAAGAGACTTAAGAAAAAGGCCACTTAGGTTTTCCACAGGACCAAAGATGATAAAGAGGTAACAAGCACAGAGTAGAACTAAGTTGAACAGATTTAGGTCATAAAGCCTTTCTAAATTGACCTCCATGAGATTAGAGTTTTATTTATTAGTGTGTACAGGTGTTGTGCCTGCATGTGTGCCTGTGCACCACTCGTGTGTGCCCGGTGCCTAAGGAGGCCAAAAGAGAGCTGTACTTGGTGATAGTGAGCCACCATGTAGGCGCTGGCTATTAAACTGAAGTCTGTTGAAACAACCAGTAAGCTCTTGACTGATGAGCCACCTTTCCAACCAACCCTGGATTTTAAATGTGCTTTTATATTTAGTTGCACAGAACGTGATGGTACAGGCCTATAATCTCCCTTACCACAAGATTGAAGAAGCCACCTTGGGCTACAAAGCAAGAGCCTGTTTAAAAGGTGTGATGATGCATGCTTTTAGTTCCAGTACTTGGGAAGCAGAGGCAGAAGGATCTCTCTGAGTTTGAGGTCAGCCTTGTCTACATAGTTTCAGGACAGGGAAAGCTATATAGAAGAAAACTGTCTCAAAAAGGGGGGGGGGGTATTAAGACCAAATTAACTTGCTATGGAGCTGTAGAGGTGATGAGGAAAGTATTGAACATTCCTGTTAAGTCATTTTTCATCCGAACTAATCCAAACATTTGCTGCTTATTGGTTGGTAGCCAAAGAGACATCCGAGCAAGCCTGACACAAAGCTGTGCCGCATGCTTTTCTGTGAGCATGGGTCTTCAAAATATTTGGATAATGGGTATTGATGAAAAGACTGGCAGTTAACCCACCAGGTGGCGATTAGAGGCAATAAAAGCTGCAACTTCTGTGCATGCCAAAGACCAGCCTCTAATGTCCGTTTTCCTGAATTCTCTGTTAATGAGGCAGCCAATTGGCTGTTTTCATAGGGCCATCTGGAAGCCTAGAAGTGTCACAGAAGTTTGCAAGCCCTTTAGATGTCCACTTTGTGGACTTATCTACTGACAGGTGATGGCCTTCACTCCAGTGCATATAGTGAACAGTGGCGTTGGGTTTGACTCCTTCCAGCAGTCAGGCAGAAATGCCATTCAACTTCCTACACCTATGATCTACTTTAGTGGCCACTTGGCCTTCCTTGCCATTTGGTGCCAGCTGTTCCCCTCAAGTACCCTCCTCTCATCTGCTAGTTCCTAACAGATCTTGACCAACCTCGCTGTAACTTCTGTGAGCTCATTTGACAGGAGCTTCAGACAGTGTCAGCCTGTTTCTTTGTGAGAATCAGGACAAAATAAAAAATATATAGCATCCTTCTGGTGGTTAATCTCTACTTTTTCTGGTTTGAAGCAATTGTTAAACATGGAACAGAGGATCATAGTGTGAGAAGTTTGGAGTCTGATGTAAAGGCCAGCTTTGGACCTGTTAACTGCTTTGTCACATAGCTGCTATGAAGCCATGTGATAACAAACCCCTAAGAAAAATTCAGTCTGTGTTTCTTCTTGCAGTTAATCTTTTTTTTAATCTAGATGCCAGCCACAAACTAGTCTGCACAGCACATTGATGTGCTATAATGCTTGATGAGGGCAATTTACTTGTATAAAAGATCGTTGAAAACCTTTTCAGTAATAGAGTATGTCAAAGTGAATCGGTTCTGACAATTTTTACGTCAAAGGTACATCATAGAAGTGAGTTTCAAATAACATTTGATTACCCCCTTAAATAATTTGGGAGCATGTTTTTCACTGGCAGGAAAAAAACATTTTAAAGAATCTCATTTTTATTTTATCAGACTAATAGCAAGACTTGCTTGGTATGTCTGTAACTGTAAATAACACGGTGGTTTTCATTTGTGAGCCGTTGACTACCAAAAGCATCCCAGACTGGAGCAATGTTACTGAAGGATGCGGTCATTCAGAGGCAAGTGTGTCCTCCTACGCTACGTTTCCCAGGCACAACTTTTATATTTGGTGGGATGCTGCACCTGTGCTGGTGGGACTGGGGCCGTTGAGAGAGAATAGAGAGAATCCTACTCAAAAATCTTTTTCTTTGCTAAGGGACATGAGAGAGAGAGACACTGCATCCTGCAGTGAGGCGAATTCTGAAGAAAAAAAAAAGCACAAAAGTAGGCAGCCAGGTGGACAGGACAGCTCACATCAGGCTGCTGGTCCTGTGTCCTGGCACCGCGTGCGTCTGGGAGCTGTGAAATTTAATGCTAGAACAAGGTAGGGCGCGAAGCCCAGCCTCAGTGTTGAGCAGTGCTGCCCACATGGCAGTGCCAGGTCAAGAGTGTATTCTGCCAGGTGGGCGCAAGCCCCAGGGGCCCCAACACGTGTCCTGTCAGCATCTTATCTTTGCTTGGGTTCCTCCGAAGTTACCCGAGGTGCAGGCAAGAGGAGGGGCCTCGCCTAGGGCGTCTAAGTGATTGGCTGTCCGGGGCCCTTGGAGAGGGCGTGTGGTCCAGCCCTGGTGGAGAGGGGCGGAGCGGCCACTGTTCCTACCACTGCCGCCGCCAACACAGTCGCAGCCACCGCAGCCTCGACCACTGGGCAAGTGGTGCTGAGCAGCAGCTTCCCGGGTGCCCATGCCAGACAGGAACACCTTGCTGGGTTTGCTCCGTACCCTACCGGTGCCTGGCAGCCAAGCAGCAGCCACCACGACCGACCCTGTGCGTTGTGTCTCTCTGGACCTGAGCTTTCTGTGCGCGTTAAATCCCTCGGGCCCCTACCGACCCCTAGCCACTATGCCCCAGGCAACTGCTCTTGGCACCCTAATGCTATTGCTGCTGCTACCACTGCGCCGCGGTGCTGGAGTGCTTGGGGACAACTCGGATATTGCCTTGGACTACTGGGCCTTAGAAGGCGAGGAGGGCACAGAGCAGCTGCATTACCACGACCCCTGCAAAGCAGGTAGGTACCACCACTGTTCCTGTCTCCGGGCAAGTCGGGCAGAAGTTTTGCTTTTGAAATGCAAATGAGCTGTGGGCAAGGCCGGCCAGTCGGCTCCTGGAGATGTCCCGGGCTCCTGGGAGGAGAGGGGGGCAATGTCCAAGGGAAACTGCTTTAATACTCCTCCAAGTCCCGGACATCCAGGTCCCAGGTTAGCAGTGCAAATCGGGTGGCAACTGCAGGAGTGGTCCCAAAGGGAATCCTGGCGGATGCGGCAGGCAAAGCCTGTGTGGGGCACGGTGGGCTTGGATCGCCTGTCAACCACTCGGCACCCGCTGCTACCTACGGACACTGCAGGAGCTGAGCCTGGCTGAGTGCGTAGCTCCTGGCTCCAATGGAGTAGCTTGCTTCACCGGAGTTCACAGCAGTTGGAAGTTTTCCGCGAAGTTTCCCAAGGTCTGCAGTTACTCTTGGGAAGAGATTAGAAGACAAAAAAAGCTTCACAGGAGGCAGAAGAGTCGCCTAGGGAGGACGCCCACGACTTGAATCGCTCCAGCCTTTCTGGGCAGTTCCCTCCGCACTGAGATGGAAGTCAGCAGGTGCTCTAATTTCACAGCACCAGGGGCATCCGCCTTTGAGAGCAAACCTAGTCCCCTGCTCTACAGTTTCTGTTCCCCTCCAGCTACGAACCCTGCTTGGGATGTGTGGTGAGGAGTGGAAGGGAGTGATTTAGTACTCTAGTAGAGGTTCCTAAGTGTCTATCTCCGAAGGACCTAAACAGATCCGAGGTCAGGGGCTGGATGGGGCAGTTCCTAGCTGGGACCTGGGGAGGTGCTGGACTCACACTACCTTGAGGGCGTGCCTAGGTGGTGGTCAGCCGGTGAGTAGTGTTTTCCTTTGGCCATAGCCCCACCTGTTTTACTTGCTGGTGGGCAATGATGAGGGATAGAAGGCAAGAGAGAGGCCTTGAAGATACTCAGGGGGTCAGAGTGCGTCCTCTTGGCAAAGTGGCCCACCAGGTCTGGGCCAGTGCTTTATTCCCTCACTTCATAGAGACCTCTACCAGCCTCAGGTTTCCCATCTCTAAATGGAAGATGGATAGGAGGGCTCATGCGGGAATTCTTTTGCCAATGGAGTCAATGAGGCTGTCCTTATTTTTACTGTTACCGTGGTGGCTCTAGTGTTTCAGCTGGAGCCTCCTCATAGTGTGTGTTGTCTGGGAAAAATGAGGCTCCTAGGAAAGCCTCAAGAGTTCTTGAGACCAGAGGGTCCTGTGCAGGTTGAAGGCCAAGCTGGATGTGGGGGCAACCTGGTCTTACCACAGGGAAGACACCTGAAGATTCTACCTACATATAAGGCATGAGTTGGGAAGTAGAAAGGGTGATTTCTGGATAACTGAAAGTACCATGGCCTGACTATGATATCCAGCCAGGATGATCTTCTGAGAACAATTAGAATGGCGGCCTGGTCCTTAAAAAAAAAAAAAACAAAACAGCACTTAGGCTTGAGATAAGGTGGAGGTGAACAGGACCAACAGTCACATCTGTCACAGCCAGGACCCTGCCCAAGAGCAGCTGCCTCTGGGAGGTACTAGGGGCCACTGGTGCCAGGAGGGAGATTGGTTTGAGAAACAGGCTGGATACCTCCTATATGTAGGATGCTAGCCTGCATGCTACAGATCCAGAGAGAAAGATGCAGGTCTGACTATGAGTTCCCACCTAGTCTTAGCCTCCAGGGACAATCCTGAGGCAAGTTTGCCTATTGGCTGGCCAGCAGTTTTAGAGAAAATGCTGGGAACAAACACAGGAATGCCCTGACTGTTCATAGACAGGATGGAATGGGCAGGCAGGGCTGGAAGGTAGAGGAGCCTGAATGCGGTCCAGCTGCTTCAGGGCACACCCTGCAGCCATCCTTGGATCCTTCCAGGCCTCACACCCACCCCAGCCTCTCCCTGAACTAACCTGACACTAAGAGCAGCCAGAAGAGAGTGCCAGCAAGGGGACCTGCAGCAAGAATGCAACTCAGTCTGCCCACCATCCTGAGAATTCTGTCATGAAAGGAGCACCCCGACAGAAGGCCGGAAGGCGGGTGGCTCTTTGCTGAAGTCTTAGTGGAACAACAACTTCCCCACCAGGGGGAACTGTGTTTCCTGGTAGCATGTTTTAAGCTTAGCTTCAGAAACAGCCTTATCCCAGTGAAACCCTGAGCCCCTGGAAGCCACAGCCAGAAGGCCCACTCTTGGCCCCTGCTTCAGGGCTTTACATATAAAACATTTCCTACCTGTCCCTTCCCTGCTATGGGACTCCATTTCACTGAGCATCCATGATGCAGAGGGGAGAGTCCTGGTTCTATTCCCCACCTATCAGTGCACAAGTTCTGTCTCCTGGGCCTCAGTTTCTCCCCTGTAGAATAGACATATTGAATGTGTTAGGACTGTAAACTGACAGACCTGGGGAGCTTCTCACTTGTTAAACATTTTTAAGTTACATTTTCCTTCATTTATTTTGTATTCCAGTGGGCTGCATGCACTGGTGTGCCATGGGGCCCAGAGAATGGCTTTCAAAAGTTGTTTCTCTCCTACTGTGTGGTCCTGGGACTGAACTCAGGTGACAAGGCTCAGCAGCAGGTGCCTTTAGCTATTACCCCATCTTGCTAGCCAAGAAACCTCTCTCTTGATCTCTATCACTTGTCTTACTCTGAACCTAAAGACACTATGTAGGGACTTGTACTTGAGCCCCCTGCCTCATCCTCGCTCAGTGTTCAATGTTTCTGTGACCTGTTCCAGCCTGGCCATCGACACTGTATAAACTAGTAAGTGCTGCAACTGTTCTCAGTGTTATGTTTACCATTTCATCACGGCCTGTTTTCAGTTTCGACCACTTTATCATTAACAACCATTAACAACTTCCTCCTCGCCTGCCCTGTAAAAGCTGATGATTTGGGATGAGTACCTTGCTTTCTCTGTGTGTTCTTTGTGTCCTTGTTTGTGGACAGGAATGATCTCTGACAGATTAAAGTACATGGAATGATAGGTATGTTTATCATAGACTTTATAAACAGATGTCTAGAGATGTGTTGAAAGGACGTCTTCATTACTGAAGCTTTTGATGCCGTTTTAAACTGTCAAGTCTAAATTTACTAACAGTTGAGGCTACAAAGCGTGTGGTTACTAAGTCAGATGATGGGGGAGTGGGAACCCTCCTGGTATGCAGCTGGGGAGCAGCCATGGGCTTCTGGGCATAGTGGCTGTTGGTCCATGAGTCTATTACTGACATTTCCTCAGCCCCACCCACATAGCCAGGGACTGTACAATAAGTCAAAGACATCTCCTGCATCCCCACGCTGACAGTATTCCCCCTGTCTGCCTGCCCTCATCCACACTTCCCAAATTGAGTCAAGCCAAGGGCCTGGCTCCTCATTTCATCCCTGCCCCTGCTGTCTAAGTGGCCTTTAACACATGTTGTCACTTTCCTATGCGTCACTCTCCCTATCTGCAAAATGGAGGTGGGAGCAAAAAATCTTTTGCCTTGTAATGTAACCAGGAACCAGTTTCAGCTGGCTTCTTTAGGAGGCAGAGCTGTGTGTAGGCAAGGTATTTGGAGGGTGACCCCTGGCACAGTGGGGAGGGAGCAGGAAGTGTAAGGCAGGAAGGGAGGAATTAAATGAGGGGAGTGAGAGTCAGATAGCTGCTCTAGGTGGGGAGCTTTGGACCTCCAGGGGCTCTTAGAGGCTTCTAAGTACCTCCCAGAATTATCAGTTCAGAGAGTAGAAGACTAAAGTGTCCCCAAAGGCTGTAGTCCTTTGTTGTTTACTTCTGTATCCTGCTCTATTGTTGGAGAATTCACCCCTAACCTGTTATAGAACAACCTGACTGCCACATCATTACATCATTGTGTTCATTAGTGCTTTAGTGGATTAAGACAGATAGGGTGGTGTGTGTCTGTCAGCTAGAAAGACTTTCAGGATAGACAAGGGGCTGGAATCTACCTGATGCCTCCTCTACCCTTGTGTCTGTCCATAGTCTGTTGTCCATTGGATCTTTGGATAGAAATTTTCGGTTGCGTCCCCATGTGGCACTGTGGTCGGCTTCCTCACAGCACAGCAACTGAATTCTAGGTGAATCTAAGAGAACCACGTGGAGGTCTCCTCGTCCTTGATGACCACCTGGCAGCCTCTCATCCAGCATGATGGTGAGCCTCTGCCCCATTCCAGAGGCCAGAGTATGAGTCCCTTCCAGCAATGGGACAGCTGTAAAAATAATGCTAAAAAGCCTGTGGAATGGAGAGATCATTGCAGCTAGTTTTGCAAAAATGACCTGCTGCACTCTTGGGGCATTAACTGGATTTAGGGAAGGTTCTAAAGTAGAATAGGGAGACATGCAGTCGATACACACAGCTTCCCACAGCCTATTGGAGAGGATGGGACTCTGGTCACCAACGCTGCATGAAGCTTGGATGATGCAGACGTTCTCAAGACACCTTTGGACTTACTAGATTCAGGGGAACTGGCTGCCAGCCTGCTTACACCTGCTTACTGTTTAGCTAGAGGCTTGGCAAATGCAAAAGGCATCTGACAGCTGTGGACCTAAGTTCAAACATGATATGTGGAGTTGTTGGTCCTTGATGACTTAAGGCTTAGGAGCTAGAGTAAGGGTTGTGGTGTGACAAATAGTTTACTACTCAGTTTGGGGTATCCCTCCCTGGCTCCTGCCCATGATTTCAAATCTCACCCCTGTCTGGAATTTGGGGCCTCACTCTATCCTGTTGTTTGCTTCAAAATCTCTTATACAGCCCTGACTGTCCTGAAACTTGCTCTGTAGACCAGGCTGGCCTCTAATTCAGACATCCATCTGCCTCTGCTTCCCGAGTGCAGGGATTAAAAGTGTGTGCCAACACTGTCTGGTTTGGTTTACCAATGAGGTCTTTTTGAAGATTTGCCCAGAGACCTTTCTGGGAAAGCTGCTGTCAGCAGCCCTCCAGAACCTGAGGTGAGGCCAGAACATTCAACTTTGTGATACCTGGAGCTCAGTCTCTGTCCCTGGTACTCAGAGCTGGCTGTGGTGTTTGTCAGTATCTGCTGAGTGAGGGAGGTAGGAAGGAGCTAGCCTTAGGTGGGTTGGGTTCATGGCTGAAGGAACTGTGCTTTTGCTGTCAGTCTGGGCCTTACAGAAGCCCTTGCCAGAGAGCATCACGAGAGAAGGCAGGGGACAGTAGGGTCAAGTACTTTGTGGCAGGGCCAAGTGCCTTTGTTTCTAAGCAGAGCTGAGGCTCATGTGGGCTCTCCTGGAAGCTTGTCTTCCTGTCCCTTATGAGGCTCCTAAGGCTGCCCTGGTGAGAGCGGCTGGCATTATTACATCTTTATTTTCATCCTCTCCTGTCATAAGGTCCTTGCTGATGGGCAGATGGTTGATTTAATGGAATTAAATTTCTCTGAGGCATTGTATATTAAATGCCTTTCCAGTTTCTAGCATCTGGTCCACCTGTCTGCCCTTTTTCGAGGTGATGTATGAGGAAGTTACTTAACTTCCCTCATCCTGTTTTCTTGCTTGCAAAGAGCTGCTCCTCCAGCCTCCAGGGGCGCCACATGGACTAAATGATGCAGGGTTTTATCAGTTTCTAAGCCCCGTTTCTGGCACGAGGAGGTACTCAGTGATTGCCATTTGTGCCATCAGAGGACAGAGCGGGTGTTCATAAGTACTTCCAGAATGCATTTGTGGAAATGCTTGCAATAAGTAAGTGATTTATATTTGCATAATCAGGGTTGGGAATTCACTGTTGTTAAACAGTGTCTCAAAAGTAAATGAGACACTGCTCTTCCACAGGACCTGTGCAATGGTGACTCACAACCATCCAGAACTCCAGCTCAGGGGATCTGATGCCTCTTTTGGCCTTTGCGGGCACCAGGCATGCAAGAGGCGCACAGACATACATGTAGGCAAAATGACCATACACATCAAATAAAAAACAATTAATTAAAAAGTATGAAAACTATTTTTTAAAAAGTAGGTGAAGTGTGAGTTTCATGCCATGTTCATTATATTTCAATAAAGAGTAAACAAAGATTGAGAGTAGGATGTATGTCTGGGGAGGAGACTTGCTACTTGGCTTCTATGTAAGGGTCAGACAGTTGGCTCAGTGCTCAACTCTTGCACTTGCTCAGGCGAGCAGGTGGAGTAGATGTAGCATCAGATGCTAACTGGAACCTAGGCTCCCAACAATGCCAAGGCCTTTGCTGGCAGTGTCTGGGGAAGGGGAGGTGAAATCGGAAACCTGTCAGGCTCCTAGAGCGGCCTCTTGCAGACGGGGCCGCTCTAGGAGCCTGACCATAGCAGGAAACACCAGCCCATGGCACTCAGCCTCACCCCCAGGGGAGACATGCAGGGTGGTGGCTGCTCCTTCGCGTTTGGAGAAACTGAGTTCCAGGCTTGGACTTTCTGTTTGCATTGACACTCCTTTGACCTTCAGCACCCTCTCTGTGGACTGAGCCTACATTCAATAGACAGAAATGTGCACTGTGAAACATCAGAGGTAGGCTCTCAGGTCTTATGCCAATAGAACCCACCTCTTCCCCTTCACCACCATGGGCATCCTTTTTTTCCTCAGTTCAGCGCACGGGTCAGAGAGTGATGATACTGTGAATACTCCTAGACTTGCAGCATCCTGAATGGGTGGTCTCTGCACTGGCGTTAAAGATCTAAGAACTTGTTGGACCTTAGGACTGTCCCCTGCAGACTGACACCATGCTGGACATGGTCGGCTCAGAAGGATGATGCCTCTGGATGGGAGCCAAGTGGACACATCATTCTGTAGTTGTCTGTGCTCAGGATTGGTCCTCTGACCGCTACCTCTAGGATCCTCTCATGCAGTGCTCCACATCCACACTTTAGCCCAGTCTTTCTATTTCAGACTTTCCATTCTCTGTCACTTACCAACTGTGAGACTCCAAGAGTCCTTGGCTTTTAAAGACCCCATGTCCTCAAATGCATACTGTGGTTAACAGAAGTCCCTGTAAGTAGGCCATTGCTCTATGCAAGGAACCTGATAGAGTGCCTATCAAATAAGAGCACTCAGTAAATGTGAATGACTGTACAATCATGTGGCTCCTTAAGGACCTGTCACATCTCCAAGTGTGCTAAGTAAATCTGTTCATGTAATCACTGGTTTCCATTGCTGGGAGACAGCTGGGGCAAAGCAGGCATACCTGTACTGGAAAATGTCTGAGTTCAGAGTTAAAACCCCAAGAAGACCTGTCTTAGCTTGCTGGACAAATAAAACACTATATTAATATTGACTACATAGGGTTTCTAGACAGATTAGATGATTTCATATAGACAGAGCTCTTAGGAGAGTGTTTGGAACATGGAAGGCATTTACATCCAACAGGATTTACTTATGGCTTGTGCCATCCTTCAGTGGAAACCAGGAAGTTTTCTGAGTGGCAGGAAACCCAGTGGCTGGACATTTTAAGAGCTCTGTGTTTTCTTGTCATGCTGGTATGTGCAGCCCCTCTGTGTTTGAGGAGGTTTACCTCAAAACTACAAGTCAGCTGTGAATCTCCTGAGTCCACTGAAGGTGCTGAGCTGGGAGCTTGCCAGCAAGCCACCTAAGCAATCAGCTCCAAGTCTGGGGATAAACAACCGGACCTGGCTCCTCCCAGCCTCTCCAAAACTGTCTTCCAATGGCCTCCATCTTCAAAGAGCCTAGATACTAGTGAGGTTTGGTGTCCACAGAACATCTGACGGTGATGTGCATCCTACCCTAGAGACCTGGTCAAGCTGTCTAAGAAGAGGCTGTCACTTTGTGAATCCTCTGAGCATTGCTTCTCACCCCCACCGTGGTTCCAAGTGGAAGAGGGATGGCGCTAACTCCCCACGGCAGTTCTGACTTGGAGCTCCGGCCACAGCTTTTGTTTTAGAAAGTACCAGCTGCCGGTCTTCCGAATCGACTGGGAGATTCTTTGGAAGCTCATGGGGTATGACCTGGGCTTCTAGGGTCTTGCGGGTACTGCAGGCCATGGTCTCAGTGCTATTCAGGCAAGAACCTGGACTGGGGCATTTAACTTGTTAATGTACGGACAAGGATGTCAAGTCCCTGCCGAAACCCACCCCCTACCCACGGACAACAACCACCTCTATTCTGCTCAGTCTCAAGGTTGTCAGGATGCTACAGGCAAGCCCCTCTTCCCTGATTTTTTTCTACCTTTGCCCAGATCTTGACAAGGATGAGAGTACTGGTCCTGAGATATTCTTGGTTGCAAGGTGTTGGGAAGAATCAGTGAATAAATACAAGGTCTGAGCCATATCTCTTCTCTTTCCCCCATCCCCTTTCCAGAAGACTCAGGGGCAGAACATGGGTGTCAGGCAAGAGAGAAGGATCTAGCCATGTTCCCCCTGAAGAATGGAGATGGGCCAGCTTCCCAAGGAGACCCTTGCTTAGAGGAACTAAATAAAGAAACATTCTGTTGAAGGCACCATTCTTGGCATCAGGCAGCCCGTGGCTTCAGTCCGTGATGACCTTACTACCTGTGTGATTTGACCAGATTCCTTATCCTCCTAGAGTCTTGGTGTCCTCCTTTGAGAACTGAGAACGGCATTCCAGTCTACCATGACGGTTTGTCTGGAGGTTAAATGTGGCTGTTACTGTGCTGTGTGCTGTCCGTGGTAGCCCTTTTCTGTGGTTACATTATTGTTTTTCTCTTAAGAATTTCCTTATAGTGACAGACTGAGTTTCTTGGGTGTGCTTCTCTCTCCCTCTCAAGGCCACAGAGTTCTCTTGGGATCCACAGCAAGTGACAAGTGTTAATTTCCACTGCTTGTTGGCTCTTAATCGTGAAGTAAGGGGAGGGTGGCAGATTCTGATATGCGTAAGAGGTTTTCCTGGTACCCACTCAGCCGGCTCACAATCTCCTTTTGCCTGGATGCTAACCTAGCAACAGGAGCCCAGCTTTCCTGCTGATTGGTTAGCGACCTATCTATGATCACACCATCCTCCCAGCATGCCTGCCGATTGCCAATCAATATTCTGAGGCTCGCCTGCATGAGCACTCAAGGGTTGGTGTTCAGCCTGGGTCTGCCCGCTTCACCAGCTGGGGCACTCGGCTCCCTCTCCTCATGCTGCAGTTTGCCCACCATGCATCTCTTTCCTCCTGCGTGGGTTACTGTGGTGGTGGTGGGGAGCTGGTGTGAGTCCTTGAAGCCTGTTCCCACAGGAAGTATCCAGCTACCTGCTCTTTACCTCTCCTTCAGGTCCTGGCCAATTGTCCCCTCTGTCAAGCTAGCTCTACATTCTTTGCCTTTCCCAATTGGCTCAGAAGTGGTCACAGGTGCAGAGCCCACCCGGCTTTATCTGGAAACCTGGTGGCAAGCCATTCCTTTTCCTCATTTTTCAGTGTAGCCCAACCCAAGTCCTGCTAGCTGTGTCCGACTTTGAGCCATCTGCCTCATCCCATCGTCGGTGCAGCCCACTTGATCTAAGTTCCTCCCCCCCCACCCCCAGCCAGCTCCTTTTTGGCTTCCTATACTCCCCAGATCTGTTAAGCAAAATTGCAGGCAGAGTAGTCTTTTAAAGCTCACATCTGAGACCTTTGGCAGAATCAGACCCAGCTTAGGACTGTTCAGAACATCCCCAGGCACTTGGGATGGGAAAGGTTGGTAGTTCTCAGCCCTGGGTTACTGCCAGCTCTGCCCTGAACCCCTTCCCTCTCATCTGTCCCTCTCCCTTTGGGGAGGGTCTTCCTAGTAACCTCCCAGGGTTCTCCATGGAGCCTGGTTCCTTCTCTAAGACTCATCTTGCACATTTCTCCATGTTGCCTGCCCAGCCGCATATGATGATTGGGTTCTTTTTGTAGGTTGCTCATTGCCTTCATTTTTCCATATGGCCCATTTTCTAAGTAGATCTGGTTAGAGTTAATGGTGTACGGTGGCTTGATCAATGACTGTCCAGATGCCAGACAATAAGCTACTTGAGAGAGACACCAGGGCTACTCAGTTTCTTGTCACCAGGAGAGTGTCAGTGCTTGGTCAGTGTCAGCCCCTGGTGTCAGTAGTATTTGTCAAAAGAAAACCCAAGTAAATGGGATGCCATAAGAGTCCAAAACTTAGGACTCTTATGGGACAATTAAGAAAGGATTACTGGAGAAGGATGTGGTATCCAGAAGGATGGGTAGAATTTGGAGAAGCAGGCAGTGCATTGGAGAGAATCACACAAGCCTTGGGATGTGATGGAGCTGAGGCTTTACTCTGGCTTATTTTGGAGAACGATGGTGACAAGATTGAAATAAATGTGGAGAAAAGTGAATGTGAAGCTGAGGCAGTTAAAGTGTATCTTAGGGAGATGGAAAGCTATTTGGTTGCTTTTGAATAGAAGATTGCTCAGATGAAGACACACAATGCTTAGGAGCTGCAGAAGCCAAAAGCACCCGACCAGGACAGCTGAGCCTGGGAGATGAGGACCATTCTATCCTGGGATGGGAAGGGAGAGGAGGTGGGACAAGGTCGCACCCTGCTGGGAGGGCCCTGAGCTGCAGCATGGTGAGGTCATGGAGATGTGTTCAGCAAATGCTGTGGCTTGGGATGGGGATGGGATATCGTGCTTTAACAGAAACCGTTTTTCTGGGTTACACGTCATGGTAGAACACTTAGGCGTTACACATAAGAAAGACTGAAAATGACCAATCATCCTACTTCCCCGATGTCACTGCTGTTAACATGGGGTGTGTGCTTCCAGACTCTGCCTTTGCCTGTACCTGGAGCCCCCCTTTCCTGAATATACTGTGCAGCTCTCAACCTTCTAGTCCATGTCTTAGTGCCACGAATCTCTTTCTAAGGTAGTGAAGGTGCTTATGTAACAAGCAGACTCACGCAGCACCAGCCTGAGTTGTTTTGCTCGTGGTTGCATAGATACACCAATCATCTGCTTAACAAGCCCTCTTTGTAAGACGTACAGATCATTTTTATTTTTTTTAAGCAATGATGCTGGAGTCATACTTGTGTCTGAATATTTATTTACTGTAGGTTGGGGAGTGAGCCCAGGCAGGCCTTGAACATGTCACAGAAACACTCTACCCATGACTCAGGATGTTATTTAGAGACGAGGTATCACTGAGTTGCCTGTGCTGGCCTTGAACTTCCTGTGTAGCCCAAACTGATCTGGAACTTATTATCCTTCTGCCTCAGCTCCCCAAGTAGCTAGGATCATGCATGTATACTACCACTTAGCTAACGAGATCTTTATACACATCTTTATTTCTTTATACTAAATTCTTAAAAATAGAGTTGCTGGACTATAGGTGCTCTTGGAGTTTGGACTGAGGCCATAGCTCAGTGGTGAAAACATGCCTAGTACACCTGAGGCTCCGGGTACAATCCCTAGCAGAGCCAAAGGAAAACAAATCAAATACACAGTCACTTCTTTTTTTTTTTTCTCTCTTCCATGCATTCCCATGAAGACTGATACTGTATATTCTAGCTTTCAAAGATCAGTGCTGACTTGAGAAAAGCATTTTGCTCTTTTTTTTTTCAGTTATAATTTAATTTGCATTTCTTTTCCAAATGGTTCTGAACACCTAAAAATGCCTTTAACACTGAGTGAGCTCTCTTAAATAGTAAGAATATCAACTGTTTTCTGTCATATTTGCCACAGGTAAGTTTTGGATCTATCTATCTATCTATCTATCTATCTATCTATCTATCTATCTATCTATCTATCTATAAAGCAGGAAAGGCATTACCTACTATACCATTGTTTCTGCCCCGTACTGCCCATGACTGTATTAGTCAAGATTAAGTGGCTGCTTACTGACCCAAGTTAATTCATTATGTTTATCATAGTGCAGGTGAGAGACTGAACCCACACCAGGCATTTATTTGGCAACTAGTACATTTAGTGTGCACAATTGTTAACCTGCAGAGGGAATGAGAGAAGGAAGAGGGAACCTGGAAAAAAGCAGGGATGCTGGGTGTAAGAAGCAACTGCTAGTCTCAGCATCTGCTTTGATACCCTGCAGGGTAGAGACTTTGATGCTGAGACCTATAGCCAAACTTTGGGCAGAGTACAGGGAATCTTATGAAAGAAGTGGGAAATAGTAAGACCTGGAGAGGACAGGAGCTCCACAAGAAGAGCAACAGAACCAAAAAATCTGGGCACAGGGGTCTTTGCTAAGAGTGATACTCCAACCAAGGACCATTCATGGAGATAACCTAGAACCCCTGCACAGATGTAGCCCATGGCAGTTCGGTGTCCAAGTAGGTGCCATGGTAATGGGAACAGGGATTGTCTCTGACATGAACTGATTGGCCTGCTCTTTAATCACCTCCCCCTGAGGAGGGAGCAGCCTTACCAGGCCACAGAGGAAGACAATGCAGCCACTCCTGATGAGACCTGATAGACTGGGATCAGAAGAAAGGGGAGGAGGACTTCCCCTATCAGTGGACTGGGGGAGGGGTACGGGTAGAAAAGAGGGAAGGAGGATGGGTTTGGGAGGGGAGGAAGCTACAGGTGGGATACAAAGTGAATAAACTGTAATTAATAAAATAAAAAAGAAGGAACTGCTGGGAAAGGCTCCCCACTCCCATCCCTCAGGCTGAAATTCGAACTTCTTAGGAGACAGTGTGTCTGTCGACATTGGAGGCTGAAGTTCAGGGAGCTGCTCTGGCCCCTGGTCTTCAGGGCTTAGGCTCCAAGACCTCCAGTGAATGACTGAAGCCACGGAACGTACAGAATCTGGCCTATACTTTTCTGTCATACGCCATGTCCCACACTACTGAAGCTGGAGGTCTGGGCTGTGGCTGCCATCTTGGACTATGAAGACAAGGGCCCCTCCCAGGGAAAGCAAGCAGGAAGATGGAAGAGTTTCACTCCTGGAGCATATCCAGGATGGAGCTTCCATGAGTCTAGACCACAGACTCCAGATTCTGATGTGACGAAGTCCAGCTCTTTCCAGCTGTGGACACGCATTGCCTGTCAGTCCCACTCCTCCCTGTTTCCTCACATTCTGCTGCCCTGGACCTGGGAGATGTAAAAATCCCCCTTTACCTTCTGTCACATGGAGAAAGAGCCCTGGGTGACACTGCCTAACAGAGGAAGGACCTTTGCTCGATGGTTCTGGTGGTCTTCTCTCTCTTTGCCCCTGCTGCCAGCCGCATTCAGGAGAACCACTGGCACCAGCCATCCGAGGTCTTCCAGTCTGCACTGGGAAGTTCCATGCCAGCAGGCCTTCTCCTGCAGTACAGCTGCCCACTTCTCCAAACCCTCACTTACCCACAGTCTACTGAAGTTGAAAAGAAATTACATGGAAAGTTCCAGAAAGGGCTGATTAGAGTTTCAAAATGCACGCTGTTCTTAATAGTATGATAAAATTGTGCACCGCAGTGTCCTGTCTGTCCTATTTGGCACATGAGTCTTTATTCATCATGTACATGCTGTACACACTACTTAGTGGCCATCTCAGTCATTAGATCCACAGCTGCAGCACATCACAGTGTCTGTGTTTCAGTTGTCCATATCTTCCTTGACCATAGTTAACGGACAGGCTCAAACATGGTGGTGAGAAGGAGGCTCTGAGGCATGAAACATGGGAGAGGCAGGGAAAAGAAAATTATGTAAAGAACACAAGAAGAGGCTTCCCATTTGCCATGTGTCATCTCATTGGCTGGAACTTAGTCACATGGCCACAGGTAGCTACCTGGGAATCTGGAAGTTTTATTGTCAAGAACATTTGAACTCAAGACTGAGGTTCTTTTCTTGCAGAAGCAGGAAACCACACGTGCACACACACACAGAGAAACAAACCTGGTAAAACCAAAAACAGCCTCTGCTACAGTCAGCCACACATGCTGGGCCTTTACGCAGAAGGTTCAGTCAAGATAACAGGTTATAGGCAATTGTTATCCAGCTGTACCGTCAAACCTGACAGAAATGTTGGAGCTGGGAGGAACCCTTGGTGGTCCCTATTCTAAATGCTTCATTTTCCCAGTGAAACCCCTGTGGAGTGGAGAGGCGGTATCTATAGGGAGCTAGGCCCCAGGCCTCCTCTTCTCTCCACCTAGTATATCTTTCCATTCTGCTCACTGCTTAGGTCTCCAGTGGCCTTCAGCTTTGGAATGAGTCATGCGCAATTGCTCATGTAATTTATGGCTGTATGAAAGATCATTCCGCAGTGGAGAGATTAGGGCTTACGAAATGTGCCTGGTCCTGTAGTCAAACACGCATGATGTACAATTAACATCCAAGACGCCCTTGGCTTTTAGGACGTAAACGGCATCTTCCTTGCTGTTGTTGAGTGGAGTCAACTGTGGGCTTCTGTTGCGGGAGGTTGCAGGTGTACGTACGATGGCAAACAATTATATCCCGTTGCAGTCTAGCAATGAGGGGCGTCATTCAGGTCAAAGGAGTTGTTTCGCCTCTCATCTTCTTTCTTAGCTGCAGAAATAAGCAAGAGCTTTTCTCACCACAGCTACGTGAGTGAGGATGTCCTGCAGGAAATAGGATCATTATGAATGTTTTATATTAACGAAAGAGCTAGTTAAAGACACAAAGCGAAGGGAGTGAGGTCCCCAGACACAAGCCAGCTCTCTCTGTGGTGAAGAATCAGGGAGGAAGCAGTGTTACTGGCCTCAGAACTGCTAGGAGGGGAGGTGGATGCGTGAGATACCAGGCCTGGAGCACCACGGTAGGGAAGAAATACCTAGACCTCCTCTCCCTCTTTGCCCTGTGCTGTCTGCCAGTGTTTCTTCCTGGTTGAAAGCCACCACAGTGAAAATGGGCAGAGGAACCAGGAGATGCAGGCTCAGGAGCAGGCCTTCTGGGTAAAGGGACCATGGTATGTTTAACACATTAACCATTTGCACATAGAGAAAGCGTAGTCATGTGCAGTGCCCCAATGCTAGTGGCAGACGCTGCTAACTGAGCAGCATCTAAGAAGTTGCCAGCCAGGTGGAGAAGGCTCGTCAGATGAAGCTTATTGGAGCTTTAAAGCTTAGGTGACCTTGAGGCGAAGACAGGCCCACCCACACCAATCTGCTGCGTAGGGTTTATGGTTCCAGTTTGTGGACAGGTGTTTTTGATTCCAGTGAGTCAAGCCATGGTGTGGCCACTGAAGCATCTGTGTGACTGTACAGTGATCTAGGTGAAGAGTCAGGCACCTACCTCGGGCAAGGTGGCCACCAGCGCACGTCCCAGCCAGACCCTCTTGGCTCTCATCTGCCATGAGATGCCAACAGCTTCAAGAGCTATTCTATAGGATCCTGGTGTGTAGGGCATTCTCCCAGGTCCTGGCTGACCGAGGAGTCTGGATCCTACAGGGTCTCTGATGTGTGTACTCTTGAGTCAGGTTTTAGGGGGTAGTGACTAGATCATCCTGAACTGGAAGAAATAGTTAATGGGCTTTGGTGCAGTAGAGCGTAGGGATGACAAGTGTACGCTTGTACTCTATTTCTCAGCATTGGGCCTACGTGGCTCTGGCTCTGTGCTAAGATGGATTAAGAGGCCATGTTCAGACTTGACGGATGGAAAGTTGAGATCAGTGAGGGACACCTGTCCTGATTGAGAACAAATCAGAAGAGGTCCAGGTGCATCTCCTACTTGTCATTCCTCATAGGAAGAAGGGCATGATGGGAGTTGGTGCCTAGATATGATGCTTTGCCTCCCTGGTTTCTGTCAGTGGAGAATAAGTACATTGTTTCGATGGCTTTTACATTTTTGCCATTCTAGAAATTCCTGGATCCAAACTTAGTTTTTTTTTTAAAGACTTCAATATAAAACTCACAATGAATCTGTTTTGCCCAATTAAAATATTTACTCTTTCCCACTCCTCTCTGCCATATGCTCAAATAGCTCAGCCATCTATGCCCCAAGAAGGCCATTTCCCCAGGAGCAGCTGTGCCCTCTGCAGACAGGAGGCTTCCCATGCTAAACAGACCCTGCCCTTTAATCTGCACCCAAAGATCCAGGCGGCACAATTCACACTTGCCTGCTTCCTCTCCGGCCTCGAAAGCCAAACCTCTCCCCACCCACTTGCTGCCGAGTGCGCCTGAATGCAGAGTCCTGAAATTTAGGGTCATGGTTTCAAAGTTCATGGTCCTGAGAATAAACAAAAAAACTATTGTGGTTGCATAGAGCTGTGGACCCCATTAACACTGTCCCATGAATATGTATAGCTGGGAATTACAAAAGAACATAGAGGCCATATTGTATTCCCTAGAGCTTTGCCTTCCATGGGGTCCTTTTCTCTGTGGGTCACTTTAATGTAAGCTTTGCCGATTTAGTTGCACACTTTAAGCCGATTAACTTTTTACTAAAAAAAAAAAACAAAAAACAACAAAAACCAAAAAAAAAACCTCCCTGTTTGTTTGTACATACACTCCCCTGACAAAGATTCACACAAAACTGCTTCAAACCTGGTAAATCCCTCTGCTGGAAACTCACAGAACTAAAAGCATCTCTGAGTAAGATTTCCCTGTAACTCTCCTGCCTCTGGCCCCTTAACCCCACCTCTGCATCCAAGTTTCCTGAGAGGAATGGCAGTAGCTTGAATCCTCCATATTTAGTTCCTACAGTAACCTAGCCTTACCCTCAGGCGCACATCTGAAAGAGTGCTAAGCCAGGTGCCTAGTTGCTTGAGCTGCTACAGGGAGGCCACAGGCAGATCTCAGTGTATCTCTAAAAGACCTTGGAGACCAAACAATTGATCTGGGGGTCCCTAGAGACCATTAGTTCCCAGACTTTAGTGTGAATCAGAATAGCGTGTGACAGAGTCTGTGTTTAAATGTGTGTTCCTGGGCTCTGTCCCTGGAGCTGTTGATTTCATGGCTTTGGTTGAGACCTGGAGTTCTGTACATCAACATCCTTCTTAGATGCTCAGTGCAAGTGGATTGTGGGCCAGACCTCCAGCAGCTTGGAGCTGTTCAGCTGTCTCACGTCCTGGTAAAGAGATGCGAATGCAGGGAAATGTTGCTTGTATGGGATCATGAATAGCTTCCTGTGCAAGCTCTGGACAGTGTAGGCACCCTGAGCTGTAGCCCCATAGTGTGAGATCTGTGGGTAGGCAGGAAGGGGATTGAAAAGTCCCCAAGCTCTAAGTGAAGATGAGAGAATCAGGAAATGCTGGTTGGGAGAGGAGAGGGTAGGAGAGGTCACTGTTGAAGGGTTCCTCCACGCAGAGGCCAGGTTTCCTGGGGTTTGGAGAGAGCCCCCTGGGTGCGGCATGCGGCCAAGAGGCTCTGGGAAGGCTAGGGGCTGGCAGGTCTAAGCTGTTTGGGAGCTAGTGAGGCGTAGCTTGTTAAGGGGGGCTGGCGCTGACAGCAGCATTGGAGGGGGTCTCCCTCCGCCTAGCTGGGCCACTGCCTGGCTCACAGACTCCCAGCTCTGTGGATCTGGCATCCTGAGTCAGGCACCTGGTTTCATTAAACATTACCAGAATCCCAGTGTCTTCAAGACTCATAGGAACTCTAGTGGAGAGGGTTGTGAGGGACCCCCAGGGCCACCTTCCGGCACTCCATCCCCTCTAAGCACCTGCCCGGCTGTCCAGTCTTCGCCATGCCAGGTGCTCATCTGAAATAGAGCACTTCCTGCTGAGCCCACCCAGAATCCTAGTGCCAGAAGCTGAGCCCATGTGGGAACAGAACTGAGCTCAAATACGAAATTGGAGCCAAAGGTCAGATTTCTCACTAATATCCTCCATAGGTTGCACACAACCTCCCTCAGGACAGTGAGATTCATTCTATTTTTCATTTGTGGAACAGTTCCGTAGGTCAGGGCCAGGCACCATGCTAGGAAGGATGTGTGCATGGGAGGGGTGTCAAACTACGATGTGCTGTACCAAAATGTGGGACTCCTCAGGACCTCTGCATGCCGGCTTCTCTCCCAGCCCTGGATCTCTCTTCCTTCTCTGCCCTTGTTCAACCTCTCAGTTCCTGTGACCTCATGCCTTGCCATCTTCAGGAATCCACGTGGCCCTGTCCCACAATGCAGTTAGCTTTCCTTCCTTCGCTGGGGCCACCTGTTCCTGCCCTGACAGAGCTTTGCCATTTATCACCTCTTTGCACATGTCATTCCTTTGGCCAGCAGGCTTTTAGCTGTGCCACCCTCTGCTTATTTTATATTCTAATGCCTAAGAGGCACGCTTTGATGCACTGCGTGGGAGCTAAGGAGCCACGCCTTAGCAAATGTGGCCGCTGATGGCATCAGCGTGGAAGGAGGTCTCCCTCTACCTGACTGGGGACAGAGAAAGGGAGTGTTACTGTGGATGGAAAAGAACAGGCAGGGTGAGGTGTTCTGCTGGGCACGCTCTGGGAGGGAGGAGGCTGGGCAGGAGCCTGTCCCAGCAACACTCACACTGTGGGCCTTCCTCCTTTACAGCTACCAGGGGCAGGCGCACATGAGAGCCGCAGGAAAGAATACAATTTAGGAGCTGTGATGCTATGCACATGCCAACAGAGGGGTGGGAGCTGGAGCTTTGCACACCTCCTCTAACTCCACCATCAGTGGGAGCACGCCACCTGCTAAGTCCTATTACAGAGTTTGTCTTTAGGGCTGGTGAAAGGGCTCAGTGGATACAAGGGCTTGCTGTGAACCCTGACAACCTGAGTTCAATTCCCGGAGCCCACATAAAGATGGGAGGAGGGAAACTGATTCCACAAAGCTGTCCTCTGACCTTCACATGCCTCCCCATCATATACACATGGACAATGACAATAAGTAAAACAAACCTAAGCGTTTTTGGAAGAAAGCATACATTTAAGATCAGTCTCTTTTTTATACATTTTCTACATTTCACATGTACTAGCTTTAAAGTTATATTTGAGGAAGAGAGGGATTAAAAGAAAAATCTGATGTTTTTCCTCTGACCTCTGTGCATATATACCTACCTGTGCATGCACATCTCCCATACACATGCACACATGTACACAAACTGCACTTATACCACAAATGCATGTGTGTACTGAATTTACACCATATATGCACACACAAGTTTCTTTTGACCACTTTATGAAGACTTCCTCCCTCCCCCCATCCTTTTTTTAATTTTTGGAGGCAAGGTCTCTCTTCATAATCTAGGCTGAACTCATAACATAGCCTCAGGCTAGCCTTGAACTCATGGAGGTCCTTCTTTCCCAGCCTCCTGAGTACGAGGGTTACAGTACGAGCCCTATGCTCAGTTCAAGGTTTCTACTTTTTATTTCTGAGAACATTCTTATTGTAGACCATTCATCTGATCATTCTCCCCAAATGCCATTTATTTTATGAGGCAGGGTATCATAACTGAGCAGTACCCCCTGTTGATAACTCCTTGGATTGCAGGGGGGAGCTTTAGTGAGGTCAGCCATCGAGAGAAGAGGGCAAAGGGCATTTTCATGGAAATGCATTGGAGAGTTTTTCTATGACTGCATTTTCAAGTTCTACATCTCACAGAGATTATCCAGTTCGATTTCTTCATTACAACCATGAAAGACACAACAGAAATGATAGGGAGCCTGTGACTTCAGAGTCATAGGTGCTGGGGACAATCTCTTGTTGCAATTACCAGTGCTTTTCAGAGTTTAGTGTGTATATAATTTACTCAAGGGGTCTTTCAAGCATGTAAGTCTTTCTTACCAAGTCCAGGATGGCCTCCGAGGTTATGTATTTCTGTCAAGCTCCAAGATGCTGCCAATGCCCCTGGTCCATGGATAATGGTCTGACTCACCAGCAGTTGGCAGCAGAAGAGGTAATGGGCATGCCTGGAGCCTTTTCCCATAGAAGGCTTCCATTGGTTACACTCTGACTTTTAGTAATATTTTGGTAGCTTATACCTACATGTTTTATTTTGCTTTTTAGATTTGTACTTTTCCCTTGGCATCTGCGGGGACTGATTCCAGGCTCACCATAGATACTGACACTCACAGATGCTCAGGTCTCTGTGTGAAATGGTGTCATGCTTGGCATGTAGCAGTATGCACTTCATCCCATATAATTCCTGACGTGACGTAAATGCTTTATAAATAATTCTACTGTTATTGCTTAGGGTATTATGAGAAGAAAACCATCTGTAATGTTTAGTATAGACATTGTTTTTTTTTTTTTTTTAAGTAGCTTTTATCCATGGTTGGTTGAATCCAGGTGTAGAACCACTGACACAGAGGACTGACTATAGACTTAGAACTCTAAGTCTTGTTGAAATCACTATTGCTTTAATGTTTTCATTACAGTTATTTTCATAAAACTGTTTTGATTTCTCTTAGTTTCACTCTATCATATAAGTAATTGAGGCTCTTCATATTTGTTTATAATTTGCTCTACAACACAAGAACTGAGCAGTTATTACTCTATCTTTAGCCCTTTAGGCTGATTTGGTTTCCTTCCAGCATACATCCCATGATTCTTGCATTTCACAGCTCACCGGTTCCAGCTCCTCCCTTCTCATCTTCCCCTGGCTGAAGCCCCTATCTCCTCCCCTGGCTGGCAGGAAGTCCAGCCCTATTCTCTCCCCTGCTCAGTGATTGGCTGTAAGCTACTTTATTGACATAGCAGAGGACCATGGGGGAGCAGAGCTTATACAACATTAAGACAAAAGAGTCTCAGAGCAAGGTTTGCAACCATATTGGGGGGGGGGGCGGGGTACAGAAATCAACATTTGAGTTATACAGTAACCTTATACCTACATGTTTTATTTGTTTGAATTTAATTTGTGTTGTGTGGAATTCAGTTTAAAGTCAACTTGAGTTTTCCTTAGTTAGCTAAGTCATTTGTTTCAACGTAATCATCAAAGAGTCTCTCTTACTTTCCGCAAATCTGTGAGATTTCATTTTTTTTTTTCAGAGAATTTTCTTACATAATCTAAACCATTCCGTATGACAGGATTGTGGCAGTTTTATCATAGTCACATTTACCTATGTGACTGTTCTCACGTAATTATAGGGGTGAACTGTTACATAATTCTGTCATTGTTTTTTAAATGTGGTTTTTGAAGTATGTAAGCCTTTATCATTCATGAATATAGTACATTTCTCCTTCAGTGTTACCCAATTTTATAGTTTTTAAATTTTTTAAATTGTTGTGATTTTATTTGTGTGTATGTGTGGTGTGTCCCGTTGTACACGCGTGAGGCTGAGAGAGAAACTTCTGGGAGCTGACTTTTTCCTTCCAGTGCGGGTCTTGGGATTGAACTCAGGTCACCCAGCTTAACAGCCGCGCTTTAATGAACATGCTGTCTTGCTCGCCTCGCTTTATACTTTTAGCACTTATAGTCTGTATTTCCTGTTCCATGCTTCCTATTAAACATATTCCAAGGCATCTGATTCTTTTTGTTCTTCTAAAAAATTGTACGTATATGTCATTGTTTCTGTTATATTACATCCAACTTTATATTTATGGCATAGTCACTAGCCACAGGCAACAATTTAAGTTTAAATTAATTAAAGCAAAAGAAGATTTAAAATACAGTTTTTCCTTCATATTAACCACATCAGAAATATCCTGGAACCACAGAAAGTTAGTGAGTACCACAATCAAGCACAGTTATGGAACCCCTTTAAATGGGGCTAGAAGCTTCTGTCATACAGCAGTCTGCTGCGTTATTGTAGACACATTAACTTTGAACAAGTTATTTCAACTTATCTCTTAGATTTTCCAAGAAAGCAGTTGTATTTGATCAAACCTGATTTTTTGTTTGTTTTCTGAAACACTATTAGATCATCTTCCTATCAGTGAAAGCAGAGTTGGCAAATACAAGTCGTTCCGACTTGTGACCATGGCGGTCATCAGTAATTGATCACAGCACTTCTGCTTTTTCTTGGGTTAGTGACACCTTCCTCTTTAGTGCCCTGCTCTTCTCCGTGGAGACGCAGTAGTAACTACAGTGGGTTGAAGAGAGGAAACAAAGCCCCTCCCCATGGTTTGAAGAACACATTGTGTGGGAGTTCGGGGTTGCTAAATCTCCACTGAACACATGTCTGAACACCAAATGATGCAGGGGTGTGGTCAGGCAGCTTCTTGGACTGTCTTGGGTGGCACACCCATGGGATCAGTGCTGGAGGTCTCGGGATGGAAGCTGTAGGACAGGAAGGCAGAGTTTGGGATCCAGATTCTATCACAGGAAGCGTGTAGAGGCCACCGGGAGGGAAGGAAGCATGATTGGCTGTGGCAAGGTCTGCCTGGGCCCTGAGCTGGTATGGAAATCATTGTCTGAACACCAGATCTGCCCATTGTGTGATGCTTCCAAGCCAGCCTCGGACGCTCTTGTGGCTGATGTGGGTAAGGTCTGTCCCGGGCTGGACATTTGTGAAGGGCGAGGTTCCAAGCAGTGGAGGTGAAGCACGTCCCATCATTAGAAATATCAGAGTTTAACTGTACACGGTACCTCATTACTCATGTAGACGTTGCTGAGGATCTTGAGGTCTGCCAGGACAGACATATCTTGTTGTATTTACTCAGTGGGTCCAGGTGCCGGCTCTGTGCTTAACACATGTTCCCGTCATCTCACCTGCTGCTCACAGCAACCCTGGAAGGAAGTAACGTCACTGTTGTGTGACAGGTGTCTCACAGGCAGCATCTCTGTGATTCTGTTCCGTCCTTTGTGGCCCCTGGCTTGGCTTTTCTTAGTGTGGGAAATGGTTTCTGACAGGTGAAATGTGTCTGCATAATCCCAGAGCCTGTCTTCAGGGCATTTGGAGTCTTGCAAAGTAGGGGAGGCTGGACAGATCTGGCAGCTGAGGGGCTGTGAGGTGGAGGGATGCGGCTGGAGTCAGCTCTTGCTGGCCGAGACCCTGAGTGCGTGACTTTCCTTGCTGAGGCTTGCTTTTCTGCCTTAGAAGATAGTACAGAACCAATATGGGAATATCAGTATGAGAAAGGGGGGAAATGGACACACAGACTGAATCCATTGATAGTTGTAAAGTATAAAAACTCTGATCCGCAGCCTCATCTGCCTGAAGCCTGGCAGGTACAGGTACAGTATCTGCTGGGTGAGTGGATAACACAGATTAATCCTATAGCAACACGGAAAGGGGTGTGTCAGGAAGGGGTGTGTCTGGGTGGAAGGGGAATTCACCAGAGGAGATGTGGGAGTTGTGCTGGCAGGGGTCTTCAGGATAGAGGGTGAAGAGGGGAAAAGCAGGGGCCAGGGGAAACTCAGTGAACATCAGCGTGGCTCCGTGGTTCGCAGAGTGGTTACCTTGCCCAATCCTGTGCTTGCTGTCAGCAAACCTCATCCTGATTATTTTCTCACACAACTCTGAAATCCAGTTACAACTGGATCCCCAGATGAGAAAGCCAAAACTGAAACAGGTCAAATGATTCGTCAGACAGCACCACGAAGGTTCACCTGGTGGGAAAGAACGGCTTACCTCATCGTCAGAGTGCAAAGAAAGAGGGAGGAGGGATCTGGGTCCCTGCTCCCACTCGCGTGGCCTATCTAGGTCCACACCATTAATACACAGGCCTAGGGGGACATGTCTCCAAAGCAGAATTACACTGCATCCTGATAAGCTCGAGATCCCAGGTGCTGGACTGTCTAGAAAGTTGCTTGTGCTTAGAGAAGGAACATGTGTAGCATTTGTTCACAGGGAATGGTAGCAGATATCATGAGTGATAGGGTAAATGATGGCAATTGTGCTTTTTCATCTATATCCTGGGGACAGAAGAAGAAAGAAACAGCTGTCTGTTTTATTGCCCATAGCTGCCTGGAGCTTGGGTAAGATGGATGTTGAAAGGCCAGGGCTCTGGGTTCCCATGGTGGTTGGCCCAGATACTACAGCTTTAATATGGCCATCACTGAGACTCCAGGAGAGAGTTGATTGGCAGGCCTGTCTTTCCCTTGCTCCCTGCGTCTGATGACTTCCGGAGGTTTTTAAAGCAAATCCCTTCTTTTGACCTGCAGCCTTAGTTGACCCTCTGTGCTTTCTCTTGCTAGCTGTCTTCTGGGGAGACATCGCCCTGGATGAGGATGACCTGAAGTTATTTCACATCGACAAGGCTGAAGACGGGACCAAGCCATCCGTAGACAAAGAGGGACATGACACTGGCAAGTATTGGCTCCCTGAACTGCTGGGGTGTCAGTGGACCACTGGAGGGCTTGACTAGGAATCTCTGATCTTTAGGCCCTGTGTGAAAAACCTGGAGACACCACCTCCTCTGATGGAGGCATCTAGGACCTTAATCTCTCTCTCCCTGTGTGCATGCGTGTATGTCACACATATTTGCTCACACTTGTGGATGTGTGCACACGTGTGTGTGTGTGTGTGTGTGTGTGTGTGTGTGCAGGTCAGAAGTCAACGTCAGGTGTCCCCCTAGCTCCTTCTCTAAAGGTATAGTCTCTCACTGAACCTGGGGCCCCTCAGTTTGGCTGGGCTGGCTGGCCAATGAGCTTTTGGGATTCTCCTCTTCCTGGACCTTGCCTGCAGCATTGCATGTAGAGATGTGTGCTACATTTAATGTGAATGTGGCACATTCAAAGTCTGGTCCTCATGGTGTCTGTTCTAGCCCAACTTAACTGATCCTTCTAAGAAAATCTGCAGTTGCTTCTATGGGAGGGTTCATCCTAGAGCCCGATGTTGGTTCTCATGACTTTGGCATGAGGTTTTTGTTTGTCCCAGACTGGAAAGAATTGCTAAATGGGCTGGATTTAAATGATGCCTGACAACACTGTCAATGATAATGGCTAGGCTAAAATGAGATGTTTGCCCATGGGGAATTGTGTGTTTATTTGATTGACAACCAGGCAAGTCCTTATGTTGTCTGGGGCAGGAGACCCACCCAGTCTTCACTCTGGCTATTTTCTCTCTTCCCTGGCTGCCAGCCTTGAGATGAAGAGTAGTGAGGCTGGTCCTGTGGGTGCTCCTTACCTCCCTGCACACTGGTCCCAGTGGCTTTAGCTGTGTAACCAACCTCCTGCTCCTTAGAAGCGGTGTAGGGGACCGAGTGTGGGGTTGGGTCTCCTCATGTGGCAGGTGGTAACTTGTCATTTGATGACTGAGTCTCACAGCAGCCTGTTATCTGTAAACCTTTTCCTCATATATCCTTTTTTCTGTTGAAACTATTGAAGCTTCACCCTGGGTCAAGTTCAGTGCTGGTGAGAGAAAAAGAAAACAAGAGTGGGGTCTGTATGGAACAGAGGTAAGGTGTGGTCCCTAGAGGATGGCCCTTTGGGTAGATTTCAATAGGATCTGCATCTGGAGAGAATGGCTAGGGCAGATGGCAAGCAAGTCCTTTACTGTCTGCCTGAGTGGGCTTGGGCTTTACCTGTGGCCAACAGAAGCCCTTCCCCAAGGGTCTCAAGAAGGCTTGCTCATTGTAGACTTGGCCATTCATTGGTGGAGAGGCCCAACCCTTTACTCCCCATAGCCCATCAGTTGTTCTGAGGGTGCCTCATCCTGGCTGAGGATACTAACAACTGGCCACATTGATTGCAGTGGTGATGGCATGGGCGTGTCCATGATGATGTACTTGGTGATATCAGGAATATTCCCGAAAACCAGAGAGGGGAGGATGAAATGTGTCTAGTCAGAGGCTCCAAGGCATATGAGGAAAATGAGCAGCTAGTGGGATTGACTACAAAGCTCCGCACAAGGGTTGGTGGATGAAGGACCAATGCTGTCAGTATGTCATGGAACCATGGTTAGTGGCTGGGGACTGGAAGGAACCATTAGACACACCATACTCCCTCTGCAGTGTCTGAGTCTATGAGCAGCTTGGACATCATGTAGCCTCCTCTGTGTAGTTTCGATTGCTGACCAGCCTATCCACTGCCTATGCTGCACTCCAGCAGAACAAACCATCTCTTCACGGTTAACCACAGCGTCCATTCACCCTCTTCCTCAGCCCTTCCCAGGGATCTGGGGAAGGTGACCCATCAAATCTATGCTTAGAGAGCTGCTGCTGCTTCTTCTTCTTCTTCTTCTTCTTCTTCTTCTTCTTCTTCTTCTTCTTCTTCTTCTTCTTCTTCTTCCTCTGAGACAGGGTTTCTCTGTGTAGCCTTGGCTGTCCTGGAGTCACTTTGTAGACAAGGCTGGCCTTGAACTCACAGAGATCCACCTGCCTCTGCCTGCCCAAGTGCTGGGATTACAGGCATGTGCCACCACCGCAAAGATTCCTGTATGACCCTCATAGTAAGTGCTCATCCCAGAGCTGGATGCCCTGCTTTACCTGTGAAGTCCGGACCTTAGAGTGAGCAGTATTCTGTCATTTTGTATAACCTTCACTACTGCAAAACTCAGCCACATTGTTGATGAAACTGGGATGGACCCTAGCTTAGTCTATCATCTTCTGTGGACAGACATTGGGCAGCTCAGGGTTTCCTGCTGTAATAAATTTGATGATGGCTGAACCTGTCGCCATAAGCACTTAATGCCCCTGGACAGCTGCCCTGGCTGGAATGGCAGGGTCCTTGGTTTGAGTTGATTCTATCAAATCGTTTTCTAAAGCGGTTGTGACAATTCACACTCCAGGTGGGAACACACTTACTTAGAAAGCAGAGGTGGCACCCATGCAGATCCTGCTATCAGTTTTAGATCTTGGACATTAAGACCTGCTCCTTAATGTGGGTCTCCTGTCACCCTCTGGCTCACAAACAGGTCCAAGTGCCATCAGCTTCCTTTCTGTTGCTCCTAGGGCACTTCCCATGGCATACCATGGGAGCTCAGAGATAGCAGATGTGAGGAAAAGGCTCCAGAGAGGCTAGGCAGTGGCCAGACACTGTACACTAGAAAGTTCCCTTCGGGGAAGGTCCCCGGAGAATGCTGTGGTTAAGGGAAGACCTGTGGTTCACCTTTCCCAGAACACTCGCTGAGGATAGATGTGGGACTGGACTGTCCGTCCTCTCTGTCCTTATCCGGTGAGCAGATGGAGGATCGATCCTACATCATCACATTCAGCTTTGGACTCTCCAGAGGCAGGTCGGCATCTTGGACTTCTAACTCTGACCAGCGTTGATGGGAACAAGAAGACAGCAGTAGTGGAAGTTGCAGGCTCTGGGCTTCTCCGGGTCAGGCATGCCAACGGGGCTTTGGGCTCAGAAGGATGCTATGAGCACTGATCTCGGCTACAGGATTTGAGCTTGCACTACCTGGGCTGAATCCCAGAGGCACACCTCAGTTTCTTCATCTGCCAAATGAGAATAGAAATAATTCTTGCCTCAGAATGAGATCATGAGGACACAGGTTATATCTGGCACCTGATAAATGTTCAGTAAGGGTCCATTCTTCTTAATATTTGCAGAGAGAAGACTGATATGGGAAAGGATTGCAATTAAAGTGAAGACTGGGGGAATTTGCCACATATGGAAGGATTCAGGGGGCAGGAGGGGGGGGTGGACATCAAAGCTCTGAATGCCTCAGTGCTCTTTCTTGGCTTAGTGCAGGCTTTCTTCTAAGGTGTATTTTCACAGCAAAGTAATTTTTATTCCAATTGCTTTTCTCCGAGGGTCAATTGCACTTTGTAACCATCTAGAATAGTTATTTTATTTTCAGGTTGGGAATATTCTTTTTATTGATTTTACTGATTAAACTAATACTGCTTGATTGTCTTTTGAGTGCAAAGGCTCGTAAGTGGAAAAGGAAAATCCTGTTATACCAGCCCCAGGGATCCCTGACACAATTTGCTGGATTCCTTTAAATCTTGACGTGCCATGGCCTTGCGTACAACCACACACACACAGATACACACACACTTTTTAAACATAAGGCTTTTACAGGAATGTACTGATACAGCCACACCACATCTAAGCCTGTAGGTTATGGATATGAAGACTGTTTCCCTATCAGTGTAATTTTCAAATGAGGATAATGTTTCAGGGAAGAGGTTTGTACAGAGATCTTTAAACATTTTGTGGGTTAAAAATAAATGAATTAACAAGGAGCCACACCGTAACCCACTCTTTCTAGGCTGGGATGTTGGAAAGGGTGCATTCTCCATGGTAGCTCACCTGGTTTCTCAGCTGTGATAAGAGCAGGTTCCTTTCTTGGAGGCTGAGAAGGAAGCTCCAGCAACAGAGGGCTGAAGTCTCTGCGTGGGGCAACGGGGACAGGGCTGTCACCACAGAGCAGCCCACAGGTCGCTTTCCTGCCTTTCCCTGTGAAGCTGGGACTGCCCTCCAGGCTACAGAACACAGGGATGTCAGCTGCTTCTGAGGTGGGCCAGCCAGCCTCTTTGCCTGGAGGTGCCCGGAGGTGCTCACGTTCTGAGTGCCCTCAGGGGCAGCATCCCAACCAGAGCGTACTCGTCCCAACTTCTGGCTTGCTGCCTCCTTCCCTGACCATCCCAGTGGCATTTTTCCATCAGGAAGGAATTAAAAGCAGTTTGGGGAGGAGTCTAGAATAATGGGGAGCCATGCTCTTGTTTAGGAGCCCGTCCAGTGTTCCACATTGGCACATAAGAAACCTTTGAAGGCTTTGGGGCTCTCAGTAGGGGCTTCTGTCACTGTTCACTTAGGCCATGGCTTGAGCTGAGTTCTAATGTGCTTCAGCTCTCTCTTTCCTCACCCGACTTCCAGGTCACCTTCCTGGCCACTGTAGTATATTGTGCTATGTGGAACAGAGTTCCCCATATTCATGTCTACTAGAACTGCAGAAAATGACCCATAGACTAGGGATTCTGCAGATCTAGTTAGTTAAGGATTTTGACTTGAGATCCTCCTTGGTTTAGAGTGGGTCCCTAAATCCAGTGACCAAAGTCTTTACAAGAGGAGGAGAGGACACAGGACACAGAGGAAGGGCATGCAAGGATGCAGGTGGATGCTGGAAGGGTGCTGCCACATGCCGAACTCAACTGTGCTCCTTGCACCCCTTCAGATGTCCCCATTGCTTATCTGAAAACTTCCTTAGCCTGGCTCCCAATTCACAGTCTACGGAGACAGGCTCCCTTCCCCTTCTGCCCTCGGTCCAACCCAATGACATCGTGTCTGTCCACACCCTGAGCTTCCTTCCGTCCAGCCTTCTGTTCCAGCAACTCACTCTTCTGTAAGTCCCCATTCTACAGACA
Source organism: Pachyuromys duprasi (assembly GCA_028658305.1). Classification (NCBI taxonomy): domain Eukaryota; kingdom Metazoa; phylum Chordata; class Mammalia; order Rodentia; family Muridae; genus Pachyuromys; species Pachyuromys duprasi. The sequence goes on along the minus strand of CM053762.1, from coordinate 52,086,085 downwards.
AAGAAATGAAGACCAGAGAACGACTGGTGACTCATGCTCGGCTCTGCAACTGGGTGTCTTTGTGACACCTCTTTACACAGCACAGCTGCCAGCTGCAAGCGGCCACCTGGCGGACAGTGCTATAGCAATGGCCCCATTTGGGTGTGTAGTGGAAAGAGCCCTAGCTTCTCCATTTTTGGATGGGCTTATTCCCCAGTCCCGGGAGCTAGCTGACCTGTGGGTGTGGCGGTGGCATTTGGATGTGCGTGGGGCCAGGAGGCAAAAGTGTATCCTTCAGGGAGAGTCCCTCTGTGTGCTTTCGATTTGCTGTGAGCAGAATGGAGCTCTGGGCAGGCTATGGGCCTAGCTGCTCTGTGAATGGAGCTCTTGAATTAACATTTCGAAGTTTCCTAAAGCTGCTAATCGGATTAGCTGTGTAGTGAAGGAAGTACTTAGCCGGACACACACACACAGGCACACACAGGCACACACACTTTCCAGCCCTTTTGCATCTCTTCTGTATGCCTGGCAGGACCTGGCAGCCCTGTTTCTAGGTCTGAGGCACTGGGCCTGTGTGGTCGATGTGCTGCATTTTTTTGTTTGTTCCCATCTTCCCTGAAGGGCTGAGGAAGCTTTGGACATTCCCATCTTTGCAAATATATCTTGAGAGCAAGTTCTATCTTGCGGTGATCTCTGTTGGGATAATGGATCTGAGTTCTTGATCTCTATAATGAGAACTCTGAAGGGGGAAGTGATTTAATTACTTATTGGCGCTGATGAAAACTGATGTTTCCTGCCGTGTCCATTCTGAGCCACTGGGCTGTGTCCATCCCCACTGAAGAGGCCAGCCTGGCTGTAACTGACTTCCTTAGCTCCTGCCATCTGTGCAGAGTGTCTGCAGAGTCCCAGCAGTTTGGCTTCTGGGTTCAAAGTAAATAAATGAGCAGAAGCAAGTCTAAGACATAACAGCTTGTGTCCTCTCTCTGGGTGACATCTTTGAGTCATAAAGTCTTTGCCCACGGTTTCTTTGGCTTCTAGATAGCTACTTCTAATCCTGACCACAACTTGGGGTAGCAGAGAGCACCCTTATTTAATCTCCGTGTTGTCATCATAATGGAGGGGCTGATGGAACCACATTCTCGTTCATTTCAAGCTGACTTAAACTCTGGTGTTTCAGACTACAGGAGAGATGTGACCAAAGTCTTAAACATCAGAGAGAGCTCACTTTAGACACCAGAGGCTGCTGAGTACCCGTGAGGCAAGCAGGTGTCTGACTCAAACACTCTATTTGTATCTCTCTGTGTGTGTGTGTATTTCTGTGTGTGCCTTTTTCCTCAGAGACCTACTCACTGATGTTCATCAGACTGCCCCCAAAATCAAAACGTCAAGTGCAACATACTTCAAGAATAAAAGGTTCCAAGCCTGTCTGGGCTCTGTTTTTCAAGGACGGAGAATGTGAAAACAGATTTGGCATGCCTGTGCTCCCCAGCACATTTTTAGCCTCAGGATTCTTGAGGGAGTTAGTGGATGGGGTGATTTTAAGCAAGCCCATAGACAGACTGTGGATTCCGAGTATCCACACCTACGGTGAGACATTCTCCAGCCTGTTTAAACATGACATGACCGAGTCTCTTCACTGGGGTAGGAGTGCTACCAGATAACAAGTGTCCAGGTGACAGGTGGGTAAGCGGGTGACTCCTGTGGTGATCTCTGGAGGATCTGTATCCTAAGTACATGAATGTTGGGCTGACTTCCTGCTAGGATTCAGGTCTGTCTGCTCGCACACTAGGTACTGCCAAGTGCCATCCTGGAGACCTGGTAGTTGGAGATCTGTGGAGCTGGAGCCTCTGGCTTGGGAAGCTGCAGAAGGTCAGAGAACTTAGGGAGATTTCCTCATCCACATCTCTCCAACTGGATCCCCAGGTGCTGGGTGGGACAGGCCTGAACAACAGGCTTGGCGCCTTTTGTTCTTGAAGTATGTTATACTTGACATTTTGATTTTGGGGGCAGTCTGATGAACATCAATGAGTAGGTCTCTGAGGAAAAAGGCACACACAGAAACACACACACATACAGATATACAAACACACACACACACACACACGTTTGCTTGGAATTTCAAGAAGGTTAAGCACTACTGATCTTTAAGTTGTAAGCTCTGGCCACACCGGCCCTCTCCTGATACTTCTACATCCTTGAGCCTCTGACCTTGTGGACCTGTGCATGAGAGCTGAGCAGGCTCAAGGGTGCATCTCTGGTTCTGCATTGAATAGTTGTGGGTGTAGACTAGCTTACTTCCTATTTGTAAGATGGGACAGTTTATGTGTCGTCCTATATACTTGAATCTTCCCTCCTGGGAGAATGGAATAAATGTAGTTAGCGGAAATGTTGTCCCAGGGCGTGACACCAAAAGCTATGGTATCACCCTTGGTTGACGTTTTGCTAATTTCCTTGTCTCCTAGGCTTTCCGGTCCTTATCTATGTCCTGGATCCTGGGCTTCCCAGAGATTCCTTGTAGTGCCCTGCCATGACCCAATGTGAATGCTAGAGCCAGGGCTGTAGCAATATGCCTGGGCAGGTTTTTTAGATTCTATCCTAACATGTAGGAAATCTCTGTGTCAGTCCCCAAGAGAACCATGTCTCTTGTTATCTCGAGTCAAACTTTAAGATCATTGCTTCTAGAAATAGCTTCAAGTATTATCTCTAACCTGCCCCCCTTGAGCTGCTAAATATTCAGTTCCCTATCACCATTCTTAGAGAAAATATGAGTCCTGCAGGCATGTGGGAGAGCCATTTTCATCCTGCCTGCAATTCTTGCTTGCATTCAGCATCCGCTTGTATTCAGCTTGCATTTCTCCTTTGTCAGACTCTCAACAGTAGTGACTTATTTCATTTGGTCTTAGCCTTCCTTTCTTAGTGCCCCTACCAGGCTGGGTATAGAAACAATGCCACTTGTGAGCTGTATATTGTATACACTGGTTGGATTAAACCAGGGACTACCTAGTAGCCTTCCTGGCTTCCCTCTACTCCCCACATTTCCCCAGAGGCCATTAGGGTTAGGTTCGTGTACTTCGCTGTGTGATGACTAAAAGCCCTCAGAGTAAGTACAAGCTCAGAGGATGGTCCCAGCCTCAGAGTGGAGGCCCAGGGCTGGGCAGCTCCGCATCACCTTGCATGGAGTGCCTGGAAAGGATGTCCATTAGCCACATGGTCAACAGCTTATCTTACTGGCCCCTTCCTACAGATTCTCAGATGGAAAACATGGTACTCTGGACATCTCTGAGACAGAGAGAACATCCAGGTTCCTGCCCGCTGCTCCAGCCTTTCCTAGATTGAAGCCATCCAGCTGACCTCCTGTGGTCAGCCTGGCCTCCCAGGATACTTCTCTTAGAGTTACGTAGCATGGAACTTGATCTTCATGTGCTATCCTCCACACCCTGCCCTGGCCTCTGCCACACAGCCCTGTTGTCTCTCTGATGTCAACCTCCCTTCTTTCATTGAAAAAAAAAATGCTAATCCATACTCAGTACCAAGATTCAGCTATATCCATGCTTTTTCCTCTGAGGAGAGTGAGCTGCAATGATGAGTGATTGTTGTCATGATCGTGCCATACTGGAGGGGTAGGAGTTGGCATCAGAAGCATCCCTCACTGTAGTAGTCACCCACCTCCTCAAAGACTGCTTTCCAGGCAGGCAGAGGTGTGCGCCCAGCCTAGGAGTACAGGGACCCAGGCAGAGAGCCCCTGGGGGGCCTTTAGCAGACTTTCTAGTTCCATGCTGGCAGCTGTAAAGAGCAGGGTAGAGCAGGCCCTGATCCTTATGGAAAGTGGGGATTGGGGAGGACATAAGGAAGTACTGGCCTAGGAGAATATGACGGGGACAAGAGTCAAAACTAAAGCAGAAGTCCACAAATCAAGATCGGGGGTGAGGTAGGAGCCAAAAGAGGCCAGGGTGAGCTGCTCCTGAAGCCGCTGCTGAGGTCAGGATGCCCCGGAGCCAGAGCCTGGACTCAGCTGGGGCTGGTGGTCAGCAGGCACTGGGACCAAAAATCTCCAGCATTAGAACCAGCAAGGTTTGGCAATGCCTCTACCCATGAAGTCTTTTATTTGGTGAGATGGTTTGAAATGATAAAGAGACATCTGATAAAGTGCACATCTGCTCTCTGGGAAGGAAGGAAGAATGCAACATACGGATTCTATCATCTACCTCTTCCTCTGGGGCCTCAGCCAAGGCCGACTTCCTTGGACAACAGCCAGAGCTCACTGAGAACGTCAAGCGTCGGGGAAAACAAGCTCACCTTTGAGCTGATATTTATCACCACTGCATACGCTGGAACTGGAGCCACAGTGGGTGCTGAGCCAGGCATGGAGGCTTTCTCAATCTATCCAGGGAGTCGCTGCTCTCCAGGGCCGGGAATCTGAGAGTCTGAATCACAATCAGAAGATTAGCTGCAGAAGCTGTAGTAAGCAGTGGGTAATGCCTGCCATTCTAGTCAACATGTCCCCAGGTGTGAGATAGAGTCCACCGAAGGCAGCTCCAAAGAAAGGGCTTATTCTGAAAAGATGGGAATGGTTGATTAATAATGGATGATATCTATAGGAGGGATGGAGAGATGGCTCAATGAATAAAGTTCCTGCTGTGCATAGGGACCTGAGTTCAGACCCCCAGAACGCACGTGGAGTCAAGAGTGGTAGTGTGCATCTGTTTACTTCCACTGTGAGATGGAGGAGCTAGCCTAGAATGTGCAGCCATGAACAGCCAAGTACTTGTCTCCAATAAGGTGGAAGGAGATGACCTACAGCTAAGGTGGTCCTCTGACCTTTACATGTGCTGTGACATGTAAGCGTCTTCATTCACATGCACACATACTTAATGTACAGTACATGATCATATGTATACATTATCTACACATATCATACAGACACATACACAAGAGATGCTAGACAATTAGTAGATAATTGATAGGCAGGAGAGGAAGCGAGGGAAGGGAAGCCCTCTCTGGGACTTGTGAGGTGGAAAGAAAGGACTGAGGCTGATTTCATTTTTCAGGGACCCCCTCCCAGTGCCCCTTGTTCTTGTGCTTGCTCCAATATGGCCACCACATGAACCTATATTTTGCCTCTTTAACTCAGTGTCCTTGGCTGTGGCACCTACCTGTGTAGGGGTACTGTGAAAGTGCTGAGCATAGAGGATATTACCAAGGAAGATAATCAGAGAAAGAACTAAGCCTAGGCTGACAATGAGGCTGGGCAGTCAGATGTAGAAACAGAGCAATATCGGTGTCCATCTCTGTGGGCAAAAGAAAAATGATTACTGCAGCAACCCATAGGATTGGAGAAGGACATGGGGATCCCCCTGCAGTGACTCAACTTTTTTTGAGGTTAACCTGGATTTTAGGGCCAAGCCTCATCATCCAGCCTAATAGAATGTCATTTTTTCCATGGAAAAAGTATGAGTTTCCACCAGCCATCTTAATGCATTGAATTTGGGATCATCATTCAAGAGAGTTGCTTCCTGTGGCTTTGGGCATCAGAAAGATTGTGCCTCAAACACTCTTCTCTGGTTTTTCTTGATCTGAGTCTACCTTTCCTTTAACTCATCACGTGCTTTTGTTGTACTGATGGCATTCTTAGCTTAAAAAGATTTCTAAACTGAATAAAATGAAGTAACCCTGCTAAAAAGTTATTTTATTGATGTAGCCCCCCCCAACCCAATAAATATGTTCAGTATCAGTGGTCTAGCTAGGAATAGCATATATCGGTGATCTGGCTAGGGAAAACAAAACAAAACAACCCACTGTTTTCTCTGACCTAAAAGAATGCTGAGGTAAATCTTTTTAGTAAAAATGAAGTATCACCCCTTCAATTTTTGTTTGATTTTGATATAGGGTCTAACTGTGCAGCCAGGTTGACTTCAAAACTTGCTATCCCCCTGACTCAGTGCTGGGATTACAGGCCTGCCAGGCTCCACCTCTCCAGCACTTTCTCAGGTGGCATTTTCTGTCTCTCTTCAGTGCGGCCCCGTGTGTCTGAGTCTTTCTCTTTGCCTCTCTCCAGTCAGTTGCTCCTCATGACCAGCAGAAACTGTCCCTTGGAGCGCATGCACCTGCTGAGCTAGCATGTTCTTCTGGGCATGATGACAGGTGAAACAGACTTTTGACAAAACCAGTGTCACAGCCTTGGAGTTCCCTGTGACAGAGCAGGCTTCAGGGACACCTTAGGATTCTGGGTTTCTTTTATCTATGAAATGGATGGTTGGACCCCCGGGAACCAGGAATGAGCCACTTGGGGTCTCTTTGGTAAACCACTTGAGTGCTGTGAGGGCTGGCCGTGTGGCCCCTGCTGCTCTGGAGCAGACTGAGCCATAACAATATCATTGGTTCTCCTTCATCTGATGCTTCGTGGAGCTTCAAAACAATCTGCTTAAATTGCATTCGATATGGCACCTTCTAAGGACTGCCCAGAGGGCTCCCAGAGGTTGGGAGCATGTGAAAACTACACCAATGGACCAGACAGAAGAGCCAAAGAAAGCCCAGGCTGCTTCCCACAAAGGGAGGCCCCGAGACTGAGGGAGCCGGGACACTGCTTTGGGTGGCAGGTGGGTCTGCCGGCATGAGTTTAGGACGAGGCTGTTTGCCTGCTTGCTCGAGGTCGATGTGATGGATGGCCTGGACCAAGCTGTGGTACTTACAGGACTGTTTATACCAAGGTTGGTATGTCATCATTTCTGTAGTTTCCAAGGGGATCCAGAGAGAAGGTGACAGGTAATCACAGTGGTCATCTTGCTTCTCTGGTCCACTTTAATGACACTTATTTGTCTACAACTACGGAGGAAAGAGCGGGACTTTGCTTCCGTGCCTCTGTGCTCTCTAAACACCTTTTCACTCCCAGACCTCAGCGACTATAGGCCAGGGCCTCGCTTCTGGCCGTTAACATTGCCTACAGGCGTGACTGTCGCCTCCGCCCTCCAGCTCAGAGGTCCCAAGCTGTCAGCACCGACCCCCCCCACCCCCAGCCAAATCTGGTCTGCAGATGTGTGTTGTTTGTTTTGTAGTGCTTACATTTTTAAAATTTACTGCCAACATTTAAAAATCAGATTTCTCATTAAAAAAAAAACCCAAAACACTGGCTTGTTTTGAAGAGCTGGAAGATCCAGTCATACTGGTCCAGAGTCCACGCGGCCACCGTCAGTGGGTTGCATAATGGCGACTGAGCCGAGCAGGAGCAGGTTCTCACTGAGTGGCTACAGCCCCCATCAGTTCTGAATCTTCTTTTGACACCCTCATCGTTACCTGCCTGCTCCCTGGCTTTAGTCACTTGAGTCTGCACACTGAACCAACAAGGAAGAGGCACAGTCATAGCCCTTAATGCAAATCCCCTAATGCTGGTCAAGGTCCCTTCATTTTTCTTCCTTGAGATAGACTCCTAGCTATTACCTGGCAGCCTGAGAGAAGGTCCTCATTCTGGGACCCCTTTTCAGCCTTCTGTTGATATACAAGCACCTGCTTGTAACACAGCGTGCCACCTCCTGAGCTGACACTAGGGACACAGAAAGGGCAGGTAGAGGGGACACATCCAGTATTTTGCCTGAAGGGGTTGTGGCCCTGTATTCAAGCTGGCATCAGACTAGGCTCTTCTTGTTCCAGTGAATCCATGGGATGGTGACTGTGAGTATGTATTAATATCTCTGCAACATTTCACTGACATGCCAATACCCGGAGCAGCACTTATGGTAATTCTGTCTTCTGATGTCTCTGTTTCTCTGTCTCTATCTGTCTATTTCTTTTTCTCTCTCACCCACACATGCATTGTATGTGTCTGTCTGTCTCTCTCTTGCTTGCTCTCTGTCTGTCTGTCTCTCTATGTATGTATCTGTCTCTCTCGTGCATGCTTTCTTTGTCTGTCTGTCCATTTCTTGTACACCATGTATTCCAGGATGGTCTTGAACCTGTGATACTCCTGCCTGAAAGTTGGCTTGGGTCCATTTCCTTTCTTTAATTCTTTAATTTCCTGAACATTTGTTACTCTTTCTATGATTCAGTATATGGGACTTGCCCTTTGAAATGTCTGTAACTCTTTACTGGGCATCTCTGCAAAGAGCACAGCATAAAATTATTCTACAATTTCTTTTGAGGCTCTAGCTGGGCAATGAGAAAGTCCTAGTCACCGTGTCTTGGCAGTTTTTCTACTCCTCCAAGTTCAAGCTCAGGGTTCAATTCAGAATTCAATCCCAGCCACTATACAAGTTGGCTTAGAGGTATATTTGTTTGCACTTTGTCCACACAGAAACATTTTCTATTTCTTTGTTTAAGCATGCATTATAGATCTGTCTTCTCTCACAAGATGTTACGGCACAGGACTGGGCACTGCCCAGGGACTGGCATCTCAGGGAACCTTTACTTGTTGGATATATTACCTAGTGGCCTCTTTGCTCATCACTCTAGTTGACCTGTGCATGTGAGTAGTATATCACCATCCATTTCCCTTTACAAGGCCGCCATGCAGGACAGCCTGAGCAATGCCTGTTCACACTCCCACAACCTCTGCTGAGAAGGTGTCTGTCTGGCCTGTTCCCAGTTTCCACCACACGGCCCTGAGCACCTCCAGCTCCCAAAAGAGGGCTCTTCCTTTCTTCGGGGGGAGGGCTTTTGGCTCCTGCTCCCTGAGGGCCTCCCTGGGTCAGCTCCCACAGGGTGGGTGTCTGTCTGCCAGGTATTGCTTTTAGTTCATTTGGAGTTTCTGTGCCTCTTGCTGGTGATTTTGACATTTAATGTGATGCTCAGTCATGGTACCAAAGTGTTTGCTGTATCTTCTAACCCCAAGATGGTCACAATGGGCCTTGTAGAGAAACCTGTGAGTGGCACTGAGGCCTAAGTTACACTATTACTAGCTGAGAAGTCTGTGCTTATGAATGCATACTAGATGTTAAACAAGTCGCCTGAGCATAAACACGCAGGGAACTATACTCATCAGTGGATGGAAACTCAAGCAGAATAACACACACAATACTTCATGCTGTGTTATATGTAGCTGGCGGTACCATGCTGTGCACAAGACTGTTTTCACTTCCCTGGGAATTGGACTCAGGGCTCACTTCACTAGCTTAGTGCTCACAGCATTTGAAGAACATCACTGCAAATCATGCGATTGATTAATCTTCCTTCTGAAGCGCAAAGAGCGCCTAACTACATACTCTAACCAAACTGCCCCAAGGCTTCCTCCTCCTCTGCTCCTGCTAGACCACCAAGAAGCAATGAGGCAAGGACTGAGGTCAAGCACCTCTCAGCTCTCCAAGTAGCAGCTAGTGACTGCAGACCAGGGGCATGCCTCTCCGAGCCTCGTTTTCCTGCCTGTTAAGGGGTGGGAGGAATGGTAATGTAGTGTTGGGATATAAATCACGCTCAGTCCAATTCAGTCCACTTGGGCTGGACACACTTGTGTGTTTACATGTTCGTGTATGTGTATGGTTTATTTTTAGGTATGCATATGCTTGTGCCTGCATGTCTGTGTATGCACCATGTGTGTGAAGGCACCCACAGAGGCCAGGGCATTTGATGCTCTGCAACAGGAGGTACAGGTGGTTGGGAGCTGCTTGACATGGGTGCTGGGGACGGAACCTTGGTCCTCTGCGTGAGCAATAAGTGCTCTTACCCACTGAGCCAGCTTGCTAGCCCATGGGCATGCATGTTGAGCATTTGCTATAGCCACCATGTGGTTGGACATATCCAAGCTGTTCTCTTGGTCCTCAAGGAGTGGACAGCTTACAGCTTACGGAATGACTCACAGAACATAAGCCAGGGAAGAGGAGACAGTTGGTGGGCAGGAACACTTAATTTGCAAGCATGAGGACCTGGGTTTTAATACCCAGTACCCACATAAAAAGCCTGTTATGTGGAGACAGGGAGATTCTGAGAGCTTGCTGGTCAGCCAGCCTGGCCAAATGTTAAGTTCTGGTTCAGTGAGAGACCGTGTTTCAAGGCAACAAGGCAGAGAGGGATAGAGGAAGACACGCGTTGCCAGTTCTCTGACCTCCATATGCTCGTTCGTAGGTGTGCACCCCCACCTGTCCACCTACTTATATGCGCGAGGTACTGTGGAAGCTTGTTGAAAGGACAGTGAGTATAGTGTCCTGAGAGAGATGTGGGTGAAGCACAGAGGAGGGGCATGCTTCTTGAAAGAGGCCTAGGGGCCCCTGGAGGGTGTTTTGGGGGATGCAGTAGGGAGGATGTCGCAAACCCAAACAAACTTATGGAGGAGAGAACTGGGCAGAGAGACTGAACAGCCCAGGAAGCACACTGTTCAGGGTGGATAGCTGGCAGGTAGGGAGGAGGATGGGGAGATAAGTTGGATAGGTGGGTGGGATCAGACCCAGGGAGGTCCAAGATTACTTTACTCCATAGCAATGCCTGGATGGTCTGAATCTCTTCTTTCCTCTCTCTGTCTCAACCCACCTTTGCCTCAGGCTCAACGAGCCCTTCTCAGGAAGTCTGCAGGTACCCGCATATTTTCTGCTGTAGCCTGCTTTATCCTTGTACATTCTCAGTGCTCTATGGTTCCTGCTGCTCGATTCCTGTTTTCCTGTCAGTCACAAGGTCCTTGGGACTGATCTCCCGCTGCTGTCAACCCAGCCACTCCTTCTTCATAAACAACTCTCAGAAGCTTCTGGAGGTCAATATAAAGAAGATCTCCCCAGCAAAGGACCATAAAGGAGTAGCAGTTTCCCCCTGGGGCTTCGCAGAACCCAGACTTAACAGTCACTTCTGTGAGGGAGAGTGGACACACTTCCTCTGTCCTGTCGTCCCTGTCTTTCGCTTTGCTCCATCTCAGTGAAACAAGTCTCACCCCACGGCATGAGGCTAACATTCTAGCTGTGCACACCGGGCAGCCTTGGGTTAGGGCAAATTAGGGTGAGTCAGGGCTGTGGGCTGCCCGGGGAAAACCACATCTGGAGGAGACAGAGACTGTGGTCCCAGCAAGGTCCTGGTCTGAGGACCATCACGAAAAAGAAGTTGAGGTCTCCTAAGGCAACCTGAAGGATGACAGTGAGGCCACATCCCACATAGTGTCCTGGGTGCTACTGACACGTGAGATGGTAGATCCTGTTATAAGCATGCCGTGAATGAGAGAACAGGCTCAGAGAGAGTAAGTGCCTGCCAAAGGTCACTCAGGACAAATGCTATGAAACTTGACATTCTACTTCACTTTTGCATTCTGTCTTGCCAGACCCTCCCTTCCCCGGGTCTTAAACCCCTTCTTGCCTTCCAGTGACATTCCTAGGAAGTCATACCCGCCCGCCCCCCCCTACCCCCCACCCTGGACTTCCAGGTTGGTAAGCAGAGTTCCTTCCCCGGGTTGCTCTTCCTCTTCTTCCTAACTCTGGGTTATGTCTACTCCACAGCTGTGTCTCCTGCACACCAGGAGCTGGCCAATCACTTGAACTGGCTTGAGTCAAAGCAAGCAGTGGCTCCTGGCCATGGTGGGGGTGTCCTGCACTGCTTGGAGGTGTGAGTGAAGAGAGCCTTTCTTTATATCCAGAGGGAAGCATTCTCCACTCCTGAGGAATGACTTCTCAGTCTTTGTGGTTGCCTAGTTTGATCCCTGGTTTGGAGGCTGAGAGCTCTGTGCTTGTCCTGGGGCAGCCTCCGGTAGGGTTTTCTGGGGAGACGGAGCTATAGTGGACAACTTCTATTGAGTCTCAGGTTCCTGTCATCTGCTTTTCTTCTCCCTGCCTCCCTTTTTCGGCTTCCCCTTCTTTGGCGTCCTGGCTCTATCACTTGGGAACCTCACGTCTCACAAGCCCCCCCCCCAAGCCTCCAGCACCCACCTGAGATAAACTCAGAGAACGCTTGCTGTGAACAGGCCTCATTTATCTTCTAGCTGTCCAGGGAGCGGGCATGTCCCTATCTCTTCCATTGAGGCATTGGCTATGTGTGGTCAAGATTGGCAGCCCTAGCCCTAGAGTACAAAAGACCACCAGGGGAAGCAGGTGGGCCTAGGGCTGCCCCTGGGCTTGCCTCTTGACCTGCCGTGTGCCTGCAGGCAATGCTGAGTTGTTTGAAACCTCAGTTTTCAGTTAAGGGAAAGCTAGCAACAGTGCCTACCTCATACAGCTGTGCCAAGAAGCAAATGAGAAAACACACGTAGGACTACAGTACCTAGCAAAGTGCCCAACAGACACAGACAGTTGCCTTTCTGAGCGCTAGCCTACAGTTTGAGAACTACATAGGGAAGCTTGGCCACTTGGCACCATTCTTCCAGGGGTAACAGGATGACTACACAGAACTTGGCCTCTGGGGTCTTTTCTTAAGGTCTACCTTTTGCTTTTGTTATCTAATACCTCCCTAGCACTGTTCTAAACCAGCCAGAGCTGGTTTGGAGAGATGACACGCCAGTCACAGGGAGAGGCCTTCGTTTCAATGATCGCAGCTCCAGCAAGAGCTTCTCAGTCTGACCTGACTTTGTTAACTGTCTTCAGGAGAACCTGAGCTTTTATCTTGGCTTGGGATGCTTCGAGTATGAAATATCCTGCCTCTGTAGTTGGCTGTTCCATCCAGTTCTGCTCCTTCAGATATCAAGAAGAGTTTGAGAGTCAATGATACCAATGATGGCTTAGTCGCAGTCATAGTAGCTTGACGCTAAAGCACTTGTCTAGTATGTACAAAGCACTGGGTTTGTCCTTAGCACCCCATCGCAAGTTATAGGAGCCAATTCAGCGAGTGCTGGCTGTGTGCCAGGTGTCATTCTGTGCACAGTGTACATTATCTCTCTTAATTTACACAACAACCCTGCAAAGAAGCAGGGGAAAGCTGAGAGTTATAGGATAGTGGGCACAGCCAAGAAGGCGTGGCCAGGGTAGGTATGAGACAAGGGGCAGGGGAAAGCTGCCTAAGCAAAGGGTCTGTGTTAACTCATCTGCCAATCAGGTAACAGAAGCATACAGCTATGCCATCCAAGATGAGCGGAGGCCGAATACCAAACAAAATGGCTATGTGGCCTGGTAGTCCATGAAAAAGGAAGGCTCACAGTGGCATGATTCGATAGTCCCTCAGCATAAAAGGCCACCATAGGCACAGTGATTCTGGCCTGGGATCCCAACACTTAGGGGGCTGTGGAAGAAAGATCAGAATCACCACAAGTTTGAAACCAGCCTGGGCTATGTAGTACATTCCATTTAAGCTTGGACTACAGAGTGATGTCCTGTCTCAAAAAGACTCCCGTGATTCTCTGTGTAGGTACAGGAACAAATTCCAGCTTTCGTCAAAGTGTACCTATGAACTTAGAAAAGAGGGTTGGGTCTTGACAAGCCTGAGAGGGTACTGATAGGTTCTCTCTGGATCCCACCAATGAGATGCCTTTCTGCCAAGGTGAGGACTCCTTGTTTCTTCCAGTGATGAGAGAGAAAAATGGGGAGGGAGTAGAAGGTGGCCTATATCTTTCCCATCTGCATAAACACAACTATGTTCCTTTCCTGCCAGAAGACAATGAAGGTCTTTAAAAATGACTATTTTTCTATTATAAAAGCAACATAGGGTTTAAAATTTTGGAGTTATAAAAAGCATTTAAGAACATAAAGCTTGCTTCAAAATCACCAAGCTGAGACCTCCACAGTGCTCACCGAGGCCTTTTCCAGTCAGGGTTGGGCTTTTTATGAGTCTGTGGGATCATGCTGGATTCTATCTGAATTATTATACTGGGCATTATTTCCTAACCTATTGTTTTGTGTTTTCATTTCACATTTTTATCTTACATTATGATATTTTTCCATTCAGCAAACATCTGAACTAGTTTAAAAGGTTACAAATTGTTCCACTGTATTGTAATTTGTCTTAGCACTCCCCTATGAAAATCAGAACCATTTAAATTAACATTTAAATCACGAATTTAAATGTTAATTATGGATCTCTAGAGCTTTAGGTAAAGTTTTCTTCTGTGTCTCCACTGATTATATAATTTGGTCAGGACCAGATGCTGTTTGAATTATGTGGCTCTCTCCTGCTTTATTTGTTGTTTGATGAACTTGGGAGATGCTACAACCAGAAAACAGAATGGATGGCATTCCTCAATAGATGCTACAATTTATTTTTAAGGTTGAGATGAGCAACTCTTGTCCTCCTGACTATTCATTCCTCAGTACAGACACCTTGAAAACATACCATGGCCTGTTTTAGAAGACCTTGACATGTCTTAATAACATTACAAAACGCTACCGGTTTATGTTTCTCTTCTACCAGAACTGTAGCAGAATTCCTGTCATTATTCCCTTGCCAGGATTAAATCATTTCATTAACAAAATCTGGCAATGATCTTTTAACTCATTTTCCCTTTCCCTTCTGTAGCATTTGGAATTTGAAAGCTACTTGGCATGGGATTGCTCAAGATCACACATTGATCACCATAGTGATCGCCTTGTTTGTTCTTGGATCGGCCTTTTAAAGGGCTTTGCTTTCTCTTCCCTGACGAGTCCTCAAAGCCTCAGTGCAGCAGTTGTGCTTTGCTAGTTTTCGATGGAGTTGTGTACCCACTGGGCCTTGTCTGGGGCGTGGCTTAGGCACATATCTTTTGGTGAGGGGTGAAGGCATTCAGTCAGGTGTGGCTTCTGGACTCTGACAAGCCAACCTTGGAATGGGAATGCAAATCCAATGACTGGTTCATGTATTACAAACCTCAATTTTCTCTTATGCAAAATGGGCGTAGCATCCGTTCTTTGGAGGACTGCTGTGTGTCAATGGACCATCAGACAAGACAGTGACCTGTCCCTGTTATCCCCGTGTCGGCGTGATCCCTGACAGGTTGGCACTGAGCCCTAGTTCCAGCCACGACTTCCTATGTCCTTCTCAGGACTCTGACTTGAAGTTTGGGGGTCCTTGTTACTTTTCGCACAAAGGTGCCCCCTCTCTTCACTTAAGTCTCAGCTCTCATGCCATACCAGCTTTCGTAAAATTCAGCTACAGTTTTTTTCAAAGTGAGTAATCCCTCCCCAAAATGAGTTCATTGTCTCCACTAATCCATTAGAACTCAGACACCATGAAGGCAAGCCATGTGGGCAGGAGCCTGCACCCTGTGCTGCCCAAGGCAGGTGCCCAACAAGATTTTCTGAAGTGAATGGGCTGCTGGTAAACTGATTTCTAGGATCTTGTGTGGGTTTTTTTTTTCCTCTTCTTTCTTTGGCTTAAAGTAAATCAAAGGCATTTTCTGCTATAATTATCTAAAAGGGCACCCTAAAATAATCTGCAGTTAAGAACAGTAGCTATTGTGTTTAAGAAAACTAGGGCTCAAGTAATGTTATGCTTTAAGAATGAAGGCTAGAAGGAATAATTAAAGTTTTGTTTATGCATTTCCATATTAATGAATATTCATAGTCACTATTATTCAAATGGGCAATATTGATTTATGAAACAAGGCAGCATCACTTTGGGGTTTGAAGGAGCCTGTTTCTTCCTGCCTGGACATCTTGGATGTGCATCGTTGATATTTCATTAATTATGGTGAAAGGGCGTTGTGTGTACACCAGTGTCTATTATGATGCATGTAATTAAGGTACTTTTTGTAGAGAGCGGAAGAAAATTGGACTTTCCCAAAGAAAAGCAGCTTGCTCCTGAAGTTGCTAACAGATTGCTTCTTAATTGAACTTGGGAGGTGAATTATATGGTGAATTAGAAAAAAGAACAACTTGGAATTCAGTGAATTGCTCCATAAAGGAAACTGTGGGATTGAATTGCAGATGCTGGTTAGAGACATTTCAGTCTGGCCCCGTGCATCACGGGCCGTTGACCTCCACTGTGTTTCAGAGAGAGTTTGGACAGGCCAAGCTCTCTTTTCAGGCCTGGAGGGCTTTCTTTCCCAGAGACCAGCTGTAAGCCTGGGTTTCTTATGCAAAGGAGACAGTTTGAATAAACCCCTGTGACTAATGAAATTTACAAGGCTTTGCATATTGTTACACTGAAGAGGTAATTAAACAACTTAACAACGGCCAAATGTGTGAATGAGATATATTTGTATGTATATGTATGTGTATACAACACCTGTGCATATGTATGTGTATGTGTGTATACATAAACATACACACATACACCTACACACACACACACACACACACACACACACACACACAACTTTTTTGTCTTGCAGTCAATTCTTTAGGAAGAATATACCCTGTAGTATGAATGGACCTACTTGCCCTGAGTCTGCATCAGGTTGCTTCTGTTTTTTGTTTGCTTCTTTGTGTGTGTGTATACATGCTCATGTGTGTTCATATGCATATGGAGGCCAGAGAACAACTTCAGGTGGGGTTCCTCAGACACTGTCTTTTTTTTTTTTTTTGTCCTTTGAGACAGTCTCCATTACTTGGAGCTTGCCAAGTAGGTTAGACTGGCTGGCCAGTGAGCCTCCGGGATCGCCCACCTCAGCCCCTTCAGTGCAGGGGTTAGTTTGCCATCCCGCTCACTCTCTCACATGGATTCTGGGGTAAAGCTCAGTTCCTGGTGCTTGCAAGAGAAGCACCTTACTGACCGGGTCACCAGCCCGGTGCTGTCTTTCTTCCTCTCCAGCGCTTACAGATGTAGTTTCAGCTACCTGTCAAGGAACCATTTTCATTGGTTCAGGGTGACACAGCTTTTTCTAGACTTCTATTGGGTCTAACCCCAACTCAACATCTTCAGCTCCAAGTGATATTGGAAGGAAAGGGGTGAGTTGCAGTGATGGAGTATGACTTTAATCCCAGCACTTGGGAGGCAGAGGCAGATCTCTGAGTTCAGGGCCAGCCTGGTCTACAGGGTGAGTTCAAGAACAGCCAGGGCTACACAGAGAAACCCTGTCTCAAACAACAACAACAATAAAAACACACACAAAAACAACAGAAAATATACAAAGCATACAAGGGTCTGGAGGAGAACTCCTTAGCTTGTGGCTGCTACCATCACTGGGGTTTCAGTTAATATGGATTCTCTCAGACATGTCTACCTGTGTGTTTCTCCCAACTCTAAAGCTTCTCACCTGTTCCAGGCCCCAGCATCAGAGAGCCAAAGGAACCAGAGAGCCCTACCTGAATCCTCCGCCTGCCATAGAACCCGGTGTCATCTGGCTGCCTCTGTCAGACTCAGCCTTCACTACAGCCCCAGCCTCTACCACTGCCCCTCTAGCTCCTCCTGAACCAGGGCTGTCCAGACATAACTTACAGATCTTTCTTCCTGTTCCCCTCCTCACTTCACTTTTGGGAAGCCGAACTGGCTGAGACTGGCTGGTGCCCATGCTGGGACCCCACTGGTGTAAACACTGAGTTTAAACCTCAGCTCTCCTGACTCCCTGTGTCCAATGTTAACGACTCCTGTTTCTCAAAAGCAGATGCAGTTGCACGTCTCCTGAATCCTATGTAGGATGCTCAAAATAAAAGATGAAGTCCAGAGAATGCCTGCAGGGCCCCAAACGAGCTGGTCTTGTAGCAGGTCACTAGTTGGTCTGACAGCCATGCTGCTACTCTCTGTCCTTTTCATTCCATTCCTGGCATACCCTGCTGCTGAGAACATGCCCACCCCAGGGCCTTTGCACCTGCTATTTCCTCCGTTTGGAATGCACTTTGTCAGATATCTATAGACTTTGTCTCTCTTCAGACTTCTGCCTTTCCTTCCTCAATGAAATGGCACCCTAGAATCTGCCTTTTCTCCCCGTCATAGTTAATCACCAGCAGCCAACTTAAACACCCCACTTCTGTCTGTTCCTTTTCCCCCTCCATCAGAATATAATTTCCTGAGGTCACCTCCCCAGCAGTAGTAACAGAATCTGGCACATAGCAGGTGTCGGATGCATATTTCCTGAATGAACACATACCTAAATAAACCCATTACCTCATTTGGTCCCCGCAGCAGCCCATTTGACGGACCGAAGATGCTAACGCCCAGGTTCTCGGCAGCAGTTGCGCAGCCTCTGGGGCGGAGGCTGAGCTGGAACCGGAGCCTGGCGGCGACCCGCCCCCCTCTTACTGCAGATGGCACATTCCTGTGCTGCAGCACGACTTCATACCGTCAGGATTTCCCCTGACCTTTAGCCCGAGAGGAAATGATATCGCAACTGGAATACCCGAGGGCCGAGAGCTGGCAGCGCAGACCCCGGCAGCTGCAGGGGCTGTGTGAACACATTCCGAGCTGGCCAGCAAGGCAGGATGCAGGGAGTCTGCTGTCTCCTCCTGGTGTTGGGGTCCTTTCTCTACAGGAGGCCAGGGCAGCTGCAGGCCCTGCCTGAGTCACAGCGGTGGATGAGGCAGCCTGCCACTCAGGAGTTGGTGAAGGGCCACACGCTGCCGTCACTGGTGTGGACCTGGATACAGGCTACCCACTGGGCAGTGCGGTGCCAATGTAAGCCTTCATCAGGCAGTGGCGGCGCAGGATAGGTCTTTGACCAGGAGACCATCTTCTGAGCCAGGCTACCCTGGGCTGGTTAGCATGTACCTCAGCCCTAGCTTCTTTAAGATGGGGTTATACTCCACCTAGCCCAGAGTGTTCTAAAAGGGGGCAAAGGGGTAAGGGAAGGTTGCTTCTCAGGCTTCAGGTTTCTCAACCAATGCAAGATAGCCTTGTATGTCAATAGGTTCTTCTTTGGAGGCTTTGGCATGGTTTCACGGTCACTGTATCTCCTGGTTCCCTACCCAGCATCCATTGCTGACCCTCTCACTCCTCATAAGAAGCCCCATTTCTCCTGTCAGCACATGCCAAATTTCATCTCCAGAACTTGCAGTTAGCTCCTCCACCATTATATCAGTGCTAGTGTGGAGGCAGGGACCCTGTCTTCCTTGTTTGTGGCTGAATCTGTGGTCCTGGTATTGTACCCAGCACATAGGAGGGCCAATTAGGACTTGGAGACTGACATCTTTTGCATGAGGTGAATGGGGACAGGGTGGCTAGACATGGCTGCCCACGAACACATTTGATTCTCACTGCCCTTGCTGTACGGTGTCTACACAGTCCACCTGCATGGACCTGACTCCAAACTCCTCTGTGAATTCATTCATCTTCTCCAGGATAAGGAACTGTCCTTGACTGACCAAGGAAGATGGTAGTCTTACTGACTTATCAGTGGTTATTAAAATAAAAAGGCATTTGTTGACCCAATAAACCTTAGTTAGTCGGCCGAATCCTTCCTGCTCTCATTGTCACCCAGTGGTGGGGTTTCCTCTCTCAACGCTGCTGAAACACGTGTCCCTAACACTCTTTTTTTTTTTTTTGTGCTCCTTCAGGTGGGCTTGAGGAGCCATCTGCAAGGTGGCCGAATGTTCCAGCCTCCAATACCAGCATCCAGGCAGCAAGAAAGGGTAATGTATGTGAGGCCCCACCAGGCCTCTGGGGACCTTTCATTTCATTTTGCTTTCAAACTGTGGCAAAACTTGATAAATAACCTAAATCGAGCACTTTAACCATTTCAAAGTGTACTGTCTAGTGGTGTTAGGTACATTGACAATGTGGCGTGACCTTCTGTGTCTTGTTCAGACCTTTATCATCACTCCCTGTACCTATCAGTTGGTGACATCACACCCCAACCCCAGTTATGGGTGTCTTTTCTGAACCCTGGAACCTCTTGTGTCAGCAGCTGGGCTGGGCATGTGCGTGGCCAAACAGTGGGCACAGGAAAGTGTCCCCTTTGGTGGAAGGGGCAGGGAGAGGCTGCATGGGTGAGGGCATTAAAAAGCTGCCTTGCTGGGGGGATTGGGCATAGAAAGCTGTCTCTCTAGGGGTGAGGTGGGAATTGGGTATGGGAAGCTGTCTTGCTGGTGGAAAGGCACGGTCTGTTGTTTGGAGACTGCTGGAGAACTCTGCCCTCTGGGTTTGGCTTTTTTCTTTGGTAGTTAGTAGGCTTGTGAGTTCAAGGCCTGAGAAGAGAGATGACAAGACTCGGGGAACTGTGTGTTTCAAAGAAGGGGAGGGTCCATGAGGCAAGAAAGGACAGTAGACCTGGGATAGGGGTGATTGATCATTGTAGACTAGAGTCCTTCGCTGCCCAGGGAGGGATGAGGGATGTAAATGGCTGCTGTGGCCAGTCTAAGCTCTTCTCAGAAGTACACATGGCCTCTCTACATGTGAAGGTTCAGAGGCCCAAGGGCCAGCAGTCCTAAGAGCTTCTGGTGGTATCTGGATATATCTTAATCTTGAAGAAGCGTTTCCTATTTAGGGAAGAGCTGGGGCTGACTGGAAAGCAAAGGAGTAATTTTTAAGTGCTAGAACCCTATGTTTTAAGAATGCCTCTGTAGGCATGAACTAGAAATCATTATTTGTTACAGTTTGTGATTTTGGTTTAATATTATATCCTTATACATATGTAAATATTTAAGACCTCATATGCATTCACAAAAATGCACAAATAGCCTGATATCATCATGTACTGTTCTTTAGCATTGCCCCTTTCCCCTTATTTTGGCTACCTCCCCCAACCCCTGCAATCACCTTTCTCTTCTTCCCATATAATGACATTTCTTCACTTCCCTTCACGTTTTTCTGCATGTATTTATCTTGGCATAGCCATGAGGATATGTACATATATGAACATGCACATCAACATGCATGCATAAGTTTTGCCATTATTTTGTAAAATATAGGCTTGCATTTTATGCACATTTTAATGCATCATGCTTTGTCACCGATTTGTGGGATACTCATCCAATGTTGTTGTGATTAATTTATTCCTATGAATAGTTGCAAAGTCGTCTTAGTGTACATAGACAGTTTTATCCAATTGCTCTCATATTGTTAGCCTTCACTCCACTTCTGGCTTTTTTCTGTGAATCATGCCTGCAACAAACATCCTTGAACACATGCCTTTATTTACTTAGCATGATTTTAAAGATTTTTCTTCAAACTATGTGTATTTCTGTGTGTCTCTGTGGGGGTGTGATCTATGGTGCCCTTGGAGAGCAGAAGAGAGTGTTGGATCCTCTGGAGCTAAGAAGAGAGATGATAAGACTTGGGGAACTACGTGTCTCAGAGAAGGAGAGGGTCCATGAGGCAAGACAGCACATCTGGGGTAAAGGGCCATGTACACCAGAACTGTGGATGATTGTAAATGGCCTGATGTGACCTGGGTGGTAGCAGCCAAACTCATGTCCACCGCAATAGCAGTATTCTTAACCGCTGAACCCTCTCTCCAGCCCCACTTAGCATGTTTTTAATAGATGTTGCAATATTGAGTGTCTACAAGAATAACAATCTATGTTTCCACAGTAACTTACAGGGTTATCCCTTTCCCCAGAGCCTCACTAGTACCAGTTATTTTTAACCAATAAGCAATAATTTATTACTACTTAGTTTGTGTTTCTCTCTGACTGCTTGTGGCTGTGAGCATCTTTTCCTGTGTTTGCTGGTGATCTGGGCATGCACATTAGTATCCACCTCTTTGTATCCTTCGCTTATTTTTTTTCTTTTGGGCTGCTGATCCCCTTCTTCAAGTTCCCCTCTTTTACAGAGAAGCAGACTCTTCACCCTCCCCTACCCCGGCCCCACCATGCTGCTTGGAGAACCTGCATTTGTCTTCAGCTAGACATCTTGTGGCTAGGGTCATGAGCAGACAGTCCCCCTTAGAATCTCCTCTCTCTCTCTCTCTTTCTCTCTCACACTTGTTGAGTCCAGTGTGTTGACCAGTTCCTCTTGGGTGTGGGGTTTGCCCTAGATCATCGTTACACCCTTAAAGAAAACTGACTCCCTCGCAGCAGCTATCACAGGCGAATAACTTCTCAGCTATGAGTGGGACCCTGTGCCCCACCCCACAGTGGGATTCTGTCTGGCCTGAGCTCACGCAGGTCTTGTTCGTGCTGTCGCAATCACTGTGAGTTCACACATGCCTCTGCCCTGTTGTATCTAGAAAACACTTTCCTTACAGTCATCCATCTGTCAGCTTCTTCAAACCCTTCTGCTCTCTCTTCCACAACGACCCCTGAACTTCGTGGTGGAGCTTGAGGGTAGAGGGAGTGTGATATAGATATCCCATTCAGGCCTGAGCACTCAGAAGTCTTTTAGTCTCAGCATACTGACCAGCAGTGAGTTTCTGTGCTATCTGCCATCTACTGCAAGAAGAAGTTTCTCTGATTCAGCTTGAGAGTGGGCTAATCTGTGAATAAAGCAATAACTCATCAGGAGTTATTTTAATACTATGGCCTTTAAGCAGAATAATGTTAGCAGATTCTTCCTTAGGACATATTTTCTAACAACAGGTTGTTGGTCCCAATAACGGTGCCAGGTATGGGTTCCTACTCATGGAGCTGGCCTTATATCCAAGCAAAAAGTGGCCGGTTACTCATATAACATTCATGCCGCTGTTGTATTAGTGAGCATATCTTGATGGTAATTATTGTAGCTAACAAGGTTCTTATCTGGCCAAGGAAGACTATGGATTACTTCTCTCACCTGGTAACATGCATAGTACCTTACAGCAACATGAAAATTAGCCTGTAAGGATGAAGCTTTTGAGTCAATTCCTTCTTGATTAATCCATGTATAATGATGCCAGTATATGGTGGCTTCTATTTCTCAGGCTTCAGGAAAACACAGGGACATTTTATTTGGTTGCAGTCAAGCACTTGGTGGAAAAGATGGATCAGAGTGTGGGGAAGCAGCTGGAGAGGGTTTATTATAACACTGAAATGGTACACGTGTCATGTTCAATTTTCTCTTCCATATTTATGTGATTTATTGTTACATAAAACCCATACTTGAACCTGACTTTATACAGTGACATTTCTTGATTCTGTGGAGTGACTGGGCTCAGTGCAGTGGCTCTTCCCCTAATGTCAGCTGGGATCACTCACTTGACTGCATTCTGGCAGCTAGCTTGGGCTAGATGGGTCAGAGCAGCTTAATTACTCTCTCTCCTCCCATGATCCAAGTCTACAGCTAGGTGGCTGGCTTCTCAAAAGGGAGAAAGCACGGGAGAACTGTCCATTTAGGGCCTGGACCAGAACCATAGTAATACTGTCCAAGTTTAAGGAGAAGGGAGTGGAATCCACTGAATGTTAACATTGGTTCACAGAGACCAGGGCACTTGCTGGTCCATGTGGGGCTAACATTACTTCTCATGTGTTCTCAGCAATAGATAGTATCAGGGTATTTGTATTTATTATTTTGGGGGGCATAAAATCATCCAGAGTCGGAAACACTTGTAGCCATGATGTTGACTTTAACTCTTCATTCGAAGCTTGGGCAGAATTAGAACTTTTCAAACAAAGTGCAAACGTTAAATGCACTTAACTGTGTTAGTTAACTCAGCTTTCCAGATTTTGTTTGGTTTTGGAGACAGGGTCTCAGTGTGTAGTGTCGATTGGCCTCCACCTCAAGATCTTCCTGTCTCGGCCTCCCTGAGTTCTGGGATGGCAGGTGCACTCCACCCGGTCCAGCTTCCCTCCACTTCTTTCCACCCCACCCTCCTCTCTAGGAATGACAGCATCAGCACAGAGAATGCATCATCTACCCCTGGACTGAGGTCCCACAGCTGTTCTGCAGCTGCACAGAGGGCAGGAAGGAATAAGCCTCCTGCAGCCCATTAAAATTCTGCCTCTAGTTGGGCGGCATACAGGATCAGCACCACAGCAGATGTTTAGTTGGTTTTTTTCTTTTTTTTAAAGCAGGATGAAGATAACGCTTTCCATTTCCTTCCCACTCACCTCTGAAGCCTGCTAGGTCCACAGTGCTGCCCCTTGAATGATCCTGGCTTGTCCAAAGAGGTCAATGAAGGTCGAGGCTAGGTCCATCTCTCCATTCTACAGAGGAGCCACAGAAAAGCAGGTCTTTAATCCAGGGAAGGAGCGAGACCCCAAAGGTAAAGGCAGGTTGTTCAAACCTGTCCCTTTATTTCTTCCCATTCCATCCTTCTAGGACACTGTTGGATGCCTGCCTGGGTGGGAGGTGGGGGGGAACACATCTTGGTGTTATTTGAACTGAAGATACGGAATGCCAACCTTAGATTTCTCTTTAATTGCAGCCTTCCCTCTTTCTACAAGCCCAGAATGAGACTGCCTGAGCAGAAAAGGGAATTTGGGGGGAATTCTGGGTTAGTTTTAGCAGAGGTTGGTTTCCTGACACTATGTGGCTCCCTTCAGTCCTGAAAGTGGGGATTTCTAGACTGCTCATTCAACATTACCATGAGGCCTTGCTCAGTGCACCCCTTCTGGGGAGCTGAGAGCTCAGCATTCCCTCAGCGAGGGGGACGTGTAACTGCTGCAAGGGCACACTTGGCTACCTGAGTAGAGTCTGATATCTAGAGCCATATTCATAAAAAAAAAAAAACATGGTCGTTTCCCTTTCGGGACCAAGCTGCAAAGCCCTTGTACCGAAATGAAGAGTGGGAGCTGTTTGCACGGAAAACAAGGATCGGTCTGGATCTGTGGAAGATGGGCAGGTTGCAAGGTTGTCACTTCCTATCCTCAGTGCAAATAAAAACAAGATGTGCCCCCTCCCACTCCCCGGCAGGCATCCAGCAGTGTCCTAGAGGGATGGAATGGGAAGATTGAACAACCCGCCTTTACTTCACCTCTGGGATCTCGTTCCTCCCTCGGATTGTCGCAAAATGGCAATCCGTATCCGAATCCCTGAATGTCATTATCTGTGTGTCCAGCTATAATAACCACAGAGGCTGACTAACTTTAGGCTCCCATTTCAACTTGTTCTGACTGCAGGCAATTCCTTGCACAGCTCTTCCTAACCACCAGTGATTGGCAGTCTCAGCTTGGTCCCATGCTTGTCCCACAGGCATGCTTCAGGAAGTAGTCAGGCTCAGAGGGGAAGTTAGTGCAGAACCACGTAGGGAGTAAACAGCAGCAATTATCCTGAGCATTTATCTTAAGTTCACTGCCCCTAAAACTCTTAATCTCGGTCTTTGACTCTATCAGTGGTTCCCAAACTCCACCCAGCTTTGGCCTCAACAGGAGCTTTCAGAACTGCAGGTGCCTGGACTCTAGGCCTGTTGGGTTGCAGTTTCCAGGCAAGGACAGATAGTTGTAGTTTCTAAGAATGTTCACAGTATTTTTAGGGTGCACCGAGGTTTGAGAGACATTGCATAGGATGATTTACAGCTCTCTTTTCAGAAAGGAACTGCTCTTGAGTCTTTGGAGAATGGGAGCAAAATGTGAGTCTGGCTGTTCCCCGTTGGGGTGAGAGTTTTGCAGATACCTCTTCAGGGTGTTTACTTCTGTTGTATGAGTTGCCACTTGTCTAATGTAAAAATCGCAGCTCTTTCCTTGAGAAGTTCGGCCAGTCATGTTTCTGTTTATGTCATGGCTGTACCTTCAGCTGGAAATGAAATACCAAATAGTAATGGCTGCTTCACTCTTTCGGGGGGGGGATTTAAATGGCCTGTATCCCCCTCCCATCCTATTCCATCCCCAGTATGTTAAATCCTTTCAGATGCCCCTGAGCTCCTCTTGAAATGCAGAGCTCTTGGCCATAATAAATAATTACATCCTCCTATTTGGACTCTGGTTCCAGATAGTAGTAATCCAAGAAAATCCAATAATGACAGTTGCATTAAGATCCCTCTTCCAGGCTAAGCAGAACATCTGTTTAGACATATTTTTAATCGGCAAATGCTTCCTGTGTTGAGGCTTCGGCAAATTAAATTTCTCACTGGACCGAAGGGGAAGCTGTCATTCAATAAGCCATCTCTGGAAATTACACCCCAGTCTGTTTCCAGGTGCACTTAAGATTTTCCCATGCTGACTTGGCCACATGAAACCGGCCTGTTCAATGCTGGGTCACGTGTCCACAGAGCACAGCTTGTCCAGGCAACATGGGATGTCTCGGGAGCTTGTCCCTCGAATGGAGAAGTATTTTTGCCATTCTCCAAAGGAGAATTGGCAGCAGAGGAAAATTAAGAGACTTGTTGAAAACCATATGGGATATGAATAACAAACTTCTACTTGCTACATCTCTGCCTGTGATTACTTAAGACAGGATGAGTCTCAGGATGTGAACATTAAGGGCTTCGCTGCTGCCAACCTTTTGGAGAGGTTTCCGCCACAGAACTGTTTGGACTATTGGGTTGTTTATTTTTAGAATGGCTTGTCTATTTGTTAATTCATTCATTCAAAATACAAAAATATTGAATGCTGCCGCCCTGGAGGCACCGTGCAGGCATCCAGAACAGAACAACGAAGAGGCCAGCCACAGTTCTTGCCCTCATGGGGCTTCCAGTCAGCTAGGACCGTTTGAAATCTCGAAAGAGCTAATTCTGTGGCTGGATAGCAAAGTACAGTAAGCTTAGGGGCCATGTAAACAGGCTGGGCGAGCATGTGACTTAACAATGGACCTGATCCTGACGGGGGGATGAGGCTAGGTAGTAGATGTGTCCACGGTTCCACATCCAGATCTTTCCATTCTAAAGCAAACAAAAACAAACTAGGTTCCAGATATAGTGACACATGCCTATAATCCCACCATACAGGAGGCAGAGGCAGGAGAATTTCCCCAAGTTCAAGGCAAGCTTGGTGTATAGAGGAAGGCCCTGTCTTTAAAAAAAAATTGTTATGTGAAATTTCTGAAAATTTCAAGAGTTGGCTTCCAAAGTGATATTTAAAAAAGAGAGAGAGAGAGAAAGAAAAAGAAAAATATTATGTGCCAAAAGTGTCCAGGCCAAATAAAACACATCTGTGGGTTGGGCTGATCCCAAGACTGCAAGTGTACAACTTCTGTTCTAGAAATTTGAGCAGTAAAACAATTTCAGGCTTAAAATGTATTCTATAGCAACTTTCTAGGTGCAGAAATAGGGCCAGGGAGCTTCTAGGAAGCCACATTCAAGCCTGTGCGTGCACTTCTCTGTCCACCATGGGTCAAGTGCAGCATCATGTTCAAAGGGAAGACAGGTGAGTGGTGAAAAGTAGCAGGAGTTTCTCCAGAAGGCTTAGGAAGGTGAAGAGGCTCACAGTGAAACTGGACTAGGACTTAGAGGTCAGAGCTGCTGTATTAACATCAATGGAATACCAATACAGGCTCAGGAGATGTGCCCTTCATGCCATGTAAGGCAGTCAGTGGTGAATGAACTCCTATAAAACAACAACAACAACAACAAAAAACCAAAAAAAAAACCCTCAGAGACCCTCAAAGGGCTCAGAGATTAGAATATAACCATGTTGTTTGTCCCAGGCTCGGATGGGAGCAGAAATGTCTTCTGCAAGAATCTCAATCACAAAGTCTGTTCCTCATGCATGTGTGAATATTGCCAATCTTCAGGCTTCCTGTATGGGAACCCCCCAATTCAGAAATTGATGTGAAAAGTTCACCTGAGACTCATGAATTCAAAAGTACTGAAAAAAATACAAAGCAAGTTTACAGCCAGGATCTACAACATGAAGCACCCTTGTAGGAAGGCCCCAAACCCGTTACACATGGCCAACACGAAATGTGAAGGGTTTTTAATGTGTATGTATAAACCAACAGTAATTATAGGAAAGGCAGTCAAGAATTTGAGAGGGATTCCAGAAAACGTGGGAGGAGTTGGAGGGAAAGAGGGAGGGACAGAAACCATGTAAATAGAGTATTCATGTATTAAATTTCCAGAAAATTTTAAATTAAAAAAATCTCTAGAAACAGCCCTGAAATGTTAGAAACACAGGAAGTTAATCAATGAAGGAAAAGTCAGAAGACAACAAAGTGGAGAACTCACTCCAAGAATATGGCAATCAGAAGGAATTTTAATAAGTATGACTAAACTGAGGAACAAGCCAAAGGAGGAATGTAAAACAGAGGGTAACAGGAGGATATTGTTAAGAAGAAATGTTTGAAGATTTCCTGACTAGGTCTTTAGCAGGTTGCCACATCCACTGAAGTAGCATAAGATAAGTGGTGTGCTGAACACAGCTGAAGAGAGACTAAGTAAAGTAGAAAATAGATGCCAGGAAATCATGTAAGTTTAATCACTCAGGGAAAGACACAAAATGTGAACACACACACAAAGGTATAGAACAATCATGTCCAATTGGCAATCGATAGGAATTCTAGAAGGTCAGAGAAACTGGAGGAGGGACCAAACTAACTGTGAATTAGACTTAGACCAAAAAAAAAAAAAAAATACTGTCAACTTAGAATTCTAAAATGTCCCAGGTAAACTTTTTCTTAAGGAGGGGGGTAAAAGTATTTACAGATAAAGACTGAGAAATTTTAGTATCCTCATGAAAGAACAATTAAAGTCACTGAAGAAGGTTATGCCAGGCTGGTGAAGGCATAGGCGCCGAAGAATTGGAAGTGGGTGAATCGGAAGGCACCTGCAAACATACGAAACAGTGCTAATAGGGGCTGCTGGGAATTTTAAAGCGTTTGACCAGCAACATGAAAACTCGGAGTCTAGAGGTGTTTTAAGAGTCTCATTTCAGGGATGCAGGAGGGGGCTACAGCTGGGATACAAAGTGAATACATTGTAATAAATTTAAAAATAAATTTTAAAAAATGTAAAAGAGGGGGCTGGAGAGATGGCTCAGAGGTTAAGAACACTCGCTGTTCTTCCAAAGGTCCTGAGTTCAATTCCCAGCAACCACATGGTGGCTCACAACCATCTATATCAAGATCTGGTATACAGGCAGAATGTTGTATAAATAATAAATAAAATCTTTTAAAAAAAATGTAAAAGAAAAAGATTCTTATTTCTCAGAATGAAACCTGGGACTCTGGTTTCTTCAGACAGATCTTCTAGTCCACTAACTTTATTTTTCATTCAGTTGTGCATGACTATTAAAACTGAAAACCAATGTTAATGAACAGAAAAAAAGAGTTAAGGGAAATAAAAAGTAAGTTAGAAAGTTTTCTTCCTTTCTTTTTAAAAAATAGTTCTTCAAGATAGAGTTCCTCTGTGTAGCTTTGGCTGCACTGAACTGGCTTTGTACACAAGGCTAACTCGGAACTCACAGAGATCCACCTGCCCCTGCCTCCCTAGATGCTGGGGTCACAGGCATGTGCCACCATGCCCTGTGAAAGTTTTCTTAATCCAATTAAAAGCAAGAAAAAGACTGAAAGAAAGACAAAAATGAAAACATAAGTGAGGAGGAGGAAATCAGCTCGGGCATGTAAATGACAAGAAAAGGAGCTAGAGGCTTGATGTTGAGAAGAGATGGACCCAATGCCCAATTAAACTCACATGCAACAATCATCAGTGAAACTGGGATGGAGAGATGTCTCAGGGGTCAAGAGGACCCTCCAGTTTCATTTCCTAGCACCCATGTCAGGCGGCTCATAGCTGCTTGTAAATGTTCTTCAGGAAATCCAGTGTCCTCTCTGGTGTCTGCTGGCACCCACATGTGCGTGTGGCCTGCGTTCTCTTTTCTCTCTTTTTCTCTCTCTATATCATAAACATAAATAAAAAATAAACCTCAAAAATATGAATAGAGATGGCTCAGTGGGTGAGGCATCTTGATCAGAAAATCTGGATTTCACTCCCGAATCTTATTCAACTCTAGTAAGTTGTCCTCTGACCTTCACCCACATGCCATGGCATATGCCCCCCCACACACACATACATGCGCACACACAGAATAAACAAACAAAACATAAGAGAAGAAAATTTAACAATATGAAAGATTTTTCTATTTTTAGCTTGCTGTAATACTAATATACACATATAGTCAAATGTTAAACAAGCCTTGAAACTCAAAACAAGGCATCCTTGGTATGTGTAGTTCTGTTTCTTTGCTGGTGAGGACGTAACGTGGTGCAGTTCTCTGGCAAACAGCCTTGTCATCCCTAAAAAGGTTAAACAGAGCAACTCGATCCAGCATTCCATACCCAGCGCGCATGATCAGCAGAGTGGAAAACCTATGCTCGTGGAAGCAAATGTCTACATGAGCGTTTGTAGTCGTATAATTTCTAATAACTTCCAAAGTGGAGGTGACT
>CM053762.1:51906723-52056168 GCA_028658305.1 Pachyuromys duprasi | reverse complement strand
GTGGTTCCGCCAGGGAATCCAGTCCGAACATTCTGTGAGTGCAGTGGCCAAAGAGGGAAGAAGAGGGGTTTGTTCCCTGGAGCCGCCGATCTTAGCCAACTCACCTAAACCCCCGCTGTTTAATACTACCTCCCAGGGGCTCAAAAACCTTTGTGGGTGAAATGTCCTCTCCCCCCCCCCCCCGCCCCGTGCCAATCCACCATCAATACAATCCTAAGCTTAGGCATAACTTGCAGAAGACCCTGTGGGCAAAGGAACTGACCCTTGGACTGTCTTGCAGATGGCAAGGACAACAGCACATTTCTGGCTGGCCCTGAGACCTCACGAACCACAGCTAAGACCTTCTCTGCTCGAGTCCGAAGAGCCACAACTTCAAGGACAGAACGGATATGGCCTGGAGGCGTCATTCCTTATGTCATTGGAGGGAACTTTACTGGTCAGTAGCCCCAGGTGTGACCCCTTTGGAGCCAGTGTTTGGGTTCTCGGGCTCCAGAGATACCTTCTAGAAGGGACTCGGTGGGAATGGGCGGTTGCTAGGACCACAGCAGTCCCACCAGCTTAGATTCCCTTGTGCCTGTGTAGCCTGACACCAGGCCTCTGCTGGGGCTGTTCTGAAGGCTCGGTGGAGAGAGTGGGGTCTCAGCAGGTCAGCCTTAAATGGTTGTCAGGGCCTAAGCAGTGAGCGGAAGACAGGAGTGGAGCTGTCCATGGTGGCATCCCGCCTCTGCCTGGACGAGCAGCGTGGACTCCAAGGTCCCTTTGCTCTGGAGCAGTGCTCCATGGTAACCAGAGCCTACACGTAAGTATCACAGGAAGTGGCGTGACTCCCTGATCTGTATCTGGCTCCATCCTTGACAAATCATTTAACACCTCTGTCTGCAGTTCCCTATTCTATAAATAGGGCTAGTGATAGAATTAAATGAGTTAAGAACTGTGCCCAGTGCTTCATGGTATTGTCTTTGGATTGAGGTTGCGACTGCCGCCCTCAGCCCTCCCTGCAGAGCCCTGCCGCCTTTTCCTTCCTCTTTTCTCCTTACCCTGAGCCTCACCAGCCACCTGTTCAGGTTTTTCCAATCTCCCACTCCCCAGCACACTTGAACTGCCCTTCTCTCCCCGGGGACACTACCCCAGACTTCTGCCAGGCTGGCTTCTGATCTAGTGATATATTCATAGTTAATGTCTCTGTCTCCTCACCACCCCCAACAGCTGTGCTGTGTCCCAGCTTCCTCTGTAACCTTAACAACACTCACCATGATCCAAAGTTTCTTCACTTGTTTTTGGGTTTGCTTATCTTTGCCTAAGCTCTGTGGGAGCCGGGGTAACCCCTCCTTTTTATTCCTACACGTCCAGCACCTACGACAGTGCCTGCTACAGAGGGGAGGCTCTCCGTATCTGCCCACAGCAGGCCTGCAGGACGTCACTGGCTGGATGCCTGAACAAAAAACAAAAAGCCCCACTGAGTGAGCCTCCCAGCCTCTCCGTGTCTTTATTAGCGTTTCCACATCTCTGCAGTACTATGCTTTCTGTAAGAGGTGGCTGATAGGGGCAGATAGCCCAATGCCACAGCCATCGAGAACCACGAATGAGCAAGTTAGCGGCAGATTGGGAAACCTTCCCAGGCTCTCCTTCTGCTCTGCTTGGTGACATTTCTCCAGTTTCCACCTGCCATGGGGAAATGGCGAAGTCTTCTCCCTGTCAGTCAGGCTGCCTGACACCCAGAGACTAAAATGAGAGCAGCTGCCACTGCTTTTCGGTACACACATGCACTGTGCTCTTTCTGGTTTAACGCACTCTGTGTTCTTCTGACCAACGATTTTTATTACCTTCATCAACATGAGCTAACTTTTAATATTAGAGTATTTTGTTCAGGGCTATATGTTATTACGTAATCAGGAGAATTGCTATTTTGATAAGTGGTTGAGCTACAAATAATGTGAACCTTAGGTATGCCAAGCTAGCAAATAATAAGTAAGTAAGTAAGTAAATGGACAGCTCAGTTAATCTTAGTGCATATCCCTGAGAGGCAATATAACACTATGGCCATTTTGTAATTACAGACTATGGTGGAGGTTTTCCTCATTTAATTTTTTATTTATTTCGCATCATTCTAAACTCAGGTCCCTGCTCCATCCCATTTGTACTTCTCAATTACTGGTTTCTACTCATTGCTTCTAGCCAAGTTAAAATATTCCTTATTCTTCCATCTTGATAAATATTGTAAAATTCTTACTGACTTTACATGACCGTCAGCTTGGGGCTTTATTAGCCAATAACTTTGCAAACAAGAAACTCTGAAGGGTCAAAAAGTGTAAAATTCATGTTTTCAAAGTTCTTCGATGAAATCAAAATTGAGGACCGCAGAAAACACTGTATAATGTGTAATTGTATAATGATCTACACAACCCAATTAATGAGCACATCCCTCACTAACCCTAGTTACAGTTTTGTGTGTGTGTATGATGATGATGATGATGATGACACTTCAAATCTCTCTTAAGCCTTAAGTGAAAAAAACCCACAGCATTATCAACAATATTTAAAAATCAGAGCAAACTTTGTCTTAAGACTGTGCCTTTGTGTCTAAAGGTGTGACCAGGAGTGAAGTGACCAGCATTGTCCTGTTGTTTCAGGCAGCCAGAGGGCCATTTTCAAACAGGCCATGAGGCACTGGGAGAAACACACCTGTGTGACGTTCGTAGAGAGAACGGATGAGGAGAGCTTCATTGTTTTCAGTTACAGGACCTGTGGGTAAGCAGGGGGAAAGACTGCCTCAGCACAGCACGAGGTGGCTTGTATGGTAGACGGACGCATGGGTCTGGGATTTTCTGTCACACTGTGCATTTCCGCTGAGCGGTGGTTTATGAGAGGGCAGGATTTAATGGGAGCTCTTCGTCCTCAGTGAAATCACAAAGCAGGTGAGTTCACAGGACGGCTCCAGAAAGACTGACTCACTGTGGATGGGTCCTGTCGCCAGGACAGAATGGCTGATGATTCGTGTGGAGAAAGGCTTAGGTCCACGACCACACTGAAGAACTGATGGCTGATGGAGTGGTGGGCTTTCCCTGTCCACAAGTGGGTGTTAGAAGGGACGAACTTCTGCCTTGTTAGAGGCTCCACGGGCTTCCCGGCTTCCCACAGAAAACATGATAGCCAATTTGATGATTGGGTTATTATGGAAGAAACCTGTTAGACTAGCTCTCCGTGCAAGCATGAGGACATGAGTTCAGATCCCAGTATCTGTGTAACAGCCAGGTGTGGCAGATGTGCCTATAACTCCTGAGCTGGGACCCAGAGACAGGTCAATCCCCAGAACACTGTCCAGCCAGGCTTGCAAAAATGGTGAGCTCTGGGTTCTGTGAGAGACCCTGTCTCAAAAACAAGTGGAGAGCAATAGAGGGAAGCCATTGACATTGACCTCTGGTCTCCACACGTGCACAAAAGGGTAAGTACAGCATGTAGGCAAACATATGCACACGTGCACACGTACACATGCGCGCGCGCGCGCGCGCACACACACACACACACACACACACACACCAGACATCTGCCATGCTGATAAATGTAAGTGATATGCTATCTTACCAAAAGGAAAAGGTTCCTATGTTGAATTTTTTTAAAAAATCCCATCTATATACTCTTCATATAGATGATTACTAAAGAAAACGATTGAATTTTAAAGGAAAGGCAAAGAAGTTGGCAGCAAGTGCAAGGAAAGAAGGAAGCCCAGATAATCGGTTCATCTACAAATAAGATTTTCACTGTTTGGTTTAAAATTTTAAATTAGTTAGGTAATTAATTTTGCAGTGCTGGGTACCAAACCCAGGGACTTGTGTATATTAGACAAGAGTTCTACTACTGAGCTGCACCCCAACTTTCTTTTCATTTGTAAAGTCAGAAGATGAGTACAAATAGGACCTTTATAATGAGAAATGGTACAAGCTTCGGAGAAGATAAGGCTGTCACACATATTTACTCACCAAACAGCATAGCACTAGGAATCGTAAGACAAACCTAGTGAATCCAAGAGGGAAATGCAAGAAAATCAGAACTGGGACACTTACTTTATTTCTGTAAGACTGAACAGGTCAGCATCAAGTTGACAAAAAATTATAGCCGATTTGGAAGATACAATTAATGGGGTTGATTCTGCGTGTCTGTAAATTTGTACCCGGATGACATCTCCTTAAAAGCATGAGGAGGGCTGGGAGACTGCCCATCCATTAAACACTGGGGAGCCAGCTTCGTGGGTAGAGAGCTTCCGCACCAGTATGAGGACCTGAGCTCAGACCCCCAGAGCCCACACAAGCCAGGAGGCATCTCTGTAATTGCAGTGTTCTTGTGGGGAGATGAGCAGCAGAGACTGATGACCCCTCAGACGCTCACTGACCAGGTAACTCTGCAGTGAACAACAGGAGACTCTGTCTCAAACAAGGCCGAAAGCGAAGGCCAGCACCCCAGGCTGCTTTCTGACCTCCTTTAATAACAACAATAATTGACAGATTTTAAGAAGAACATCTCAGTAGGTTGTAAAAGTTAGAAACAACATTAGAATAGCCTTATACTGCAAAGCAATGACATAGCGTGGGCATAAACATAGAATAAACATTGCTCTTTTGTTTAAAACTCCACTTGTTCTACAGCCCTTATTTATTAGGCAATCAAGATTAAGAGAGTGTCACGTCTAGCAACAAAATCTCTAAGATTCGAAGGGAAAGAGATAAAGCTAGAGATACGTCCACAAAATATCCACATTGCTAATTAAGAATGACAATAACATTGTTAATTCATAGAAGCTGGCGATCTCTTGATGTGTGTGTGTGTGTGTGTGCGTGTGTGTGTGAGAGAGAGAGAGAGAGAGAGAGAGAGAGAGAGAGAAAACCACCATCACAAAAGAATAAGCCTAACGAAAACACATGTAAGCACACAAGGTAAAACATTATAGAGCTAATAAACCCAAGAGTGAAGTCTTTGACCAAATAAAGACAGTGGATAAATACTTGAGTAAAGAAAAAGCAACAGTGTAGAAACACACAAAATTAGAAACAGCAGCAGAGTGGTGGATAGCTGCTTGCAACACTGAGGATAAGAAATGTGAATAACTCCAAGGTGAATATGCAGTATGGGCACAGACGAATGACTTGTTTTCGTTTGTTTGAGACAGGCTCTCACCACATAGTCCTGGCTGGCCTGGAATTTATGTAGACCAGGCTGGCCTACCCTGACTCTGCTTTCAGAGGCTCTCATTAAAAGGTGAGCACCACTATACCAGGCCCCAATATTTTTTTTTCAAATTGGCGTATAACGTGTTAGGTGCCATTGGGACATATTTTCACAATGTGTTTTTGTGGTTCACCTTCCCCTCCCTCACCTTCCATAATTATTTAACAGTGGAAATGCCAGAATGCCTAGACAGGAGAGCGAAATCAACACTGTGGAGATTGGCAGAGTCAAGGGAGGCCAGCCTGGTCTACATAAGTTCCTGGGCAGCCAGGACTGTATGGTGAGAGCCTGTCTCAAGCAAATGAAAACAAGTCATTGGTCTGTGCCGATACTACACATTCTCCTTGGAGTTATTCACATTTCTTACCCTCAGTGTTGAAAGCAGCTATTCACAGCTCCGCTGCTGTTTCCCTCTTCTCCAGCACCTTTGATTTCTGTTTCGTACCTTTATTAAAGTATTCTGATCCTGGGGCCTAGTGCAATGGCATACACCTGTCATCCGGCGCTCCAGAGGTTGAGGCTAGCATATCAAGAATTTTAAGGATATTCTGAGCTACAAAATGAGTTCTAGGCTACCCTTGGCTACATAGTTGAGCAATAATACTAAAAGGCTGGAGGAATACCTCAGTGGCTAAGGATGCTTTCCCTGGAGGCCTGAGGCTCTAAGATCGTATTCTCAGCACCCACTTCATTCTCCAACAAATCCACGTACATGCAAAGGTGCGCATACCCTCACAGTAATGTGCTGTCACAACACATGTACACACACACACATGCATGCACACATGCACGCACATGCCACTCAAAAACAAACCAATAATAAATGTCTCATAAAACCAGTGTTTACCAGGTTATTGGAAATAATGAATAAACATGTCTCAAAAAATAATTATGCCCTGTATAGAATCTCACAAAGGTCATTGACAGAACTCAGCCACCTACCTCTTGTCCTCAAAGAAGGCTCCCTAGACACAAAACGTAGACAAGAGATGGGTGTAGGCACACACTTCATTCTGTAAGGAAGGCCATTCCTGCCGTCAGGTTCAAAATGAGATCTGTGACCACCAAAAGGCCGATGCATTTTGGGTGAATTGTGGCCTTCTTGAGGGGGGTGGTTGGAGAATGAAAATCTTCTACCTCTGAAATGCCTCTTTATAAATGTGCTTTTACGCCATGGGTGGCAAGGTGAAATGGAAACAGGCCTTGCCTCTTTCTTTTGATATCCTCAGCCCTGCTAATCTGCATTTTTTAAAAATCTCCCAGCTGTTGCTCCTACGTGGGACGCCGAGGAGGGGGCCCACAGGCCATTTCCATTGGGAAAAACTGTGACAAGTTTGGCATTGTGGCTCATGAGCTGGGCCATGTAGTTGGGTTCTGGCATGAACACACTCGGCCAGACCGAGACCAGCATGTCACCATCCTCAGAGAAAACATCCAGCCAGGTAAGGGATCTTGGGTGGAGCCTAGAAGCCAGCAAGGTTGGATGTCCAAGGGCTTTGGGACGGTGAGAGGAGGGCCTGCCGGGAGCTGCTCAGGGTCGTGGCTAGCAGTGCAGGCAGCGGCTCCATGTCACAGGCACTCGGCGTGAGTTCTGCCACCGTCCACCTGTGGCCTTCCTGAGGACGTGTCTGCTGAAGCTTCTGGCTTATAACAGAGTAGAAACCATGGTTCTCCATGTTGTAAAGGGCAATGAAATCCAACCCCAGTTCGTAAATGGCAGGGTAGGAGCTGATTAGCTAAAAGAGGAGTTCTCCTGGCATCTTTCCTAAGTCGCCTTTGCCATGTAGTGCAGCCTTTTGCAACTGCAATGCGATTAACAAACAAATGCATACAAAAACAGCACCTCTGCCCCAGCGCAGATGGTATGCCCGGATCAAACATGTACACATTCCCTCATGTCAAATAATTTGGTGTAAAAGTTCATATTGGAGCCTGGTGAGGTAGTACTAGGTTATAAGCCACACACAAGGGAGGTTGAGGCAGGAGGATCACAAGTTGGAGGCCAGCCTGGAGTGTGAGCGTGTTCAAATCTGACTCAGTCAACTAGTGAGACCTTGTCTCAAAACAAAGAAATGCAAACAAAAACCTACAACCAAAAAATTGGCATTAAACACAAAAGTAGCTGGCTGAGTTATAATGGCTGCCTTAAATCTGCTTTGTGTATGTGTGTGTACATGCGCGTTCACGTGTTTGTGGCGTGTGGACACTACAGAACAGCCTTGGGTGTCATGCCTCAGAACCTTTCCATATTATTTTTTGAGATGAGGTCCCCCCCCCCCAATTAACCTTGAGCTTGGCAAAGCATACCTGGCCACTAAGCCCCAGGGATCCACCCATCTCTGTCCCCAAGGCTAGAATTATAATCACGTGCCATCAAGCTAGCTTTTTTACATGGGTTCTGGGAATCAAACTCAAGTTGTCATGCTTGTGAGGCAAGCACGTCCCCAACCAGGCTTCCCAGATTGCTTTAAACCTGCTTCAGAGGACGAACCATCGGGGATATTTTCTATCTTTCTCACATTGCAAGAACAGAATTTTGGGTGATTTTTCTTTTTTGACAAAATATTTTGAACAGGTTGATTGAATGCTAATCTATCTGCAAACATAGTTGAAGGTTTCAAATGGCATTTGGGGAGGGGTGTTGGGCGGTGGGGCTGACAGAACATAGGGCCTATGTTTCAAATTTTGAATCTATTCCAAACCACAAGAAACCCCACAAGTCCTGTTGTCCAGCTACTTAGGCCATAGGAGCTACAGGAAGTTGCCCAGGGCCCTCCTTCTCCCCACAGCTTCCCTTTGGGTTCTGCCTTATTTCAGTCCTTAACAAGACTGTTGTGTCACAGGTCAGGAGTATAATTTCTTAAAAATGGAAGCTGGTGAAGTGAGCTCCTTGGGAGAGACCTACGACTTTGACAGCATCATGCACTACGCTCGGAACACCTTCTCAAGGTCAGAACCTTTGCTGGGACGTCTGTGCTATTGCACCTGCCTCAGGTTTGGGTAGGAGTCCTCAGGTCTGTGGAGAAAGAGTGGATGCCAGCACACCCCCACCAAGGCTGGCCCGTCCATCCTTGAAGTACAGTGGCCTCTGGGCTGCCGTGACATACAATCTAATCATGTTCTTGCTAATAAGACTGAGCCCTGTTGGGAAGCTGGCCTTCCATCGTTCCCTCATGTCACAAGGAGCAAACTGGAAAAGAGGAATTATGGAAAGGTCATCTGGGAGAACAACCTGGAGGCTTTTTACAGAATTTCCATTGTGTGTGTGTGTCAGGGAGCAGTGAGGACCTCTAACATCTCTAACTAAAGTACATCCTACCCAAGTCGGGAGGTGCTGGCCACTGTCCTCGAAGAAGCTCTGTTTATTGGAAGAGAGGCTATGTCAGAAATGAGAAGGCTATAAATTACAGGCTCTTTCCAGAGACAAAGAAAACTGGACTTCAGCTATCTTGAGAGAGCTCAGGTACACAGATGAGCATGAGAACAGAGAAACGGGTTCCCTGCTTTCAGGTCCCAGGGAATGGGTGCTACTTACCAGAGAAGGGCTGGACCAGCTATTTCCCTCAAACACCCTTGCGGTCTGTTCCATGTGTGGGGCTGTGCTGGGAGATGTTAAGTGTTCTCCACACCGCTCCTGTGTCTAGGCCACCTGAGTGTCTGTGCATGGAAGTGTTTGCCTACTAGTCCCTGCTGGTAGGTCTTCCCAGTCTTAAAGGAAACACTTAAAAGAACGCACTGCAAATATCCCCCCACCCCAGCTGTTAAGCATCCTCCTGCACTGGTCTGTTCATTTATCAAATCCTTCCTCCAGAAAGGTCTGAGGTGGTTTCCAACACACACGAACACTCAGGGGTAAGGTGGGAAAACAGAGAGCCACGTTGAAGTCTGGAATAAAGTCAGTGCTCAGAATACATGTCGGCAGGATGTGGAGGCCTGTAGGTGCAGGCAGCAAACCCTGCTTGTGCTTCCTAGCAGGCAAGGCAAAGAGGAAAATAAGTTGTTTCCCAAGTCTCCATGTGTGTCAGGGTTAAGGGAGCCATTGGCTTGGGAGTGTTGGCTCTGGATAGGAAACTGATTACTACACGCTCTTTGGTTCTTGGGTAAGGAATCCTACTTATGAAGTCGCCAAACTGGTAAATGCCAAGTTCCTCAGGGATGCTTTTCCTGCTTCAGTTGTGACCTGCCTGCTGCACCCAAGCAGGGGTTCCTAGCCCTCTCACCAGAGAGTGTTACTCAGGTCAGGGTCTCTGATGGTCTCCTTAGGAGATGTTTGGAGCAGCTGACGGTCTCTGAGCCCCACCACTCCAGCCTTTGTGCAGCAGTCTCTGAGTCTAGAATAGGTGAGTGAGAGGCCGACAGGTAAGTTTGCGATTGCCATACAGGAAATCTGAGGTCAAGGGCTTTCCTCTTCTGGACTGGTAAACTAGACTTTGAGGGGTCTATTCTGGACTTGAGAGATGTTATAGATTCTTCTTTCTTTCTGTAATAAAATACCGTGACCAAAAGCAACTTAGGAGGAAAAGACTTATTTCATCTTATACTTCCAGGTCATAGTGCATCACTGAAGGAAGTAAGGGCAGGAACTTGAAACAGAAACCATAGAGCAATGGTTTTCAACCTTCCTAACACCGCAACTCTTTAATAAAGTTCTTCATGTTGTAGTGATCCACAATCTTAAAATTATTTTGTTGCTACTTCATAACTGTAACTGCATATAGGACATTTATATTACAATTCATGGCTAGGTATCCAATAAATTTTTGTGAATTTTATATGTGACTATGTGAGGTCAAAGAGGCCTAGAGAGCTACATCGCAGAGGAATGAGTAAGTAAAGTCTTGT
This sequence comes from Pachyuromys duprasi, assembly GCA_028658305.1. NCBI lineage: Eukaryota > Metazoa > Chordata > Mammalia > Rodentia > Muridae > Pachyuromys > Pachyuromys duprasi. Next base: position 52,046,106 of record CM053762.1, on the reverse strand, counting down.
CCAGTATTCTCTCTAAAAATCTTTGCATATACTCACGACTGTGGCAGTCATTCGTCTCCAGAATGAAGACTGTAAGTCTCTCCTATGTAGGACACGCAGGGCTGTAGGAACAAAGCCATCTTCCTCTCACTGGTCCTATCCCACTCACTGCACTAAGTTCTGCAGCCTGAGGCCAAGCAGCAGCTCATCCTGTCTTGCCTAACTTTCTCTTTCTTTTTTTTCCCCTATATATCTTTTCCCCTCCTGTGTTCTCTAACTCATAATCCCTTCTGCCCCTTGGGAGGACACCTTTACTATCTCCAAAGTCAGCGTGAACTAGCTTATCGGCACAGACCAGAGGAAATCCTTGGGCCAGACCCATGAGATAAGCACATTTCATCCAAAGTACCTAGAATCCCTAGGAAGGAGGTTGGCAAGGAGACAGCACCGGGGTGTGATGGCCAGCAGGTGTGGAGCAGTGTCCCTGTGGCAGAATTTTGCTACTGCTATAATACCTATTGCTGCACAACTTCCCTACCAAACTAGTGTCTTAAATCACAACTTATTGGTTTTAGTTTGTTTGTTCCTTATATTCTGGGTCAGCCCAGCTCATTCTTCTCTGGTTTTGCCCACAACCAGAGCAGCACTCACTTGGCAGCTTGATTGGGCTGGGAACTCTCAGATGGCCAGTCATAAATCCAGCACTCAGTACTGGTTGGCCATAGCCCATGGTCCTCCTTCCCCTGACCTCTCACCCTTCAGTAGATTTAACCAGGCTCTTCTCTGCTTAAGGAGTCAGGGCTGACAGAGGGCAGCCTGGGTAGCTGCAAGCCTCTTAAGGGCTAGGCTCTCAGAACCTACATAACATCGCTTGTGCTACATTCTACTGGTCAGAGCAATTGAGTGAGTTAAGCAATACGCTCTGCCTTTTAATGAGAGAAATGGCAACTTTGCATTTCAAAGGGACATCACATCTCAAGATGGTGAGACGCATCATTTTAACAGTCTACCTAGCCCTCTTATCAGCTCTTGCCCTGGAGTTTGGAATTTTTCCCTTCAACAAATGTTTTTGCAGTAGGTAGATGCCTGCACTGGTATTTGTGATGGTTTTCTTTATGGAGTTTTAGAAGGCCGTTTTATAGACCAGGCTCTTACTGGTGGGCTTTTTTGTTTTGTTTTGTTTGGTATTTTGTTAGACGTTTCTCCAGTTCCTAAGTACAACTCATTCCTCTTGATCGTTTCTCTCCCGGGGCTGCCTGCTACCTTGCCTTTTAGCTTGTGAAAGAGCCTGTGGGACAAAGCCCTTCCTGCTGATGGGAACCATGGTCTTTGAGTCTCTTTACGACCTGAGCTGTCTCTTTTCAGCTCTGTCCCCTCTGGTTTTATTGCCCTTCTTCTCCTTTCCCTGTTGGTGATGTCCTTAGAAGTTTTGCTGGGCACTGGTCCAGGAGACGAGGAGACAGTTCTCTGGTACAGGGATGTCTTTGTTTGGAAAACTCAGAGCTGACATTTTTTATCCTCTAACTGCCAAACCTTCCTAGTTTAGCCTGAAGTTGGTGCTGGGCACTGTCCATCTAGGAAGAAGAAAGGGGCATCGCTACAGTGCTCCATACAGGATGACTCCGAGAGCAGACATTCTCCAGAATCCATCCGCCTGTCAGTAACTTGGGGAATTATGTTGATGTCCTAGCCACAAGGACTGGGTGTGAGCCAGTGCTGAGCCTGCTCCTTTTGTCTCAAGCCTCCTGGGTGTTCATGCCATCACCTACCATGCATGGAAGCCTATTGTTCCTTGAGCAGCGGGACACGCTGGACAGAAAGAGGAAAATGTCTGGCAGACTGTTCCAGGCCTACCTAGGTGCAGGGGCTGGCTCTCTACTTTCATCTGTGTCCCCACACCGAGTCACTCGGGGAGCCTAGTGACAATAGGCCTGTCTCCCAGAGTATGTAAAGATGAAATGACATGAAGGGTCTGGCACATAGGAAGGCCCTACGAAGAGTGGAGGAAGGAACATGGTCTATACATGCCAGGCCCACTGGTAGCTTTGTCAGTCATCTGCTAAGCCCGGGTTCCTCCTTACACAACATGCTGATATGTGTTTGTGCTGCAAAATTCCTCCTTCACAAAGTGCCATGTCTTTGGTTCAGCAGAAGTGTCTCTGTCAAGTAGAAGGTAACTGAATTCAGAATTTTAGTTGTCTTAGGGGTCATGATGTGGTTTCAAACCTGGTGTGAGGAGGAGAGAACAGGGGTGCCACTAAAGTATCTTGGGGAAGAGGGCTCTGGAAAATGAGGATGTGTGACTCAGAAGAAGTCAGGGCAGAAGGTTAAACACTGGGCAAAGAGACCCAACTCTGCAGACAATCTAGATTCTCCTGTGCTCATTGTAGAGAAAGTGTACTGTGAGTCTCGCTGAGAAAAACAAGCATTTCACAGCCAAAAGATAACAAGGTGATGTAAGCAGAAAGAAATGGAGATGTGCAATATCCAGTGTGTCAGAGGATTTAAGAGAACACAGAGCTGGAGACACAGAGGAAGAGAGGGAGAGGGTGTGAGAGAGAGAGAGAGAGACAGAGAGACAGAGAGACAGAGAGAGAGAGAACTCGTGCACAGTTAATAGCTAGGCTGTGTATGTTTTAGCTGGTTCTGTCCTATGTAAATAACTATTTTGAGAAGTTCTTTGAAGATAGTTCTTGATTGTAGCTGCACAATTTAATTAAAGTGAAGTTTGTGGTTTTTGTTTGTTTGCTTGCTTGCTTTTTTCCCCCTTAGTCCCTAAGGACAGAAAGGAAGCATCCAGTCTTGAAGAGCTTACTTTTGACAGAGGAGAAAATATCACCAACACATTAAAAAAAAAAAACAGTATGACAGAAAACTAGTCAAGAGAATGCTGAAACACCAACTGTGAGGGGTAGAAGGGTCACAGAAGGCTTTTAGGAGGGAGAGATAGCTGATGGGGAGTCTGTGAGTGGCAAGACCGAGGTGGAGGATAAGGGTGGGTATCCTAGGGAAAGGATAGTATATGCAGGAATTTGTTTGCAACCTAGGAGATAACAAAGGATATAGCTGGAGAAGAAGTCAAAACCTATGAGCAAAGAGCCCAGATAGCCAAGCAACAGGAAGTTGCTAAGCACATATCTATCTTTCCTTGCTGGGGTGGCCGTATTACATCACTGTAGGATTGGAGCAAAAGAGCCTGAGCCCACAGAGGGAGACACAGTTGGGAAGCTTCTGGAGAAAATTTAGGAAGAGATGCCGATTGTGTGAACTCAGGCAGTGGTCTGGGAGCCAGGAGAAGGGTATGTGCTCAAGGGATGCCTGCAAAGTGCTCTAGACAGAACTAAGTCACTTTCTTTTTGGTAAGAAGAGAGGGAGGAGCGGAGAGCACCGTTAGACCCAATCTCCAGAGACAAAGGCCAGGAGACAATTAGGAGGATGGGATAAATTGCTAACTAAATTTAAGGTTGGGTCTAGGTCTATGGCACAGCTCAGGGAGGTGGTACCAGGTATTGGGAGGCTACTAGATGATTCTGAACTGGAAACATTTCCCTGCGAGTACTTAAAACTCTCCTGTGGTGTAGCGTGGAAAGAGAGCAGAGACAGGGACATCATTCAAGCGGGAAGTAGATGTGGTTGCTTTCTGTCTGTTCATGTAGCGATGCCTAGGAACTGGGGGAGGGCAATGAGGGAAGAGAAGCTGGCAAATTCCAGAGATACAGAGAAGCCTATGGGGGGACCCCACCGACTATCGCTGAGCTAGTTAGATCACAATCCGAGTGAAGAGTGAATGAAAGCTGGACATCAGAAAGGAATGGAGGCAATTCTTTTCAGAAAGCTGGTTGAGAAAGAAACCTGTAGGACAAGCCCAAATAAAGGGTCTACAGGCAGAGGAGGGGTCTTGCACTCTGCAGCAAGGTGTGAATAGGCCAGGGCTCAGCCAGACATCTGGGGGTCCTCTGGTGTTTTAGAAATACCCCTGGCATTTTAGATTTTAGTCACACACATGTAGAATAAGGTGCTAGAGCTAGGAGGGGTCATCATGACCAACCAGACCGTCTCCTATGGTACAGAGGAGTAAACTGAGGCTCAGAGAGGTTCAGAGAAGAGAAGAGGCTTATCAAGTTAACCCACATGGCAGAAGCAGGCCTGGCATAGGATTATGCAGCCTGGCACCTTCGGATGACGCCTAGTGCTCTTGATTTAGCTCACGGTCCATCTATGTCTAGCTGGACCAGTTCCTGAAGCAACTCCAAGACCTTTTCACACAAAGTACTGCCTTGTGCACAACTCTAAGGGGCGCCACTCACACTGTGATCTCCAAATGGTGGTGTCTGGGTTGTGCAACATGATGGCCCCATGGTGAGGGCCTGTCAAGGGCTCCATGGAAGTACTCAGTAAGCATAAGTAAGGTAGGCTTCAGACTATTGGACTGGGGTATATTTTTCAACTTGGCAGTTGCCTTCCCATTGGAAAACAAGTAGGCAGATGATGGGATGGGACACTGCAAGGCAGCCTGAGTAAAAGAAACCTCTCAATCCTGCAGCAGGGGAGGGTAGCAAGTAATGGGGACAGGAATGTTGGTGGGTTACCAGGAAAGAACAAAGACTTTCTCCTCACACACAGCCTGGAAGCCTTGACTTTTCTTCTTCTCTCTTTCTCTTTCTTTTTTCTTCCTGTAGAGGAGTTTTCTTAGACACCATCCTCCCCCGTCGAGACGACAATGGCGTCAGGCCAACCATTGGGCAACGCGTGCGGCTCAGTCAGGGAGATATAGCTCAAGCCAGGAAGCTGTACAAATGCCCAGGTAACTGAGCCATGGGGATTCCCAGCAACTCCTAGCATCCCATGCTACACAATGCATGCTGTGGGCAAGCAACCCCACCCCTTGCTGGGAACTGAAAGGACCACTCCTTGGCAACTGTGGTTTCTTGTGTCTTTGTTAGGAAGTGTGCAGTGCAGTGCAGAATGCTGAATTGGAGAGGCACATAGCAGGCTCAGAGCCCATGGCCTGACTATGGGGGGCTTTTGAAGTTCCTTGGCAAAGCCCTGAGTGCAGAGAGAAGACAGTGAGTGGAACCAGTAAAGTGTGACCCATTGCTCTGAGAGCTCCTCTTCTTTGTAGGGAACGGGGGAAATGTGAATATGGCAAAGGAAGAATCAAGAGCTTCTGGCAGCAAGACAAAGAGTGAGGGAAATGCTTTAGGGATGATAGGGGTCCAGTTCCCAAATGCTACAGTCAGAACAAGTCTCAGTGTTGCGGCCTTCAGGGTTGGTTACCACCCATGTGCTGTGGAAGACCAGAGTATCTTACGGGTGGAGGAAAGGCTTGCTCCAAGCTAGCGCAGCTGTCCCTTCTCCTCAGGCTGGCCCTCTTTGCCTTCATCTTTATTCTGGTTTCATTTCTATTGCTGTGATAAAAATCCCCTGGCGAAAAGCAACATAGAAGAGGAAGGGTTTATTTGGCTTAGAGTTCCAAGTTACAATCCATTATTGTAGGGAAGTCAAGGCTGGGACTCACACGGTCACAGTGAAGAGCAGAGAGAGAATAAAGGCCTGAATCCTTCCTTGTTTGCTGCCTTGGGTAGCTTTCTCTTGTCTTATATACCCTGGGAGCCCTTGCCTAGGGAACGCTGTACCTACATTGGGCAGGGTCCTCCTGCATCAAATTACAACCAAGACAGTCTCCCGCAGGCAGGCCCATAGGTCAAACTGATCTAGGTAATTCTTCATTAGGACTCTCTTCCCAGGAGTTCTAGCTTGTATCACGTTGACAATTAAAACTAACCCGCTTTGGTATCTTTTTATTCCCTGTCATTCTGGGTCAATGCCCCAGGGCACTTCTAAGTCCATGCAAAGCATCCATTTGTAGCAACCAAGTTTGTGCCACTAGTGGGGCAGAATGGGGAGGACAGAAGGACGTTCCATCATCAATGGCTCCAGTAGCTTTTTCTACACCCTTCAAACCAGATGTGTTTTGATTTGTGGTGGAATATTTGAAACAGGAGCCACTGGGGAAAATGTGGACTGTGACATTGCCCTGCAATGTGGGACCATAGGGACTGCAAAATGCTGTGAAGGATGCATCCTCGCAGAATGAGGACATATGTTCAACAAGCTTTCATTCATCTGCTAGGGCCGAAACACAGGACACACATATCGTATAACCCTCTGAATTTAAAGAGAAATCTTATAGCATTCCCTGGGAAATGCCATAGTATTTATTTAGTTACACTGTATATGCTGCTTATTTCCCAAAAGGCTTCCAGGCAGCTGGTAAATATCCTGGAGCGCACAGTAATGTATCTATTCTTGCAGAATGCTGATGATTATTCTAAAATAATTTCCATGGAGGCCTCGCGGGTGTTGACTGCCGGGAGTGAGCCTCACTCCGCCTGGCAGTTGTTCTGTAATGTGACACTGAGGCCCCGATAGCCAGGATTTCCTGAGGCAAATGATGGGCAGCCCTCCACACGCCCTTTCCTGTAGCTCCCAAAGCAACAGAGGGCGCTCCGAGAGGTCACTGTAAGCTAGGGCAGTGGCCAAGCAGAGGTGGCATCAAGAGACGGAAGGGATGCTTCAGGATGCTTATGTCCTACGCTTTGTGAGTAACCCCATGGGAGTCACTCAGCAAGGCACTGCCTTTGTTTTTTGGGGGTGTCAATCCCCAAAGTTCAGGAAATAGAAATATCTTTTGCACTCAAGCTACAGGAATCCCTCTTTCTTTGTTTCTCTTAAGGACACATTAGAAGAAGTAATCTATTTTTTTCTCATACAGGCTCCATGTTCTAGACTGATTCATGACTGGGCAATCTTCACTCTGTGGGTGCCGAGCCCTGAGTGGACCCGTTCTGTGTGACATAGGCGATCTCTCTGGCCCCCTGAGCTGGTCCAGCTCATGGCTGGAAATGAGATCTGAACCTAGATCAAGCCTTTGGCAGACGCTCTGGGCGCTACCAGAAAAATGATCACCTACTTGGCCCAGTCTTCATCAGTCGCTCAGAGGCTTTGGCTCAGGAAAGACAAACAGGCTCAGGAGCACTGTGAGCCCTCCTAGTATAGCTGCTTGTACCTTGGAGTTTTCTCTGCTTTCTTGTTTGTTGGTTGGTTCTCTCAGAGGTGACTAGCAGAAGGAAAAGAATTTAGAAGGAGGCAAGCTCAAATTTACAGCATAAATGAGTTTCAAAGCATGTGTTCTTTCAGCTTTCCTGACTTACTCTTCTGCATTCTCCTGCTACAGTTGTTATTATTAGCAGTTACAAAGAAAGGCTCCAGGTGGCTGGAGACATATAGCTCAGCGTTAGGGCACTTGTCTATCATGCGCAAGGCTCTGGACTCAACCTCTTTCATAATCAATCAGTCAGTAAATCAGTTCTACAATCTCTGGAACACTCTGTGGGTGTCAAGCTCCAAGCAGACCCATTTTGTGTGATGCAGGTAATCTCACTGGCTCCCTGAGTTGGTCCAGCTCATGGCCACAGACTTGAGATCTGAAGCCCAGATCAAGTCACACTGAGTCCTCAGAGCCTTCGGCAGAAGCTCTGGGCACTACTCTCGGCACCAAGATGCTGCTTTTGCTTGCCCTGGCCAGAAAGATTAGCATCTACTTGGCCCTCTCCTCACCTGTCAGTCACGGGGCTTTGGCTGGGGAAAGGCTTTTATTCCACAGGCCCGGGCAGGGTAGCTCAGGTGGGGACCTTGTGTGTGCCTGGATCAGAGCTGTTATTTTCCTTGTGCAGCATGTGGGGAGACGCTCCAGGACACAACAGGAAACTTTTCGGCACCTGGCTTCCCAAATGGCTACCCCTCCTATTCCCACTGTGTCTGGAGGATCTCCGTCACCCCAGGGGAAAAGGTAGGTGAGAGCATTAACCTCCCTATTGGGTCATTGCATGCTGCATACCCCGTATCCCATACACACAAACAGTTGACACTGTTCCTTAAAGGCAGGTTGGACCCCATCAAGATGAGCGTGGCACTCCGAGTCAGGTAAGGCAGGAAGACTCAGCCTTGTAGTGGTAGCAACAGCAGCTGTTCTAAGCAGGGGTACCACTGTACTCCTTGTTTGATGACTTCACAGCCCGTCTCACCCACACAAATGGAGACCTGGCATGTCCTAAGTGTCCACATAGGTTATTAATCTGTCTGAAGGTTATGAAGCTAACTGCCAGGCAAACCACACTCTGTCTTCTACCTTGGTAAACACGCTGCTAAAATACTTTAAAGGGTAAGTGCCCAGTCTAGAATTTGTTGACACATTGGAGTAGTGCTTTGGTAGGTGGCCAGCACAGGTGACTCCTCTTCTCTAGCCGTCTATCTCCACCTGCGTTGATGCCCCAACCCACACTCCTGAGTATCATTCACTTCAGCCTCACAAACAGCTGCTCCATGGCTGCCCTCTGGTAGGGTAGGCTGGCCAGACACATGTCTGCTGTAGATCCAGGAAGGAAGCCGTGGCACGTTTCATTAGTGGGCTCAGGGAATGCCAAGGCAATGTCAGGGTTTGGGAGACTGCATAGTGGGTAAGAGCGCTTGCCATGCAAACATGAGGTCCTGGGTTCAAATCTCCAGCACCCATCTAGAAAGCCAGGCGTGACTTCTGCATGACTGTAACCCCAGCACTGGGGGACAGAGACAGGCAGATCCTGGGAGCTTGCCAGTAAAGCAGCAGAGCCAGAATGGCAAGCTTCCGTCTCAGTGAGAGATTCTGTCCCAAGGAAATGAGGGGATGGGTGACACAGGAAGACAAATGGCATCTTCCTCTGCGTTTTCCATGTGTGTGCACAGGTACATGCACACGCATGCACGCACGCACGCACGCACGCACAGTGTGGTTGTCTTCTTGAACCCAAAATGTAGACCTGTTTTGAGTATATGACTGTGCCTGCTAGAGGTGCTAACAGGCAGGAGGAGGAGGAGGAAGGGGAGGGGCCTGGTAATCCCCACATTGTTGACTTGCTGCACAGCAGGACTTATGTGATATGTTCGAGCCGTGTAAGCATCACTAAGTCTCAATTATTAGTGCTCACTGGAGGCACAGAGAATACACATCGTTGAAATTCCTGCAATTATTCCTGTTTCTGCTTCACCCAGACTTCCCCAGAGCTGCTGGTAATTAGCAAACTTGATTGATTTTCATATCACCTCTCACTCATCACCTCTTCCCCGATGGTCTTTATGGTTCACTAACACACTTAAAATAATTAGTCCGAATAATTAGCCCACTCAGACAGACCACTGAATGTGTTTCCAAGGAACTTTCACTAACATTTCCTCACTGTAATCTTAAAAAAGCAAAGACTAAAAAATTCTTGTGGGACCAGCTTATAAGCATTCCTGAACCCCACCACCTGACCACACGCATGATGCAGACTTGAGAGAAACAGAGGGACACCCCAATTTAAGATGCTACTGAGCTTGGGTTTTTCACTCCCTAGGAATCTGATAGACGTGTCCATGGCACATTCCTCCCTCATATAACCCCATCTGTTAGAGAGTACTCACTCTTCATTTCCTGGGAGACCGCTGGGCTCTGTGCAAGAATGTGAAGGGATGGGTACTGGCCCCAGGGAAAGAGTGGGCACTCTCAGCGATGGTCGGGACAGAAAGAAAGCCTGTGAGAGGCGGCGCTGTGTCAGCTGTGATATGCTAAGGGCAGACATAGTATAGTCTTCACTTTTAAAAGTGTGTTTATGGAGTGCTTACCGTATGTCAGACAAAGCACTAGTCACTCTGTATACAGTTCCTCTCACAGAGTCCTCCATGACCTGGGGTTGTGCACATTGTATTCCAGATGAGGATCCTAGTCAAGTATTTCTTTAAGATTCTAGAGCCTGTGAGAGATGGAGCTGAGGTAGGAGTCCAGACCGCTCTGATTACAGACCTCTGAGAGGGAGGGGGAATGGGACTCCTAAAGATCAAATATCGTGTGGGTCCACCTAAGCAAGGACTGAGGAGAGGCCACTTACCTGGGCCTGAGGAGGAGTTGTGTAACCTTTAGAGCAGTGAGAAATGGACAGAGGCTGGCCTTGGAGAGTCTGGAGAACCAGCAGAGGTTGACTTATGAGATAGGGGCAGAGGGGTTTCTTTAAAGGTTTCCTAAGCATGGTGCGGGGGCGATCTGATAACCCTGAGATATCAGGTGTGGAAGACTGACCCAGAAGCTGTAGTTGTGGGTAGTCTAGGAATCACCCCAACAGTGGCCATTAGGAGGGGACTTTGAAGAGGAGTGACACAGTAAGAGCCAGTAACACACAGTGAACAGCCAACCAGTAAGAATAATGAGACAAATGGATGGATGGACGGGCTGACTTCAGGAAGGCTTTCAGGGACAATAGCACTGCAGAAGTGGGAGGTCACAGTGGAGGGCACATCGATAGCAGCCATGCCCAGATGCACTTGAGCTAACCCCAGACCCTCTGGCATGATTGCTGATGTTATAAGGTCTCCTCGTATCTCTGAACCTCATTGACCTTTTCACCTCCCCTCCAAATCCCGAGTCTCAGCCCACCCTGGCCCATCTTTCAGTGCATCTTTCTTTCTGCAAACCACCTAGCAACTTCAAAAGCCCAAGAGACTCCCCGGACAGAACCGAAGGACCCATCTCCTCCTGTTTACTCCCCATCCCTACTAAGGTTTATTATTTGATGTCAGGAGGCTCCCTGTGTGTTTGTTTTTTGAGAAGACACTCCTACCGAGGTCTGAGGGCTCGGCATGCTAAGGGGTAACATGAGAACACCCTCGTGTAAGACGGTCTTTCAAAAACTCTTCAGGCTTTGTTGTTCAAACCTACTTTATGGTAATTCTTTACAGATCATCCTAAATTTCACATCCATGGATTTGTTTAAGAGCCGCCTGTGCTGGTACGATTATGTGGAGGTCCGGGATGGTTACTGGAGAAAGGCCCCCCTGTTGGGTGAGTGAACTTCAGCCTTAAGAGAGGAGAACTGGGGTGTATTCTCGGGGGTGCTCTTCCTATCTGGAAGGTTCCGATGTGGCAGCCGGCACAGGAAGCTCTCGGGTGCTCCTGTCATTGTAAAACTCTGAGCACTCCATTTGGCCACACATGTTAAAGGCTTTTAAAAACTGTCAGCACCCTGTGACCCAGCAATTCCACTTCTTGGAATTTCTCCTAGGGAACTAATTAAGGAAGTGTGCAGAGCTCTAGCTACAGGGTGGTGCACTGAAGCAGAAAGGATCAAAGCAATTTAAATGTTCAACAGTAGGGGTTAGCTGAGTAAATTGTGACACATCTTTTTAACAGAAAATTCCCACCCATTAAAAATAAAGTTGGAGGCCAGTGTGTATCAATGCCGATTTTCCTGGCACTCTGTAACCTGCAAAAAAAAAAGTATGTTACAAAATGGAGTAAATAGAATTATTTCAACTATATGCATGTTCATAAAGATGTGTACAATCCAGGAATTGCAGAGTTAGCTGTTGCAATAAGCAGAGATGAATAGAATGGGCCGAGGTGACAGAATAAGGAGTCTAACTGTACCATCCCAGATTGTTCAAAACCAAATTATTTAAGCCATGTGGGCTGAATCCAACTGCAAGGAACCATTTTATGATTTACAATATAAATCTCAAATAAAATTAGATGTAAATAACACAGTAACTACTTCAGAATGGTAGATGATTTTTTAAAATATTTCTACTCAATTCATGGGTTACTTGTCTCTTCCAGATTTTCTGATAGGCAGGTATTACTTCTATGGAATAGACATGAGTATGGACTCATCCACCAAAGGTAGCTTGGACCTTTGAGTGAAAAGGTCACAGGAGGGCACTATAAAAAGAAAGGTTTCCCAAGATAGTTTTCCCTTGAGGAGCAGGGAAGATTAATATTGACTAGAAGATTGGTGGCCTTGGGTTTGGGGGAGCTGATGCTGTGACTCACTGGCCCAACGAGGACAGTTTATAATGGAGCTGCAGAGAGACAGACCAACAAAGAGGCAGATGAATGAGTAGCAGCCAATAGTAGGGTACCCTCCTGGCCTCCTGGCCTGGCCTCCTGGCCTGGTCAAGTCTAAGGTTTTGCTTGAAGACTTGGTCCCTGGAATTCCTTCACGTGAGTGGAAATGCCATACGTGCTGTTCTGCCAGTGATGAAACTGGGAAGGGGTGGCTGCCAGGGCGGTTGGCTGCACATGGTGATGAGAAAGAAAGCCCCGATGTTGTTTAGGTCCTGGGGGACCAGGATGAGACAGTCACATCAGACAGGGCAGATTCTAGGGAACCTGTAGCCTTCTGCATGCATACCACCAGCTATCAATGGGAACAGCACACAAGGGCCTCTATCTAGAAGGCTGTGAATTTAGATTCCTGAGGGTACAGACAAATGGGCATGTGTGTCCTCAGAAGCTCTGAAGTGCGAGAGAGCAGCTAGGGCAAGGTCTGTGTGCCATCATTGGGATGAATTCATCCGGTAGTTAATAATAGTCCATATGCAGCAGCCGAGTTCTCCCTGGAAATATGTATAGAAATCTGACATAGACAAGTGGGTAGACTGCCCAAGATAGGATACAGCCTGTCTGCACTGGGTTCTGTTTCCTGCCTAAAATGAACAGATGTGGAAGTAGCAGTCAAAGATATAGGGCACAGCAGCATTGGTCAGGTGTGCCAAAATGACAGGGTACAGGGCAGAGAGATGACTCAGTAAGTAAAGTGCTTTTTGCACAATTAGGAGGACCTAAGTTTGGATCCCTGGCACTCACATGAAAATCCAGGCACGGTAGTCTCCAGTACCAGGGGGTAGTAGTGGAAATAGCTGGGTCCCTGGAACTCACTACCTCGCCAAATCAATGAGGTCCAGATTCGGCAAGAGATTCCTGTTCTCAAGAATGAGGTGGAGAGTGAGGAAGACACATGATGTTGACCTCTGACCCCACATGCAGTTGCATCCACATCCACACACATGTGCAAGCGCACTTGCACACATGTGTGTACTCACCTGAGCCCCCCAAACGCCACCACCCAGCAAGACTGGGTTCCGGGGAGCAAGGGTTTCTAAACTTATCTGAGTTCCATCATCGCCTGTAAAATGTTTCTGGATATGACTCCTGGACTACAACTTAAATAGAACCTACAAAATCGGGTCAGAGAATGATGCCATTGTCCTCCATGTGCCTTGTCTAGTACCAAGCACACAGAAAGAGCTAATCAAGGGATGAAAGAAGAGTTCGGGTGATGGGCAGCACCATGTTATATTTTGCACATGTCTCTGCTGTTTGGATCTCCTACAATAGCATTTTTATAAAAGCCAGATGGGAAGAGCTTCGTGGAATCACAGACCCCTCAACCTGGCAGATACCTTCAAGTCGCTGAATCCCTCACCACATGGGAAAGCCAAGCTCCCCAAGTGTATTGAGTGCCTAAGGCCTCACAGCTAGCTAGGGACTGAGATCAAGATGAAATAGTCCATGTGTTGTTTATCTGGGAGTCAAAGTTAGCCAGGCCTCCTGAAGTTTTTGCTTGCCAAGGTTGGCAGCCCTGTGTCCCCAGGAATGGGTTAGGCTAAAGCCATGGGAGGAAGGAGCCAAAGTTCCTCAGAGAGGGCCAAGGCACGTTTCACAGAGTGGACACAGGCTGGCTTCCAGACATTTCCTTTGCTTGAATGGCAAAGGGGAATTTTCTCAGTAGGGATCCCAGTGTCTCTGCTACTCTCTTGGTACCAGAACAGGACTTGCGGCAGTTGGTCAATTTATCGGTGATGATGATGATGGCTTGAGTTGATTTTTTTTATTTTGAGGGGGGAGGAGTAGGGTTATGGCTCATAGCTTAATGAATCTCTCTCTCCCTCTCTCTCTCTGTGTGTATGTGTGTGTGTGTGTGTGTGTGTGTGCATGCGTGTGTGTTGCAGCCAAGGCATGGCTGGGTGCCTGGAACCATCATTCTTCATTTGCAGGCACCCTCCTTTGCCAACTATTTGGTCTGCTCTGATGTTTCCAAATGCAGTCGTTAGTGAATTTTTGTGTTTGGAACAAGTGCATTGTGTTGGCTAAGCTGGTCCCTGGGAGGGGTCAGTGCCATGAAATCTGCTGGGAGGAGGCAGGTCAATGCCCCTTTGGCGGGAGGGAGAGCGGATTAGAGTGGATTGTAAAGTAGGCATGTTTGCTCTGAAAACCTCTGCATCACATTTTTTTTTTCCCAGAGCAGTGTGTGAAAATCCAGGCATAATGCACACATAACTTTTTATGAATGGACTCTTTATGACTCCCTGCAGAGCACACTTGGACTGTCCTCATCTGCATTTCCTCTTCTTGATATCCTTATTAAACTCCTCGAAACCCAGGAACCAGATTTCAGTCTAGGAACTGACACCTCTTCATGCCAGTTCCTTGCTAGGCTGCCCAGCCTCTTCAGAGGGAGGCTATTTGTGATCCAGGTTTTCATTTACCCATTTCAAAAGAAAATGAAGTAGATGAGAATATTTCACAGCTGGTTAAAGATCACAGATGAGGTTTTCCGATAGACCCAGGGGCCACTTACCTTTAACAGGGTACGTGTGAGGCCTCAAGGGTGGTGCCTACAGATGAGCCAGTCGCTAAGCTTAAACGCTGTCCTGCAACGTGGATGCCCTTCTCCTGCTGGTGTTAGAGGGATCACTCCCAGCACTGCACTGTTGTCTGCAGAACTGCCTTGGCATTGGGTGTTACCATAACACACACAAAAGCCCTGTATCCCGTTTCCTTGAAACAGGCAGGGTAGTTCAGAAAGGCCAGGCTGGTCCATCAGAGCCACATGGCCCCACTACCGATGCTTCCTGGACAAGGGCAGTTTCCCAAATGAACAGAGATGATAGCATGAGGCCGACAGCCAGGCCTGGCACAAACGTGCTCTGTGGTCTGAGACCTTGATCTTCATTTGTGCTTGTCTTCTTCTGAGCTGGGGAGTGAACACGGCACTTCCATTCCCAGAAAGCACATTTGGGTGTCATATCTGAAAGCGCACAATGTTCAGAATTATACCCAAGTTCCTTTGGACGGTGATGGTGATGAAGGAGATTAGTGACCATAGAAGTCTGGATCTCAAACTTTTGCTTCCACCTCCAACATTGAGGCAAATGCTCTCCTCCTCACTTTTCTCATCCATGAAATGGGGGATACTAACAGTACCTGATTCAGGGGAAAGCAGTGTGTCTGTGTCGGATTTCCCTTGCTGTGACTAAACGCCTGAGGGGAATCAACTCGAAAGATAAAAGGTTTATTTGAGCTTGTGGTATCAGTCTGTAGACACTTGACCTGATTGCTTTTAGTTTGGCAACAAGGCCAGAAGTACCCGGCAGAAAAAGACCGTCGATGCTTCATGGTGACACGGGGGTGTGGGGACAAGGAAAGAATGTTCTTTGAGGGCATGCCCCCTTGATCTAGTTCCTCCTACCTCTAAATAGCCCTTAAGCCATGAATCTATCAAGGGACTGAGTCACTGATAAGGTCAGAGACCGTATGCTGCAGTAGCCTCCCGGGACCTTCTGATCACTGTTGCACTGGGACCCGAACCTTCAACCCAGGAGATTTTAAGGGCACATTTAAGGTTCAAACCATAACAACTAGAGATGAAGTGAGACAGTCCACGTGGAGTGCTTCAGGCAGGATTTTACAGACATGGCAGTGACAAAAGGGGGCTCTGGTTACAGCTCCCATGATGACAAGAAACGGGCTGAGATGCCAGCTAAGAATTACAAAGAGATTTGCGAGATCTGCCCAGGCAAAACAGTACACCTGCTGGGCTGGGCTGGGCTGGGCTGGGCTGGGCACTGGTTCTTCTCCTTGAGTTAGGTCTATAGATGTGGGGACGCAGACCTCTCCCCTCTCATTTGAAAGCAGTCCCGCGTAGCGGTGGCAACCCTGGGGTTTTAAAAGGAGACACAGATTGGAAACCTGGGCCAGGTGAACTGCTCAGTACTCTTCCTGCTGAGCAGTGGTGTTCCCTCATGTTGACCTGTGGTTTGCTAGAAACTTGTCACCATAATTGGCCATTCCACAGGTGCCATTGCCCAAAGCCTCTAATGTTTGGTTTTTTGTGTTTTTTTTCCCCCTTTGAGTGTACAGGTACACATGCATGCTTGTGTGTATGTGTGGCGGGTGGGAGCATGTATGCATATGTAGGTAGGACCACACTGGGTGTCAGTCTTCAAAGACCACCTGCCTTTAGGCTGTCCAGCCAGTGTTAGAATTGTGAGCACACACCACCATGCCCAGATTTTTTGTATCACTTCTGGGGCTCAAATTCAAATCCTTATGCTTGCAACGGCAAGCGTTTCACCAACTGAGCCATTTCCCTGGCCCTTCTATGATGTATTTTCCCTTGCCAAAAGCTTTGCAAAATTTTTAGTTGACTGACTATCAAGAGCACCAAATCCAAATGCCTAGAGACAGCCAGGGCCAGGAGGACGCAGTCGCCTGGCAGTCCTCAACCCTGTTTTTCCTCAAAGAATGGAAACCAGAGCCGACCACCTGGAAAGGCCCACTCGGGCATGGATCCTTCCCCAGCCTTATGCCTTTCCACTTCTCTCAGGAAAATACAGCATAATTATAGTGTCCTGAGCCTTGTACAGGGCTTTACATGGTACTTATGGTTAAAGTGCCTACATGTGTTTTATTTTTTTAAATTGAGAGCTTATCACATGCTTATAATTCCAGCACCTATAAAGCGGAGGCAGGAGGGTCCAGCAAGTTTGAGTTCAGCCTGGGCTACTTAGTGCCTTCAGTGGCAGCCTAGGCTGCATAGTGAGACCTTGGGCTTGAGCTGTAGTTCTCCCTTTGCCTCAAGTTGAGGCAGCGCAGGCGACACCCAAGTCCACAGCTTCCTCAAGCTTGAGAGACAGTCTGTGGCTCCCCAAGGCCTGTGAACTGTGGGAAAGTAGCCTCCGTACCTGCTCAGGAGCCTGTAATCACACTGCTGTGTCACACGAGGCTTAGCATGGGGAACTTGGCATGGCTGTGTCGTGGGCAAAGGTCGGGACAAGCCACGTAGACAATTCTGTTCTGGACCCAGGAAGAGCAGGGGACTGGCTCTTGGGCTGTCCTGCTGGGCTCTGTCCAGGAACTGGAGACCCAGTCAATGTTCTGTTCTTCCAGATTCTGAAATCTCTCTGTGGTCCTTATCATACTGTTCTGGCCATAGTCTTAGCTTGGAGTGAAGGAATCAGTCCTTAAAGGGCTCCATGGTGTCCCTCCAAAGTTCTTCATCCTAGTCTCCCCCACCTCCACCCCCCATCTTTTCTGGGTTTCTCTGAGCCAGCAGGCTTGGATATCCAGTCTTCAACTCCCACACCTCCAACAGTGCAAATGCAAAGAAGCTTTGGTTTCTTGGTCTCTGGCTCTATTTCCTGAGGCAAGGCTAGCAGAATGCCCAGCGCCCCAGGGGAAGCTGGTGTCTTCAGAAGCACCACAGAAAAAAAGCATCATTAATGTTTCGGCACCATTTCCCTACCCCTGGGGCCACCACCAGACCCATGCGGCAGGGGAAGGTACCTGGCCTCTGCCCTGCACTTTGGTTACCTGGAACCTGGACTTGTCCTTCGAGGGCTCACAGATGTGCCACTCTTGAGCCCCTCTTCAGCCCTGGGTGTCCTGCAGCATCAGCTGTCACTTTGAGGGTCATTGCTTACTTCCTGTCTTCCCTTCAGGCTGTGGTGTGGTGAGCTCTGGGTCAACAGAATCCTGACTGTCTTTTCCCTTTCCAGGGAGGTTTTGTGGCGATAAGGTACCCGAGCCCCTCATCTCTTCAGACAGCCGGCTCTGGGTGGAATTCCGTAGCAGCAGCAGCATCCTGGGCAAGGGCTTCTTTGCAGTATACGAAGGTTTGTTCTTAATAAAGCAGCCGTGTACATGGCCAGGGACAAACGTGCGTCCTCATCAGCCTGCTTCCTTCCCAGGTATCTGGGGCAGCTTGCTAGAGGGTCAAGCTCTTATCACAGGTCCAAACTGAGCACTGCACACTGTCTCTGTCACCTGTGGGGGGCAAAGGCCAGGTGTGCTGAGCTCTGCTACTGTCTACATGCATATATGTGTGACTGCGTGCATATAGGTGTGTGTGTGTGTGTGTGTG
This sequence comes from Pachyuromys duprasi, assembly GCA_028658305.1. NCBI lineage: Eukaryota > Metazoa > Chordata > Mammalia > Rodentia > Muridae > Pachyuromys > Pachyuromys duprasi. Next base: position 52,028,074 of record CM053762.1, on the reverse strand, counting down.
TGTGTGTAAGCACACAGCCTAGGGAGCTCTCCTCTCATTCCAGCTGGGTTATGAAAGGCTTCAGGGTATATAGTCTTATAATGATGGCAGAGGCCTCTGGCCACCTGTGTGAGCTTGAGCCGAGAACCTGACCTCTCTGCCTTCTTGATTCATCAGTGAAAAGAAAACCTTTTACTGCCTACAGGTCCCTTTTCATGTGTAATAAGGCCTGAGATCACCCAGGCCTGTTTCTGTGCGGTTTAACTGTCCCATCTCAAACAACAACAACAACAAACAAAACGAAACCACACGGAACTAGAAAAGTATCAAAGCCCCCACCTTTGCCTTGAATCATCAAATATTTGGTGAATCCAAAATTCTATTTTGTAAAAGGAAAAGTGAACGGGTCTACGTGTGTACATGTGTGTCTGAGTGTGTGCATGCATGTACGTTCTCTGCAGCACCACCTCGCCGAGCCCACCTGAGTAAGACTCTAAGGGTGTGGCCAGGCTCCCACAGTTGGAATGGTCCCCTACATGGTTCCCGTGTACAGGGAGGGTGCTACATGACTACTCATTGTGGAAACACACGTGTGCCTTTCCCAAAGCCAGTTTTGTTAGACCCAGACGGAAATGCTGGCTCTTGGCTCCACCTAGTGGCAGGACGTAGCCCCTCACTGTTGTTTGTAAGGTGTGATCGCGGTTGGACCCTCTTTTCCTTGTGTTCTCTCTAAAGCCATGTGTGGGGGAGACATTACCAAAGATGCAGGCCAGATTCAATCTCCCAACTACCCTGACGACTACAGACCTTCCAAGGAATGTGTGTGGAGGATCACAGTGGAGGATGGGTTTCACGTGGGACTTATCTTCCAGTCCTTTGAGGTGAGCTATCTGGGATGGTTTCCAGAGTGTGTTCTGATGTCTGTTTCAGACTCTCTGCTCTGTAAAGACAGTCTCTTACAGCTCTACAATGATGCTTAATCACAGCACTCAGAAGGCTGATGTGGGAGGAGAGTGAGTTTCAGGCCAGACTGGACCACATACTGAGACCTGTCTCAACTACATAACAAACAGAAAGGAGTGGGGGTTGGGTCTGAGGAGATGGCTCAACCAGTGAGCTGATTTCTTGTCTTGCCAGCATGAGGGCCTGAGTTTGATCCCAAAGACCCATTTTTAAAAGCCATGTGTGATGTGTGATGTTGTGCCTTGTACCCCAGCTGGGAGGCAATGCAGGCAGATTCCTGGGGCGTGCAGGCAGCCAACCTAGCTGAACTAACTGGTGAGCACCAGGCTGGTGAGGGAGCCTGCCTCAAAAAACAAAGTAGGTGTCTTCTGAGGAGCAACACACAAAGTGTTCACCTCTGCCTTCCCCCGACACACCACACACACAAACCACACAGACACACAGAGAGACACACAGACACATATACATACAGGCCCAGGGACACACACACACACAGACATAGACACACACACACACACACACACACAGAGACACACAGACACACACACATCAAAAAAAGAGACGAAGTCTCACTTTTGGTTAAAAACAAGAAGCTGAAAGTTTATTTCAAGCCCACCCTCCTTGTCTCTCTTAAGCCCTCTTCAGCTTGGTTGATCTTGATTTTTGCAGCAGAGACAGCTTGGACAAGCTGAGTATGAACTCGGCCTGGTTAAGTTTGAGAGCGATGATGGGGTTTTGATTCTGAGTTGAGAACCTTGCCGCCAAGCCAGCCAGTGTCACCCCTGCGGCCTCTGTCTTTCTCTTTAGATTGAAAGGCATGACAGCTGTGCATATGACTACCTGGAAATCCGAGATGGCCCCACAGAGGAGAGCTCCCTCATTGGCCACTTCTGTGGCTATGAGAAGCCAGAGGCTGTGAAATCCAGTGCCAACCGGCTGTGGGTGAAGTTCGTGTCTGACGGCTCCATCAATAAAGCGGGCTTTGCAGCCAATTTCTTCAAGGGTAAGGCTTAGCGGTTTGATCCTGTGTTCATTCATGGGGAGAAATATTGCTTCCCCCATGTAAAAATCCCAAAACCCATATGAGGCCTTGGCAGCAAGCAAGGCTCCTGCAGGGTGGAGGCTGCTCATTCAGAACTGCTGGTGGGAACCTGTGGGGTTCACACCCATGAGGAACAGGCTCCACCTGGCTTCTACGAGGAAATTATCCTATTCGGGAAAATGAGAATTAGTTTTATTTTTGAAGAGGGAGAGAGAACATGTTCACGTGAGTGTGGGTGCATGTAAGTATGTATGTGTGCGCATGTACATGTAAAGGCCTGAGGCTGACCTTAGGAGGCCTTCTCAAACACTTCCTACCTTATCCATTGAAGCAGGGCCTCTCATTCCGGCTAGCCTCACTGGTCAGCTTGCTTCAGGGATCCTTCTGCCTTCTTAACCTCTGAGCTATCTTTCTAGCTCTCCTTCTGCCTTCTGCTGCTGGAATTACAAGCAGGCTGCCATGCATCCCTGGCATTTATGTGGGAGCAGGGGATCCGAACTCAGGTCCTCACGCGTGCACAGCATACACTTTGCTCAGTGAACCCAGCCCCCAAGGCCTAGTGTTTTTACCAGGTCAGACTATACTTTGTGAAAGCCTGAGTTAATAACAGCACATGCACAGCAGCCTCAGTAACTGAGAGCTCACTGTGTCCCAGGGCCCGCGGGAGACACTTGTTTATCTGATAGTATTTTGTTCCTGTGATAACCCCTCAGTTAGGCTTGTGTTATATCCATCACTTCAAAGAAAGGCCTTGGAGATGAGTGACAGAATAAAGATGAAAATCCTGTCTGACCACGGACCCCAGACCCTCTACAGTCTTGACTAACACTTCTTGGTGTAAGCCAGAGAAGCAACCCAGGCCTTCCACTCCAGAGACCTTGTTTCCCGTCCTCCATGCTGGTCCCCGAGAGAGGGTGAGGTGGGAGGACAGTAAAGGGAACAAAATCTCCTTGCTGGAACCATACCCAGACCACAAAAGGCGATCTAACATAAGAAAGGGCTTCTGTGGTTTCTCTGGGAGGGCATTCAGGATGCCCTCATCCTCAAGAAAGACACCGGAGTATTGCCTGGGCCTGGTGGACTGTGGCTGGGTGCCCAGGAGCACGCCACAAGCTCTTGACAGGGATAGGGGGTCCCTGCAGCCCCTTCTTCATTATGGGACCACTTGGTCCAGCCACCCATACCCACACCCGGGAGACTGTTTCCTCCCTTCCCCCTCTCCTCTGTCTCCTGGCTGTGATAGACAAAAATCATAACCCCTTTCAACCATCCCCATCTTCCTTGTGCCTCCTCTTCAGTTTATTATTTTAGCTTTTGAGAGAGGGTATTATACTGTAACTGAGGCTGGCCTGTCACTCACTGGGACTCATGGCCATTCCCATGCCTCAGCTTCGGTGTGCTCAGATAACAGTTGTGAGCCACTATCCTTGGCCTTGCCTCTTCTTAGATACCTTCCCCTGGGTTCTCTGTGAAGGGCTGACTGTCAGGAGAGCTGACTTGAACACATACCACCCTGCTGGACAGCCTCATTTCCTTGCCAAAGCCTCAGTTTCCCCTCATAGAACAGAAAGAAGAAAATCTGCTGAGCTGTGAAGCTCCAATAAAATGATGGCTTGGAAATACTTTGTAAGCTGTTGAGACCCAAGTGAGATGTAGGGCATTGGTCTTCCCTTCTGTGGCCTACAGGGAAGAGCAAGAGACAGTGAAAGTCTTAACACTTGGCTTCCTCTGAGCAGCAAGGCCGCAGTAGCATGCCAGGCCACAGTAGGAAGCCCCAGAGCAGTGTCTGGCTCCTGTGTCTTTGCCCCGGGTTGGCGGGGAGAGGGAACTGGAAACAAAAGCACAAAGCCTGTGGCAGTGCTGGGGCAAGCCAGAGAACCTTGTGCCTTGATGCCAATTGGCAACAGCCTTTGCCTGGGGCCCAGCTGGCCCATCAAAGTGGCCGGGTGCCAGCTGGCCTCAGCACTGATCTGGTGCCAGACGGCAGCCCCTCTAAGAGCCAGTTGGCTGGGCAGCAGGCAGAGCCTTACACTTCTGCGTATTTCAAGAGAGTATGGTGGCATTCAAGGCTTGGCTGGTCCCACACCCCTACACAAGGGGTGTGAAATCCATCTTGAATCCCTGCGCACTACCATTCCAGGGCAGAGGGACCATAGGGGAAGAGGGGTGGTGGCACAGGCTTTTTAAAGGCATTTCTTCAAAGTCCTGGGGTGGGCTCTAACTTCCCTTTCCTTAGCTCTCTCTGGAGTGACTTTAAGATCTTGTCTTGGCCTCATTATTGAGCTCCTTCTTTTCCTGTGTATGTAGAGGCTGGAAAGAAGCCAGAGCTCTGGCTGTACCCGGCCAGCTAAGCTCTGGTTCCAGCTCATTCTATCAGATCTCCTTAGAAGGTGTGCCCTGTGTGGAGTGAGCATGAGCCAGTGGACTTGGCCTGGGTGGCACTGTGAAGGCCATGAAGCCAGCCAGACCTTGGCAAGAACGGCACCCCCTTGCCTGCCACTTACCCATGCTGGTGCAGTGTGGCAGAGAGTAACACAGCCCACTGCCCTTGCAGCTCTTCTCCATCTCCCCGGCTAACATATTACCCCTTTGTCTCTACATGCATGGTGTTTTCTTTGCTCTAAGTTCATGCCACAAGCTTCTCTCCCTTCACCTGGAAACAGCTATGCTAAGAAACTGTGATCCTCTCTTTCTTACCTCTGTGCCCTGCCCACAACCGCTACAGCTCCAGGCATCAGGCCTCAGCTTGCCTCACCTTGGGTCTTATCTGTGTCCTTTCTCATGGACTCTTTCCTGAGTTTCCTCTGCTCTCTGGTCAGCTTCTTAAACCTGCTGCACCCCTCCTGTCCCTCCATTCCTTCTTCACTGGCCCTTGCTGAAGCTCTTCCTTCCCCCTTTGCCCTTCCCCTCTCCTCCTGCCCTCTGCCTGATGTGGGTGGGCCCAGGCTGCTTTCTCCTTCCTTTCTCCTCCTCCTCATCTTTCGAACTGCTGGAGCTTCAGAAACTGCATGAGTTGTCTGAAGTGAGCACCCTGCACACTGACTATACACCCGTCCTTCACAGCATAATTTCCAGTCACCACAAAAGCCAAGGCCATTCATGTCATTTTAAAGAAGAGGAAGGCTCAGAGAAGCTAGACAACTGGCATCCAAGTCCACATGATTGAATCATATCAGTTGGTCCAGCCTGACCAGGCTTACCCAGAATCCTAGCCTCTTTCTACTGCTTCATATTATCCTATGTATTTCCCTCTTTCCAAAATCTCTGGGAGATGTCTAAGAAAAGTGCTTTGCATATTTCAACACAATGAAATGAGAAAACAGATACTTGAACACTATTTTAACATGCTTAATACTCTATTTATTAATGGCTTCCCTGCCTACAGCATCTCTTGGCACACAATGATCAACTCATTTCAGTCATTGTTGGGCCAAAGAACACATCTGTTATTCTGTGTACCAGCCACTGAGTGAAATACTGTGGTATTGACAAACTATCTTCTCACCGGAGAAGGGGAAATCAGGCTGATAAAGACAGACTAAAAAAAAATGGGCGAAAGGTAGGTTTATCTGAGTTGGAAGAAGGCAGCAGAGAGGGAAAGATAGTAGACAGAGGGTTGCAGTTTTGCAGGACCAATGGGTTGGGAGTTTCGAGGAGTCAGACAACACAAGACAACCTCTGAGAAATAGTAGGCAAGGATCTGAGAAGCCATCCTTCAAGGATACTATTTTTTTAATGTTTTTTTTTAAAGATTTGTTTATTTATTTATGTATACAATGTTGTCTGTATATAAACCTGTACACCAGAAGAGGGCACTGGATCTCATTCTAGATGATTTGAGCCACCATGTAGTTGCTGGGAATTGAACTCATGACCTCAAGAAGAGCAGCCAGTGCTCTTAACCTCTGAGCCTTCTCCCCAGCTCCCTCAAGGATACTATTAAAGGGTCCTGCCCATGGTGGTGAGACTGGGTGTTTACCTTTCCAGGTTGTTCCCAACTCTTAGCCATTCTGATTTCTTTCATTTCATCATGCCATTGATTCTGTCAAGATCTGGCCAACTCCGTGATTCCTCTGCCCCTACTGTCCTTGGTGCCCCAGAGCTGCGCCCTCCTTCATGTCTCACCCACTTGGCATTTTAAATGAGATTTTGTGGTGCCTTCATTAGACTCCCCTGGCACAGTCAGAGCACACTCTGTGTGCTGTCTTTCATGGATAGATATTCTGTAGCCTGGCGACCGAATGATTTTCCTTGTATTTCTAATACTCTTCTTGGAGATGGTCACTGCTAAAGATTTCCTTTATTTCAGTGGCTTGTGACCTAACATCAGCTAGGGATGCTCCAGCGACTCCTGTGTTCTCTCTATGGTCGGAGAGCATAGCATCCTTTCTCATTGTTGTTTAATGCCCTGAGCACACCACTGGACACCTGTTTGTGCTGAATCCCTCAGGCTACCCACCCCAAACCTCCTTCCTGCCTACCCAACAGTTTTCCCCAGGAGCAGTGGCTAACCTGAGAGCTCGTGTCTTCTGAAACTTCAGAAGAATGTCTATAAAAATGCTTCATAGTAGACTTCTGGGTCTGTCTAGAATACTTGAACATCTTCATCTAGAAACATATTCTTCCAATATCATCCTTCACTGAATATCTCTAAGAAGTTCTGTACTTATGGTGGAGAGCCCTCATTCCATGGCATTAAAATGATGAGGTCCCTAATGTGGAGCCTGGTGAGATTTATAAAACCACTCATGTACACTGATGGGCACCTTGCATAATTCTGTTTCCCAGGCCTGGCCCTTTCTGTTCTGGGTAACTAGAGTCTCTTCTTTATGTGATCAGGATCCCACCTTTGCCTGTAGCTTCAGATGACTGTTGAGTGCAGACATGGAAGTTCTTAGGAGGCAGGAGTAGCTGCTGTCATGGAGGCATGTACCCAGAGCCCTAGGAAGTGGAAGGGAGGAAATGGACCGTGCATCTTGGTGACAGTTTATCCCTGTGACCTTCCCTCCCCGCAGAGGTGGATGAGTGCTCCTGGCCAGACCATGGTGGGTGTGAGCAACGCTGTGTAAACACACTCGGCAGCTACACATGCGCCTGTGACCCTGGCTACGAGCTGGCTTCTGACAAGAAGACATGTGAAGGTTGGTGTTAGACCTGTCGAGTTGAAATGGTGGTTTCTAGCCTCCCTTGACACCATGAGACAGACGTTGAGGCTTGTGGTCTACTGTGAGTGCATGAAATTCATGTGGTTGTCATGGCAAAAACAGAAGGAACTGTGGACACTCTGGTGTGACTCAGCTGATAGCCTCTTTCCTACATGGCCTAGGTTCAGCTCACCTATCAGACAAGCCAGCCACAGCGAGTAGATTGATGCAGACATTTCTAACTCTCCTTGTGTCCCAGACCTGTGCTAGTGTGTGACAGGTCAAAGGTGCCATCATCACTTTAAAAGGAGTAGACATGTCCCCAACTTGTTTCTCCAAAACCTCAGTGGAAACCACCCATTGTCTAACTTCTTCATGATTACTAAAGGACAGCAGGTCTTCCTGGTGCTTAGGGGGAAATCGTAGTCACTTGGAACCAAAAACAGATGGATCTAAAGTCTGTTTCCCTCCATGCAGTGGCCTGTGGCGGATTCATTACCAAGCTAAATGGCACCATCACCAGCCCCGGCTGGCCGAAGGAGTACCCCACCAACAAGAATTGTGTCTGGCAGGTGCTGGCCCCCACGCACTACCGCATCTCCCTGCAGTTCGAAGCATTTGAGCTGGAAGGCAATGACGTAAGCCTCTGCCCTATAACGGATTAGCTGATGGGGTACTGGCTGGGTTGAGAAATGACTCTGAGCTAGGTGGGCCTCTAACTGACCTTGGTGGAACTACTTTGGGTGAAGACCTGGGGTGCTGACTAGGCAGAATTGGGGGTTGTGGGAAAGGGGGTATGCTTCATGGAGTCACTTTAGTTGCATGTCCTTCTCACTGTGTCCAAGGAGGATGGGGTCAAGAGTGAAGGGCATAAGAGCTGTGTGTAGAGCAGTCAGGGCAGGTCTAAACTCCGGGTAAGGATTAGGAGACTAGTGTCCAGCTGAGGAAAGCAGCAAATAAGGACACTAGAAAAGCCCATTCCTTTTCTCTTGGAAGTGGCTATGGATAATCAAGTCAGAAGAGCCAGAATGGTGACAGGAATACCCCGTGTCTACACCTGGGGTTAGCATGAGCTCCTAGGGCTGGATGTCCTTCTCCATGTACCCCTCTCACACCCCACCTGGGGCTGTCACTTTAACAACAGCAGCAGCCCAGCTCTTACCCACTCCATCACTCCCTTAGGGTATCGAGAGAGACTTCCATGCCCAAAACTCCCAGTGCAGGAGGCTCAGCAAAATTACTTTTATTATACTGTACTCACATGCACGAATCCACACACACGCATATAACTAAAGAGAAAGCACCCCTTTAAAAATAAAACAGACAACAAACAAAACCCAATGCACGGAAGGCTCTGGAGCTTATCAGGGTTAGCCTCAAAATGAGTATTTCACAGAAAAGACACACACACACACACACACACACACACACACAGAGAGAGAGAGAGAGCCATTTGAAAGCAGCTGACCAGATGTTGCCACATGAGGAAATGTGGAAGACAGTTCCATCTCTACCATTGCTGAGCCAGGTGACTTCAGACAAATGTCTTTCACCTTCTGAGCATTACTTTGTCTGCATGAGACTAGCATGGAGTTGGACCACGGCCATAGTTTGAAGACATCTCCTTCCTTACTCTCCCCTATTCTGTCATCTCCTAATAGCAGAGCCCATTGCTGAAGCCAATGCCTTGTGGTAGCCTAAGATATAAATGAGTAGAAGCAAGCAGGGATCCACCATTCTGCTGCCAGGTGATGGTATCTCACAGAACTTCTGCTAGAAAGCCAAAGTCCCCTCTGGCACTCACCAGCATAGTTACAGGCCATAGGACTCAGCTCCAAGACTAGCTGAGCCCATTTGCCTACAGGGAAGGGTGTAGTTCTAGGATGAGGACTCTGGCGAGAACCCAAGAATGTCAGCAGGAGGCCTGAGGAGGGAGAAGAAAGGCCAGTACCATGTGGGCTGTAGCCGTTGGCTTGCACTCTAACAGCTCTGGATGGAGTCTTAGTTGTCCCCATGAGATACAAGGGTGAAGCTGCAATCAAAGCGTTCTAGGACACCACAGCTATGGTGGCAGGAGGCTACAGAGGGAGGGGTGACACCAGTGTCCCCAAGACGCATACTGCCCTGGTCCGTGTCTCCTCACAGGTCTGTAAGTATGACTTCGTAGAGGTGCGCAGCGGCCTGTCCCCCGACGCCAAGCTTCATGGCAAGTTCTGTGGCTCCGAGACCCCCGAGGTCATCACATCGCAGAGCAACAACATGCGTGTGGAGTTCAAGTCTGACAACACGGTCTCCAAGAGAGGCTTCAGGGCCCACTTCTTCTCAGGCAGGTGGGGCGGGCCTGCAGAGGCCCGAAGGCTCCTGGACCCCGGGTTCCTGCATCCTCCCTGTGCCTGCTCCAACTTCCTCTTCATCTTCCACCCTGACAGTGGTTTTTTTATACTGGTGGCCCCAGTTCATCTGCTGGGGACACCCCAACAAGTTGTCACACAGCAAGTGTGGCTTAAAACAAAGAATTTTACTCTCTTACGTTCTATGAGCCAGAAATTGGAATTCAAGGAAGGACACCAAAAAGGATGCTGGTCCTATTGGTCACATCCCACTGTTAAATGGCCTGTTCAACAGGGTGTTTGGATCTCCATTTTAGCGCTCAGCGTTGAAGCAGGTCTATGGTTTGTTGGTTTTACAGGCACTCGGAGTTCTGTCTCTGACTTCCGGGCCAGGCTGTCTCTCATTGGGCAAGTTCTGTTTTGTGTTATGGGCACAACACAGACCTGAGCTCAGAGGTTGCCTGGATGGCGTCCAGCACTGCGTAATCTTCACCCTGGCTGGGGAGGCCAGAAAGAAAATATCCTGCTAAGTTCCAGCTTCGGTCAGGCTTGTCTCGAGCTGGTAGCTGGAGGAGAGGGGCCCTGAGGCAGTGGGGAAAGGCTCTCTGCCTGACTGACACGTGTGATCTGGGCCAGATCTTAAGGGCTGACATGGGGATAGTATGACTACGAAGAAAGCGATCAAGGTCTGCAGAAGAGGAGATGTCATGAGCTTGGTGGGGTGGGGGACCTCAGTGTTCACAAAGACTGAGATGAGACCAGAGTGGCAGGAACCACACCCATCTGGGGAGGCCACAGGAGGGCAAGGTCAAGCAGGCTTGGCCGTAATGAGCCACAAATGCTGGCTGAAGTGTGGGACCCAGTGCGACAGAGGTAATGCTCTCTGTGGGTTCTGAACAGGGGGAACTACAAATGCCACGTGATCAATTGAGGGCAAGCAGAATGGAGCTTGAGGCGGGGGGTAAGAATCTCCTCAGAGGGGTTTGCAAGGCCTTAGGGAGGGGGTACAGTTTCATGCTTACACATAGAACCCAGGGACAGAAACGCTAGATCTGAGGGAGTAAAGACTCATGAGTGTCAGCAGGAGGACTTAGGAAGGGAGGAGGGAGGCCTGGACTGGGCTGCGACAGTCAGTTTGCATGTGAGACAGGTCAAGGTCCCCATGAAATACAAGGATGAAGCTACAACGGGAACTGATCTAGGGCACCACAGCCATAGTGGGAATAGAGTACTGAAGGAAGGCTAACACCGATAATCCCTGAGGCACAGATTTAAAAGCAGGGGTAGGGTGGAATGAACCCCACCTGCTGCAGAAGAAAGTGGCTATGGAAAGGTCCACACCAGCTAGAGCTTCAGGAACCACAGGATGAGAGCCAACACCGGTGGTCATGTGTGATTGTATTCACCGCAGCCGACACTCCCCCAAGGGCTCCCCGATTCTCGTTCGTTTTCCCCTCCAGCATCCTGAGGAGGCCTGAGACGATTGAGGTCCATCTCTGCTGAAGTGACGTGGTCAGCACCCACCATGTGGCTACTGGCCTACACGCTTCCCTCTCCACACACAGGGGACAGTGTGTGTCCAGACCTCTGGGTCATAGCATACCTCTGGCTGAATGACTGGGAATATGCGCTGCCTCAGCCTGTCCCTGTGCGTGCAAATGGGGGTACATATGTGCTCTTCTAAGCTTGAGTGGGAATTAACTTAGCTATCAGTAACATATAGGAGGCACCAGGGACCAGGCACCAGTAAATACGCAGCGTATGTTGGTCATTTTCATTATTGCTGCTGTTGCTGTTCATGGGAGCCTGTCCTTCAGGGAGCTCCTTGCTTTGGGTGGGAGGCAGGTCAAGAACTTATGTTCCATTCATAAAAGTACTTTAGGAGCACACAGAACCCCAAAGAGACCAATGGGTGCCCCACAAATCCCAGGAAAGATGCTCCCTCCGTGACATGTCACCCCTTTAAGGGAACATGATCTGGGAGGCTCCGCGGAGGAAGCCACCTTTGAGCAGGTTCTGAGCCATGAGGGACAGGGGGCAAGCTGGCAGCTCTTCTCAGGAGAGTCCGTTGATCTCAGCAGACAAGGACGAGTGTGCCAAAGACAATGGCGGCTGCCAGCAGGAGTGTGTCAACACATTCGGGAGCTACCTGTGCAGGTGCAGGAACGGGTACCGGCTGCACGAAAACGGTCACGACTGCAAGGAGGGTAAGGCTGTGGACCTGCCGTGGGGCCGCTGTCTGCGCTCTACCTGCTTCTCTGGGTGTGTGAGCGGGCAAGGGAGAGATGGGTGGGAGGCAGCATGGAGAGCCGCCATCTGCAGAACGCCGTGAGGTCTCTGTCTGAATCCTCACTCTGGTTCTGGTGGCCCTCCCCAGGGACAGCCCGTCTCTTCAGGAGGCCCCAGAATCAATCCGTCCAGATCCAAACCATGGCCCCGCCATTCCCTAGCTGTGCAAACGTCAGCTAGTTACTTAAATGCCCTGAGCTTCAGTTTCCTCTTCTGGTAAACACGCCTCTTTCCTAAGGGTTCTCTAAGGATTAAAGTCCATCTAGGAAGCGTCTGAGACAGTGAGACACATAGTAGGTGTCAGTACACGTTAGGCCCGTGTGTTTGTCATAACAGTGACATAGGAGCAATTTTGTTTGTTCCCTTCTCAATGCTCTGCTGAGGGGCCTTCAGAGCTAGGTGGCTTCGCATGTGCAGCCATTGCGGAAAGACCCTGCCCTTGGCCAGTGAAGGGAGTTTGTGCATTTGTGATAAGCATAGCTTCAGGTCCTACCCGGCCCTGGGTCCAGCAAAAGAGAGTATGGGGGAAGGGGTGAAGACCACACTCCTCCTTCTCTTTTCTTATTTGGAGATGGGAGAGACTAAGTGAGAGGGCATGCGTGCAAACCACTTACCACAGATGAAGACAAAGTCAAAACACTAGTCACCAAGGAAGCCATGGTGCCACTCTTGGCTAAAAATACGTGACCTGGCCGAAGCAGGTATCCCATGGATATGAGACTGCTAGAAGGAAGGCGTGGTGGCCTCACAGAGATCTGTTAACATTCACCAGAGTGGCGCCCTCCAGGCCTTTCACATGTGACATTAACCCACATGCATGAGCCTGGCACCCCCTTTACACGTGAGGACATGAGAGGTCTGGATGTTGTAAGTTGTAGAACCAATGCTCTCCCTGAACTCCACCTGACCCCAGGGCCTGTGCTCTAACAGGTACTAACTACCATGCTCCCATTGCCAAACTCTGTGTGAAGAGTCACAGTGACGGAACCGTCTCTCCTCCTGAGCCAGTTCAAACAAAGTCAACCCCAGGTCACACCAGATCCAGGCTGGCTGACCTTGAGACTCCCCTGTGATCTGCCCCTAGTGAATGACCCCTCTGTGTGTGTCTCCCCTTCTGACCTCCAGCTGGCTGTGCATACAGGATCAGCAGTGCAGAGGGGAGCCTGATGAGCCCCAACTGGCCTGACAAATACCCCAGCCGGAAGGAATGTACCTGGAACATTTCGTCAACGGCGGGCCACAGGGTGAAAATTGTGAGTTGCCTCATTAGTTTATTAAGAGCATAGACTTTGGCATTAGGCAGACGTGGGTCCCAGTCCCCACTCCATGTCTAGGTCTCGGTTTGGCTGTCGGGAAATGGGGAGATTCCGCGACTCTTGCAGCAGGGGCTGCTGGGTAGATGAAGGGAGTATGTTCAGAGCTCTGTAACAGCTGTTTTCAGCGGCGCCAACACACAGGTCTGCATTGCTGTGCCCACAGCTGGTCTCTTATAGAAAGTTTCACCCTCTAAGAAGAAAAACAAACACAAAAGCCTTAATTTACACAGAAGGTTGAGAGGTAAGGCCACATTCCTCACATCCCCCATTCCCACTCCAGAAATTCGTGAATCCCTTCAGAGGTTTCCCACACATGAGAAAACGTGTACCTTTTCTTTTTTCTTACTCAAATCACTCACATAGAATACAATTATTCATACTCCTCTGCAGTCTATAGCTTTTTCAGTTCACAATAGGACCAGAGCACTAATGTGTCCTTCCGTTAAAAAAGCAACAGTTGCCTTACAAATCACTTAGTCTCATCAGTAAATCTGATATGTGGTCTTGCACAGCACATTTCATTATTTACAAAACAAACAAACAAAAAAATCCAAACAAAACTAAATCTGTTCTCTGATTCTCATGTCTTAGCTCCCTGCCCCTGACTTGTAGTATATGGAGTTTGAAGCAACTGGCAGCCAGAGAATTTGATACACACACACAAACACACACACACACACACACCCTCATACTGTTGAGATGGTCAAGATGGATATTATGAAAGACAGACTAAAAATGCAGGGAGGAGGAAAGAGAATAGAGAGAGACCCAGGGTGATTTGTAGACGATAGCGCCAAGGTGTTTCCTGCTGTACAATGATAGATTAATGGGCTCCCAAGGCATCATGGGTACACAAGGGACCCAAGAACATAGGGGCCTGTTTCTTGGGCGCCTCCTATACATGACATGTGATGCTCATGTAGAAACTGCTTTCTTCTGCCCTGGGTCCCTCAGAAAAGTATGGAATATGGATGAGGGTGAGTTCCTTTAAAAGGCCAGCTTTGCCCTAAACCGCCATCTGCCGGAAAGATGCACTGTTGCCAAGCAACATCCTGATGGTCATGAAGAACAGTGTATCCTGGGGGTGGGACTTCCAACCTGCAGAGTGGGAAGCCTCTCTCAGGTGTCTGCACACAAATATTAGTCTGAAAAGACCTTTTCCTTGGAAAATGGTTGGTGGGTGTGTTGACTGAGCTCTGCCTTTTGTTACTGTAAAGCGTGATACTCTCTCCCACACACACAGCTAGTGTCTCCCTTCCTAGTCTGTCCTTTGGTCCAAGCCTTCACCTAACACTCCCTGTTCACAGTATCATCACAGGCAGGTCATCGGCCACTCAGTCATCTACCAAGCACTCAGTGAGCTGTATATGGCCTGAAACTGTCCAGCTCCCTAGACCAACAACCAGGGATGTCCTTTATGGAGGAACAGGAAGAAAGAAAGAAGCAGAATCTGGTTGTGGTAATAGGGTGGCCTGGAGAAGGCTGGCTCTGGATCATGTTCAGTTCTCGCTTCAGATAAATAGATTTGAGCAAGCCAATTAGCATCTTTATGATTCAGTTTCTCTTTCTTCTCACTTGGGATGATAGTAGATCTCCATCACTTCATTAGAAATTTTTAAAGATTTATTATTTATTATATATACAATGTTGTGTCTGCATGTACACCTGCATGTCAGAAGAGGGCACCAGATTTCATTATAGATAGTTGTGAGCCACACGGTGTGGTTGTTGGGAATTGAACTCATGACCTCTGGAAGAGCAGCCAGTGCTCTTAATCTCTTAGCCATCTCTCCAGCCTCTAGAATTTTTAAATATTTTTCTTTGATGTTAATATCAAACTTTTTATTCATGATCAAATAATTAAAAATAGGAACAAATGCAGCAATCATCACATTTCCATCACTGCATTGATTTCATTCCTTTTAAAAACTTTTTATTTCAGTTTATTTACTTTACATTCCAAGGGTGGCCCCTCCCTCCTCTCCTCCCTGTCCCCCCTTCCTCTCCTTTCCCTTCCCCTCTCCTTCTCCCCCCTGAAAAGGGGAGTCCCCCTTCCCCCTATATCAACCCTCCCCAGCACATCAAGTCACATCAGGGTTGAGCCAGGCAGGCAATAGAGTCTATGTTAGACACAGCCCTGCCCCCTCCGCTCACCAGGCACCCCATATGAAGACCAAGCCATCCATCGGCTACATATGTACGGGGGCCTAGAGAACTTCATTAGAATTTAAGTGGGAAAATTTCCATAATTTATTGGACTGGAAATAATACCCAGTAAGAGTCAGCCACCTTGAGGATGACGGTGTAATAGCCTGGCCTTGTTCAGAGCCACTGGAACGTCAAGGGTTTAGTAGTGGGCACAGGCTAACAGGGACATCTCTGAAGCCGCAGGACCCGGGTTACATACCAGCCCTGCCCGTGAGGATGCTGGTCGTGCCCTCTGTTACCTTCTTGCAGGGATTGCACACAGGACAGGCTTGCAAGGATTGAGAGAGGGGGCATTTGTAAAGCCTGTAACACAGTTGCCAGCATGGGTGAGCGCTCAGTCCTAGCAGGCTCCCAGCATTGGAGGAAGTAAATTGGGCAGTTGGTAGCCTGGCTCTGGGACTGGACGTTGTATCATTGTGGCAATGGTGGGCAAAGCTGCAAAGCTGGTAGACAGATCCCCCAGGCCCTCTTAATGCCAGAGCCCAGCCTCACTTTCTGCTCTCCTACTTCCAGACGTTCAATGAGTTTGAGATTGAACAGCATCAGGAATGCGCCTATGACCACCTGGAACTGTACGACGGGACGGACGGTTTGGCCCCCATCCTCGGCCGCTTCTGTGGCAGCAAGAAACCGGATCCTGTGGTGGCTACAGGCAGCAGCCTATTTCTCAGGTTTTACTCGGATGCCTCGGTGCAGAGAAAAGGCTTCCAGGCTGTCCACAGCACAGGTGCGGGGCTTGCTGGCCTCAGGTTGAGCACCTCACAGGCGCGTGGCTGCTGAAGGAACACCTTCTGTCCATCTGTCTGCCAGGGCAGGGTGAGGGGAGCATCGGCTCAAGAGTCCCTGTTAGATGAAGCACCAGAACCACCCGCAGCTGCTGCAGGCTGACGGGCTGCTCTCTCTTGATGCCTTTAATTGACAAAATTGGGTGTGGGCAATGCTTAGTGCTTTGTCGGTGCTGTGTCCCCCCGCCCACCCCCGTCGCCCTCCTCCCTTCCTCCGTGTCTCCCTTCTAAAATGTGCTTGTCATTTTGCTGGCCTGTGGAGTGCGAAGGTCTGAGAACTGAATGGTGGAGAGCAGCCATTCTCGAGGGGCCAGTTCTGGAAAAATGTTGGCTTTCCTTGTCTTTTTTTTTTTCCTGACACTCCAAACGTCAGTAGCTCTGCTGGGTCTTTTGAAAGTAAATGTGCATCTACACTGTTAAATATAAGAAGGCCAATACGGACGTGGACTCCGCTCTGCCGTTTCCGTCTTGTCCCTGTGGAGGAATGGAAGCCCTTTGATCCTGGCATTTAACTGCGCCAGAACTAGAGGCTGCCCAAGAACCCGTCGGCTTTTGTCGGCTGCACTGAGCCAGAGGTCATGATCAGGGGATGCTGCCATTCTTTTTAACAGCTCCTTTCCCACCGTGGCTCTTTCGAATGGCGCCCCCTCCCCAGCCTCACCCCACCTCCTTCAGTCAGAGCCAGAAAACAGGGTTCTGGGCAAACAGAGTGGCAGTTCCCATGTCACTCTGGCCTTCCCTGCTGAGCCAGGCGCCCCACACTTCATGAGGCCCTCTCTAGCTGCTTAAGGCTCCGTGCTTCCTCCTCAGGAGGCTCAGGCCACCGGTGCGTGACTTTGCCTTCCTGTCCCTGTAGACAAAGCAGAATATGGTTGATCTGGGTCAGAAAGATGGCTCAGTAGTTAAGAGCCCTCGTCTGCTCTTGCGCAAGACCTGGGTTTGATTCCTAGCACCCACACAGGTAGCCTACAACTGCCTAGAACTCCAGTTTTGGGGATCCAGTGCTCTCTGCTGGCCTCCACAGACACTGTAAGCACACAGAGCACACAGACAAAACCACCCACACACACAGAATAAGGTAAAATAGGATATAGGTGCTCTGGGCAGGTTAGGTATCCATCAGGAGTTGGGGATTGCTTGGGAAGTATTTGCAGAATTTAATAGAGGGACTATTTATAGCAGGTCTTGCAGAGTATGGGGACAGCTTAAAGGACAGGACAGGGTTTGAGAACCACGGGGCTGTAGTCACCCCAGCCCAGAGGGCAATCGGAAGAATTGGCAAGGGTACTGGGTGCAAGGTGCCCCTCCCTCTGACTTGTGAATGTTGCCAATGGTTGAATCCAGTTACAGAGTGAGGTCACTGGGGTGGTGGGGTGGCCGTGATGCAGCAGCCAGGGAAGCGGGTATACTGCCCTCTCTGTGCTCACTCTCATGAGCTGAAAGGCAGGTCAGACATGAAGAGACTGTAGCCAGGGTGAAGACAGGAATAATGACTGAGTTGGACAGGGACAGGCCCACCCTGGGGAACAACTCCAGATGGGATGTTAAGAGCTAACATAGTCCTCAGTCCACAATAGAAATGGCTCTGTGTTCCCCCAACTCCTCTACCCACTACCCACCTCTGTATCCCACCCCTACCTCCCCACCCAAACAGCTCCCAAACCCACATTGTAGTCCCTTCCAGGAGAGAGGGAGGTTTCTGTGCTGCTGGGCTCAGCTGCAGTTCTGATATGCTTTTGTTGCCCTCTACTGGCCGAACCACAAATTACAGTCTAGCTTGGAGCAGGCCAGAGCCCTTTCTGCTTCTAGTACCTCCAAGGTACATCAGGCAATCTACTGTTTGGCTCCTTTTCTCCCTCGGCCGGGAGAGAGAGCAGCAGCTAGCTTTTTTTTTTCAGCAGCGTTCTTGGGGATGTAAGGGCAAGTTTGGATGCGTGGTGAGATTGCCTATCCCCATCCTGCAAGGCGCGCGGACGGTAGAGAAGCTGCTGGGAAGCAGGTGGGCTGATGTCCGGGCTCTGGGAGAGAGTGAGCCTTTGTTCTCTCTCTGCTGCAGAGTGCGGAGGCCGGCTGAAGGCTGAAGTGCAAACCAAAGAGCTCTATTCTCATGCCCAGTTTGGGGACAACAACTACCCAAGCCAGGCCCGGTGTGACTGGGTGATAGTGGCCGAGGATGGCTATGGCGTGGAGCTGATATTCCGGACCTTTGAAGTTGAGGAGGAGGCTGACTGTGGCTATGACTACATGGAGGCCTTTGATGGCTACGACAGCTCAGCACCCAGGCTTGGCCGCTTCTGTGGCTCAGGGGTGAGTCTGAGGGATGTCCCGGCTACCTCCTGATGCATGAGGAGTCACAGCTGAGCTGGAGTACTAGCTCATCCACCACTATGAGCCACAGCCAAGGAGCCCATTTTACTGGGGCAGAGAGGAATGCGGATTCCCCAGAGACGGTTGGGAGGCATCCAGGGGCCTTCCAGTCACACGAGGGACATTATCAGCTGTGAAAAAGCACTTTATCCCTTTGTACTTTGCCTCTGTTTTTGAAGAGAGTCTTCCCACTATATTTTATTTGGCCTTTGGGCTTTATTAATTCATTATTTTTGTATACACATACACACACACACACACACACACACATATATATATATATATATATATATATATTCCCTATATTTAATTTTTTTTCTGAGACAGGGTTTTTCAGTGTCACTCTGGCTGTGCTGGAACTCACTCTATAGACCAGGCCAGGCTTGAGCTCACAGAGATCCACCTGCCTCTGCCTCTCAAGTGCTGGGATTAAAAGCATGTGTCATTGCCACCTGGCTTATTAACAGTTCTTAACCTAAGCAAAACCGAGTGTCTTTGAAGATTACAAATACTTCTTGGTATAAATACAATGCTTATATTCAAGGCCATTACTTTCTATTGCACACTTCTTGGGCTCACTGTGCCCTCAGCCCCTGACTCAGGGTGGACATAGAGTCTGTGCTCGGTGAGTGTGTAGGAACTAGTGAGTACAATGTCCTGGCTACTCCCCAGCAGCACCACACTACACTCCATCTGCCCTGGGCTTCAGCCATTGTCTTTGCTGATCGCTCATGCTTCTTTGCTATTGCTTGTACTTATGCAAATCATTTTGGAATCACCACTGCGCCTGTCGGAAAACAGACATTCAGCTGGTATTCCTGTCATTGAATGGTTATCCTTCTGACTCTCCTTGCCCTCCCCCAAAGAAAGAACAATATCAAATGAGACCTCCTGATGCACTGTCTTTGATAAATTTTCTGAAACCAAGGAGTCCATAGGGAGTAGCCCCTTAGAGCTCATAATTAGTGGGAGGCCCCATTTGGCATCCCTAGGATCTGGCAGGCAAGTGGCCTTGGCATATGGCTCCCACCTTGCAGACCACTTGGCAGAAGCCTGCAGACAAATGTAGCAGCTCCACCTACGTGTTGGTCAGGACAGAACACAGACCTGAACAATGGTCTTCATTCCAGGTTTCCTGGCAGACACATCACAATGTTGAAAATCACAGAGCAGATCCATGGAACAAACTTCCCAATCAGAAAGTCCCGGGAGTGTGGGTCTTGCTGGCCTTTGTGAATTTGACTCTTAGCTTCCTTGTGTGTGAAATGGAGCCAGTACCTGCATTAGAGGAGATCTGGGTGTGGTCAGCACAGTGTCTGGCCCACCTGTACCCTGATCTGTGCTAGCTGCCACACGTGCCGTGTGTGTAAAGGCAGGGCCCTGGGGAGTCTTCCTTTGAGAAAAAGCCTGTTTGAATGTCCATCAGAGCTTCTGGTGACTCATGGCAGCCATGGCCACTCTTAGGCACCATCTCAGCATACCCCCCTCTAAATTTCAACCATAACCAACTAACCTAAAATCCTGCTTTCCTTTTTTCTTTTTCTTCAGCCCCTAGAGGAAATCTACTCTGCAGGGGATTCGCTGATGATTCGGTTCCACACGGATGACACCATCAACAAGAAAGGCTTTCAGGCACAGTACACCAGCACCAAGTTCCAGGATGCCTTGCACATGAGGAAATAGCACCACGGTTCTGGAGAGGCAGAGGCTAAGGATGTTTTAAACACTTGTGGATGAGCAGTGTACAGTATTTTACTTCACAACAAAAACTCAAACTACATTCTTGAAACTATGTATCTGGATGAAAGTACATCAGAGGTTTGGCCATCAGGAGGAAAAAGGGTGTTCTGTTGCTTCTGGCTGAGCAGCACCAATTGCAGCTTCTAGAGGAGGTCAGGGTTTGAGGTTAGTGACCAAACAAGCTGCGCTTCTTCACGCGTGTTCTCCAACCTTTGCTCCTACGGGGCATGAGGCTGCTTCCTTCTCCACTCTGGACCGGCTTCCATAGGTGACAGGCAGCATGAGCCTCTCTGGGTGACTGGACTGCCTTCTGCCAGCACTGGGCATGGAGGATAAAAGCCTGGCAGTGGCTAAGCTGTTACCCACGAGTGTGGTGGACAGTCTTTACATAGCTGCCAGAGTTGAGCCAATCAGGAAACCCGAGAATACGGACACAACAGCTAAGGAGGCAGCCCAGTCCCCAGAGAGGAGGGGTAAGCTAAGAGCCAGCGTGACAGAGCTGGAAGCCCTTGAGCTATCTTTGCTTCCTCCAGGGTGCTCCTCTCATTGTCTCCATTCGTGAGGAAGAATCCACGGTCACTCTCAGCAGAATACTAGCTGGTGAATGCACCCACGTGGCTGAGACGACACCCAGGTTCACCCAATATTCCTCCGCTCAGAGGCTGAGATGCCACGTGTGCTGGGCTTCCGAGAACCCTCAGCTGCAGAGGCACTCGCTGGGACAGCCAGTTCAAACAGCATCTTTTCGAGACTTGCCAAGTCATCTCAGGACCAAGTCGGGTCTTGCTAGGAGAAAGCTAGTATTTCCAAGTTATGTAAGGGCCATCATTTTCTGGAGCAAGCCGGGCTGTGGCACACTTCATGGAGCCAGACAGGTGGAGTGCGTTGGCCAGGATGCAGCCACCAGCTTGCACTCCGAATTCTCAACAGTCTGGCACTTGTTCTAGAGGAGCGTAGGGGGTGATGTTTACACAATTTTAGCACCTCAAGGTATAATTGAAATAGTGAGGTAGTTTTGAATGGCATTTCACTAAGGCACCTCTGGGCATTACGAGCTAGAAGCTGTGGTATGTTAGCTTTATAAGAGCATTTGTGTTGGAATGATTTTAAAATAATGTTTACATAACCCCAAGTCCCAGTTGGGTTGATGGTGAACACGACCAGGCAGCACAGGAGAGTGTTTCCGTCACAGACGACACAGCTCCCAAGCACCAAGATTCCTTCGTGATGGGCCATCGCTTTAAAGACAGTGTTTGTCAAAGAGTTTCTACCTTTAAAAAATACCACAACACACCAACCAGAGGATGACAGCCAACTGAAATGACTTCTGGGAGCAAAAACTGGAATGATACAAAGAAAGGGGAAGGAAATGCATGGGAATTTTTGCTCTTAAAACAGAAAAAAAAATCCAAGTCTTTTATTATTATTATTAATATATGTCTGTATATGTGTACCGATGTATGTATGTAAGGATCAGCTATCAAAGCCTTAATCAGGGTAGCGTGGCAACGCCAACCCACTGGCTGTGACTCTGGTGCTGGCCCCATACTGTACGCCCCTCCCTTCAAAACCAAGATCTCTTCTAGATTCCCTGGGCCCTGAACTGAGAGTCTCAACCTCCACCTGATTGCTGGCACACCCACCCAGGGAGTTTCATATGGCGAAAGAGCTTATGCTATGGTCCTGGTCCCATCAGCCCACTGTGGTAGATTCCACTTCTTTGGTGTGTATGTGTGTAAGTGTGTGTGCATGCCCATGTGCGAGGGGTATGTGCTCTGCGTGTGTGTGTGTGTGTGTGTGTGTGTGTGTGTTTGTTTAGGCTTTATTTTTGTCTCACCTTGCCTGTCAATGGTGGAATGAAAATCAGGATGCGTTAGGTATCTCTCACCAACCTCATTCCACAGAGATAAAAATTCGGTACTTTTAACCTTTAGAAGTCTAAATAAGGTCGGCAAATTCCATGGAAAATGGAAGCCAGGGAGAGACAGGATTGGTCTTGGTGTTTGCCATCCTGGTGACACACTGGTAATGTTTTCAGAAGCATGCAGCTTTAGCAGAGGCCAACTTACAACAATGAGGCCCGTATAAAAGCCCTTATTGAGGCCTGTGAGTGACATGTTCCCAGGAGACAGACTCTGATTCAACAACGACTGCTGAGGCCCCTCCTCTGGAAGCCAATACCCATGGGCTTCGAACACGGCACAGGTCCTGTAGAGAACCACAGGCTGGCTTCCAAGAATAGAGACCCAGGTACCCAGTTCGGCCCTTCCAACTGCCCAGGGGCCTTCCTGAAAATGTGGATGTGGATGGATAAAAGAGCCCAAGGAGAAACCTTTCAGCTTACTTTCCCCTCTCTCTGGGACCAGGCCTGGGGGGCTGGAGCTCCAAGACCAGAAAACTGCCTCTGGGACAAATAACCTAAGGAAGTATTTGGAGCTTGGGTCTCCAGATGAATCTAATTCTAGTGTGGTCTGACTCGGTAGAGACCAGCGCTTGCACCCCAGGGTGGAAAACTTCTCCAGACAGCTGAGGTGAGGCTGTGTATTGGTTCACTATTTTCTTTAAAGTTTCTCTTTCAGTTTTTCCCTTACCACACAGTCATAGTATTCACAAATTGCCCAGCCTCTTTCAATAATTGGCTAAACACAGCTAACCAGCAAATCTACAGAAGAACATGCCTTCAGTTTCTCCCCTTTGCTGATCTTTGGAGTTCCTGCAGTTTGGGAAGGGATAGTCCCTTAGTGTCTACAGATGTTTTGACTTTGCAGATTGTGATCACAGTTCCAACCAGTACCCCAAATATCTAAAAATGTTCTTTTTTTTTTTTAAAGAAAAGTGTTATCTATATATATAAGGGTATTTTTATTTTGAGTAACTTTACATTTCATGTAAAATGTCACTTGGGAAGAAAAATGGGAAGATGATAACCTTGTCTAAAAAAATGATGGTTTCATTAAAGAATGTGGATTTACTGCTGTGTTCCGGGTGTGTGTTACTGCTTCAGACAACATTGGCCTTTTAAAGAATGTATTTGTTTTTATTTTTTGTGTACGAATGTTTGCCTATGTGTGTGCATGTGCACGATTTATGTGCCTGGTACCCTCAGAGGTCGGAAGAAGGCATAAGGTCCCTAGGAATGGGGAGTGGTAGTTGTGAGCCACCATGTGGGTGCTGGGAACTGAGCCCAGATCCAGTTCAAGAGCAGCCAATGCCTTTACCTGCCGGGCTGGCTCTCCGGTCTCCATTACTGACATTTTGGAGAAACATTTGGAGACATCAGAACAAGTGCACTGCAGTGGTACGTTTGTGCCACGCACGGATATGGGGGTGATCCCTTCAGGAGTGAGAGAAGAGCAAGGGCATGGCTCTCCGTGGACTTTCTCACACATTAGCACGGCGGGGACCTTGATCTTGGACTAGACAGGTTCCAGAAGCATGTGTATTTGACACCTTGCTGATTAGAAGACACCCAACGTGACATTTTCTCAGCCCAGGTGGCCACTTAGCATTCACACAGGGCCAGCTCTTCAAGACAATCAAGCTCTTGATTGGTGCGACTAGGTGTGTCCAAGTTTAAATATTGGACGGCATAAATGGAGAATCAGAGTTCAAGTCTCCAACTTCTCACCCACCAAGTAGGAACATTCCTTCTGCTATTTTCTGAAGAGGCACTCCTCTGGACCAGGACAGAAAGTCCCAAACTTACAATGGTTGAACGAAACAGTTTTTGAGAGGAAAAACAAAAACAAACCTTTATGATGGTGTAAAAATGATATGCATTTAGTAGAAACCGTGCTTCCAAATTTTTAATTTTCATTTTTGACCAGGCAGGCAATATGCAGTCAGACATGCTCTAGTGAAACCACGTGAACACAAGGGGCGGAAAAGTGACACTCCAGGAGCATTCATTTGGGAGGTTGACTGTGTTCGATGAATTCTTGACTTACGCTCTTTCTGACTTACCGTGGGGCTGTTGGGCTTAACTGCCTTGTAAATTAAGGGGTGTCAGTACTCACACCAGCCCGGATTCTGAGTGCACCCCAAGCACAAGCCTGCCAAGCCTACAGTTCCGTGCCCCATCAAGCCTGCTCTGGCCTTCCTGACCATTTCAGCTTTTCCTCTCTTTACCTCACTCTATAGTCTTCTCTTGGTGGCTTTGAGTAAATGATCAGATTATTTATTATAATTCTTTTTTGTTAGCAACTATTTTGTATTATGCTTGTGGACATGTGGTGAGTGTGTGTGTGTGTGTCTGTGCATGTGTGGAGGCTAGAGTTCAGTGCCGTTGTGAGGTGGTCTCCTCTGTCTCTCTGCACCTTAGGTTTTGAGATGGAGTCTTTTACCAAATCTGGAGCTCATCGGTTCAGCTAGGCTGGCTGGCCAGTGAATTCCGGAGATACAGAGATGATCTGTCTCTGCCTCCTCCCTCCCTTAAGAGCTAGGCAGGCACTCTCCTGACTGAACTGTCTCTCCAGCTCTGCAACTCACTATTTTAAGAGGCAAACTCATGACAGAAATCGTAAGCTATTGAAAGAAACCTCGGCTCTAGGAGATTTGCACTCAAGATGCAAGGAGCGAAATCTGGAAGTCAAACCTGCCAAATGGCCTCAGCACCTGTCATACAGCCATTCCCTGGGCTGATAGTGATGTCACGTTGCCCACACCATGGCTAGGGATGCATTTAGCATGATGCCCATTTGCTGGGGAATGGAACAGTCAACCTCAGTCTTCTTGCCATTGTTTTAAAAAGACCTCTCTCTCTCACACCCTTCCTCTCTTTCTCTCTGTATGTGTGTGTGTGGTCTGTGCCCACAGAGGTCAGAAGAACATGTAGGAGCCCCTGGAACTGTAGTTATAGGCTGTAGTTATAGGGAAGCTAGGAACTGAACCCTGGACCCCTGCAGCATGGCATGTGATCTCAACTACTGAGCCATCTCTTTAGCCTCGTCACCCATTGTTTCTAATGAGTCCCCAGCTGCCAGAGCTCCAAGCTCTCAGGCCAGCTTGTGGCTTCTTTGCTGCAAAGTAAAAAGGACAGAAAATGAAGACAAAGAGAACAAAGACTCAAGCCACATGCAACGTGCAGGGGGCAGAAGCCCATCAGCTGAGGGCGTGGCTACTCCCCTGACCATACAAGGCCTGGCAGGGCTTTCCTAGGACTACCTCCAGCCCAGCCTCCCATGCGTTCCCAGCTGGTGTCCTACAAGTGGGAGACACAGGTGGACAGTGCCAGTGAGAGAGAAGCTTGCCAAGGAAGCCTGTTAGAAATGGTAAGTATTAGTATCTTTCCTTAGCCTAACCTTTCTTTCTCTCACTGTGAACCAGTTCCTAGACTTTAAGGTTCAGTCTCATGGTTCAGTATACATAACTTTATCCTTAAGACGACAAAGTCCTGGAGCTTGGTTTTAAATTATTTTCCTAGGTGCAAAATAGTAACTTAAAAACATTCTCATCACATATGTGCTAAGTTCACCTATCGCTTGATGTGAAGCTTTTCTTGTTAAACCTTCCATTCAAAGGGATTCAGGGGAGCTATTTCAGCTCTCTCCATTTCCTGCTGGAAGCCTTGGGTTCAGACCAGCGACTTGGTCTTTCCCTGCTCAGTGTTCTGCCTGCTGCTTTCTCAGCAGTGTGGACCAGAGCATCTACCTTTCTTACCGATGTGTGATGCATATTTGGTTGTCACTCACCCAGGGAAGTTTGCTAAACCAGCAGGGAAATCAAGAGGCTTTTTTTTATTTCTGTGTGTGAGTCCTAGACTTTATAGATACATAACATTATATATTAACTTGAAATATGTAAATACTAATATCTCTATTAACTTGAAAGTAGAAATGGAACTACCAGGAAGTGGTGAAAAGGGAAGATAGTGGGGTGCCAGGGGCATGCTCAAAGTACATTATATATTTATATGAAAATGGCCTTGTATATAACATATAACATAATAGTACATAAGAGTATAAAACATGTAATTTATGTATTATATACAAACATTATATATTTCAAAGTTAGGATGCTTTGGTTATAAGTATTACTTTATACATCCTGATTATTTTTCTACTTATTCTAGGAGAAACAACACAAAGTAAAAAAAAAAAAAATAGAAGCCAAACTCTTGTCAAATCTTGGTCATTCAGTGCCCCATTACCAGCAGTTAGATTTGTTTCAGCAGTATCTTGGAAGGCTCTTTCATTAATATGACAGTTTCAGGGTTAATCTGAACCAAGATCAAGTTGTTAACGGATATATGAAGCAGTTTATGTACTAGAGCATTTCTGGTTCAATGCATCTAAAATTTGTGAACTTCCCTGAAAATAACTCAGGTGGCTGCCAATGGATGAATGAGTAAAGAAACAGTGGCATACTTATATTAAATATATAGTCAACATATATGAGTGTGTGTATATATAAATATATATGCATATAATATCCCTGGCTGAATATTATCCAGCCTTTACGGAGGAGATTCCAAAGTTTGTCATGGCCTGAGGGGCTTGGAGGACATTATGCTGAAGGAGGTATGCCCTAAACAGCTGCTACAGGTATCACGTAGGATTTAAAGGGAAGGGACCAGGAGTCCGAGGAGTTAGGGAGACTGAGACCTAACCCAGGATTTACCACTGACCTCTGGAAGGAAACTCACCTTGGTCTAGGTTTCCTCACCTGGGCTGCAGGGGATAATAACACCATCCTCATGGGAAGTCCTCAGAACAGTGTCCATGGTGGTCACTGTCCTGTCTCCTCTCTCCCTTCATAAGCAGCAAACTCCTGAGGGATACTCAGCCACAGAGAGGCCAAGGGCTGTTAAAAAGCATTCTATAGTCGTGACGCTGATAGTTTGGTTCCTTTCACTATGGCTGCCTGGTGCTAACAATTTCATCGGTGAGCTGAGTGGCCTCCCCGTGCCAGCTCTGTGCTAGACAAAGCCTTTAAAAACGCGACTTTGTGGGAATCAGATCAGCCCAGAACATTTGCTGGCTGGAAGGAGCTGCCACAGACAGTGGACCCCTTGGACTTTTCCTGGGAAGTGGGCAGGATAAGCAGTACCCCATTTCCAGAATGGGAAAACTAAGCCTGGCAGGATAGAGAGACCAGAAAGTTTGTCTTCCCCAAGACCATACAACTTCAATGTGGCAGAGGCTGTATCCACACCCAGATCAGGCAGCCCAGAGCCCAGGGTTGCCTCACCACCACACCCCTCTCCCTCCAGCTGTGTCTCTAAGAGGGCACCATGCCATCCTTTCTTCACCATGAGAGCATGACACTGTGTTTCTACATATGAAAGTCTGTCCAAAGCTGCCCAAACCTTCGTCATCCGGAGGTCAACAAACAACACGTGCAAAGGCCCGCTTGTTGCTTGCAGCCCTCTTCCATCTCTTCCAAAGGAAGCTTTGTCCGTGGCCCCCTGACATCACTGCTGATGAGATAAGTCTGGACAGCTGCATACACCATAGTGATCAGCAAGTGCCCTTGGGGCACCTGTAGGCGTGGGTAGTGCCAGGGCCTGGGAAGGCCACTGGCTAAGCCATAGCATGGTCCACCCATTGCCCCTAGGAGCAGGAAAGGGACTTGGTAGAACAAGGGAAATATGTGCAAATCAGTGCAAACTGGAATGATGAACAGGGAAGGGGGAGCGGAAAGGAGCCACCAGAGACCTTGGCAGAACCTGACCTTAAGAAGAGGCATGCATGGGAATACCGTATGCTGTGGGATGGGAGTTTCTCTACCACTCACACGCAACTGGGAAAGGGTAAGCCAGGTGCAGAGTCCCAGGCAGAGCGAGAATAAGTCCACGTCTTCGCTACCCTGACCAGTTCAGCTCACGACCAGAGCCTCATCTCAAGCTTGGTAAAAACAAAGCAACAAAACAAAACATCTCTCCCAGGTTAACTCGGGAAGGTGGTTAATAGTCAGGGCTTGCACCATGCCGCTTGGGGGCGCTGGTCTGCTCTACGCTGAAAGTATTACTAAGCCCTTCTGAATTCTCACCGCTCTCCCCCTGAAAGGCATTCTGGGAAAAGACAATTTTCAATGCCTTGAGCTCCTCATTCTAGCCCTGGCTGGGGAGCAGGGTGTGGGAAGGAAAGACTCCCTGATGTGGGCACTGCTCTTTACTACCTCCGGCTCCTATCTCTACTGCTCTGAGAACTGAGAAGCGCTGTGAAGCCCACTTCTGGGTTCAGCACATCTTTGAAGGGGTTGCTCTGGCTTGAGGCCAAGGTTCAGGAGGTTGCTAACCGTTCCTGGGAGTTTTAATGCTTCTTTCTCTCTTGCAGAGTTTTTCACTGAACTTTACACTGCCGTCGAATACAGTAAGTAGACTAGTCAGACCTCTGTCTCTAGGCAAGTCAGTGACGGTCAAAGTAGAACTTACAGTGCGCACTCCAGAACGCCGTCCCACGCCTGTGCCCTGGATATTGTGTTGAGTGGTGCTGAGAGCAATGCTTGTTTGTTTGCTTCTTTGTTTGCATTTAAATTGTCCCCTCCCTCTCTCTGGTGTGTGTGTGTGTGTGTGTGGTATGAGTGTACATGTGCTATGACACGCACATGGAAATCAAGTCAACTTGCTGGAGGGATTTGGTGTTTTCCTTCTATCAAGTGGCTTCAGGGATTGAACTCAGGCTTTAGCATTTGCAGCAACTGCCTATACCCACCGAGCAATCTCTCCAGCCCTGGGAACCATGTTTTTAACAACAACAACAACAAATACAAATGTACATTTTGAAAAAGAAAACCAAAACCTTAAATTCCCATCAGCAGAGAACACAGAGGCAGCGCCCCCTGCTGTCTCACTTTACATGAACGCTGGCTTGTTCTCCCTACTGTGTTCTTACTCTACATATAACTTTGTACCTTAAATATTCAGTATATATAACCACAACTGAGAATAGTCAGACGTTATTTCTTCAAATGGTTTGTTTATGTAATGAGTTCCAGATGGGAATAACTGTATGGCGAGCATCATTATAGATAAAACTTCTTGGTAGTTTCTTTCCTTCCTTCCTTTCTTCCCTCCTTCTTTCTTTCTCTTTCTTTTGTTCTCTCTCTCTCTCCTTCTTTCTATTTTTTTTTTGAGGCAAGAGTTACTAGTCTAGCTCTGCTTGGCCCTGACCCTACAATGCTTCTGCTTCCACCTCCCGGTGCAAGGATAACAGGCACGTGCCACTATGTCTGGCTGCATCTGTATTTGAGATTACTCCGTTAGTGTGGAGTGTGGGAAGAGAGTGATTGGACCAACCAAGAATTCACGTTTTCAGCGGGTAATGCTATTGTCATGGCTGTGTAACCTAGGGCTGCGCCAGCTTGCACAAGTCACTTTGCTTCCCTTGCTCTTCTCATTTCTGAAATGGAGGCCATGTTGGTCCTGTTTCACTGGGCATTGTAAAGTGTGGCCAGTCGATATGGGAAAAGGGCTTGGACAGCCTGGTGCGCAGTAGATGCTCCACAAGCATTAGGCATAGAATTATCAGGTGTGCACGAGAGCAGAAATCCCATCAAGACAAGCAGGATGTAAACAGAAAGGCAGCCATGCTGCCTAGGAGGGATGGAGAGCTCCCCTTTCCTACCTTCAGGATCTAGAGAAGCCAGCTTCTCCCCTGCTCTTGGGCTCCACCAGATGCCTCTGTGTTCCAGGTGTTAACTTCTTTAAAAGCTATTTATTCAGGAACTGGATCTTGCCTGTAGCCCAGGATAGCCTTGAACTCAAGATCTCTCTGCCTTCCAAGTGCTGTGATCAAAGATCTGTACCTCACTGTGCCTGATACATTTTTATTTTTCCCCCTAAGCAGCCCGAGTAAATTTCTGTACTTTGAAGACAGGATATCTTGCTCGAAATAATGGTGGACTCTTCCCACCATCCCCAGAAAGACACTACTTCATGCTGTGGCAGGACCCCAGTGTTATGAGAATGTGCGGGGTCGTGTTTATGTGAATGTAGTCATCTAATGAACAACAGGGAACGCTGCCAACATGCCTGACAGGAGGAAAGAGGCCTGTTCTGGAGTTCAAGTGCTCAAGTTCAGGTTAGAGTCATCTGTGGCCACTGTGGTCATCAAGGTCACTGAGAGGATGAAACAAAAGTAGAGCTGACTAGTGTGTGAATGCTTTTAAGGGGTGACAGGAGGTCATGATTGTGGGCTCATGTGATCCCTAAAGCCCCCAGAGGTAACTGTTACTGTTCCTATTTTTTTTTTATTTATCTTTTCCATTTCAAGTGTGTATATGTGTATGCATGTTTTGTGCATGCTCAGTATCCACTTGCTGGGCCAGTACCCTGCCACTAAGCCTGCAGGACCCAGGGTAACTCCACACAACAGTGTACACAGTTGCTTGTGTAAATATTTGTCCCCAGGGATGCATTTGACCTGTCTCAGACAGGAGAGGCAGGTAGCACCCCTCCTTCCTCACGTGGAGACATGGACCAGAAGGATTAGCGGACTGTTCCGTGTGGGCTCATCTCAGGCCTGTGGACCATCCATAGATGCCACTTGCTCTACTGTGTGTTTGCAAACAGACACGGCTTCCTTAAGAAGTTTCCATGTGAAGCCTTACTGCAGTGTTTATATTTTCTCCTAGCAGGGACACTGGGAGTGGGGGTGGGGGGAGAAGTGTGCTGGCTGCAGCAAGAAGGCTACGGGCAGGAGATGTAGAACGTGTTACAGCAGATTCACCAGGTGGATAAAGAAGATCTCACTCGACTTTTGGAATTTGTTTTCTCATAGCTTAATTTCACTCCAGTTCTTACTTGGGAAGCAGCCACCTGAGGCTCTGTTTGTAGTGGCTACTGTTAATCCCTTAGGGGGAAAGGTGAATGTCTTAGTTAGGGCTTTTAGTGCTGCAACATACCCCCATGACCAAAAAGCAAGTTGGAGGAGGAAAGGGTTTATTCTGCTTACACTTCCACATTGCTGTTCATCACTGAAGGAAGTCAGGACAGGAACTCACACAGGGGAGGAACCTGGAGGCAGGAGCTGATGCAGAGGCCATGGAGGGGTGCTGCCTACTGGCTTGCTCCCCATGGCTTGTTCAGCCTGCTTTCTTATAGAACCAGGACCACCAGCCCAGGAATGGCACCACCCACCATGGGCTGGGAAATCCCCTATGGATCACTAATTGAGGAAATGCCTTACAGCTGTATCTCATGGAGGCAATTTCTCAACTGAGGCTCCTTCCTCTGATGACTCCAGCTTGTGTGGAGTTGACACAAAAATCTAGCCAGTACAGTGACCTTCAGGGATTTGGCTCCACCATTAGCAGGATGCTTTGCATGATGCGCGCCCTGTTTTCTTATATGGCATATTCTCTTTTCACACAGACTTCCTCTCCAGTTGCCACGAGTGCCAAAGCCACAGTAAGTGTTCGAGTGCGTGACCAAGCCTTGGCTCTGTCATCCGTAACTCGAGGGTGCGGCGCTCCCCCAGCTCTTGCATTTATTTTGAGGATCAAAATTTGACTTGTGAACTGTTGCCAAGCCCAGAAATAGACTTAATAATTATTCCTATGACCACTCCTGCTCAAAAGCAAAAGAGAGACTGTGAAACCACAGGCCCTGGGGCTGGAGAGATGGCTCAGCAGTGCAGAGTGCTTACCTAAGACCCCCATTTGGTTCCCAGCACTCACAGGATAGCTTAAACTGCCTGCAACCCAGTTCCTGAGGCTCTTACATCCTCTTCTGACCTCCACAGGCTCCTATAAGCATAGATCTACATAGATACACAACAAACAAATAAATACATAAGCAAGCATATTTTTGAAATGATCTCAGAAGGCATGGGTATACTAACAGCACTGACTTTCTGTCTTCTCTGTATATGTTATCCTTTTTAATATAGTACTTTCATTTGTTCCTTTTGAATTTTATGTGTGCACACAGTATGTTTCAATTATATTCATTCCCCAGTCCCAACTCCAGCTCTTCTCAAATATCCCTACACTCCTTTGCCCTGGAAACTTCATGTCTTTTTCTTCCCTCTTAATAACCTGCTGAATCTAATTTGTGCTGCCCTTACACACATAGTTTTGGAGCCAGCCACTGGAGTATGGCCCAAGGACCAAACTGCTAAAGAAAACTAACCCCCTCCCCCTGCTGGAAGCCGTTTACTGTCAATATCTTCTCAACTAGTTGTGGCAGCTCACATGCCCTGCCCCAAACTCTGCCAGACAAATGGCTGGCTTGATCTTATGCAGACAACCACAGCTACTGTGAGCTCATGGTGGGATGCTCCTGTCTTGAGCATCAGACACTGTTTTGCCCTAGTGGCCCTTGATTTCTGGCCCTTCTACCTCTCCTCCCCACTCTTCTGAAGCATTCCTTGAGCCTTAGGGGAGGAGGCAAAATATAGAGATCCAATCACGACTGAGCACTCTACAGGCATTGATTCTCTGCACTTTGACTAGCTGTGGGTCTTTACATTAACCACTATCCACAGGGGAGAGAGAGAGGAAAAGAAAAGTATTGGCTTTTTCAGACAGGAGGCAAACGTGGTGTCTGACTGTGGCTGTGACGGTGTACCTTGGCTTTCTTCTGAGAGATACTTTGTGCTTCTGTTTCCTGGGACTTCTGCTCAATTTTTTTTTTTAGTTGAGCATTTTTCTAGTAGATGATCACCATTCCAAAATAGATTAAACATTAATTAGATCCTAGGAAAGCAAGTTACCAGTCATTTGTACCAGCAAGTTACAAATATCTTTTGAAGTATTTCTCCAATGCATCCAGGGCCCGTGCACCTTTTTTGTTGGTTTGTTTTTAATCACTGAATGTATCCTCTATTCTTGAAGAATCTGTGCTTCCCTGACCCTGTTTTATCTCTCTGAGCTAGGACTGTGGTCCCTCTGTTGGGCTAGCAGCTGGAATCCCATCCCTGCTGGCCACAGCCCTGCTGGTGGCCTTGCTGTTTACCTTGATTCAGCGAAGAAGGAGCTTCGATGAACCCACCGAGGTGAGGGCTGCTTCCTTGGGTGTGAATGTTTAGCTTGAATCAGTCTCTCAGTGAACTGGTGTCTGACTGAGACCAGCATGTGTTGTTTCTGAGGACAGGGTAGTAAATGTGTCTGAACTGCAATGTCCTCTGTCAATAGATTCAGGCACTTAACTCTCTAGTTGCTTGAGCACATCTCCGGCAATCAGATGACATTTGGGGTGGCAAGAAATAGGAGCAGAGGGAGATTACTGATGCCATGCAAACGTGTCTATACTGTAGGGTGTTATCTGCACTGAGGGATGGAAAGGACACTAGTTTCATCATCAGATGAAAAGAATGTGAGGGAAGACGAGAGACAAAAAAAAAATGACTTATCTGTCCATGTTAAGACCATAACCTTGCCCGTTCTCATGCCTAAATGGGCATGACCTACAAGAGAGTGTGCGTGGATCCCTGATACCCCATCCAACAAGGTTTCATGGCATGATATACCTGTGTCAAGTAGCCTCTGGGTTCTAATTTCACTCTCTACTTATGAACAATCATGCTTGTTTTTATACTGGTAGATGTTAACATGGGAGATAGAAAGCCTGGGTTCTAATCCTGGATGATGTGAACCTAGACAGGTGACTCAGCATTTCCTATGCCTTGGTTAGTTCAGCTCTATTACAGGTATCACAAAACTCTCCTCTCAGGTTAGGGGTGAATTCATGATACAGTGCTTGCCTAGAAGGATCCAACCCCAGCACCACAAACAACAATAAGGAACCCTAGCACAAACACACAAACACTGCCTATTGTAAGAGGTGGGGACAGTTGTAAAGGTGGCCTGAGGCAATGGGTATCACACCATTACATCGGGAGTATGGATGTACTGACAGGCTGGCTGTAAGAAGTATTGTGGGTGATGGTGGCATTATTTATTTAGGCAATAGTTTCTTAACTTTTGGTGTTCTTTAAAATGACCTGGAAGGCTAAAATATATCAATCAGCAAGTCAATGAAACCAGGAATTTCTGGAGCTGGAGAGATGGCTCAGTAGTTAAGAGCACTAGTTGATTTTCCAGCAGAACTGGGGTTCCATCCCTAGCACCCACACGGTGGCTCACAATCACCTGTTCCTTTAGTCCTAAGGGATCCAACACCCTTTTCTGGCCCCCACATGTATGTGGTACACACACATACATGCAGGCAGACACACAAACACATAAAACAAAAATAGATAAAAAAAGAATTTTTGGTGGTAGAACCATGTCATTGTTCTAAAAACATTTAGGGGGGCTGGTTTGATTGTGGCAGGGGGGATCAAATCCAGAATTTACCAAGTACTAGGCAAACACTCTACTCACTGGGCTGCGCACCCAGCCCAATACAATTTTTCTTATGTATATAGTCCCCCTGCACACTGATAGATCAACATCCTTAATTAGTAATAAAATGGAATGGCTTAAAATTGAACAATGAATGAGAATGAAGTCTCTTGACTGCTCTGTCAACCATCACAGGGCTGGTAGCGTAGACAGCATGGACGCACGGAGCAGGGGGCTGGGATGAAGGAGGATGGCTCAGGGTTTTGTCATGCTATTCAAAATGGCAGCTTAAAACTTTTGGCTTCTGGAATTCCCATTAACATCTCACAATCACCATTGGCTACTGGTAACTGGGAACACTGCAAGAGCACAGGAGGAATACTGTAACCCTAAATGTATGTCAATGTGCAAAGCAGAGTACAGAGAACCCAACTATCAGCTCAGAGCCAGTCTTGTTTCATGTCTACTCCTGCTCATGTCTTCAGGATTCCAACCCTAGACTGTTTTTTGAGTAGGGATGCTTCTTGGGTTTCTCTGTTCATCGTGCTCAAGGTGGGCTCTTGTCTGCATGTTGGCTGTGTTTTAAAGGCTTCTGGCAATTCTGATGTGCACTGTGGTTTAAGACACAACAATTTGAGTGGTTGCAGCTGTGGTCCTTCTCTATTGATTTGCTTGTTTATTTGTTTGTTTGTTTGTTGACAACCACTTTAGGAAAGTGAGAGACCATGTGAAATTTCAGAACTCTATGACAATCCCAAAATATCTGAGGTAAGAACTTTTGATTGTAATCCCACATGTGACTGAAAGTGTAGCAAGAGAAGGGTTTTTAAGCCTCACTTGCTCATAGGTGCCCTGGGAGAGCCTGGGGAAGGGAGACAGGTAAATACAGCGAAATACAGGAGGTTATTGGTGTGTCTTATTGACCACCAAATTCAAAGTGGTAAAGTCTGACCTAGCACACAGAAGTCTCTGGGTTCTGTGCCCAGTACTGAAAATTAATACAGCAGCAGCAAAATAGGAAATCAACTTAACATAATTTTGTTAATGGACAAAAGAAATATATGGCCATCTTAATAGGAGAAAAGGTGTTTTTAAAGGGTAAGTCACTTGTGATAAAGCCCTTTATTTACTTAGTGTGTGTACAATGTCTGTGTGTGCACATGCATGTGTTTGAGTATGTATACCATGGGATGTGTGTAGGGTCAGAGGACAATTACAGGTGTCAGTCCTTACCTCCCACCTTGCTTAAGAAGAATCTCATTGCTGTTTTCCTCTGTGGATGTGTGTCCATAAGCTCTGTGGTATTCTCCTGTCTCTGCCTCCCATCTTTCTGCAAGTACAGAGCTTGTACTATGTCTGGTTTTTATGTGGGTTCTGGGGATTCAAACTCAGATCCTTACCCTTGCCAGCAACCACAATTTCTCCCCATCTTTTGATATAGACTTTCAAGGTAAGCTAGATTAAGATTTTTACTTGCAAAGTGACACCTAATTGAATTGTCTTTAAGATCAGAAATAAATTAAGATCGTTTGTCACTTGTCTTCAGCTCTGGACTTTAGGTCCTAACCTACAGAATGGGATAAGAAAAAGCAAATATAATATTAAGAAGAAAGGAGTAAAATTATCATAATTTGCAGATCATATATGTCTGTCAACATAGAAAAACTCAATAATCTACAGATAAATTATTGGACTTAGAAAAACAGTTGAATAAGTTTATTGTGTATAAAAACAAAACACAGGATTTAGCTGTGAGGTAGAACACTCACTGCACATGAACAAAGACCCAGGTTTGATTTCCAGCACTGAAAAAAAAATTCAAAAGCAATGTCCATTTCTTAATATCAATAGCTATCAGATAAAAAAAACAGGAATTTTATAAAATCCTATTTTACAACGGTATTAAAATATATAGAATGCTAAACAACAAATCTGACAAAATGTCTAATCCTATCATGGAAATAATAAAACTTAGTAAAAAACGTTCAACAATAGCTAAGTTATGATGGTTGTATACTGTTGTCCTGGATAGGAAGGCTCAATTACATAAAGATGTCAGCCACCACAAATTCCTAGTACTTTGTGTATCTCTATAGTCAGTGTAATTGTGGAGCAAGAGAGATGGCTCTGTAGTTAAACGTACTTCTGCTTTTTCAGAAGACCTGGGTTCAGTTCCCAGCACCCACGTGGCAGCTCACAATGGTCTATAACTCTAATTCTAGGGCATCTGTACTCTGCTGACCTCCTTGGATACCAAGGACATGTGCTTTTAGGCAAAACGTTGATACGCGTAACATTCTTAAAAAATTAAAATAAACACATTTGTTATATAAATACTAACCCATTTTTCAATAAACTTAGTAAGGTTCTAAAATTTATAGAGACTAAAGCATGAAAAGACTAACAAAAACATGAACACATGGCACAAATGAAAGAGAAAAACAATCAAAGAGTAGGTTTGAACCGTATCAATGATTATTAGATGTAAGTAGCCTAAATAGCTTCAGTTACGAGGCAGAGAGAGTCAGTTTGGCTGTAAGGACAGTGCCCAACTTTATAAGAATCTACAGAACAGCACTTTATAAAGACTTGACTAGATTAGAAGTTAGACGGTGGAGGCACTTTGCCAGAGAGAGTTGTGTGGCGTGAAAAATCCTTGAAGGCAACAAGCTCAGGCAACTGTAGGTGTCAGCCATTCCCTGCCACTCATGGGTCAGTGTCTTTTCTCTCCCATTTCTCACCTTGCCAACAATTGTTTCAAATGTTTCTGAGTTTTGCTGTTTCTGTTCAAGGGTCAATAGGGTTCTTTGAGTCTATCTTGGCCCGAAGTTGAAGCCTCTACTGTATTCTTTTTAAACTCTGTTTGTGTTCTCAAGAATCCTAGGGGGTCACCCACACATGAGATGAACCCACGAGGTGCCCAAGAAGGCCACATATATGTGAAGACTGTCTCTGGAAGTGAGGAGCCTCTGCCCGACACCTACCGTCCTCCTGAGGAAATAGAGAGGAGAAGAGGACTGTGGTGGCTTGTGCCCAGACTGAGCCTAGAATGATGTGGCTTTATCAGGACCTGGAACAGAAACAGGGCTGAAAACCCCAACGATCTGTGCTTGGGATCTATGCTTGGAGAGGCGAGGAGCTACAGCCTCTCATTCCACATAAACTTCATTTATAGATCCACGATGCAGCTCCTTGTCTTGCCTCTTTGGGGGGTGGCTGCGATAAGGTTCATTCAACCTCAGAGCTTTCTGTTTAATCGCCCATACCACCCAGTGAGCTGCTGGGCATCCAGACAAGCCTCTTATGTCCTGTTCCTGAATCCAGAGACATTTGCTTTTGGGAAATGGGTGTGGCTTCTGAGTGTCCTGCCTTCCCCTTTACCTGCTCCGACTCTTATCTTAAAAAAATATAATAAAGTTATAGGAGTTGGCTTTTCTGGGTACCTTGGCCAAAGCCAGCTTGGCACAACTTTAGGACATGAGTGAACCTTATAGAAGACATGTGAAAGAAGCTATTTCTTCCTTCTGAATATCTCAGGGTTAAGCTCACATGAGCCACCCATGCCCCGACACAAGAAAGCATGTGGCTGATTCGTGGCACACAGCAGAGAAGGGGTTAAGGACTTCCCAGTCAGACCCGCCACTGAGCAGCTGCAAGAATTCTGATGAAGTCCCTTACTCTTCCCAAGTCTGTTTTGGGTTTTATAAAAGAGGGGGAAACTATTCTGTGTTTCATTTGGCCATTTGGGAAAAACTACAAAAGAAATAAAGGGGAGTGGTTTCTGCTTAGTAGACACTAGAAGTATTAATTCTCACTCATTACCCTGTTTTCCCACCTCTTCCCATTCTGCGTTGTCTGACCAAGTCAGGCAGCTGCTCTGCAGCACTGTTATCCATACCCACCAAGTGAACAAGGAGATCTTGACTCTTATCCTTCTCCGTGGCCTGCAATCCAAACTGTTGACACTTAGAAATAACTCTAATTGCCGCTAGCAGCCTACTCACTTCAACTCTGGACACTATTTGTCCTTGTGTGTCAACCACGTTCCTTATTCCAAGTACAGAGACCCGTGTTACACCTGACACAGGTCAAGACTTCAGGATGCCGAAGTCTTGGGTGGTCAGTCTTCATTGCCAGCTTGGTGGGATTTAGAAACACCATGGAAACACAGCTCCAGAAGGATTTAACTGAACAAGAAGGCCTGCATGAATGTGGAGAGCACCGTTTTATGGCCTGGAGTTCTGGACTGAATAAAAGGGAATCCAAGTTGACCACAGAATTCATCACTCTCTGCTTCCCGACTACAGATAAAATGTGTGACCAGCTGCCGAAGGCTCCTGCCACCATGCCTCCCTGCCATGATGGACTAAACCCTCAAACTGTGAGCCAAAATAAGTCTTCCCACCATTTAGTTATTTTATCAGGCATTTTATCATCATAATAATGAGAGAAGTAACTAATATTCCTATTTTAATGAGGCATTTTGCTTTGAATTATCATAAAGAGAAGATGTTTGTGAGGGAGAAAGATCAAGAGGATCAAAGATGAACACAGGGCCAAAAGGATGGGTGCTATGTTCACACCTGCCATACAAGGGGAATCTACAGACGACTTCACCAGCTTGGGCCAGGTTGTTGCCTTCATTTTCCCAGATGGCTTCCTGGTGGCCTGGTCATGGCTACCAGGTGCGTGGCCACTGCCTTGGAGCAGTCCGTGCTTCATGGTGGAAGAGCTGAGGTCTCAGGGAATCTCTGGAAACATCCACAATCTCCACGAGCTGCCTTGGTATCCCTGGGAGCCATCTTTTTTCATACGGGGCCTCTGGTTGTTCAGAAATGGTCCAATCACTTGAGCAACAGGGAATGGTTCTATAAACCCAATGGCCACCACACACACACTTTTCAAGGACCTCTGAAATTCAATTATGTGTTGTTCTGTGGGTCCAGCTCTTAGATAAGTGCATTTGGACATCTTCAGGCAGCCATGTCCAGGCGTGCTAAACTTTATTGCTCTTACATGGTGGGGAAGGACCTTGGACTCCCTGTCTTGAGGAGACTGTAGCTTTGACATACACAGGTGTCAGCGCCAACCCAGAATGTTGGTCACCTAGAGCCTCAGTTCTATACTTATAAAACTGACCCCAGCAGGCAGTTGTGAGACCTATTTGAAATACACATATCAGTAAGCCTTGTAACTTATAAAATAAGGAGTAACTGTATCTTGGATACTTTATTTTAATTCTACTTACAATCAATTGCTTAGAATCTTTACTTCAGATTGTTTCCACTAAACTTGCAAGGTTCAGTTTTTCTGTTGGTATAAAATTTATTTTGTAATAAGGTAAAAATAAATGACCATTGTATGAACCTAAGAAGTACCCGTGGCTCTTCTTTCCCTACATTAAGGGTGCAACTTTCCCCTTTTCTTTTTTCTGCCTCTATCCCTCCGGTGCTGGCTGGAATCTAATTGTGCTTTCTCTAGCATGTAGGGCTTCCATACTTTCTCTAGAGCCCCTCCCTGCCTTTGTAGCAGGATTCCACTAACAGGCAGTGGGGTGGGCAGATCTCCATGCTGAAAACTCAAACAACATTGTGGTGTTTCATTCCTTCTTCCATTCTCCCCCTCTCAACAACTGATACATTGAAAAGATCTGGATTCTGGGCATTAGTCAGTCCCTGCTCTGATTCACCAGGTGACCCTGTTGACTCTCCAGCGGGCTTTGAGGAAGTGGTTTCTCTGGTCATGAGGGGTCATGAATGAGATCCTGTGGTAGACTGGCATCTCTAACTCCAATGAGGCCAGGCAGGGAAAGGACCTGGGGCCCCAGCCTTCCTGAATTTAGTTTGTGTTATGCTTAAGACATCCTGTGTTGATCCCCACCCTGACCACAGCAGACCTTTCTGAAGACCTGTGTAGCCACAGTCATTCTAAGAACATCACCCAGCACCTCTCCAGGCCTGGGCCCCAGTTATGGCTTGTTACCTCAAAGGCTCACACATGACTCACAGCGGCCTGTCTGTTGGTTGAATGGCAACCAACTACATGGCATAGGTTAAAACCAGTGTCCCCCGATTCTCTCTCATTTCCAAACATGAACATGAGAGGTGCAGGGAGTGACGAATAGAACTAAGGTGCCGGAGAAGAATCTGTCAGTCATTAGGAGTGAGAAGACCTGTCTCCTCAAGGATTTTGAGGCATGTCCTGCTACCCTGCTGGTCAACCCTTGGAATCCCTGAGGTTTTTTGTTTCTAGACTCCTTGAGATATTAGTAGAAGCTTGGATTCAAGTAGCCCTGTGTGCACATCATCACTTCAGGATCTCATGTGCTGCTGGGCTTCAGGCTTGTGGCCTGGATGCCCATGAGACCTGGGCTTTGGCAGGACTGATGTTGTCAGTCTCACTTCCCAAGGGCTTAGACAGCTTTTGTGTGCCACAGATTGAAGTCTCATCTCCCCTGTTACTGCCTAAGCCAAGCCTTGGGGTGTTCTGCTGAAATATGGGATGTTACCAGGGAATTTTGGGGTCTCCTCTTTATATTCTTAACCCTGTTAATAAAAGAATTGAAAAACAGCTCAGAAGAAAGCTTGGGAACAGTTTTTTATTAGCATTTAAGAAAAAAAAAAAGCTGTAAATCTTGACGGGTGCATGGAAGAGAGAGATGAAGAGGAGAGAAAGCCAGGCCTCTTTCAGTTAAGCGTGAAGGGCAGTGGTCACATGGCAGACAAGCAGTCACATTGTAAGGGGTAAGGGGGCATGTGGCTTCAGAGAAAGAACAGGAAAGCCCAGAGCATCAGAGACAGTAGGCCCAGGCTTCGGCTGGTATCCAAAAGACAGAAAAAAAGTTGTTGTTGTTGTTGTAAAGGAAAAGTTATGCTTTTCTGAGTAATTCCACAAAGCAGGCAGGCTTTGCGATGTTGACTCTATAACCAACTCCACAGAAGGGTGTTTCAGCGAGGCAAAAGCACACTGTCTCCTTAAAGGACAATTTTTCCTCCCATCTCCTTAGTGAGATTTGAGGTGAAACAGCCTTACAGAGGGGTCTCTTGGCCAAGTGATTGGCAGGCCCAGATGGATTTTCTCTTAAGGGAGGTCCAATAGTATGAAATATTCTAATCTTTTGGGGTAGACCAGACTGTCATGTCACCCAAAGGCCAGAGGTATTTTGTTCTTTTGACCAGGCCTTAAGAAATGGCAAAGCTGTTTGCCTTTCTTAGTGTTACTAGCAAAATGGGAGTGGGGGCCCAAGCTTCAGTGGCCTCCAAGAACCTGGAGAAGAGGCGTCTGGGTAATGCTGATTAACCCTTTATGGGGGAAAGCACAGTAAGCTGTGAAGCCACATTCCCACCATCCCCCTAAGACCTCCTTCCTTCCTCATCCCCTGGAAACAGGCTGATCCTCATCAGTTTGCCTCCAGCTCTACAGCAGGCCAAGGACACTGACGCAGCTGCAGTAGGTGGCCTTTGGGTCTGTCTAATCTGTGCCCTCCTGGAAGAAGCAGGGGGTAAGAATGGACCTGGTGAGGGATATTGCAGAGGCCGCCTCCCTCCCTGGGGTGCCCTGGATGAAGAAAGCCCCGCCATCTCCGTAAGAGATCCAGGTGGGAAAGGGAGGCTTTCCTGTATGGTTTAGGAAATTGCTTTTGCATCCAAGAAAGAGCAGTGAGTGTGCATCCCTAATGCAGCTCGGTGCTGGTCAGGAAAGGAGCCATGGAGACAGCTAGGTATCAGCACCCTGCCTCCCAGCACTCCGGGGCTAACAGTCCCCTTGGGAACCTCTGACGTGCTAATTACACCCATGTGTCCCTTTGATATCAACCCCAAGTTCTTATTCTTCCATGGTCCCATTTGTGTTTAGAAATATAAGAACCCAGCAAAGCAAAGAAAACGTCATCCATCTCTTTTCTATTTTTATTGGTGATATACACAAATTCAGACCCACAGGGGTTAGGTGAGCTGTGACACACTTCTCTGGATGAAGAAATGATAATAAGACTTCTTTTTTTTTTTTTAAAGCAGACCATGAATTCTATGCAGCAGTGGGACAGGTGGCCTGAGAATGTGACCCATGGTCAAGCCTCCAGAGCGGCTTCAGAATATTCTCTATGCACAGAATGCTTAGGCTCCACTTGCTGCCTACATTCCCTGAGGCCTAAAGAAGCCCAGACTTTCCCGAGCTGTCTTTCACTAACACACAGCACAGTTTGTCTAACCTGAAAGGAACAGTGTCAACAACTTCCTCTTAGGCGTTTCTTTCCCATGGTTCAATGTAATCCAATCCCAGATGGGCAAAGATCTCTTCTTCGCTTTCTGCTTCAAGAAACACCCTCTGGAAGCACAAGGAGAGACATGCGTGCTCAGGAGCTTTGCTTCGGCATCTCGGTGGAGACTTGTTGAACTGTCTCCCGCCTGCTTCAGAATATAAAAGGTCAGAGGGAGCCAAGGTGTGGGGACTCACACCTGGAGTCCCAGCACTTGGGAGGCAGAGGCAGGAGCCTGGGCTGTAGAGTGAGTCCTCAGCTCAAACAAACACATAAAGAAATGAAAACAAAAAGCAAAACCGAATGACTGAGTTACTGCTTTCTGTAGTTTTGACACTTTCCTGTCCAAAGGTGAAATAGTGACAGTCTTCCTCCATAGAAAATGACACATGGATATATTTCCTGAGTCCCTAATTCTTATTTGTGTGTGTATGGATGTGTGCATGTTTATGTATGTGTTCACATGTGTTACATATGAAGGACAGAAGCAGAAGTCAACCCTGGATGTGTTTTCCTCTAATATTTCTCCTTTCTCCCTCTCTCCCTCCTCTGTCTCTCTCTCTGTCTCTCTCTCTCTCTCTCTCTCTCTCTCTCTCTCTGAGAGGGTTTCTCACTGAGTTACTTGTCTGCTTGTCTTGGCCTTGTCAGTTCCTAGAGTTACAGACATGCCCACCTCTCCTGGCTTTACATGGTGCTAAGGATTCAAACTTGGTCTCTTGTATTCAACGTGTGTGTGTATGCATGTGTGTGCTTTGCCTGCACATATGTCTATATACTGCATACATGCCTGGTACCTGAGGAGGCCAGAAAAAGGCATCAGAGGCACTGCATGGGCGCTGAGAATCAAACCTGGATCCTCTGTAAGAGCAGCAAGTACTCTCAGACCCTGAGCCATTGCCCCAGCTTAGACTCCTATTCTCAACCATAACTGCTCTTTGAAACCATTTGATGGAGTCCGTCTTTCTGTCTTTCTTTTCCTAATAAAATACATCGAAGCTTTACTCACACTCCGGTTTAATGAAATCAAAATCTCCGGAGAGATCTTGCTGTCAACCTACTTAAAGTTCTAGGTCATTCTAATGTGCAGAAGGATAAACTGCTGGTAAGGGCTGGCTAGTGTATGTCCGTTCATGACCCACTTGGAATGTGGTGGCTGTCCCTGCAATGGACGGGTATTCCTGTGACATTTATGATTTACGGGGATCCCTGACTTTCTTGGGGAGTAAATGATGCAAACACCAGGAATACAGCCGACTCAGGTCTGTTCACCTCTGTGCTGGCTTCTAGAGCACCACCAGCTTACTGTCCAAGCAGCAGCCCGGGAGCTGGATTGTCCCCTCAGGAGACCTTTCCAGCTCCTCTCAACTGTGATCCGCGGAGAACAGAACATTTGTAGCAAAGAGAAGCAAACCCGGACACTAAAACCAGTTTGGGTTGGGGTAGGGACGGGGTAAGAAGGCCCAGCAGGTGAAGATTCTTGCTGCCAAACCTGAGGATCTGAGTTCAATTCCTAGAACCTACACGGTAGGGTCAAACTGACACCCCCGACTACCGCGTATATACCGTGACGTCTGTGCATTCATTTCCCCCTCTATAAAACATAAATAAATGCAATGAAATTTGTTTTAAAAATCTGTTCAAGGGAAGGGCTCGGGGGTAAGGGTCAGTAACCATCTCAGGAAGGAAATACTACCTTGGTCTTGTCATACAGAGCGTGGTTGTCCAGCATCATCTTCTGCTCGTGTGTGGCGTAGCGCCGCAAGTCTCTCTCAAACTGCTGCAAAGAGAATGAAAACAAGTTACGGTCCAGTCTAGGTTATTTCCGGTATGCAATGTCTAGATCCATCTGGGGCCCTCGGAGGTTTGAAAACTGCCATCTCTAGCAGATATTCTGTGGTGACTTTCTTCCCCAGGGTAAAGCCCGTGGGTGGTGAGCTCTGGGGTGCCTGTGCTAGAACAGAAACTCGATGTGAACGGGAAGCTGATTGGCTTGGTCCCTTGTCAGTCAGTGCGCAGCAGGCAGCAGACGGGGTGAG
Source organism: Pachyuromys duprasi (assembly GCA_028658305.1). NCBI lineage: Eukaryota > Metazoa > Chordata > Mammalia > Rodentia > Muridae > Pachyuromys > Pachyuromys duprasi. Next base: position 51,983,389 of record CM053762.1, on the reverse strand, counting down.
TGTCTGTGGACTGGATAAACGGACAGAGTGAGCATTGTTTCTGTAATACCTGGTCCAGAGTAAATGCTGCCTAAATAGTTTTACGTTTTCGAACAGCATTATTATGAAAGAGCGTGACGAATGGGGGGATTTGGGCCCAGATCTTGTGCCTGTGTATGCGTCCCTTGACACACTACCCAGCCTCTCTGAACTTTGCTTTGTCCCAAGATGGAGGGAGTACACGTTAAGGTCCCTCCCTCTTTGATGTCCACCCATACTGAGATTCTGTGAAGAGTCACCTGCCCCAGAGGGACACCTCTCAAGATCAGGAGTACACCCTGGGGTTTCTGGGAGCAAATCTAAAGCCTAGGACAAGTGAGCAGCGAACCCTAGAAAGGACAGTGAATCACACACACTGCTGCAGGTTTCTTGAGGAAACCGTCTTTTTCTTGCAGGTTAGGGAGAACGCCTGAAACAGTCGCGCCCTCTAGCGGCAAGAAGTGATTTCTGCTTTGATGGAAAGTTTCTGGGGGTCAAGTGAGGCCATGACGCCCAGAAGCCCTTTATAGCAGGCACAGATGGAAGCAGCTTTGCGGATGTTTGCCCGGAGCAGATTCGCTAGCACAGGTCTGGGAAGTTCCGGGTCCTGCTTAGCTCACCCCAGCTTTTGACTGGGTAGCGTCTGCCCACAGCTCACACTGGTGGAGGTTTAATGGGGTAAGTGGGTGGTAAATGGGGTCACTCATGGGCTACTTCCAGCTCCCAGCCCTGTGTGGTTCGGGAACAAGAAATGCATTCCTGAACTTCTCGGTCAAGGCCTTCATAGTGTTTCAGTGCATGTAGAGAGAAATTCAATTCACTGAACATATATCTGCCGAGTGCCAATTCCTCGGGGCTGAGAGTCTAGCAGGGGACACAGAGGATTTATAATAACTGAAGAAATAAGCCAACTATGGGCTGATAGGAAGCCAGTGCTGCGGACCTACTGAGCAGGGCTGGCTGCCATGGTGGACATCTCTGAACAAAGGCTTGAAGGACATGATTAAAACCCAAAATGGCAGCACAACAGTCAAGAGAGTTGTGCTGGACAGTTCAACTTGACACATGCTAGAGTTATCTAAAAGGAGGTAATATAAATTGAGGAAAAGCCTCTGAAAGATCAAGCTGTAGGGCATTTAAAAAATTAGTGATTAATGGGGGATGGCCCAGTGCATTGTGGGTGGTTCTGAGAAAGCAGGCTGAGCAAGCCATGGGGAGCAAGCTACCCAGAGCACTCCTCTGCGGCCTCTGCGTCAGCTCCAGGTCCCTGCCCAGCCTGAGCTCCTGTCCTGACTTCCTCTCATTATGAACAGTGATGTGGAAATGTAAGTTGAATAAACCCTTTCCTCCCCAAGTTTCTTTGTTCATGGTGTTTAATCACAGCAACAGTGACCTTAAGACAAGGGTGTAGTTGTTTCCCCGAGCTCCAGAGATTTGTTAAGGGGCTGGGAGGGGAGGTGTGTGTCAGACTATCACACAGGCATCATGCTGGGAACTGAACTACCAGCGAAACAATTGGTTAATTTAATTGTTTAGAAGCTTTGATAAATACTAGAAGGATCACTTTTCCTCTGGATGTTGCAGCCTCAGACAACATGTGGCCGCTGTCATTCACATGAGCTGTCATTCGCTGCCCATTCCTGTTTCTCTCACTTGTGTTGTGGGGGATGTCAGGCTGCACCCACTTCCTCTTCCTTCATAGAAAAGCCTCAGAGAGCTTCCCTTCAGAAGGAACAGGTTGGCCAGAGCCTGAGGTGGGTGGGTCACGAAGCCAGCAACAGGAAGGAAGATCGGGTGTGGCTGAGCCGGCAGGCCCTCCTGCTCTACCAGTGATCCCGGATGCTACCCTGGGGAAAACTAAGGGGTGTCAGATGTCCTAAGAGGATCGTGGCTTTATCTAGAGCCAAGGCAGACCCTTGGTGCAGGCAGCAGCACCCCGTGTTGCACCCCAGCTCAGCGCCAGCCGCTTTGTTCTGTGAATTCTCTGCCTTGCTGCGCCACTGCAGGTGCTTACCAAGAGCAAAGAGGAGCTGCTGAGGTTGCTGTGTCAGAGAGTCCTCAGCAGAGCCCTCTGACCTTAGCGGTTCTGTGAGGTCTGTTTTTTTCTTGGATACGGGGGAAGAAGAGGGGGTAGGGCGGGGGAGTGTTGTTTACTTGAAAGCCGCAGAGCCAGGGATAGAGCAGGCTCCAGCCTCTTAAATCCCAGGGTTTCTTTTTGGGAAAAACAAAACAACAACAACAAAACCCTTACTAGTTTCCTGCAACAGCTTTGGAGGCAGGGGCTCAAGCAGGTGGTCTTACACTTCAGACAAAAGCAGGTAGAAGCCACAGTACCATAGTGCAGTTGCGCACTGCTGCCCTTAGAGGGCGCCACTCACATCAGTCTTAGGAAATTTATCCGAGATCACTCAGCCGGGAAGTCACAGGGCTAGGCATTTCAGGAGGCATCCGTCTGAGTTACTCACCACTCTGCTGCTTCCTGGGTTTCAGTGGCTCTCACCTAAGACAGCTCCTAGTTACCTAGGGGTTTTTCAAATGTACGTGTGGAGAATTTATAAATCTAACCCGTCCCCAGGCTGGCTTGGTGAATTACACGTTGGGAATAACTGTTCTAAATGAATCTAACTTGTGTGGCATGCTGCAATTTAAAGGCCTGGGGGCATGGTCCCCTCGCTCTCTCATCATTCTATCCTGCTGCCACCAGCTCTCCTTTAGGCCAGGAAAGCTAACAGCAGACCGCTTACCCTGGAGCCACTCCATCCAAGTAAGGCGAAGGCCCGGCGCTCATAGGGGCACATGACCAGATCTACACGGATGGCCTTCCAGCCCTTTCCTTCCTGCTGGCTGCTCCCGGCACTGTCCACTCTCTGGTGGTGAAGCTTCAGAATCAGGAAACACTTCTGGAAGTGATCGAGAGCATCCACCTTCCTGCTAGGCAGCTTGAACTTTTCAAATGTTGACTCTATGTGGTCGCAGTACAAAAGCAACCCCTGAAAAGGGATGGGAAGAGGTTAGGGAGGGTCCGGGGACTGGGGGTGGGCGGGGTAACCTTTTGATATTACAATAGCTCTTAAGGAGGCCTTTTCAGAGCTGAACAGACTTGGGTGTACTTTTGTCCTTCCTCACCCAGTGTGGGGCGTAGTAACCTGCTGCTTCTGTTGTTTTTGCAGTGCTGGGGATTGAACCCAGGGACTTGCACTTGCTAGCTAGGCATTCTACCACGGAGTATACCCCAGCCCTGGAAATGCTGCTTCTTCTGAGAAAACTATCTGCCCGTCTTGGAGGCAGTGGGTGAAGGCCCATGAAGCCTGTTTCACCTCAAGTTTCCAGGCAAGTACCAGCCCCGCAAGTTTCTCTGCTGCACATGGAGGTAGCACTTGGCTGGTAACAGATGAGGGCATTTTTGGGTGAATCCATCTGTAACTTGGCAGAGCTCTGACTGGGGTGTTCCACCTGGTTCTGGGTGCTCTCTGAGTGGAGCCTGGTACCGTCTTAGATGTGACCCTAGCTCTCCAGGCCAGCTTTCTGTTGGGTGACCCTACTCTTTACAAGTCCCTTTCCTGTCCTCACTTGTCCCAATGTGATCTCTCTCCTCTGAAACTGATTTGACAGTGGGCTTAGTGTTTGTCTTCCCAGCAGACACTGAGTGACTGTCCTGGCTAGAAGGAGGCATTTCCTTACTATTCCTTCCTTCTGTTCCAAGGCTATGCAGGTTGGAGGAATTGGGACTAGGGCAGTTCAGCTTTATGTCATTCAAGGAGGAGGCTCCTCCTCCTTCAACTTAGTGGACCAATTAGCCATTGGCTACACCTAGCCAATGGTGTAAGAGCAGAAAGGGTTGTTAGGGGGCTGGGTGAGGAGTCCTCCAGCCAGGCTTCCTCCTTGTCCTTTGTTTTCAGTCCTTTCCATCTTGTTTTCAGAGGAACCGATCTGCTATTCAAACTCAAGTCAGTTTTCCAAAGTGAGGGCCGTCAGCCCTCAGTCATCCTGGTTTCAAAATTCACAGATGCTCAAGTCCTTACTACGGAGCAGTAGAGTGTTTGTATAAGCCACATTCATATCCCTGTAGACTTTCAATCACTTCTGGATTAATTGCGCTAACCAGTACTTCGTCAAACTCTATTGTTTAGAGACTGTTGGGTCTGCACATGCTTAGTGTAGGTGTGAGTAATTTTTTTTCTAGTATCTCTAGACCTCTGGTACCTCTATAGGTCAGTTGGATCTATGCATTCAGAACCAAAGTCATGGTCCTTTAAATTCCTTTTGGTTCTGGGTAGCCTGGAATGGAACTCATCCTCAGCTTCCTGAATTGCTGGGATGCTAAGTGTGAGCCACCATGCCTAGTTCCGACTTATATTCTTACTCTGTAGTAAGTCTCAACATTTTGAATCTCCCAGAAGTTCCATTGATTGCAGGAGTGAGCACATGAAGCAGTTAGGGACCCTGTGCCCGGGTCCCACTCACCGGGCACGGATAGTCTTAGCAGGAAGACAGTGGCACAATAACCAACATCAATGAGTTTCCAACCTTGGCAGCAGGCCTTGGGGGAGAGTATTCTATGGCCTGTCAGTGAGAGGCTTTCATCTCCCCCTGCCCCCGCCAGTAGAGGACTGGGCAAGTGTTCTGACTCTTCTTTGCCATATCTTCTCCTAGCTGAGCTTATCTTGTCTATGCCTAGGGGTTCTGGTCATCCTGTGCCCATTCTCTTGAGAGGGACAGAGGGGCATGGAATAGTCTCACAGATGAATTTGGATCTGAATCCACAATCTGGTTTTCAGTTATAATGCTCATGGCTCTGGGCTGGCTATTTCTAGTTTTCACTTTGTCTGGTCTTCTCTCTCTGGCACATTGGTGAGCTTGGCCATGCCCAGCAGATCCTGTTCACCCAGGAAGGGGAAAGCTGTGCTGGGAAAGCTCAGCCCTGCCTCCTCCGCTCAGGCAGACCCATAGCTCCCCGGTGAGGAGCCCATGGTCTCTTTAGGAAATGGCATGTGACTAGAGGGCCAGAAGTCTTTGGCAGTGGGGTTGCCTTAACCCAGCTTTGACCATGAACAATGGGCTGCCCTGTGACAGGTTTCATTTCATCCCGGGTGGTAGTTATTGGCTGTGACCTCTGCAGGGCCCAGCTTGCCCTCATTGGCTTCCTTCTTCAAGCAAAATGCACACCTGTTGTGCACTGCCTAAAACCCGAAGCTGCTCAGTCTCATGCCAGCTGTGTGGCTCCATGATGAGGCATTAAAGCAATGGGGAATAGTAGCCACCGTACAATGATTATGAGATGCATAAAACTAACAATGCTCGGGCCTGGGGAGATGGCTCCGTGGTCAAAGCGCCTGCTATGCACACGTGGGGACCCAAGTTTCAGATTCCCAGACCCCACATAAGTGCTTGGTAGACATGACAGGTGCTTGCAATTTGAGGCTGAGAAGGTGGAGACAAGCTGGAGAGTAGGCCCACCCACACGGGCAAGCTCGGGGCTTGACTGAGGACCTGCCTCCGTGTGTAAGGTGGAGGAGTCATCACAGACGATTTGCAACATCAGCCTCAGGCTCCACATGCACCCACACATGTGTGCCTATGCATGAGCGAAAACATGCACACACGTGCACACCACACGCACATAACTAAAATACACACCACACACATGCATAACATACACACTACACACATACACACATACACAAACATACATATACACACATATGTGCCTATACATATGCAAAAACATGCACACACATGCACACCACACACAAACATGTATTACATACACACCACACACACATGGATAACATACACACTACACAAATGCAAAAGACAAACATACACATAAACACACACATAAACACATACACATGCACATGCATAAGATATACACCACACACATACTACACACACTTACACATACAACATACACAACACACACATACATACACACAAATACATACATACATGCATAACATTAACACCACACACACAAACATGCACACACATATACACACATACACATGCACACGCATAAAAACATACACAACACACACACAAATAAACAAAAAACAATGCTAAGATGGTCTTGAGTGGCGAGCAACTGCTTTGGTCTTCTTACCTGCTGTTTCCACAAGTCTGTGACTTTGTGCAGGAGTTGCTGCTCTTCCTCCTCTGTGGTGTCTGGGCTGGTGATTAGAAAATCCACATCGTGTCCTGTCATCTTACCCCTAATTTGAAAAGCACAAAAAGAAGATCAGTTTGACTCTTAGCCCTTCCTTTAAGAACAACAACAAAACCCTCTTTGTTTCCATGTCCCAAGTGTGAGATTCGTGGTACAAAATGCTCACAAGTTTTAACCCAGCTATTTTTGGCTGTACAACTCTACTTAAAAAACCAATTTGCAACAGGAAAAGCTGTATGCAGTATATATTGTTGTATATGGATGGAAAGAAAGTAACAGATACTGCATCACACACAGAGAGAAACATGTATGACAGTCCACAGCAGACCAAGAACTTTGGTCAGACCAAAAAAGGTAGGCATCTTGGCACTATGGTATGGCTTTAGAGATTTTTCTTTGTCATTTTTTTAGGGACAGGATCTCATATGGTCTAGACTGACTTTGAACAGACTGCCCTGGACTTCCTATGTTCCTGCCTCCGAGAGCTGGGATTACAGGACTGTCTCACCACACCTGGTTTACTGGATACTAGAAACCAAAGCCAGGGTTTCCTTGATGCTTAGCAGGCACTCTGCCAGCTGAGTGATGGACTCAACCAACATTTCTTGACCATCTACTTTGTGATCAGGCTCACACCCTGCTGTCGGTGGGAACCAAGCCCTGCTGTCTCCACAGGGAAAGCATACATGGTGTAGTAGCATTTGGAAAGCACAGAAGAACATTCCCCATCCAGCACAGAGCAAGAGGGAGTCAAGGAGGGCTCTCTGGAGGCAGCAGCATCTGAACTGAGCTTTAAGGGGTGAGAAGTCAGACTGATGCCAGTTTTACAAAATTTTGTAGAGAACATTTCAGCTGAGCGAAGTCACAGAGGCAAGAAACAGCACTGTGTGCAAGGAAATGTCAGCTATTTGGGGCTTCCATCATGAAAGTTAGGGGGAGCCAAAAGCTTCGGAGAGGAGCTGGCGCCAGGTCAGAATTGACCTTTTGCTCAGTTTCAGAGGCAGGTAGAAGAGGTGTGCTAAAACAGCTCCAGCACTTACCTGCGGAACCCTCCCGTCATGGTGACCAAGGCATCTGGAAGAAATGCCGCAACCGCCTCTTTAACTAGCACGCTGACGGCCTCTGCCTCTGCCCTGTTCACACAGCTAATGAGGTCTTCGTAGTAGAGGAATCCTGAGAGGCCATTTGACAGGTCAGTGGAGAGAAAGGTGTGACACATAAGACAAGCAGCCGTCTGTGGGAGAGGGTGCTGTCTCAGACGAAGCACCCCGAGCCACAGACTCTGTACAGAGCACAGCAATGTATGGCATTGCCTTCTTCATTTGCTTGTGGGATTTTCATGGTTACAAAGTCCTCATGGAGAAGTCTACACTGTCCCTATTAAGGGGAAAGTATTAGAGTCCTTCTGGAATCTAAACCACTCTTATCTCATGTTTAATAAAGAATCAAAGCTGCTGCCTCCTCTTCTCCCTTCTCTTTCTCCTCTTCCTCCTTTTTTCAGTAAAGGTCCCGTTGTCTCTGAACTACTTTTTCTATCTCTATCTCCCAAGAACTGAACTTACATGTGTGCAGCCTTCTTGACCAACAAGCTGTGCCCTACTATTTAAAAGGGGGATAGGAAAGTTCAGGATGTGGAAGTGATGGCTTCGTTAGAAAAGGGAAGGGTAACAAGAGGAAAAGGGTGGATCTGTGTCCAGAGCAAAGCAGAAAGGGCCTTGGAGAGGTTGGCGTTGCTTCCTGGCTTGAGGACTACGAACCAATGACTGTTCAGAAGCTAGTCGTGAGGGAGGACAGAGCATATGGCTATCATCACAGAGAAGATGGAGGGAGGCAGAGGCGGAGGAAGGCTCATCTACAAGGATTGGGGTGAAGTCCTGGAGGGCAGATGGGCATGCCTGGCAGAGTCAGTCTTATGACAGTTAGCCATGCTTCCAGCAAAGCAGTGCACTTTCATTGGCGTTGTCAAACGCCACTTGACAAATGGGAGATGTATTCCTCTAGAGGCTCCTGATTGGCTACTTGTTTCTCACCCCAGGATGCGATTTGGCCAGGAGGCCATTTGGTTTGAGCACACTGCAAACAAAATTTCTAGGTCCAAAGTCATCTGTGATCTCTAAATGAGGCAGCTGCAGAAATGTGCTGACAGCACCAAGGAAAGATTCTGTTGCTAACACATCCATCACTTGTCACTACCCAGCCAGTTGCTTGAGGAGCTGTCTTCATATCAATACTGATGCCCTTTTCTTGCTCATTGTTAACAGTCATCCAGTCACCTTTTTATTGGGACACAGCTCTTTTTTTTTTTTTTTTTTTTTTTTTGAGTGCGGGAGGTTTGGTCTAAAGCACAACACTCCTTAGGCTTTAATACAGAAATCGCCACCATCACCATCACCGGCACTCAAGTATGACTCAGTTGGTGCCAGGAAGTCCTTGTGTCCACTCACTTAATGATGTACTTGAACGTGAAGTTATGATTATTTTAAGAATGTGTAGCTGTCACCCAGCACCTCATGCCTGTATTTCCAGCAGTCAGGCTGCTGAAGCTGGGCAATCACAAGTTCAAGGCCATCTGTTGTTTCCCACCTCCTCTGTAAATGTTAGGAGTCCTCACTATCATTCCAAATCATCTCTTGGCCACTTATGTTTAATACTTACAAGCATTTCTTTTAAAAAGTGTCTCTAGAGCTGGTGTAAAACACGCTTATTAGATGTATACTTCCTGGGGTCCAGAGTAGAAATACTAGATTTTTTTTCTCAGATATTTTTATTTCCTGTGTGGCATTGTATAAAGCTTACTGACAATCACTCAGAAGTCAGCAAATCTGAGATGGCTCAACAGATAAGAGCACTGGCTGCTCTTTCCGGAAGACCCACGTTTGATTCCCAGAACCCACATGGCAGCTCACAACAGTCTGTAAGTTCAGTTCCAGGGGATCTGATGACCTCTTCTGGCCCCCATGGGTACTACACAAATGTAGTATATACGACAAAAATGTATATATTTAAATGTAGCCTACAGACAGATAAAACACAAACATACAGAAAGTAAAAATAAAAATGTTTTAAAAAAGAAGTTAACAGATTTACAAGATGAATGGGGAATCTTCTATAGTGTCACTGGTGGGACCCCAAAATATGATTCACCTCTTCTACTGTTTCTCGTGATCTTATGATCTTTGGTCTGTCTGTCTGTCTGTCTGTTGTTTTCAACAGAAGATAGCTGTTGACTACTTGATACCTGGTATCCTCTGGTAGAAGACTTCATTGTTTCCTTATTAAACACTTGGTAACTTCACCTCCACCACTGAGAAGCTACGGGCTGGGAACTACGATGCTCTGACTCCCTCTCGAAGAACAGTTTCACTCTATTTTTATTGTATGTTAAAAGCGAATGCTTACATCTCACACATTCAGGAGGGGCTATAAACTGCATCTCCTCATTTCTGGAAAAGGTACCAGCACTGTCCATGGAAGGAAGTGACTGTGGGGTGGGGGAGGGTCTTGCCAGACTTTCAGATGATGGTGACAGCTCTTCTGTCTCCACGCCGCACTGTTGTCTCTTCCTAGGCTATGGGGCTCTGGTTGGACAGATCAAGGCTGCACCTAGATTTCTGTTCTTTTCTCCTCTGTTTTCCAATCCCGAGTGCACATTCACAGTGTGAACCAAGCCGGCGAGACTGTAGTTTGTTCAGGCATCCCTGTCTCTCCTTCCTCCATGTCTGTTTACTATTCTGCCCTCGACTCTTTTGTGCATTTTTTTTTAATGCAGGGAGACAGCGGACCTGAGTGTCTAAAGGAGTCTGTAGGAATCAGGACAATGCCCACCCTGGGTTAATGTCTGAATAAAGGGAATCCCAGCAGCCCTGGAAAAGGCCTTGCTCTACCAAGCTCAGGGCTTTGTGCTGGCTGATGTATCCCCCCATTATCTCAGGTTCATCAGTGAGGTGGTGAAGGTCTCTGGCTTTAACCAGATTACTCAAGGTCAATGACAAGACTGGAGTCCAAGTGAACGTGGCTTCCACTTCCCTGTACCCTGATAAACCCAGAGCAGCCCATGCCTCTCTCAGATCTGTTACCTGCTTTCTGCATCCGTGTAAATACCAAGCTTTTGTCTGCCTTTACTTTGCTGAGAGTTCTGAAACCCATCCTGAACCATTTCTCAGCTGTCTTCAAACCCACTCCAAACACAGATGTGAAGAGCTGAAAGGGAGGAGAAGGCAGGCTGTTATTTCCCCCCAATCATTGCTATGTCAACAGAGCAACTCATCCCAAAGTCTCGGGCCATAAACAAAAACATACAAGCAAAACTTTGGCTCAGTTTCTCTTGAAAACATCCAGGGACAGGGTAGTGATAGTGCGTGTGCGTGTGCGTGTGTGTGTGTGTTAGCTGTACAGATATGAATAGGCACATATATAACTGCGTGTTTGGAGATGAGAAGTCAACCTCAGGCTGGGACAGTTGGCCAGTGAGCCCCAGGGATCTGTCTGACTCTGCCTCCTCAGAGCTTAGTTTTAAAAGATGCACTACCAGGCCTGGCTTTTTGAATTGGTTCTGAGGCTCTTACTCAGGTTCTCAGCATTTTGTTGAGGTCTCTCTTGAGCCTGGAGATGGTAGCTTCTGGAGGATATTTGTTCCTGGAGACCCCTTTCACAGCCATAGTGTCACAAAATGAAACAGGGGTGAGAGGCAGACCCATATCTGCGCAAGGCTTCCGTATGACCTAGGTGACAGACTGCCTCCTCTGTAAATGTGTGAGAAGCTGTCTCTCTGGCTGTCTTCAGGTTGCTCAGTCTCTTACACACAGTCCTGTACCACACCTTTGATGGAAGGATGCTCACGGAGGCTCAGCATTTCCACCCCATCTACAAGGGGGTAATGGCGAAGCACAGACTTGAACCCTGGTCTGTCTGTACTTGGAGCCTGAGCTCCTGTTCTGGCCCTATGTTAGACCTTGCATCACTTATGAACTGAAGGAAGTGGCCAAAGTACCATAAACTCTAAGGTAATAAAAGTTGGGAGGTGATCAACCCCGAGTCCCAGAAATGATGATGCAATGAGGAGTTTGTGCTTCAGGACAAAGTTTGCTCTATTTGTACCTGTGTGCCTCTTTGACACTTGTAACCGTGAGTGACGGATTCTTGGTGCTGATCTCAGTGTGATAGTCTTTGCACATGGGGGCCTTTGGGAGGTGTGCTGGTTAGTTTTAACTGTCAATTTGACACAACCTGGAATCTCCCAGGGGAAACTGTCTTAATGAGGAACTGTCTATATTACTTTGGCCAGTTGGCATATCTGTGAGGGACAGCTTGACTGTTAATTGATGTAGAAAGTCTGCCATGGAAGATGCCATTCCCAAGCAAAAAGTCATGCTTAGTACAATAATATAAGAGTAGAGAAAGCTAGCTGGGGACAAGCAAACACAGATCCATACATTTGTTCACCTCTATCTCTGCCAAGTGAGGGCAAGAGCAAGAAGGTGGCTGGCTACTATAAGCCACAAAGAGAGCCCTCCCCCAAGTATTGACCTAGAGACTTAAACTTTGTGCTTCCAGATCTGGCATAGAATAAATTTCGGAGTCTGAGCAGCTCAGTATGTGGCTTTTTGGTATGGTAGCCTGAGTTAATGCAACCATCCACAGCCAGTAACAAATAAATGGAAAATCACTCCCCAGTATACAAAGACAAACTTACTTACTTTGAAGGATTTGTATCGTTCATCATCTAACACAGCTTTAACTTCAGAACTTTCTCCGTCTTCAATAATTCCCTGCAAGGAGAGTTGAACAAAAGATTTGAGTTATGTCCCTGCATAATTCCAGTGCCAGTCTCATACCTAAGGCCCCTCCTGCTGGTTTCTCATGAAACTTGAGGAGTTTCCCTGGCTGATCTGGGGAAAGCAAGGATTTCCCTGGAATCTTGAAAACTCTTGGTTTACCATAGACCCAAAGAGCTTTTGTATTCTTAGACAAGGATACCGAAAAATGAGGGTCCGCATCCATAGCCTCGATGACAAAATATTCACCGACAACTATTGTCTAAACAGTCCTGAAATTTTTCTTTTCAACTGATTCAGCTTGCTGAAATAAGACGGCTTCTCAATCCACCAGGTTAGTTAATCATTGGCCCACTGAAGAGCCTGTCATCGTCAAGCCCTGATGCGCCTCTGTTGTCTGAGGTCGGATATTTTTTCTTGAATGATATACCCTGCATTTGATTAGACTGAAACTTGCTACTGGATGGCAAACTTGCCTTAGTGGGATATCCCACTAAGTTGCTAAACATGCAACTGCCACCCTGTCTCTTCCCAGAACATATAGATGCAGTATCAGCCCACCAAGCATCACTCTGTGCTGGCCAGGAGGAGCCCTGAGTAAGACTGAGCCCCCACAGCCTGAAGCTGGAGCCAGAGCATTTTGCTGCTCTGAGCTCTGAGGCCTGAGTCTTTCACTATTGGTAAAAATCAGTAGCTGAGAAAGTTCTTTTCTCTGTTAGTTAGGTCTACATAGCCCTTCTGGGATCATGCTGAGGTATGGATTTTACACATACACACCCATCCCTTTCTGTGCTATGTTGATCTATCTACAGATAAATAAGAGGAGAGAGCCCATACCCATGCCCTCTATTCTGTCCCCCCTTCACCTATTTGGAGGTATAGCAAACTCCGCTTCTCCCTTACCTCTATGACACACTTCACCTTGTCCCCTAGGCAGGGAATTCCCTCCGTGTCTTTCATGCTGGTGATGGGGAATGGCAGAGATTTCAGGACAGACGCTGCTCTCATGAATGCCAGGCAAGAGCCTTCATTCTCCCTAAACTCGTAATTTTCAGCCAGGATCTCAAAGGCATCCTAAAAACAAAACAAAACAAAACAAAAAAACCAGATCATCAGGTCTACATGTCAAAGTCACTCACAAGTCCCTCCTGTCCCCTTTATTAATGGTGTGCCTTTGAAGTCAGGATCAACATGTATCTTTGCATGCTTCCCTGTGGGACGCTGGCATTGAACTGAAAAAACACGTGTCTAATGATTTGTGAGGAGTTCAGCATTGTTAGACATTTAGAAACAACTTAACCAAGCAGTGGCCTAGTGCCCACGGTGTGTCCCAGCAGTCATGACTGGGACAACCCTTTTCTGCCTTCTGTGGTCCCCAGACATTTGGGTCTCTTAGCTTCGACATAAAACACAGCCGGTGCTCATGGAATAAAGGGTGTGTTCATCACCCAGACCCAGAGCTGGGGTTATTTAAGGTGAGGCGCGTTACCTTACTAGAAGAGAGAGCAGCTGTGGCTCAGCGGGCCCAAGGGCTGCCATCTGTTTCCTGCTCTTCCTCACAAATGTGGCTTGAAAGCTAGAGGTGGGAAGCCCTGTGCTTGATACTCCGCTGAATGTGTTACTCTGGCATCCCCTGGCCCCTGAGTCGCTGGGAGCCTATGAAAAAGGAGGCCCGCTTGATGAAGAACCAGAGGTCAGGTTAGGCAGCTAGGCACAGAGAAGCATGCTCAGGTTTCCAGAAAAATCATCATTTAATTTGCAGACTCATGGAAAGAAGCCTCAAGGACACCCCCCCCGGGGGGGGGGCCTGGTGTTGAGACAGCCTCATTACCGTGAATACTTGGTTGTAATTACTGCTTAACGTGGTCCTCCTCTGACACGCGTACTGAGAGATCTTTTGCACAGTAGGTGGTGGAATGTTCTGGGGGTCTGGGGCAGGACTCGGGGAAGAAGTCCTTCTCACCTACACAAAAGTGCAAGCATTCGTTTTGAATGACAGTTAATGGCAGTAACAAGTGTATATAACTATAAATACTGACTCAAATACTAAGAAAACATTCACTTTAAGAAAACTTATGACAACTGTCTCTGGAAGAGGGCAAAAGCACAGAGGACTCAAAGTGTGTCACATACACCTCTAGGGTCCTGTCATAGACATTCACGGTTGTTCTTATTAATAGTATACATTAATTACACTAGATAATGAATTTCACTGTGACATTTCATGTATACAAAAGACATGCATTTTTGAAACCACAAAAATGAAAAAGAAGCAGCAATTAAATTGCATCTCCTTTGTGTGTGTGAATTTATTAAAGATGATTTAAAATTGTTTCTCAGATTCATTCCAGCAATATTGAGCAAAGATTTGGATTTAAAAATTCATAGCCTTTAATTTTTTCACAAATTATCAGAACAAGAAGATAACTCTTTATTTTTCTGTCTTTTTTGAATATCAAGGCTGATATTCTGAAATATCTGTGTGCAAATGTGTTCATAAAAATAGTTCTTGTTATGGGATTTAAAGTGAGTACCTCTTGCCAAAGACCTGAGTCACCTTTTCTGGTCTCAGTGGACACCTGCACACATGTGCACATACATACATACACAAACATAGACATACACACACAAACTAAAAATAATAATTCTTTTTTTTAATTCATCTATTTCAGTGCTTTTAACATGGCAGCACTGTGTGTGACTTACGTGCGTGTCACTTCAATGACCACACCATCTCAGGAAGTGGGCATTACTGTTATATACAGGAGGAGCAAATGGAGGCCCAACCGAGCTAGCTACGGGGACTCCATGGGAGAAGGCTGTTACCAGCCCACCCCTGTGGATTCTGACGCCCATGTCCGTGGCCGTCCGGCAAAGGAGACACTTACCACAAGCTGGTGTCTCCCTGTCATCTCCACTGGCTTGCCGGCTCCCATGCATTCAATCAGCCAGGAGACGTCGAGGAGGTGGAGCTCAGAGCTGGCTTTGATGTCCTGTAGCTGGAGCCACTGCAGGACATCCGACCCTGAGTTGTTCTCGGCCACAATGTGGGTGACAGAACCACTAGAAAAGGGGGGCACAGTTACCAGTAAAGACCCCCCCGTTCCGCCTCAAGGCTTCAGAGTTTCCCGGCACACACTGGGCCTGACCGTGGATCTTTATACGAGGGAATCATCTCTGTCTTAATTAACCAGCAGTGGACTACATCCCAGGTTGAGTGAAAAATAGAAAAGATGTTAGCCAGAGTAGTGTAAAATAGAAGTGCAGGGAGGATGGAAGATGAAGCCATCCTTAAAGTACTGCAGGTGGTTTTGCTGTACTGTTTTATTTTTTGCTCATGGGAAACTTGAATCGAGTAGTTTTGAATCCAGTAGATGATACCCAAGCTAAAAAAACAAAATTTGATATGAGAACTCAAAGTTCAAAGAGAAATAGGTATAAATGTGCATATGCCTGCCTGTCTGTGTCCGTTGGAGGTTTTAGAACAAAAGGCCTTAGACGAGGCTTTGTGAGCCAAGAGGTTCAAACTTCAGAAGGGCTCACTCTTGACAAATGGCACAGAAGGGGACATTTCTGTCTCTTGGTCTACACGAGACATTCTGAAAAGACAAGAGGCAGGGTGAGATCTGAGTGGGTTGACAGAGGGAACTTGGGTGAGCTGAAAGGTAGCTGGAAGTTGTTCTGAAGCAAAGGGTTCAGCAGTCAGGGGACAGGAGAGGATTGTGGGGCTGGCCTGGAGAGGGATCTTAGTCGTAGAAACACCTGAGCCAGCAGCAGCAAGGGTCTCAAATGTCTTTTTCAGGAGCTGGGCTAAGACTTTCGTGAGCAGAACACCGGTAGTGTGAATGTGTCGTTTTAAAAGCCAACCTGAACCACGCAGTGCTTTGGTAAGGGAAAGAGTTGGAGGGAGGATGTGTGGGGAACAACAGACCGGTTCCTGGTACACTTGGAGAAAGCAAAGGAGAAGCAGATGGGCACCTCGCAAGAAAAGGTGCATCACAGTGAAGCAACAGCCCTGTGTTTTGGGAACACAAATCTGTTCTCTGCTCTGAGTGCTTCTTCAACATTGAAAATATCAAGAGTGCGGAAGCACTAACATATACCAGGTGCTGGTATTAAATCTCCAACACATTAAAGGTATATGTCGTACATTTGATTATTGATAATACTGTGAGGCAAGTATTATCAGACTCACATAGCCTTGGGAGACATTAAAAGTCCTACCCTGCTAATAACTGCAGGGGTAGGGATTTCTTAGGTCTGTCTTAACCCAAAGCCTATGAACTTGAGTAGCGATGAGGTTGTCCTATGTGACTTGGTGCTGGTTCCAGAGCAGAGGATTTCTCTGCTCAGTTCCTTGCCACCCTCGTCACAGAAAGATTAGCTGAACGGACTTCATGCTGGTGAGAAAGAGAAGGCATATCTGGATGGGTGCCGTACTGAAAAGCAAGCAGTTCCTCCAAGGGGAGGGGACATGAATGGAGAAACCCTCTGTCACATACGCAGGAAGCCCTTGTGTATAATTTATGTTTTCCCACTTTATGTCGAACGTCTGGACTACAGCAAGACTGCAGGAGCTTAGAGCTATCCCAAATGTGAAAATAGCTGCTGTGGCTGCACACCAAGGCAGAGAGGATCTGCGGGGAAGCCTCCAGCCGCTCAGGGCTCTCTGGGTTCTGCCTAAATCTCCCAGGGAGCCAGATGAGTGCGGAAGAGCTGAGGTCCATCTCGCAAGCAATGCTGCCTCCACCAAACATTCTGAGCTCCTGGCTTTGCCCTGCACCTCTTTACTTAGTCTGCCTCTAGGTAAAGCCCTGCCTCTGGCATGGGCATTGGGAATGCCCAGGGGTGAGTAAAACAACAAAAATATGGGTACATGAAAAAAATGCTGTGAAGACGCAACACCGTTTACAAAAATGACTCTGTGTGTGTGTGTAAAACTTAGTTTTCACGTTATTTATATGAGGTGAACAAACAAAATACATTTAAAATAAATAAGTTGTAATGTTCACGCCCTGAAAAACACACACACATACACCACACAGAGAGAGAGAGGAGAGAGAGTTTTCACAATAGCTCATTCTGTTCATCATGTAGAACAAGGAAGAAGGTGTTTGGCAGCCTCCCACAGAAATGATATAAAGAGATAGAAACACTATAATTTGGTCCTTATAGGCTGCATACACATATTCAGTCATTATTCTGTACCACATAAATATCTGCAGTTACTAAGTGTTAACTAGAATATATATGACAAAAAATAATTTCATGCAGAAATTAAAAATATTGCTAGGATTGTCAAGTGGGGCTCAGGTGTTCAAAAGCTGTGCATTGTGGAAGCCACTCACAAATCTTAGCTCGGAGCATTTCCTCATAGAGCAGTCTGACTGTTCTTGCCTTCTCTTCCCTGGCTGGCACCGCCTCACTCCACATATGAAAAAGGGAGGCAGCAATTGTTACCTGCCACCCTTTCCAGTGTGACTTCCCTCTCTTATGGATGGCCACCTGCTTCCTGTTGCCTGGGAGAGTTCACACTGGGTATTTTGTAAACAATGGCTTTAGCTGCATTTAGACAGAGCTGCTTGAAGGAGCTGGTTTACCCCACCCCCACCCCAGATCCAACAGTTCTCTTAGCAACTGCTGTATCTCAGAGTCCTTGAAAGAAAAGCAGCTGAGGTTGGTTCTAATTTGCACACAGCAGCAGAGATAGAGGCAGCTTTCTATTCCAGCCCTGGGCAGGATCTCACCTGATTCTTTAACTACCTTTAACGGTTCTGAAATTTCTCACTAACTTGAAGCTCCTAATTTTTGAAATGGAACAATATCTCATGGGCTTTGGAAGCAATAGCTCTTAGCTAATGAGTGAAGGGGAGTCACACTGCAAAGGCCAGGCAGTGAACAGATGGGGAACAGAGGCAGCCAGGTGAGATGACCCACACTCAATACAAGCTGTGGAGGCTAACACTATTTTTTTCTTTGGTCACATTATGTCTGCTGTCCCAAGAAGAGAACAGTGATGAAATGTAAGGCATTTATTGCTCTGTGTACCTGGTTATGTGTGAGGTGACCAGCTCCAGCTTCTGCTGCAATGAATTCCTTGAGTTGCTTTTGTCAGGGTACTTTATCACAGCAACAAGAAAAAAAAAAAACCCTAAGGAGCTGAAGAGTTGGCTCTGTGGTTAAAAGCACTTGCTGTGCTTTATTCATAATAGCCAGAATCTGGAAACAACCCAGATGCCCCTCAGTTGAGGAATGGATACAGAAATTGTGGTACATTTACACGATGGAATACTACTCAGCAATTAAAAACAAGGAAATCATGAAATTTGCAGACAAATAGTGGGATCTAGAAAAGATCATCCTGAGTGAGGTATCCCAGAAGCAGAAAGACACACATGGTATATACTCATTTATAAGTGGATATTAGACATATAATATAGGATAATCACACTAAAATCTGTACACCTAAAGAAGCTAAGCAAGAAGGAGGACCCTGGGTAAGATGATCAGTCCTCATTCAGAAAGGCAAACGGGATAGACATCAGAAGAGGGAGAAAACAGGGAACAGGACAGGAACCTACCACAGAGGGCTTCTGAAAGACTCTACCTAGCAGGATATTAAAGCAGATGCTGAGACTCATAGCCAAAACTTTGGGCAGAGTGCAGGGAATCTTATGAAAAAAGGAGGAGATAGAAAGACCTGGAGGGGACAGGAGCTCCACAAAGAAAGCAACAGAACCAAAAAAATGTGGACCCAGGGGTCTTTTCTGAGACTGATACTCCAACCAAGCACCATGCATGGAGGTAACCTAGAACCCCTGCTCAGATGTAGCCCATGGCAGCACAGTGTCCAAGTGGGTTCCCTAGTAAGGGGATCAGGGGCTATCTCTGATATGAACTCAGTGGCTGGCTCTTTGATCACCTCCCCCTGATGGGGGAGCAGCCTTACCGGGCAACAGAGAAAGACAATGCAGACAATCCTGATGAGACCTGATAGGCTAAGGTCAGATGGAAGAGGAGGAGGACTTCCCCTATCAGTGGACTGGGGGAGGGGCATGGGAGAAGAGGGAGGGCAGGATGGGGAGAGGACAAGGGAGGGGGCTACAGTTGGGATACAAAATGAATAAATAGAAAAAAATTAAAAAAAGAAAAGAGCACTTGCTGTTCTTGCAGAGGATTTAAGTTCGATTCCCAGAGCTGATATACGACATGACTCACAACCATCTGTAAACCCAGTTCCAGAGCATCCAGAGCCCTTGTCTGGTGTTCAAAGGCACTGCATCCAGGTGGCGGACACAATGCATGCATGCATGCATACATGCATGCATACATACATACATATTACATACACACTATATACATACATACAGGCAAATCATTGATTGATGCACAAAGATAAAAATGACTAAGGTGAAGGTATAATTCCTGATTCCCCTATCTCATTGTAAACTCTTTGCAGGACTCATGTCTTCTACTTTGTTTTTACAGAGCTCCACAAATATTGGGCAGAGCAGGCACTCAAAAACTGTTGTGATGGTGGGAGGATGATGCTTGCCTTCAGCACAGTGTCCTCCATTGCAGGCAAGCTGTGACGGACTCTGCAGGAGAAGGCCATCCTCTGGTGCATCTACAAGAGCTTGAGCAACGTTAGCAAGTATGAAGCCCCTGGATGGATAGAAAGATGGAACCCTATCCTTTTGCCTTGACTGTACTTACTGGTCTCAAGACATAGGGGAAGTTAGCAAATATATTTATAGAGAAGAGTAGATCATGATGTAAGCTTTCGAGTATCGCCCTCTGTGAAAAGCCAGGATGCAATCAGGGCTTGGGAAACAGGAGATTTTAGCCCTTTGTTGAGCCCGTATCAGGTGAGTTAGCAATGTGCTCCAAAGTCTAGGGTGCAGAGCACAGAATAAACTCAGTATCCTTTTCTTTGATGTCCAAAACTACACAAGGGACTTCGCATCCCATTTGTGTTTTAGGAACCAGCTTCCTATGGCACTTAGAATAGCTGGGCATTCCACTCAAAATGACACATTCAAGTTGGAGAGAACAGAATCAGCCCAGAAAGATCAACACATTGATGATCTCAGGTAAGGTAGAAACCAAGACTGATCCTCCTGGGAGCCACACGGGAGCTATGGACACTAGCTCCAGAGCAGAGCATTATTTTTGCCTCAGGCTTTGAGTTGTACAAATTGAGAAGGAAGGGTAGCCACCACTGTTAATCAGTACCTTTGGCATTTTTCCTCTCATAGAGGTAATTAATATCACTGCACATGTGAATGCGCGTTAACATACGACATGGTGCACATATGGGGGTCAGAAATCACCTGGGTAGAGTTGGCTCTCCTCCTCCTTTATCCAGGTTCCAAGGGTTGAACCTAAGTTTGTCAGGTTTGTATAGCAAGTGACTTCCCCCGCTGAGCCCTTATTCTTTCCCTCTTCCTCTCTCCCTCCCTCTCTCAATCTCTCTCTCTGTCTCCTACCTTAAATAGGCTTTCTTGTTAACTTCATTTTTATTTTTAATTTTTTAAAATAAAAAATGTGTATAAGTGTTTTGCCTGCATGCACCACTCGGGGGCCTGGTGCACATGGAAGCTCAGAGTTCCTGGAACTGGAGTTGCAGATGGTTGAAAGCCGCCCTGTGGGTTCTGGTAATCAAACCTGGGTCCTCTAGAAGAACAATCAGTGTCCTTAACAACTGAGCTATCTCTCCAGCCTCAAATTACAAAGGTTTTCTTTTGTTTTTACATTTATTTATGGTGTGCATGTAGAAGTTGGAGGGTAACTTATAGGAACTGCTTCTTTCTTTCCACCATGTGGTTCCCAGGGACTAAACTCAGGTTCTGGTCAGGCTAGGCAGAAAACACACTTACCGGTTGAGCCATCTTGTAGGTTCTATGTTTGTTTTTAAAAAAATCTGTGACAAAGACCAGGTATGGAGGCGCTCAGGAGACAGAGGCTCTGTGAGTTCAAGGCCAGCCTAGTCTACATAGTGAGTTCCAGGATATCAGGATAGCCAAAGTATCTAGGAGACCCTGTCTCAACAAACAAACAAACAAACAAACAAACAAAAATATGTCTATTAAAAAAAGAAAGACAGACAGAAATATGACTATGCACTCTCTCACACCAGATGTCTGCTTACAGCGTTTTCATGGGCTGCCTTCCTGTCTTTGTTCTGCTTGCTTCTGACATCTGACCTAGTTTATATTGTGGAAAAACAATATTCTTCTAATTTGGCTGTACAGTTCAATGGACCTAACGAATCAGTAGGAACCGCGCTTGTACTATGGTGAAGTTTAACAAAGGATGCTGACACCCTTTCTCTCATCTCAGCTTCACTTCATATAGAACACGGATCTGAATGCCTAACGCGGTTAGGGAGGAAACAAAGGGGCGGTCAGCACTGGGAAGTGAAGTCTAGAGGTTCTCCCTGCAGTAATTAATGGCTCTGTATCTGGGCACAGAGATTCTGTTAGCTCCGGGGCTTCTGCTTCCTGTGGTTCATTCTCTGTAACACACACACAGGCTGAATGTGTCAGAGCCCTCAGTCGGAGAACTTGGCTCCATCATGGGCATGGCAGTGGCTTGCTCACCAGGCACCCGTTTCCTCCGTCTCCCAAGCAGCTGGCATAGTCCTGGCAGGCGGCATTGGGGTCACTGCTCTGCCTCTTCAGTTCACTTGGCCAGCTGAGCTGCCTGCTTCCTGATCGCTCACTTCTGCCGATTTGCTCCAGTGCTTGCCCAGTCAGTGTGCCTCCACCCGAAGCCTGGACCCTTTGTGAGTAAGTGGTACCCAGCCTTCCTTCCCAGGAGTGGTTCTCACCCTCCTGGCTGGCCCCTGCTCAGTGTCCTTACCATGAAAAGCAGCTTCATCTCTGCTCAAACTTTTGATTTCTGTTTTTAAATTTCTCTTTAAAGTTTTTTTTCCTGTTATTTTGTCGTCCTTCTTTACCTATCTAATCTCTTTCGTTTTTTAAAGCCGACACTGTATGTAAGTCTAACAGATTAGTTAAGCTCAAAAAATAGATGGAATATAGGATTGTGAGAAGAGAATGTTAGGGAACCATACTGAGCGTGGTCTCAAGGACTGAAAACAAAACAAAATAGGAGACCATGTAACAGAAACTCAGAAAAGAGAGAACCCCAAAGCTCAGGAGTTTTTGATTGGGGACATTTTTAGCAACAAATGTCTTCTCAGCTTGGAGTGTGGAGTATGACATACCTGGTAAATGGCCTTGGAAGTCTGTCCCCACAAAGCTTCAAAGCCAGCATTTCATCAGCAAGAAATGTTTGACAATTCTCTTTTGAACTTAAAGACTAAGAATTCAAAATGCCACGTAAAAGTCTTATCATCTCTGACATACTGTGTTCCAGCCCCCACTTGCACAGCCACAGGCAGTGAGCCGAGCGGATTCCTACACTCTCCACTGTAACCCCAGCAGCTCTCTCAGCGGCCACCATCGACATCAGGGTGTCCACTGAAGCGTTCTGAATCACTTTGATTCTCCTCATTGATTCAAGATAGTGACTGTGTAGAATAGTCAGAAAAACAAACAAACAAAGAAACAAAAAACAATGGTAGCTGCTGCTTACTGGGTGACTCCGGATAGCTGGGTCCAAACCGTAGGTCCAGTTGCCTCCTTGCCTAGACTCTGATCATATCACACTGGGGTGCCATCACCCCGAGACTAACATCTTCAACCAGCATCTCTTCCTGAAACCCACTTGGACCACTCTTTGGAAAACTGTCACCAAGGCCACTCAGGTGAATCATCTCAGCCTAGCCCACCACAGACGCTTCACACAGCCGAGTGTCGGTAAACAGAGCCAAGCAGTCAGAACACCCTCCCGCTCCAAAGCAGCCATTAAAAAAATTGGTTCAGTTTGGTAAAGAATAGAACTGAGTTCCATTCAACGTGAAGTCATCTGACGAGTTGTCCCCTGGGTTCCTCGGAGATGTCCCCAAGGTCCCTGCATGCTTGCAAAGTGACCAGCGTGTCCTACCTGAGCTCATTCTCCACCCTGAACCCTTTCCTCCGGGCCAGCTCCATGAGGAAGGCTCTTCGAGTGGTTCCCATCCTCTTCTCCAAAATGAAGAGGACCAAGTCTCGAAATCTGATGTCATGAGATGTGGAGGCCACTGAAGTGCCCACCTGCCTTGGTCTCTTCCTCCGAGGACCCAGGTGGACTGCTTGTGGTGGATCCATTCAAACAGACTGTCTCTGCCTACACCATCCAGTGGTGTCATCTCCTGAATGAGGGCTCTGATGTCATCTCATCAGCAGCCCCTGAAGCCACGGGTGCCACCCTGGTGACAACTTCCAGCTGAAGGAATTTCTAACTCTGATCACTCCTTTGCCCAAGATGGAGCTCTTGACAAAAAGAGCAACTGAACTTTTGTTTTTTGCATGCTTGATGTCTGCAGCACCTCAGAGTAAACTTGTGAAGAGAGTGGAACCCACCATTGGTTGTGTACTATTACCTCTCCTTAAATGCGTTCAAGCCCTTTATGTTGCATTTTTTAAAGTTTTAACTCAATTCTGCACTTTAAAAAGCTATTTAAATTTC
Organism: Pachyuromys duprasi; assembly: GCA_028658305.1. Classification (NCBI taxonomy): domain Eukaryota; kingdom Metazoa; phylum Chordata; class Mammalia; order Rodentia; family Muridae; genus Pachyuromys; species Pachyuromys duprasi. The sequence continues at coordinate 51,959,854 of CM053762.1, read as the reverse complement.
TTATTACATTTACTTACTGGGCAAGAGGGTAGCATGTGCCTGCCACCGCAGGAGTGCGAATGTCAATCCTGTTTTCTCCTGCTGTGCAGCTGCCAGAGACCAGCTTGGATTGTCAGTCTTGGTAGCATAAACCTTTCCTCACTGAGTCACCTTGCTGGCCCCCAGTTGACTTTATTGATCCCTCTTTTACTTCGATTTCATTCTCTTTCCCTTGGACCTATGTTACAGTATATTGATGTCTGTACTTTGCACAGGTGTCATGTTGCATGTGGGTGTTTTGGTTTTACATCTGCATTTTGCGCTCTGCTGGTCATTTGGTTTAAAGCCCGTAACTCTGATTTTCAGGTCTCTGTCATACTCTGCTGCTTTAATTACTATCACTTTGTGGTGGGCTCAGGATCACAGGTTCCTGTGTGTGTAAGCATGTTTTTTCATAAAGAAGGAACGTTAGGGCTTTGTTGCTGCAAATCACAGAATAAGGGGGCAAACAAGATCTTAAATGCAGTTCTTCTGACTTCAGATGTGATGCGTCTCAATTTGGCTTTTGTTGGTTTGGTTTGGGTTGGGTTGAGTTGGGTTTGGGTTTGGGTTTTTTTTTTTCAGTGTTGAAGGTTTTCCAGAGAGTGGTCCATAATATAACTAATATAGATCTCTGAGAAGTGATGACATTTGGATAAGAGTCACTGTCGTGAAGTTAGGGACATTTTCATAACTCTCTATGCAAAATAAAATTTGCATCTTCAGCCAATATACTTCATAGTCTCACTTCTTGAATACCCAGCACAGGACCTAGGCAAGGTCTAAAAGCCTTTGCTCACCTAACCCCTGCAAGCCCACACTGTCAGCTAGACACCCGCAGAATACAACGGGGGCTAGTGTCCACAAAGTACCATGTGGACAGCGAGAAGCAGCAGAGAAGAGCCCTGACCTGCTAAACAACTTGCTCAAAGCCACAGAACCAAAGAGTGGCCACAACTAAGACATGGCTGAGTTAGGATGTGAAGTCAGAATTATCTGACTTCAAAATATGTATACTCTTGGGGCCACTGAGACGGCTCAGTGAGTAGAGGCACTTGATTCACATCCTGAAAATCTGAGTTCCATCTCAGCAAACGGCATGATGGAAAGTGAAATTGACTCTCACAAATTGTCATTTGATCTCCACAGAAGTACCACGCACATATACACTCAAACACGCAAAGCAGCTTCCTTTTGATGCATGCATGCACGCATACACTCACACACACAAAACATCCTCCTTCTGTCATGCCTTCCCCAGTAATAGATCTGGGCCCTTCTCATCCATTCTTCCACAGCTGGATGTGACGGCACACAGGCTTGTAACCCAATGCTTGTGGGGCAGAGACAAGCAGATCCTTAGGGCTCCTTGGCCAGCCAACCTCATCTAATTGGAGAGGTCACAACAAGAGATAGTGTCTCAAAAGTAAGGTGGATGACATCCTAGGTTGTCTTTTAACTCTACACACATGCACACACACACACACACACCTATGAAACACTACACAAAAGTCGATTGTTTTGCTGTTCCCATTGGCTCTTCTGATAATGGCAGGAGTTAATTTCTCACTTCCATAAGGTAATTTTCTGGTGCTAATTGCATCAGGTGTTAAGTGGCTCCTTGGTCCAGTTAATTGGCCAATAATTTCCAAGTCCTTTGTGTTGGCTAAACAAACCAAAGTCTATGCTTTCCTTCATGCTACTTGGTGGAGGGTTCTCCTATGCTCTAGGCTTTGGGCTAAGTGGAGGCTTGACATGTTTGTACCTGCAACATCTGGACTGTCTCAGACACTGCTGCATCAAGAAAGAGATCTCAGTTGGGATTGTCCAAATGCCAAGTAGTACACATTGCTGCTGCCTTCACCCATTGTTCAGAGCAGTCTCAAGATTCCACTTCTCTACAGCAGGGCCAGAAAGTACAGGAGAGCATGTGGGGTGTGGAGGAACACATGTTCCTGACATGTCAAGGTCATGCCCTGGCTGATGTCAAGGGGAAGAAAGTGAATGTGCACCAAGCTGAGCACAAGAATAGGGAAGCCCCAGAAGCACTGTTCTCCCATCCCAGAGGAAGAACCCACTCCTGTGCTTAGGCCACTCTCAGGCTAGAGTTATCAGTCTCTGATACAGACAAACAAGGAGGTCTGGTGTCCCTGAAGTACTTCCACACCAAGCAATACTTCCAGACCTGATCTAGAGGGAGCCTCATGGACAAAGCGATGGAAGGCTTTCCTGTGGCCTTGGCTAGGGGCCCTTCCTGTTCCCATCATCTCCACATTAACCTGTGTGTGCAAAACGTAAATGAGATGGACAGGCTTGTCTATCAAAGGGTTAAATGAGACAAAGAGTGATCCATCTTGAAAGAAATTAGTAAAGACATCACCTGGCAAAAATTCCTCTGCTAGCGTTTTTTCCAAGGTTGTGCATGCGGTAGCATCTCAAAGATGACGCTTTACCCGTGGGCTGAGTTAGCCAGCTGTGTAAGGATGTGAGGACAGGGTCTGGTTACCCAGAACGAAATGCAGGACCTCTCTGCAATAAGAAGCAGAACCCCACCCAGTGGGATTGCTTGCTGAATTTAGAGGGGCTTTTTACCCTTCTGCAGAAGTAAAACTTTTTGCCTTGCCCAAAAACTTTGGATTACATAGACATTTTCTTGGGAGCCCAGACCCGTTTCTGACATCATGTTGCCATGATCTAATTCTGTGTGCACTTCCCATTGGGTTGTAAGCCCTGTGTGTTCACAGCAGAATCCTCGACACTCAGCACAGTAGCTGGCAAGGCAGGGACCACCAGATGTTCACAGAACAGCTTAGGTTCCGAGCATAAGCTGACACATCCACCTAAGCTTTCACGCTGGGCAGCTGTCAACTTTCTGCCGCAGCTGCCCTTCTTTACCCACAGGTCCAACTAAGTGTCACTTCAATATGAACGATCAAGAGGCATTAATGAGTTAGGCCACTCAAATGCAGCGCTCAGCATTTTGAGCTATACCCCACAGTGTGTTGCCAGGCTTTTCTGCGCCTTGGTTCTCTTATCTGCACAGTGGAGGTTCTAGTGGTTTCTGCCTGATATGTGTTTGGGAAGACTAAATACATACAAGAGCATCGGCCTGCAACACTTGACTGGGCCAGTGGTGCCGGCTAAAAGTCTGTGTCCTCTCTTTCTCCCCCTTCACTTTCCTGTATTCCAGCTTCCCTGCCAGTGCCTGGGGTGCTTTCTGTAGAGTGGATCCTTCCAAAACTGGTATTCCAAGACACTTGAGGCAGACTCTGCCTCTTAGGGAGGGTGAAGAGATCTGCAAGGGCTGCAGGGTTCCAGGAGGATGTTCCAAGCCGAACAAAACACTCTTCAATGCAGGGTGTAGTGGCATACACTTGAAATCAGGAAATTGAGGCATCAGGGTCATGAGTTTGAGGCCAACATGGGTTATATAGTAAGGCTCTGTTGTTGATGATGATGATGGTGATTCTGTAGTAAGTTAAGTCAGGGGAACAGACAGCTCTATTCAGCGTATATTGAAACACCAAACACCCCCATGAAACCCTCTAGTGAAGAATCCTACTTGGTTCGTTGAGTCTGGAGCATGTCCAACTTGGTCCTATCCTGTCTGCTGTTTTGCAAATACTTAGACAATCTACTGGACACAATCAGGAGTATCAGTGACCCTGGACTCAGACAAGCCTGAGCCACATGACACTTTCCAGATGTGTCTGTCTCTCTGTCATTAGTGGGATCTTCAACTTCCAACCTATAAAATGACAGTCAGAGTGCTGACCTTCATAGCCCCATAAGACAAAACCTCCTCTGCCTGCCTGATGTCACTGTTCTCCCTGCCTTCCCACCCTGCCACTCCAAGGTTCTAACTGGTGTGATGGATTCTCCTGCCTGCTTTAGGAGCAGCAGGTATAAGAAAACAAAGGCACATCCCACCAGAGGGCCACCATTTTGTCATTCCCCTGCAGTTGCTTCTCTTCTGGGTTTAATAGTGATCCCACATCTGTATGTCCAGCCCGTCCGTTTCTCCCTGGTCATCCACAAGACCATCCTTACACCTCTCCACTGAGGCAGGAAGGAGGCTGCCAGGCTGCAGCTTTTCTCTGGATAAACAAGGGCATCTCTGCTCATCAACAAACACTATTTTTACCCCGAGCCCCACTGCTTTTTGCGCACGTTGAGGGAGTCAGTTTGAGAGAGGAGACGTCTGTTTCCGGCAGTTTTATTTTCTTTTATATCAAGCACCTTGCATCACCTCTTCATTTCAAGCCACCCCATCTGGGAACTCTGCCATCCAACTGCAGGCAAGGGCTTGTTTTGGTTTGCTTTCTTACCGAACGAGTGCCAGCTTCCTCTGTTGGCTGCACAGCTGTTTTTCGGCTCTTCACAGCAGGTGTCTTCTGGAGCACAGAACTACCCCACTGGGAAAAGCTGTAGAGCTTCTCAAAGGGCAAACATCTCAGACAGGATCCTTCTTGCCATTGAGAACCCATACACAGCAATGCATATCTTCTGAGTACCTAAATACAAGAATATTCTGTATTTTAGCCTTTATTTCAAGGGACGCGGGGAGCACATGGCTGCTGCCATCTAGTTTTCTTTCCACCATATCTATTAGAGTCCAGAGGAACACAAAGTGAGTGGGCTACCTCCTGAGCAGCCCTCTGCCCCTTGGATGTGAGGAGGGACAAGCATTTGACCACAGAAAAAGCCTAAATAGGAGAGTTGGGGTTTTGTTCGCAAACTTGGGAGCTACTGGATGACTCTGAGTGGAGGCCGACTGAGCAATATGGTGCCCCATGAAAAACAACCAGGCAAGCATGGATCAGAGAAGGGAGAGGGAAGCAATTAAGAAATAATAGTCATGAGATGTGAACTAGGACCAGACAACGAGAATGAGAACCAAGTCTCAAGTGGGATGACAGCTCCAGACCACAGGCTGAGCTGAGAGGAGGGGTTGTCAGCGGTGGCTCCAGGGAGCCTGGCCAGTCCTCCATCCCTGCCAGAAACTGTCACATTTGTAACTCCAGCCTTTTCCCCTTCTCTCTTTGTTGTTCCTTTCCTGGCAGGGCCTCCTGTAGCCTGATTTCATGACCTTGAACTCAGTGTGTGGCCAGGGATGAGTTTGAACTTGGCTACTTCTGCTACTACTTCTTGAGTGTGGAAATGGCAAGCATGAGCCTGAATGCCTGGCTTGCATCTCTCTCTTGATTTTCAGGACTATTTACATCCAAAATCCTGGGGCTGAGTTACTCCTCACTGCTTGCTCTCCACTCCGCCCCAAATCTTTCCCAGCCTCTCTCTTGCTCAGTGAACTCTTGGGGCTAAGACATGAGCACTGGGTCAGAGAGCAGCAGATAGGGCAGGTGAACCTGACAACCAGCTCAATAAGCTGTTGAACTCTCAGCTGTTGGTGCTCAGTGGCTGCCGTCAGGTGGCTCCTGATGGCTACTCAGCCCATGCCACCAGCTGTAACTTGGACAATTCTACCCGACTCTGGCCCCAACATTTAGCCAAGAAGTCAATCATATACTGAAGTACTAGTAATAGTGACCAACTGTAGGGATGGTCCACATTTAAGAAACACTACAGCATTTGTCCTGACCTTCAGATATCCCTGGACGTGAGCACGCTGGCTGGCAGGATCTGCCCGGAAGATTAGGATGGAGACCCAGAGCTATGACTCCAGCTGGACACTGTTGCCAATGGCCAGGAAGGAGCTGATGGAAGCTGAGAGTCCAGCAATCAATTCAATCTGCAGGTGCTTTCTGTTGGGTGCCTTCCAGGACCCAGGAGTTCTTCCAGTCTCCAGATAGGCAGACTGAAAAGCACAGCCAGTCCCTGCCCTCTTGGAACTTACAGTCTCTTAGATAAAAACAGACAGTAAGTGTAGTTATTAAAGCAACCAGAGTTGCCTGGTGTAAGTGCTATGGGAAGGAGTTAGGGGGACAGAGTGTCTGCGGAGGGGGCTAGGTCAGTTTTAACCAAGTTGCTCCGGGAAGGCTTTACTGAGAAGATGACAGTTCAGTGAAGGTCTGAGAAACAAAGCATAGGAACAGGGAATAGGAGACAAAGCTCCTAGGCCAAGGAGCCAAACCAGAAAAAAAGCAATTTCAAAAGTGATGTCTTCAGTCTTTAGACAACGAATTGAAAGACAAAATAGAATTGTTAACCAAAAGAGTGAAAATGCGTAGAATTAAAATGGTGTGCCTTTGACTTTTGTGGTTTGAAGAGCTCTGTTAAATAGGTAGGTTTTTCTTTCTTGAGTTCTGTGTGTGTGTTGGGGGTATAGGAGGCTGTGGCTTTAGGAGTCTGAGCCGTCTTAAGGGGGACTGTAGTGGCTAGCAAAGGAAAGCTGGGAACACTACAGATGCTGTGGTTATGCCCAGCCCCTTACCCATGGACCTTCTCTCCGGCACAGACAGTGACCACCAAGTCACTGACTCTTTGTGGAGGATGCTGAAAAGGCTGCCCAGCTCCTTGGGCAGGAGGAGACTGACGTCTCAGAGAGAATGTCTCTGCACCTCAGGTTAGGACTTTCCTTGGTCAATGGTCAGGGGTGGCTGTTCTCATGGCTGTCAGCTCTGAATCGTCACCAAGCTCCAAGCCATCAGCAGTTGCCTGTGTTGTTACTCTAGTGCAATTCCTCCTGTCCAGACTTCTCCCGCTGCCCTGGAGATGTTGATCACTCCCCCTCAAATCCCACAGTCTTCCTCAAATATGCATTTGGATTGTCTCCTGCCCCTACCTGCCACCCTATAAACAGACCAGTGTCCTTTGCCTCTCTGCTTACAGTGTAGCCTTCCTATGCCCTGGAGGGATGGGGCCCTGCATCCTACACATACGGGAGTTCCTAATCACATACCTAAGGATGCCGTTCCTGTTTCTCTGCAGAGACTGATAGCAACTCTGTCAGCTCCTGACACAGGTGCGGAAGGGCAGAGGGCTCAGGCCCACAAGCAGTTGCGCCAAACCATTTCTCTACGGCTGTTTCTTTTCTGGTGATGCAGCCACCACGCCAGGCTCCCTCCCCCCCCACCCCCCCCCCCCGTCGCTCTCATTCCTCCCCAGGAAATACAAGTCTTTTATCAGCACCTGGGAGGAAAAGAGGGTTCAACCGCCCCACAGACACAATCCACGCATGTGATGCCAGCTCAGTCCTTAACTCAGCAACCTTGAGGCTTTATTTTAAATGTTTAAGAGTTTCTCAAAAAGAGAAATTCATGGGCGGGGGGTGGCATGGGAAACCATTTTCAGTGCGACAGTCACTTTCAGAATGCAGACCTATGAATAATCCTTGCCTTTCTAAAATTCGAGTAAAAGTAAAACGCAGTGTCAGAAAGTTGTAGAGACAATAGTTCAACTTCCACATGTGCCAAATATCATGTATCATGTCTATGTTTAACTAAGATATATATATATATATATATATATATATATATATATATATATATACAAACTACGTGCAGCATGGTGCACTGGAGATCGGCTCCTTACAAATACACTCTGAGGCAATAGGCAGAAGGAGTAAACATTCACACTGCTGGTCTGCTGCTGAGGCCCTGCTGGAAAAGGTACAAGAGGAACTGAGGATATGGACTAGTGGGTAGGAGAACTTGCCATACAGGCATGAGGACCTGAGTTCGGATCCCCAGTGCCTCTGTAAAGATCTGGGTGTAGTTACTCATACCTGTAACCCCAGCACTGTGGTGGGCAGGGATGGGGGGTGGGTACAGACAGCATAACTTCTGTAGCCTGTTGGCAGCCACTCTAGGTTGAGTGAGAGACCCTGTCTCAAGGAGACAGAGTGTGGAAGAGCAGAACACTAGAGGCCCTTCTCCGTCCTCCGGATTTGTACACATGGGCCCATGGACTCACGCATACCCACGGATACACAAATAATTATAGCAAATTGTTACAAGTATAATAGTTTTAAAGAGAGAAGATCCAGAACAACAGCCTTTGCTGAGGGAAGAGGTTTATCTTGTACTGCTTGGGAAGCTGGGGAAGGCAGAAGAGAAGCCCCACAGCTCTGAATGGACAGCTAGGTGAATGTTATCTGCTATAGGCCCTGGGTCCTCATCATAATTCAGGCAGCTCTAACAGACACACCACAGCTGGGTGGCACAGTGTGTCTCTCCTGAGGCTGGAAAGTCTCCTTCCCAGCAGGAGTGCCAGGAGACGACCCCTGGTGAGGGGACAGCTCTGTGTTTTCAGGTGGCCCCTTCCCACTGGATCAGCAGTTCTTGAACTATGGGTCGTGACTCCTCTGGGGGTAGAATGGCCCTTTCACAGGGGTCGCCTAAGACCATCGGAAATATCAAATATTTACATTATGATTTGTAACAGTAGCAATCATGCAGTTATGAAGTAGCAAGGAAATCATTGTGTGGCTGGGTGTCCCCACAACATGAGGAGATGTATTAAAGGGTCGAATCGTTAGGAAGGTTGAGAGGCGCTGCCCTACATCCTCCCTCACGCTCCCTTGTGACCACTTCTTTCTCTTCATTGTGTGTGAGTGCATGTAACAGCACATGTGAAGGACTTAGAACACTTTAGTGGAGTCAATTCCCTCATTCCACCTTTCCATGGTTTTCAGGGACTGAATGCAGCTATCCTGGCTTGATCCATCTCCACGAGCCCCACTCTGTCTCTTCCTGTGAGGGCGCTAACCTCATTCCTAAGGGCCCCACCCTCACGAACTGATTCTTGAAAGTCCTTACCTCCCAGTGCAACAAACCCAGTCCATAGCAACGTAGAAAACAAACATGCAAGCACACACATTGTTTGCTGGTTAAATTCATACACTGTCACATTAAATACGTGTTTCTTATTCGGACTTTTGGCTCACAAGCCTGGCTGCATAATAAGTTACCTAAGCTTCTTACAGTGGCCAGGCCCAGACGCAGACTAGAGGAATTAAACTCTGAGGCTGAAGGTAGGAGTGTGTGTGTGTGTGTTTCACAAACTCATGGCTATCCTGTCCTGCTTCAAGGTTGAGAAAATGGCGGTGCGGAATCTTTGTTGGGTATAGCCGAGATGGAAAACTCTGCTTTGATCTCCTTAAGAGAAATCCAAAAAGATAGAGACTGAGATCCATTCCCTACCCTCTCTTGACACTTGAGCTTGCTAGGGAAGGAACTGTTCCTAACTTCTGGGTCATTTTCACCAATACTCTGCATGATGTAAATTCTCACCACCAGGATCTCAGCAAGTGGCTGATGGGAGGACATCAGAAGACTGTATCAGATCTTGACTACCTGACCTCGGGCTCCTGATGGTCCTTGTCTATGAGGGCCTAACAGGCTCTGCCAGGCAGCGACTCTTGGTGCCACAAGCTCTGGTCCACTCGAAGGGACACCGGGAGCAGCTCAGAGACCTGGATATCACCATTGGGCTCACTTTCTGCTTCGTGTGTTGCCTTCTGCCTGCAAGCTAGGTCCTGTCACACCTGAAGAGCTGCAGGAAGCAGGAATGAAGGGAGCTGTCCTCCCCTCATCCTGTGACTAGACCGCTCTTGCCAGCCCACCTTGATCATGTGTCCTGCATTCCCGGCTGGCCTTCCCTGGGATCATGGTCTTCAATTCCAGTCACCTCTTCTACAACCGTGACCTCTAGAAGTCTCCATGGTGACAACTGGTATCACATTTCTGTTCTTCAATCCCCTCTTCTACAACCATGACCTCTAGAAGTCTCCATGGTGACAACTGGGATCACATGTCTGTTCTTGATGGGGTCCCGTAACAATAAGGTCTATTTAAACCTTGGAAAGGAGCAGGAGGAGTTATCAGCCATGTAAAAACATGTGTAAGGTGTGACAAGGACAGATCGCTGCCCTCCTATCGCTCCAGGTACCACACTGAGATAGAAATCTGAAGGATGTCACATCTCTTGGGGTCACTCAAGCAGAAAAAGGGAAGTCACTTAATGGATTGGTTGCAATCATTATACTGAGCTGAAAGGACAAGGTTAGCTGTTTCCACGGGGGGGGGGGGCGCAGGGGGCGAGGAGGGAAGACAAAAGAGAGAAGCTCACATTTTCTCTGTGCACATCAGCTAAAGTTAGTGATTTTGCTTTCTCTGACACATAAGCTTGTGAGTACTCAGGTGCATCCATCCACATGCCTCTATGCACACAAACACACACACACACACACGTACACATACACAAGGGCACACAGGCACACACAAAGGCAGTGCAAACAAGGACTTCATTAACAGCACCAACCTGGTCTTAGATTGTTGGGCAGAGCACGAATGGCAGCTTCCAGGGAGCAAGTTCAAAAAATGAGCCATTGGTGGTGGCAATGGCATGCCTTCTACCCGCCGAGTACAGCATATAGCTATGGTATAGCATGGCAGCTTCCTGACCTGGCCAGACTTTCCCTCTGTTGCTCTGGCAGGGAAGTTCTCCTTGCCACCACTTGGGGTCAGCATTTCAAGGCTTCAGGCTTCTCGCCCTGAAGGGAAAAAAAAAAACAATCTGGTAATTTAAACAGGGATGAACCGACTTTGGGAGAGTCCAGCATCCTCCTTTTTTTTTTTCAATGTTCCCTGTTTTCACATTCTGTTTGTGTTTCCCTGTGTGCAGAAATCATCCATTTTACTTGCAAAGGCTGACACACTACGCCTGTGCCATTCATTCAGTTTAGAAGGGATAATTTGATGGTTTCATACCTGTGTATAATGACTTTTAGTTGTTTTCACCCACAGTCTGTTTGGCCAGCATGTTTTGTGCATGAGAGTGTGGGGAGGCTGTGAAGGCCATGTGTGGGTGTGCTTGCATGTGGAAGCCGTAGGACAACTTTCAGATATCAGCTCTCTTTTGCACGGAGTTTGCCGAGCCAAGTAGGCTGGCTGGCATGAGCCACAGGAACCTGCCTTCCTCTGTGCCATATCCCAACACTGGAATTAGAAGCATGTTACATATGGATTGTGGAACTCCAACTCAGATCCCCCTGCTTCCAAGATCACCAGCTGAAGTGCTCCCCAAGCCCCGCCCTGAGCCTTTAATGTGTGAATAGCAGGACTGTAGCTCTGTAGGACACAACACAGGTGCCAGGTCCTACAGAGCTTTGGGGATTCCAGATGACAGATAAGGCCTGGAAGCGGCCACTCTAGAAAAAGAAGCCGGTCCTAGTCCTCAGCCTGGCCCTGCCGTTTGGCAGCTGGGCAACCCCAGGTAAGACATTTTAGCTCCCTTACAGCTGTGACTCCATAAACATTCACAGTAAGCATGTCCCTCCTACCTGATTTTGAAAATTAAAGACGTCGAATGGTGAGATCGACAGAACGGTCATTAAACATTTGTTTGAATCTGTGAAACAACACGTGTGCAACACTGAGTGACCCTAAGGTACGCAGTAGCCTTTGACGTGTCTCTGGGGGTTCACTGACTCAGCAGTTACACAGCTTTGATGGGGGCTATTGGTAATGGGAGGGGCTGTTATGCTTATGCAGTGTCCTCCTCCCTCCCTCTTAGTTCTGCTACAAACCCCGAAACTGCTCTTTACATTTTTTCACTTAAAATCTTAATGATGCTACTTGTACTCCTGAACTGAAGGCTTGTGCAGTGTGTAGGCAGGTAGCCATCTGTCCCTTCTGCTAGTGCTAAGGGAATGACTCCTTTTGGTAGATGGAAACCAGTCTCACAAGTTCCTGAGGAATGCTGGCTTTCTCTAAGCGCCAGGAATTCTCCTTATTTGAACTGCAGTTTGGAGTTTGAGGGAATTAGAGTTTCCTTTGGATGTGACAAAAACATAAATTAATTTTCTCCCTGTGTTTTGGTTGCTAACATTTGCTCTAATGTGTCCTCTGCCTCAAAAAAAAAAAGTGTGAATGTGTGTGTATGTGTTATGCATGTGTGTGCATATGGGTGAGCACACACTTTCTGTGCCTCTATGAGTGTGTGCACTTTCCATTGTATTTTTTTGCGACAGGTCTCATTGAGCCTGGAGATGGTTCTTTCAGCTGGGCTGTCTGTCCAGCAAGCCCCTGACATCCTCCTGTCTGTACCTTCCCTCCCCCAGCCACTGCTGGGGTTACAGGTGCACACATCCCCACACCTGGGTTTTTTTGTGGATTTCTGGGGATCTGAACTCAAGTCTTCATGCTTGCACGGTAAGCACTTTGGTCCACTGAGCTATCTCCCTAGCCGTCCTTAACATGGTTAGCAGTGGTACTTTGTAGACATTTAATGGTGTTGAGGCTTTCCATCACACGTAGCTCTTTTCCATTCAGAGATTAGAAACAGGATCTGGAATCCTATATTCTCTCTTGTTTTTTATGGTTTTATTTTCATATTTAAATCGTCAACCCCCTGAAATCTATTTTTATGAACAAAGTATGATTTTGGACCTGAGTTTCTCTTCCTCTCAAGAGCTTCCTGGCTGTCCTAGATTCTTTTATCAAATAATCTGTCTTTTCTCCCCTGGCCTGAAACCTCCTTAGATTTTGAAAGAACTGGCATAGGTCAATGACTTCTAAATTTGGCAGCAGAAAGCTCTGTGAGGTCAGAACTTCAGATGGGGCTTATGGCCCCAATTGTGCCCCTCATCATTTAGAGAAAGAGAAATAAATGTGCGCTGAGCTGAAGCTACCTACACTTCAATAAATAGCTGTGTGGGAGAGTGGAAAGAACACAGCCCCCAAATCAGAACACTCCCCTTCTCCTGTTCACTAATTGTGAGCAAGACACACAACTGCTCAGAGCTTGCTTTTCCTCTGTGCAAAATAAATAAATAAACATATGTGTGTGTGTGTGTGTGTATTAGCCACTATGCCATACAGGGGTCCAACATTCTAGGGCATTAGTGGCTGTGAAAAAGCTTTATAAATTGTGGGGGCCTGGTTGCTGTAGGCAACTCAACACAACTCAGACTTGTGAATGTTTAAATGTGTCTAGCTTTAGCATTTCTCTAGAGCTGGTCAGCTTTATTTCTTACCTTGCTGGTAAAAATCCTGGGTCTGTGGTTTTCAGCGGGATTGTGTTAGACAGTATCTGGTCAGGGAAATGGTAGGAGAGGAGGAATGACAGAGAAGTTCAGTGTCATTTGCCTGGCAGAGGGGTAAAATATAGAATGAAGTTCACAGCCTCACATAATAGTTTTTTAGGTCTATCTATCTATCTATCTATCTATCTATCTATCTATCTATCTATCTATCTATCTATCTATCCATCCATCTATCTATCTATCTATTGAGACAGGGTTTCTCTGTGTAGCCCTGACTGTCCTGGAACTCACTCTGTAGACTAGGCTGGCCTCAAACTCACAGGGGTCTGTCTACCACTGCCTCCTAGGTACCGTGATTAAAGGTGTGCACCACCTGGGTTCTAGGATTTTTTAATGTTTTGTTGATTCACAGCAGTTTCGTTGGCAGTGCAGAAGCAGGCGTGTGGTGGTTGGATCACATTTCCTCCTCTTATTAGTACTCACTTAACCCCACTTCACCCCAGGGATTGTGAGGATAACATTCCTTGTGTTCATGCAAGTCTTCCCGGGGGTTCCTGACGGCTCCATGGAACACAGTGCGCTGTGCCTGGTCTGTCCTGTTGGGGACCTGCAGCCCAAATGGAACATCGCACTTCTCCACCCCAAAGACCAACAGGAAAATGCTACTGAAATCTTGTCAACTCAGCCAGAGAGGCCTTGGGAAAGTCATTCTGTTATCACAAGGGGAAGGCACCGTGTGGAAAAGCACACTGGACACACAGGATAATGCCTTAAGGAAAAGGTCCGTGGGGAGGGGCTGTCAGCGCCAGGTCTGGCAACGAAGGTAGAGAAAGAAGCCCCTGAAACAGCTCAAGAAGCAGGCCAAGGAGATGGACGAGGAAGACAAGGCTTTCAAGCAGAAACAGAAAAAGGAGCAGAAGAAACTCAAAGAGCTAAAAGCCAAGGCCATGGGGAAGGGACCCCTGGCCACAGGTGGAATTAAGAAATCTGGCAAAAAGTAAGCTGTTCCTCACATATGAGGTGATAATGACCCTCTTCCATTCCTATTCAAACATCTGGATCCCCTGCCACAGCATCTGTGCCACCACAGCTAGAATGAAGTGTTATCTTGAAGCCTATTGTATATTGTAATAAACTTTTGTAATAATAATATAAAAAAAGGTCCATAGGACCAGGACAAAGAGAAACTACAGGGCTGTTGATGAAGAACAATGCCGCAGTGATTTCATTTGTTGGAACCTGAAAAACCTGTTCTTCAGAGTTCCCTCAGCTGTGAACCTGGCTTTATCAGTTTTTCCATCAGTGCGCCCACCAGTTAAGTCATTTGCCGGCTGATGTTGACCAGGCCCTGAGAGCGTAGAGGCCCTCCACGTTCTTTGCTGTAAACCCCTCCAGCCCTAGGAGAAATCGGTGACCCGACAACATTCCTCCATGGTTAGCACATTTTAGATTAGTATCATTTATTAAGTTCTAAAACCTTGAAAACTGGTCACCCAAAGCACTCCAGCAGTTGGCCCAGGTGCTGTGGCAAACGACAAATTTTCTCTGGGCCAGTCAGTCATCAACAAGAGAACCCCTCGGAGAGAATTAAAAACCACAATGGGGTGTTTACACTTTTGGGGGGAGTGGGTTCATATTACTTCATGCAATGAAAAAAAAAGTTATTTCAATGCAAACTTTTCATCAATCCTATTCCAGTCTAAAGCTAGAGAAATGTACACGTGAATGCTGTTGTTAGTGCAAGCCCACTGGCTGGTGTGGGATGGTCACCTGCTGTCACCCAGGGCTCAACACTCAGGAGAATCACACTTGGAGCCCTACAATGTCTGTAGTCAGTCTTGTTCACTGGATGACAGATAATGCTCAGCAGCACAGACAGGCCAGGTATGGTCGGGTGCTTCTTTAGTTCCAGCATTCAGGAGAGAAAGGCAGATCTCTGTAAATGCAGCCTGGTCTACTTGGTAGAGTTTCAGGTATATAATGAAACACATTCTCAGAAAAGAAAGCAGAGGCAGACTAGGAGAGGAAAGAAAAGAAAAAAAATTAAAAACAAACAAACAAACAACAACTTATAACCAGGCTGTGGATCATGCGTAAATCTCAGCACTCAGGAGGTTGGGGCCAGAAGATCACAAGTTCTAGGCCAGCAAAGGCTGTACAGCAAAACTGTGTCTCAACAATTAAAATTAAATGTGGTTTTAAAAAGAAAACGGAGAAAGAGGGTCTGGAAAGATGGCTCAGTGGTTAAGAGCACGTATTGCTCTTTCACGGTTTCCAGCACTCACATCAGGCAGCTCCCAACTGCCTTAACTTCAGCTCCAGGGGCTCTGACAGGCTCTGACGGGCTCTT
Source organism: Pachyuromys duprasi (assembly GCA_028658305.1). NCBI lineage: Eukaryota > Metazoa > Chordata > Mammalia > Rodentia > Muridae > Pachyuromys > Pachyuromys duprasi. The sequence goes on along the minus strand of CM053762.1, from coordinate 51,944,540 downwards.
CCAGCCTCCTCAGGTACCTGCACCTACATGCACATACAACAGACACACACACACATAACTAAAAATAAAAAATAGAAAAACATAAAAGTCAAAATCAAGAAAATATAAAGGGAAATGTAAATCAATATGGGGAGAATTGCTTTATCGTTCTAATGCTGTACAGACACAAAGTATAAATTTCAAATAAATAGCAATGAATAGGTGGTTTTGAAAGGACAAAAATAACTATAGTTAGGTTGGTTTGGGAGCATTCTCACCATGTTATACTGCCTCGTTAGAGGAACAGAAAGAGAGAGAGAAATTGAGTAGAGAAGATTGGTCAAGGGTGTAGGAGAAAAACCAAGTAAGTAGGAGGTGGGAGAGTAAACTGAAGTTAGCACCAAGCTTAAATGTCTTCTTTTGATGGAAAGGAAAAAAAAGGGTCATTTCTGGTGCTTGTATTATCTGTGGATAATGAATTTACTGGCAAGACATAGTACATGCTCTCTTCATCGTGTGGCTGTTATTTATTTTTCTATTTGTATTAAATTTAGTGTGTGTGTGTGTGTGTGTGTATGAACACACAAATAGAGGTCAGAGGACAGTTTGCTGGAATCAGTTCTCTTCTACTTTGTGAGTTCTAGGGATTAAACTCAGGTCACCAGACTCAGCAGTAAGAACCTTAAACACTGAGGCCCCATTATCTGGGTTTAAATGTTTTCTGGTCTGCATTTGTTTTGAACCAAAGTAGAAACCTCATCACCGTTACGCTTTGGGAGGCTGAACTCAAGGTAAAACCCATGTCTTTGATCTCCAGTTTCTTGGGGTACGTGGCAGATTGCCTTGATTTCTAATGATAACATTAAAAAACAAAACAAAACATGAAACTTTTCTTATACTCCTGTGCTAGCAGAAATGTGTCCTTTTAAACTCTCAATATTGCGAGGTAATTAGCTTTCCCCATCCTAATAATGTATTCCACCAAGTGGTTTTTAACTTATATATATTTAAATTATATATATTATATATATATATGATTTTCTTGTTTTAATGAGAGTATAGTCACAATCACTCACTCTGAAAAGGCAGCACCCAGAGTCTATCTATATTTAGAAATTTTAACACACACACACACATGCACCCACGCATGCACGCACTGGCACACACACACAAAAACACTTCTGTAGCACTGGAGTGTATAAAACATTACGGGAAGTTCATTGTAGTTGAGTTCAATCATTTACTTATAGGTTGGTTGTTAAACACTTGAAAGTACTTTGTTCCCAGGCTCAAAAGACTGTTGCAGAAACGTTTCCCTTTGCAATGAAAATAGAAAAGAAAACAACTGGTAACACAGTAGTGGAGGAGAAGAGGAAAGCTAACACTGTCAATCTGTTGGCCTTGAACCCTCCAGCACCATGAATTCCAGTATAGCAGCATGGAGAGCTCCAAAAGGCCCAGGGCTTTTGTAAGCGTAGTTGAAAGCCTGTGTGTTCTTCAAGAGCACCAAGTTGTGCTTTTGTGATGCTATGTTCTGGTTTCATCTTTCCCGCAGAGCACAGAAAAAAGACAAGAGAAGAAGGGCATCCTGAGATGCCCAGAGAGCTCAGAAAGAAGGGGTGGGAATGTGGAGAGAGACACCAGGTAGCCTTCATCGCTGTCACTCAGGTTTGCCCTGGGGACACAAACTGTCTGTCCCACACACACCTCTTGCATGTGGGTTCATGAAGCTCCAGTTCACACAGCCTCCATTCTGGGGAGCTGTCCCATTTTCCCGGCTTCCCTACTAGCTAGCAGACTAGAAAAGCACACACCATGCCATTTCATAATTGTTTGCTTAAATATGTTCCCTTCACTTGCCTAGGAACTACTCAAAGGAAGAAAGAATTTAAATTAATTTTTAAAAAAGAATTTCAGGGACCTACATGACACAGGATGTATGTTTCATTGTCAAAGTTGGCACCAAACCAGGACTGAGGTGAAAATGAGAGAAGACATTGCCCCTCCAAAGGGAAGGCTCAAGATGGGGAAGGAATGAGTCAAACTCCCACTTGACAAATGATGGTTGTTACCCTGTGAGGTCTCCCCCGTAGTCATGCCGTCCTATTGACAACTCTTGCTGTTTGTAGGGGAATAACTTGGCAGATCTGGGTGAGTCTCTGACCTGGCTACACAGTGGAGGACAGGGTAGCTGTCCACAGCCTCCATGTTTAGTTCAGAGATGGAAATGTGACCTAAGTTTGTCTGTCAAAAAAAAAAAAAAACCCAAACCAAAAAAAAGATAAAAAAGAAAAACCTCCATTTCCCCCAAATTCTGGTGTTTAGACAAAAGCCAGTCCCCCTCCACCATAGAAGCCATTTTCCTTACCTCTAGTAGAAGGAACAAATGTCCACCTATCAACACACCAAAGTGCATGCTAGCCTCCAGGCTCCCTCAGTACCACAAGTACCCAGCTTTTCTTGCCTCCTCCCACCATAAACGTCTCCAGCTCATAGGCTTCCCTCCCTCCAGCTTCTCACTCTCTTTATAACCCTATTATGTTGACCATGTTCTCTCTTGATCCTCTCTTTTCCCCTGTCTTGGTCCACTGCTTCTCTCCTGGCCAGGCCCAGTCTGCTGGGCATGTCCAGTGTACTACTTTCTCTCTCTTTTTTAGACTCTTCCAGGTGCCTCTGGCCATTCTCTTCCTCATAGATACAATTAAAAAACAAAACAAGAGCTGGAGAGATGGCTCAGAGGTTAAGAGCACTGTCTGCTCTTCCAGAGATCCTGAGTTCAATTCCCAGCAACCACATGGTGGCTCACAACCATCCATACTGGGATCTAATGCCCTCTTCTGGCATGGAGGTGTACTCATCTAAATAAAATAAGTAAATAAATGTCTTTAAAACAAACAAACAACCTTTCCCTTAACCATGGTCATGTCATCAGTGTATAGAGTATGTGATCAGGCTGAATCCTCCGATGTCTGAGGATGTATCTGCATCCTGTTGAACTGAACCTGAGAACCTGGGAGCCTGTGGAACAGCCAGAGGGAAACTGTGGTGGTAAATATTCAACACTTGCTTCTTGAAGGGGGAAAGTTCTTAGTTTATAGCGTTGGCCTCTTCCTAGAATAGAAAATCCTTCAACCAGTTGATTAGAGGCTCTATTACGATGTCCCTCACATAGAGATAAACATAGAAGATGTGACCTAGTCTCAAAAGCATCCATGATAGACATTTAACTAGGAAGAGAAGAATTAAGTGGATTTTTTTTACATTTATCTTTCAACAAATTTAATTTTAATCTCATATATATTGTTTTTCAAATCTTTTTCAAGAATTGCTAAATACAGGTTCACAAGTTCTCTAAAAGCTGACATTTGCCTCTGAATAATTGGTATGAGCTAGCTCCAGTCACTCACTGAACAAGAGCCATCTGGCCATCTTGGAGGAAGGAGCTAAGCAAGTGGTCCAAAATGAGAGAGACATGATCCCAAGCATGGTGCTTGGACTTAGAGGTAATTTATGAGTTTTTCATTTTTCTTTAAGCACACAGTCACTTTAAGAATCTTCAGATCCAAATACACTTTAAGAAGTTTCTATCAGGCTCAGTGGTTGAAAGCACCAGCTGCTCTTCCAGAAGACCCAGGTTCAATTCCCAGCACCCACATGGCAGCTCACAACTGTCTGAAACTGCAGTTTCAGAAGATCTGACACTCTCACGCAGGCATACATGCAGGCAAAACTCCAACATACATGAAATTAAAATAAATAAGTAAATAAGTTCCTATTAATTGCCAGTTCTTTATCAACACGATAAAACCCTTTGACAAACCGAATAAGATCACTTTTTTAAAAATTATTTTGAAAACTTGAGTTGTTGTCTCACACTTGTTTTAATTTGAATTTCTTTGGTTTGGTAAAGTTGTGTACTTGTTTATATAACCTTGTCTGGCATCTGTTCACTTTTCTATGGGGACTAGCCATTTACTTCCAGATTTGGAAAATCTCTTTATACTTTACATTACAGGGCATCGTTAAAGGTCTTTTCCTGTGAAGGAGCTTGTTACTTCTTAGTTGTAGGGTCCTCTTGTTTATAAAGGAGCAAAATGAGCAGTCTGTGAGAAGGACAATGGCCCATCTTATCTTCTCACTTCAACTTCAGGACTGCTGAAGTTTATAGTCTATCAATATTCAATTTTTTAGTGCAAGAGGGAATTTAACTTCTTGCCCTGGGACAGTAAGGCCGGGATAGAATGTCTTTCTTAAGCCAACTCACCCTAAGGGCCTACATTGCTAGGCAAGTAACATTAAGCCACATACAAAATTCTCCTCATAAAAAAGTGGCTTCCTTGTTCTGGGAAGAGACATTGTTTTCTTTATAAAGAACACTCTCTCTAGGTTGGGAGTGAGTTGGTCTTAGTCCTGTCTTGTTGTGTTCTAGTTTTAGGTCTTTATCTCTTTTTGGCTTTCTCAGGGGCCAGAGGACTTGCTCAGCTGTTTAGAGCACTTACTGCTCTTTCAGAGGACCTAAGTTTAGTTCCCAGCACCCACATGGTAGCTTACAACCATCTGTAACTTCAGTTCTGCAAGATTTAACAGCCTCTTCTGACATCTGATCAGGAATGCACATGGTGCCCATACATGAATGTAGACAAAACACTCATATAAATAAAAATAAGTAAGTAAGTAAGTAAGTAAGTAAGTAAATAAAATCGATGTTGGCCAGTCAGTTTTTTCTCTGGGCCTTGGTTTCCTGGTCTCAGATTTTTAGGCTAAAAATATACAACACTATGCAGTATTTGGGACATGCTTTTCCTAAAAAAATGTATCCATTTTGTTTATCTAAAATTGAATTGAACATCCTTTATCTGCTAAATCTGATTGAACACAAGAACAAGAAAATCGGAGTACTCTGACTAGTGAGTAGTTGTGGTCCCAAGTATGGGGAGTCCATCAGAGAAGAACATTCTGACATCATGGTGAAGAAGATGCTGATGAGGTCAGCACTGATTTAATCAGGGACTGTAGGGGACTAGAAATACAGTTAGAAGGTAACCAAGACACAAAAGTAAAATCAGAGGTCTGAAAACCGTAGCATTGGAGGTAGTGACGGGGTAAGGCACTAGAAAAACCAAGCTTGATTCTCCAGTCTGTTTTTGTGTAGAGACAAACAAGTACTTTCTCATGGAATGTCTGCTTTGACTACTAGTGTTACTGGACTTAGGGTCACAGCCTGTGCCCCAGTGAGCCAGCTTTGGCCACCTGGCCTTGATAAACTAATTAAAGCACCCAAAACAATGGTGAAAGCAAGAAAAAAATGCATTCAATGTGGCCACATTGGGAAGGGAGACAAAGGGATCGAGTGACCCACCCAAGTCCATCTGCAGGGTTCTGATGTGGGGTTAAAATTTAAGCAGAGGATCCCAGCTATGAATAGCTCAGAAGTACTCAGTCCAGGTGTGGCCCTGCCCACCACTGAGCTTTCTGGAAGGTGTGATGACTAGTTGTAAATCTCTTTCCTGGAGAAAAGTTCCCTTCTGCTGGTCCAGATCTAGGTCTTTTCCTCTCCCAGCAGGAGATTCTTGAGGGAAATTCTACCTTCTTGGGATCCATTGCTTCAATAGTCTGACAGTCAGATGGGCGATAAAGGTGTTTTTTACAATGTCTTCATCTTTGCCAGGCCAGTAGACTAACAGTGATTTCCTGAACTCATTTTGAGATGGACAGATTACACTGTGCTCAGACTCAGTTTGGAGGCTGGTTTTCCTGGCCACACAGTTCCCATTGTTGTAGATGATTAAAATTTCAAACTAGGTGGTTGCTGCCGTAGACTTTTAATCTTAGCATTCAGGAGGCAGAGTCAGGTGGATCTCTGTGTGTTTGAGGCCAGTGTGGTCTACAGAGCAAGTCCCAGGACAGCCTGGGCTACACAAAGGATTCTAATCACTGCCTGAGTTAGAACACTTTAAGTCCATCAGCACCTACTACCCCAAAATGGCCTAAGAAGGATCTTCTATACCACCACTCAAATTATACCTGACTAACAGTTTCTAAATTGCTAACATTACCTTAATTGTTAATATCACTTAATAGCCAGATCACAATAAAATTTCTGCAGCTGACTCAGGCGCTCTCTATAGCTGATTTCCTCAAACCCACATCCAGATTAGGTTCATGCATTGATTGTACTTGATTGTCTTGGCTCTTGAACCTGGTTTAACTTTGAACATTTTCTCTTGTTTTCTTCTCTTCCCTTCCTCCGGCCCTCTATCTTCTTCTTGTTCTTCTTCTTGTTCTTGTTCTTCTTGTTCTTCTTGTTCTTGTTCTTCTTCTTCTTTTCTTCTTCTTGTTCTTCTTGTTCTTGTTCTTCTTCTTTTCTTCTTCTTGTTCTTCTTTTTCTTGTTCTTCTTCTTCTTGTTCTTCTTCTTCTTGTTGTTCTTCTTGTTCTTCTTCTTGTTCTTCTTCTTCTTTTTCCAAGACTGTTTGCCTGGAAGAATTTCAACATCTGGATTTAAAAAAGAACAAAACAAAACACCATTATTGTTCCATTTTAGTGCTACAACTTTTTCTTCTATACTCTTTACTTCATAAGCATCTCATGTCCCCATTTGTCTAATATTTTGCTTATACACTGTGGTCCTAGCACACTTGTTAATTACAAGCCTTGCACTTTCCTGATGCCCTCATTAGGATTATTAACTATGGGTACACTCCATGTAAACTGAAAAGTTCAATTTGAAAGTTAACCAGTCAGAGAGGTGGTCCTCCACTTGGCTTTTTTTTTTTTTCACATCAGGAAGCATTGTGGGTAGTGTGTGAACAGTCAGATCTCAGCTCTGTAGACCTCGGCTCTGCAACTGGTCAGTAGCCTGGGGGTGGGGAGGGGTGAGACTTTGATGCTGTGCTGTCTTCCAGGAATGTGGTATCCTCTAAAATATCTCAACTACTGGCTTTGGCATTAATTGATGGTCCTTAACTTAATCTGGTTTTCAGCTGAGATTGTGCAAGGGTGGTTTTACTGGAAAGTAAATCCAAGGCCTTCATGTATGCTAGACATACATCCTACTACTGAGTCTTGTCCCTAGCCCCTCTTCTTTTTTCCTCTCCTTCCTTTTTTTCTTTTTCTTCTTTTAAAATTCTTCTAGAAATTTATTTATTTTGTTATATCTACATGAGTGTTTTTTGTGTGTATGTATGTATGTATGTATGTATGTACACCACATGTTTACATTGCTCTCAGAAGCCAAAAGAGGACATCACATCCCTTGAAACTGGGAGCCACTGTGCTGGGAACCCAACCTGGGTCTACAAGAACAACAAGTGCTCTTAACCTCTGAACCTTCTCTCCAGCCCACTTCTTTCTCTTCTTTTGAGACAGAGTCTCACTATACAGCCCCAGTTGTCTGGAAACTGCTCTGTAGAACAGACTGGCCTTGAACTCACAGAGATCCACCTGCCTTTGCCTCCTCAAGTGCTGGGATCACAGGCATGTGCCTGGAGTATTTTTTTGCTTTTTGCTTTTTTGAGACCATGTCTTGCTAAGCAGCCAAAGCCACCTCAAAGTTGTTATCCTCCTGCATCCACCTCCCGTATGCTGACCACACACACACACACACACACACACACACACACACACAAACTTCCATCTTACTTGGAAGCTGTTTGAATCCAGGTGGATGGCGTGGGTAAGAAGGAAGGCCAGGGAACTAGTCAAGTCCCATCATATAAAGGTAACAGAATATTAATCAAGAGCTGCAGCCCTCTCCTGACAGATAAAGCTTAAGTTCTTTGAGGCCCCTAGCCTTATCTCAGCTTTCCACATCTTTCATGTACCCATGTTCTCTGGCTATTTGTACCCAGCCAAATAGCCAGAGAACTCTGATATTTGGCTGAGTCCCGGAACCACCCAGCTTGCCTGGGACTCGAAAGTCTCATTATGTTTCTAGTTTGCTAGTGTTGGGTAGAGGCTGGACCACATGACTGATGAAGAAAGGGTATGAGGGTGAAGCTACAGGAATTAGCAAGGAGTTGGTCTACACTCCATTGAATGCTCACAGTGGAGGAAAAGCAGGCCAAGGCAGAGCTATGTCACCAGAGACTGTTGACAAATGGCTGAGTGCTGAAGGCATGGGAGGAGATAAGGGTGACACAGAGTCTAAAAGTTCTCCAGCCCAACATCAGGCTACTAGAATGTTTTTTCCAACACAGTCTTGGACTGATGCAACAAATAAAGGCTACTTTCATCTGTGTCTTTCTCTTAACTAATTATATGCTGCACACTAGGTCAGTTAGAGAGAAAGAATGTTGTGTTTACTGAGCAGGGTACTGATTTGTCTATAGAAAGAGAAGATTGAGCTTCAAGGGACCTCAGGCTTCTGCTCAAGCCACCCACATTGTCCCACTTCTTCTCTCTTCCCTCTTCTCCTGCCACAACAGAAATGATCGGGGCCACCAGCTGTCAGCAGCTGCCACCCTTCCTGTTCTGCCTTTGCCCTCCCTGAGCTTTTCCAACATTTGCATCCACTTTCTTAGCTGTCTTCCCTCACCTCCCTCTAGTCCCGCCCCAAAACTAGCCTGACTTGGGAAAAGTGAGTGAATGATTTGGAGGCTGAGGGCAGGAACTCTGAGATCAGGAGAGACAGGAGTGGCCTGCGGCAGTAATTCTCTCTTGAGCAAAAGAGGAAGAGCAATGGCCTTGATGAGGTTGTTGTGAAGCCCAGCGACAGGCTGTGGCTCTGCCCAGAACCAGACTGCTCAGTGCTGATGCCACACATTGCCTGTCGTCTTGGACTGTATCCTAAACTGGCCCCAGCAAGGAAGTTCAGTCAGAGGGCATGTGCCGGAGCAGATAACTGCGGCAGACACACCAGGCTCTCTGAGGACTTGGGCTCCCTCTGCAGACCCCACCTCGCCTCTCTTGGAGAAGATGTCTGGAAAAAGAGAACCAGAGACCTTGCTCCTGGGAACCAGGGGTGAGCCGCAGGTGCTAACTAGGTTTTAGATGCCTCACCAATGTTCAGGTGGCAACACAGAAGTTTAGGCTCTCCTTGAATCCCTTCTCCTGTCCTCTAGAAGGGAGTAGATGGAGTTAGGGACACTAGGTAATGTCCTCAAGTCTGGACAAAGCCATCTATCTGCATCACAGATCTATCCTGCAATGGGAAAGCCCTTTTGATGGACAGTAAACAGGTTTGGACTGTGGACAAAGGACATCACTTTGAACCTCTTAGCTAGTCTAAGAATCACCTCTTCCCATGAAAAATGAATGTGACTGTAGAACAGGAAACACAGGAAGTGCTCAATAGACACATTGTTGTAGCTGTTACCTCAGAGGCAAGAAAAATTATCCAAGACTGACAGGAGCTGTTGTGTCTCACGCGGGCTCTCACGCAGTCTGTCATTCCTAAGCTTCAGCCTCTCTCGGAGCTGATTTGGGTTTAGGCATGCTGTCCTGTCTTTTCTTAATAATCCAGATCCTTAAGCAATAGGATGGGGGGACTGAGAAAATAACTTAGCTGGTAAAATCCTGCTGTGGAGGCATGAAGGCCTGAGTGTGGGTCCCTAGAACCTAGATTTTAAAATGTCAGGTCTGGTGGCACACTTGTTCTCCTATCTCTGGGGAATTAAACAGGCAGAAGGAATTCTGGGGTTCCATGGCCAACCTGCCTATCCTAATTTTGGAGTTCCATGTCTTGGTCAAGTTCCTTGCTTGTCTCAAAAAGCAAGGTGGACATCGCCTGAGGAACAACACCTAATGTCCCTGTCTCCGAGTACACACTCACCTTCCAACCCCAAACGCGCACACGCGTGCGTATGCATGTAGGGGCACACACACACACACACACACACACACAAAATGGGACGCTACCATTGCCTGGAAGCCCTGTGTGCTGCTTCACCCCAATCCCACTCCCTGGAAATCACTCACCTGCATTTGCTTTATTCCTGCCATTGATTTTATCATATACATATGTATTTTCAACATAATTTGTTGTGTCTAATCTTAATATAAATAGAACCATGAAAAACATTAGCCTCTTTTATTTTTATTTAATATATTTTTAATTAAAATATAGTTGTATCATTTACTCATTTCTTTTTTCCCTCTAACCCCTCCCAGTTCCCTTCTGTCTTCGTCTTAAATCTATGGTCTCTCTTTTTATTATTACTATAATATATATATATATATATATGTAGAATTATATAAATACAACTTGCTGAACCTGTTTTTGTTGTTTGTGTGTAAATGACTTCAGCACTCACTACTTTGTGTGGGATACTCAGCTAAGAGGCTTTTCCCCAGGAGAGGTTGATTCTCGCTCTCTGAGAAGTCGTTAGTCACCTGTGGGACACCATGCGAGATTTTCCCCCTTCTGCATTTAGAATGTTTATTGGTATGCCCACTGTCTGGTCTGGTTTAGACAGTCATTTCTAGGAGACGTTAACTTCTTTGAAGAAGCTTAAACTGTACTTATATGTGTGCTCGAATGCTCCACTGCAGACACACGGTGGTCAGAGGCGACTCATGGGAATTTGGCTCTTTCTATCATGTGGGTCCTAGGGATAAAATTTAAGAGTCAGTCTTGAGACAAGTGCCTTTACCCACTGAGCCGTCTGAATTGGCTTGTACATTCATTTCTTCAGTTTGTCTTTACTGCATAAATTTTTTTTAAACTGGTGCTGGAGTGTTGGCTCAGTGGTGAAGAGCACTGGCTTCTCTTCCAGAGGTTCCAGGTTTGATTCCCAGCAATCACATGATGCTCAAAAATGTCCATACCTGCAGTTCCAGGGAATCCAATGCTTTCTGGCCCCCTCAGGTGCTAAGTGTTCAGGCAGGTGTACAGATATACACACAGGCAGAACACCAACATACATGAAAAAAATAATAAAATATTTTAAAGAGAAAAAATATTATTTTTGCTATTTATCCATAGTGATACAAGTGGAGTCCACTAGTTCTCACTGTTAAATAGTATCCGTTTATGTGAGTGTGACACCATTCATTCACTATTCATTCTCTTATTGGAGGACAGTTGGGCCATTTCCAGGACTGGTTCTTTGTCTTTCCTGTTAGAAACAGGAACACAAGCTAGTGCTCAGTGGTGCAGCATTCACACGGCATGTACGAGGGCCCGAAGGAGAGGAGCAGTAGAACATCACTGAAGTTCTTGCGTGTGACCTTGACGTCTCGCTTAGAAACGTCTTACAGACCTATGACCCACGATGCTCGTTCGAACACCATCAAACTTACTAGCTGAAATCAAACTCTTTCCAAAGTGATTGTACTCAGTGGCGTTATATGAATCAGTTTTTACAAAGACTATGGCTGGGCATTTGTCATGTTAATCCAGAGATTCAGTCTTCTCTGTAGATGTTGTCATAGACTGGGCCTGAGCGCCCTCCATGGCCTGTACTGTGGAACCATGCTGTCAACAAGCCAGCAGCTGAGATTTGGTATCATCACTTTCCATTCTTGCACAGTCCTTCCTGGCAAGCAGCGACCGCTATAAAGCCATTGTGGCAGGCTTGGAACGTTGGGTGGTGATACTACACAGGCTACACGCCGCATGGGGCAAAAGGTCCAGCCTGGAAAAGCAGATTCTCGTTTTCATCGTGTCAGACTTAATACAGTAAAAAGAAGAAAGACCAGTGGCTGTAAAAAGAAAAAGCAGAAGTGTAACCCTTGCCCCCATCTCTTTCTCTGGGGAAATAAGAAGTTGCCAGACCAGGTGCTGAGCAGGGTTAGTGGGGAGGAAAGTTAGCAGGCCAAGGGAGCATTTTACAATAATTCAGTCAGAACAAAAGCCTGTTATCATCCCACTGGCCAGGCTCTCCTGACCCTTGATGACATCATATATACTTTCCTTGTGTTTCTTTCCACTAAGAGCTAGGGGAGGGCTAGGGTGGGGAACTAGGTCTCCTACAGGATATACTGCAAGAAGACTGAGCGGCCTGATTAGGGAAAGCCAGCAGCTACAGGAAGCATGCTCTAGTGCTTTTCTCATGATTTCCTACTCTCCTGCAGAAGGACCAGCTCTGAAGCCTCAGCTCTTGAACAACCTGAGGAATGGGAAATCCAGATAGAGTACATGAATGGGACCAGTCAAGGAACCTGGAAGAGAGAAGAATTTCGGTTTGAACAAAGAACCCCGGGTGTGTGTGTGTGTGTGGAATTCATCTTTGCTCTCCATCTCTTTCCCTCCTTCCCCCTCTCTCTTCAGCCAGGCCTGGGAGCTGAGATAACAGGAGAGATAACATTGGAAATGACCTCTGCTTTGTGCCCCAGGCCCCATGCATTCTTTAGACCAGGACTGATGGTCCTTTGATAATGTGAGGGACAATGTGAGGCCCTTTCACAAAGGTGATCAGGACATGCCAGTGGCAGGAGTATCGGTGGAGTGTCCAGGCACAATTGGGAGAAGGAAACCCTCTCTCGTTTTTTTTTTTTTTTAATTTTATTTTATTTTTATCCTTGACCCTAAACTGCCTTCTGCTCTTCAGCTCACAGATAAATGGGAAGCTTGCAGAGTAGGCAGAGGAATTTGGGGGGTCTTGAGGAGGGCAGCAGAGCTGTCTGAACAGGGTCAGCAGCTACAGGTGTGAAACCTCACTGTACTTGGGGTGATTCCGCATCTGGCATATCACATTGGGTCTGATCGGGGAACAAAGACAAGGAGGATAGTTAGGAGGCATGTGCCTGATGCCATGTGCCTGGAAAATGCCCTGCTGGCTCTCAGGATATTTAGCTATATGCTGGTATTATTTGAAAACATTCAGCTTTAAGCAAGGCGACTAACTCCTGACTCCATGCGGCATATGACGGAGTCACCTGTCTCTACCCCTAAGTGACCTTGACCTTGCACAAGGAATTACCCATCACATTTTAAATGACCATTGCCAGTGACCTTGGTGCCTGTATACATGAGGAAGGGGTGCCAAGAACTGTCCATTTCACACCTTAGTTCTCTAAGCAGAAAAGCTAATCTACGGCTTTATGAAAACAAGCAGAAAGTCCCCAAGCCTCATCCAGATGTAACTGATTATTCAGCTTTTCCTTATAGCTGAGAAGTCTCAGGTGACTCTGACCATCTGCTGAAAACAGGGACTACCTAAGGTTTGGGACAAACAGGAAGTAGTGCCCAGCTTTTTCCAACCTGGCAACAAACCTGATCATAAAAGAGAGCTGCCAGAGAGAGATTTGCATGCCCAATAAGGTTTCCTTACTAAAGTTTACACAACGCACAGTAATCAGCCAGGCTGGCCGACTCCCTGGATCACATGACCTCTTAGAAACATGAAACTTGACGATGCGCTCCAGCGAGTTTTACTTCCCCTGTGCAGGGGTGTTTGCCAGCAGCCGGCTGCTGCTCTCAGAAGTCAGTTCCAGTGACTTGAGCCCTTGAGCCCAGAGCCTTACCATGCTGCTCCCTAGAAAAGCCAAGAGCTGCTGACACTCCCTGGACAGCGACTCACATCTGCTCTCAAGAAAAATGGACAAGCTCAATAAGATAACTGTCCCTGCCAGCCAGAAGCTGAGGTAAGATCTTCCCTTTGGATCCTTAACCTTCTTCTTTCCCCACTAGTACTCCGTCAGTGCTCAGAGGCACCAATACCCTGGAATACTTCACTAGTTTCAAGGAAGTGGTTGGTACTGGCTATAGGGAAGTACACCAGGTTTTTTAAGAAATGTGTAGGAGGAGTGAGGGGAACTGCTCTGGCTGGTTTTTGCCAGTGAGAGGACAAAGGGTGAAGCTCTGGAAAGGCAAGAAGATAGGAAATTTGATGGCCCACATGCTACTGGTGGCCAGCTTTCTGAGTCTGAGTAAGACACGCTGCTGAAGAAGGGCTTGTCCAAATGGATCCTGACCCATTGCATGAAGAGTGTTTGTGGTCACTGTTGGTTATAGTCTCTTGTTTATTTTGTAGGTGTTCATCGTAAGTTTACTGGGGGGAATCTGTGCTCTCTTGACAGTACAACAATTATCTATTTTAAAAAGTGCTTAAGGGCCAGTAAGATGGCTCATTGGATAAAGTGTGTACCATGTAAGCCTGAGGGACCTGATGACCTAAGTTCCATGCCCACAACCCAGATAAAAGGGAAAAGAGAAGCCACTCCACAAAGCTGTCCTTTGACTCCACCCTCACTGCATGGCACATGCATGTCCTGACACATGCGTGCGTGTGGGCACGCACACACACCCACCAACAATTTAAAAACAGCTTTATCAAATTAAAATATATATATACTAAGAAATAATAAGCCAGCAGTGGACCAAGGCATAAGTCAAGAGACCATGCAAAGATGACTTCCCAGATTTTGAGTTTGAAGATCTTTTTGTCTCATTGTAGCAATGTAATGGCCTTGAGAGACTGGAACTTTTAAATGTTTAGGGGGATGTTATATCTCATGGGCAGATTGGAACTTTGGACTTTCATGAGGTCATAGTTAGGGTCTGGAGGACTGGAGTCTTGAGACAAAACAGAAGAGAAAAGAACATGGAGTTGGCAGAGGAACAGCCACTCACAAGTTGGCACGTGTGTCTTCTAACTCTGAGGGGTTTGGTCAGAGGCAGACTGAGGTGTACTAAGGGGTCCAGACCAGCCGGAAGCATCTGCTGGTCAGCAGTTTCTAGAGCATGCCCACGAGAGCCACAGAGCTTAATTAACATCAAAGTCAGAAGGTCCCCTGGGCACCGCAGGTCTTCTGCTAGGCATCTAATGGGGGGAAAGGAAACTCTGGAAGCAATATGGGGCCACAGAGTGGAGAAGAGAATTAGAGTAGCAGAGACATTTTCATGATGATGATGCTTCAAGAATTAAGCTTTTGAGAAGCAGCTCAGATAAAACAGATGGAGAACTGGGGGAAGGAGCTACCTGCTGAAGAAGAAATACAGAGGCTGCCGTGAGCAGAGTCTCAAATGTGGCCTGGTGAGAAGAGTTCTGCCCAGCCGAGGCTATGGAGGAAACACAGGATGAAAGGCCCTGGGAAGTTGGTCCTGTCTGTTGGACCAGCTGGAAAAGTGACAGTGAGGAGTCTGACAACACAGAGTGGGGCAGAAGTTGCGCTTTCAGGGAGTGAGCAGGGCAGATTGCTTAGGGGAGCTGGGGGCATTGACTCCGGTGCTGGGAACTTACGGATCTCAAGCATCTAGAATTAAAGGCACAGCAGTGAGAAGGGAAAAGGAGGGAGAGGTCAGATGTGGCAGAGACAAGGCTCAGTATCAGGGCTGGTCTGAACAGAGGTCCCAAAGGTCCCTAACCTAAAGTCGCCCAAGGCCTCAGAACTTGTTTCAGGGAACCCGGATGGGAATCGAAATAAAAAGAGCAATAGCATTTTAATTTCTTTATGAGCCCTCCCCCTGGGATGAAGTCCAGTCTAATCATAAAGCGGTGACGGGTATTACGTAATCATATTATAGGCTAGAAAGCCAAAATTATATTGTAGATAATCACATGCTCTGCTCATCTGCTGAGAGCAAAGCAGCATTTCCCTCACTTGGTTACTAAGTTATTTGCACAGAATCAGCCTGTTTTCATGAAATGTGCACAGTCAACATGAAACTTTGCAAAGAAATAAGACTTTAAACAAAACAACTCAAAACACCACCTAAAATATTTTCTGTAAATCCGTGACATG
This sequence comes from Pachyuromys duprasi, assembly GCA_028658305.1. Classification (NCBI taxonomy): domain Eukaryota; kingdom Metazoa; phylum Chordata; class Mammalia; order Rodentia; family Muridae; genus Pachyuromys; species Pachyuromys duprasi. Next base: position 51,928,936 of record CM053762.1, on the reverse strand, counting down.
GTGAGAAGTTGGCAGGTGAAATACTTGCTTCCTCCACTTTGTGCCCTGTCCCAACTGGTCAATAGCAATTCAGACAGTTGCCTAGAGAGTTACTTGGCTCCTGATAGCAATATAAATCAGGAGTGATGTTTAGACTCTTTCAAACTTATCAAAGCTTATAGAATAATTGGAGCAAAGTAATTTGATCAAAGCAAACAGCAATGGCCCAACAAAACCATACAGTGAGTGTTCCCAAAGGCAGGGGCCGGGGAAGGGAGGAGGAAGGAATGACCCTGATCCAGGGGGTGTATGTCCAGGTCTAGAAAGAGACCAGGAACAGAAGGGATGAGGAGGACAAGAAGAAAGCAGAGTGAACCAAAAGAAATGAGCACGGGCAGGACTGGAGGGCCATGGGGGCAAGGGAGATCCTCAGATCCTCAGTGTGAAGGATGAACGTCTCACTGGAAGATTTTCCACATACCAGAACTGAGGCAGCTGTGGTGGCCAGGAGCGTGTGAATGTACATGGACGGGGCCATCTCTTTGTTAACAGAGGTTCCCAGGCCTGCATCACCCTCTAATTGGTTCTTAGCCATGATTTCCCTCTCAGATGGGACCTGGGTTCTCCATCCTTCTACAGCAAATCCCTAGGACCACACAAGCACCACATTCCTAGATAAGCATTTGGGGATGGGCAATTCCGATTTGACAGTTGTTCTTGTTAATCATTGGAACTAACTTAAAAACGCGTGACTGATTACTTGTGTTCATATATTTCCCTCTGTAATACACATGAACTCATACCCATTTGTTTGTATAAGCGTTCGTAGAAGTGGAGGGAGTTGGTTAAACCATGCTTCCTCAGTCTTATTGGTTAGACGATACAGTATTGGTTTTGGTCAGACAAACCAAGGTTTTTGTGACATTCAGCAAGTTTACTTAATTTCCCCTAGCCCCAGTTTCTTCACCTGTAAGACAAAGATCATAACAATAGTACCCATGTCATAGGGCTATTGTGGGAATTAAATAAATTGTGCCTTGAAGCTAATATCACGATCCTGGCACACCATAATGCCTGAGTGTAAAAAAAAAAGTTAACAGTTATTAATGTAGCTATCATGATCACTGTTACTGATTCTATAGTTTATAGTTTATACTGTCTGGATGTAAAGAGAGGACTTTATACTGGCCGCTGGCATGTTTCCTGTTAGTTTCATTTCTTCTTTTTATTTTGGCCGTTTTCGGTATTGAGTCTGGCATCTGCAGCACCTAGCTTCACATGGATTGTAGACATGACACCCATGTCTAAGTGTCCAGTGAGACTGGTCAGGACAGAAAGCGCCGTCATGGCTATCCAAGCCTTGCTGGCTAGGGTCATACCTTGCGATTTTCTTTGACAGACTCTGGGACACTGCTCTGTCTCTCCTCATATCCTGAAAACCTCCATTGGAGTTTCCAGTTACACATTAAATTCTTTAGAGACCAAATCAGCTCTCTTTCACACTTCTGCCCTACCTTCCTTCTCTCAGGACCTCCCTGTTTCTGACAGTGGTTTTACGATCAGCCCTAATTGTGACTCATCCGCTCTGCACTTCACTCATGCCTACTCACTTGCCACACCCTCCAGTCTTCCTTCATTTCATTTCTACCTGTGTTTTTTTTTCTTCCACACCATCCATGGTAGGTCCTCCCCTTCCTGAGTTTCCTATGGCATCTGAGCTACATTCCTCCACAAAACAGGTGGTTTGGTCTAAGCAACCCCTATAGCTCTCCTCAGCCCTGAGCTCTGGGACCCTATCAGCACAGGCGGCCATTTCTGACACACACCTTACACGTTTCCTAAGCTACTGTGTTCTTCCTTGACCCTCAAGAAATACTTCTGATGTATTTAGAAGAACGATGGTGTGAACTGCAAAAGTCTGGTTCCAACTGTCAGTTATCAGCCTTGGGTCCCAAAGAAGTGAGGTGTTATGTCTGGAAGACGGAAAGAAAAGGCTGAGGACATGCAGGGCTGATCACACGCACTTGTTATCTATCCTTTAATATCTTCTTAGTCACATATGCAAATCTCCAGCAGTGTTTATGAGATGCAGATTTGCAGTCATCCTCCCTCAACTAGCATGGCTTCCCTGAGGCTATCTTCCTCAGGAGCACCCATCAGGCTATAGGAGTAGATTTTGAGAGTGTAATCATTTTTGTTTGTTTTGTTTTGTTTTTTAAAGACTTTTACCTGACACTATTATAAATCAATGCCATATTTCCCCCTATAAAACAACTCTTTGTCTTTGGTTTTATCAAGGTCTCAGGAAGCGGTTTATCTGATTTGATGTCAAGGATTCAGGCCTACCATGTATTAAGTGGGGTATTCAAGGCTGGTGGCTGAACCTAAATCCTGCCTCTGCACTTAGGAAGCTTCACAGCTCTGGATCTCTGGACAGCTTCAATGGAATCTCTAGGCCTGTTCCAGTCAGACTCTAGTTCTGCTGGCGTGTCACAGGTGCCGCAGGGCCTCTCTCAGACATCTGGGACTCTGGGCTTATGATTATACCTCAGTGACTCCTCCTTATTTTTGTGTATTTCCCCCTTTTCATTCTGAAAAGATACAACACAAAACTTGCCGCCTGATCCATTATTTTCAAGCGTACAGTTCAGGAGCATTGGGTGCGTTCATAACAGTGTGCAACTGCCATTGCCATCCGTGCCCAAGATTCTTTGTTTTGCAAAACTGGAGGTCTGTCTTCTTTAAAAAGTAGGTTCCCACTGCCCTCCCGCCTGGAAACCACCATCTATTTCATGTCTCTCCTAGGAACCTCAAATCCCTGGAATGATGCTTGTCTTTCTGTGTCTGGCTTACTTCGCTTAGTCAAGGGTCACCTATGCTGCAGCAGGCCATCATATATTAATTACCTCGTTTTTGGGAAGGTGGCACTTTGTTCCTTTAGGGGCAGCCTTGCTTCTCTGTTGTTAGATATGGATGCTTAAGGCCTCAGGGATAGACTTACTTCTCTCATTCCACAGCCTTGTTGGACTTCCTACGTCCCCAGGGACTTAGGATCCTAGGGACCACATACACAGTTGGGTGTGTGTGTGTGTGTGTGTGTGTGTGTGTATACATATATATGAGAATGGAATCTATCACTCCAGAAATGTAGCCTGAGTGCAGTTGAAGTCCTAGCCCTGCTGTCCCTCCAAGAGAGTAGGGTTACCTGAAATGTGACACTGAAGCTGTCCTCTAGGTCCCACATGTCCCCTAGGCTCCCCAATACCATGTGAGGCATCAGCCTCTGCTCTGGCAGGTGCTGGGTGGCAGACATGTTCAGCCACTAAGAAAACTCCTTCTGGGACATGCTGTCTCTTGACAGTGTGTCAAGCCTCTTTCTTACTGCCACATTGTCTGTCCCCAGGTTCCACTACGAGCCATTTCTCTCATCATTGTGACAGAACAAGTTAAGGGAGGAAAGGCTTGTTTTTGTTCGCAATCCAATCATGCTGGGAGGGTATGGCTTGGTCAACAACACAAGAAACCTACAGAGTGACTTGGTTATAGCTTGGAAGATAAAGAAGGAAAGAGTTTGGTATAGAACCCAAAATGGATATTACTTTCAAGGTCTTCCCAGAGACACCCACTTCTACTATTTGTCCCCATCCCCCAAAATTCCACCCCCTCCCAAGACATCACCAAACACATGAGCCTTTGGGGACATTTGGCACATAAACCATGATAACCAGAGTAGGCTTGTCTTTCTCTTCCTTCCTTCCCAAATCTTATTATATAGCTGAGGGGTGTCTGCCTCTCAAAGGTGTCTCCAGGCCCCTGTCCCCTTCACCTGACCCACCTCATTATGTCTGGCTGTCTCTACCTGCTCTCTGAAACAGTATACTAGCAGCTACACCTGCAGCCTTAGTTTTCATTCTGGTGTTTTCACAATCCCCCCCCCCCATGACTGTGGACTGTGGAGTAGGCCTTTAAAATGCCACTTTCCTCAGACCAGCCTTTGCTCATCAATGCCTATTTCAAAGGCAAAAGAGCCAGCCTAAGAACACTGTGTGTCCCCTTGCTGGGCTAGACTTCTTTGCTGACCACTGACCTGATGAAGGGACCTCAGTAACCCAGGAGTGTCTCTGTCTCCATGAGGCTTATCTGGAGTCCCTAGACTCCTTCAGGTTTCACACAAAGCAGGCAGGACGCATGCATCCAGGTTACTGATCTTCTTCAGGTGCGTGGCCACACACACTGAAGAGCCCACATGTAGTTTGACACTGTTGCATAGGCCTTAGGAACTTCAATGAGAAGTCTCGTCATTTTCCATTGGACACTGGAAATTATGCAGCCAGTGCTGGTCAAAGGATCTATGTTGCAGCATGCCTGCTTATGTAGAGACATAGTATCTATGGAGAAGCACTGAGGCCCGCCTTTCCGGGACATGAGAGACTCCTCTCTAGCCCCTTTATGTCTCAAGTAGAACAGCCGAGACCAGAAAGGCAAGATCACCTGTGCAAGTTCATGCTAGTAAAGCCAACGCTAACACATCTCCATGCTGTCTGTGATGAAGAGGGAAAGTAGGCCACACAGCATTTTTTTTCTGCTCCCTCTCTCTCCCTGATGTACTGGCCAACATCACTAAGAACGGTCTAGCTTAGTCAGAGTTCTATACATGTCCTAGATAGCTGTTTTTAAAGGCTAAAACGGATGAGCTGGAGAGCTGGCTCAGTGGTTAAGAGCACTTGTGGTTGAGCTTTGATTCCCAGCACCCACATGGAAGCATACCATCTCTTCAGGCACCAGGCACACGTGTAGTGTGTGGACATACAGATGTGCATGCAAGCAAAAACATTTATACAGGTAAAATAATAAAAAATAAAACTGAAAAAAAAAACAATCAAAGGGGAGTTGTTCACCTGTCGGAAACCTCCATGAAGCTAGACTCGGGTGTAATTTGGGTTATTGCATATTTTCAAGCCTAAACTTGTAGTTCACTGACTCAGGTGCTTGAGGTACCACACTGATGTGTTTTACAGTGACTGAGCCTGCAGTCGTTCCCATTGTCCAAGGGTAAGTTATAATTACAAAGAGCAGAGCTGGCCTTTCCTGCAGGCCAGGCATGCATCACCAGTGCAGTATAATTTAGGAGGTGCCCTGGGAAAGTGTCTTTGCTGTGCTGGGAAGAGAATTCACGTTGGTTGGAATCAGGCGGAACCAGGTCTGGCTGCCTGCTCTGCACTAATTAGCACACAGTCTTTAAAAAGGGCACCAAATACATTTAACTTTGTCTCTTTCATCTGGAAAAATAGAAGTAATGGTGTATGCTAATAATATAGAGCATTTAACAAGGACAATGTAACAGTGAATATGTAAAGCAAACAGTGGGAATATCCTCTTCCCCCAAATAAACACTGGCCTCAACTTCCCTGATGCACCAAATTGTGTCCTGAGAGCGGTCCACACGAGATGACAGTATTTTGAGGCTCTGCTTCAGACTGACATCACTAAGTACAGTAGTTCTGGACTCTCACTGTTCCAACACCAGCACCAGTCAGGAACCACTGCTCCAACAGCTAGCTTGGACCCAGAAGGGGATACTATCCTCCTGCTTCCGGGACAGAGATCATTTAGTCAACAAGGATTATGAGTTGAATGAACAAAACATTGCTGTGAATAAGGAGGTCAGAGATGGAGATGGACCCATGTGGACAGAGTTCCCAGGTGGGAGGCCACACCTATGGGTGTTAGAACAGAAGATGAGGAGTCTAAGCTTAGACATAGAAAGAATGATTTCCCGGGTCCCCATACATACTTGATATATATTAGTGGTTCTCAACCTGTGGGTTGTGGCCCCTTTGGGGGGGGAGGCGTCAAATGACCCTTTCACAGGGGTTGCCTAAGACTGTTGAAAACATAGACATTTACATTATGATTTATAGCAGTAGCAAAATCACAGTTATGAAGTCGAAATGAAAACAATTTTATGGGGCCACTAGAGCATGGGGAACTTATTAAAGGGTCGCAGCGATAGAGAGGCTGAGAAACGCTGCCTTAAACTATACCTGAGAGCTACACCTCTCAGTGCCAACCTGGAATCCTTTGTACTCAAAAGGCTAAGGCAGAAGAGTCACAGGTTCAAGGCCATCCTGGGCAACTTAGAAAGACCCTGGTTCAAAATAAAAAGTAAAAGAAGGGACGAGGGGCAAAACTTCTCCAGAGTACTTACCCAGCTTGAACAAGGCCCTTGACCCAATCCCCACTACTGAAAACAAGAATAAAAGCACAACCTATATTTATTCAGATGTAAAAATATGTAGCAGGAGGAATAAGGTTTGTTTTTTAAGTATAAAAAATGTGCATGCACACACACGGTACTGGACAAACCAGGAGATAAGAAATAATTTTATTTTTGTGTGTATGTGATAGGCTCAAACACAAACATGAGAGTACATTTTCCTTTTAAAACTATTTTTGTGTGTGTGCTTGAGTTGCCTCTATGTACGCCTGTGAATCATGTGTGCCTAGCACCCAAGGAGGCCTGAAGGGGGTGTCATATCCCATGGAACTGGAGCTACCAACAGTTACGAGCACCCATATGGGTACAGGAATTGAGCCTGGGTCCTATAGAAGAACAGCCAGCGCTCTTAATCATGGAGTCACCTCTCTAGTCCTGATTAATCTATTTTCAAAAAGGAAATGGAAAGCCAACATGGTGATACACGCCTGTAACTACACCTGTAACACCAGACAGGGTGAGACAGAGAGAGAGAGCTCAAGGTCATCCCGACCTGCGAGGTCAATTGCAGGCCAGCTTGGGTTTTATGAGGTCTTGTCTCAACAAAACAACCAAACTACAGAAAAGAAAATGGAAAGTAAAAGGCTAAATTCTTGGAAGCTATATTCTACATACGTGTGATTTGTGAAAGTTTTAGTTTTAAGCTTGTAGTAAGTAACGGAACAACTGGCTCTACAACACATCCACATTCGAGGATCTCAGAGTTTCCATCCCAACCTGGGATGGCTGGGCCTGTGTGCCTACTGCTATGCTTTTGGGGTGAATGTTGTCACTTCTTAAAATGATACCTGCACTCCTGGGGGTAAGCAAGGAGGGGGCTAGCAAGACTTTGTGGAAGAGCCTTGCCCAGAAAGTGCTAGGCCCTGCATTTGATTCCGTCTCTGTCTCTCTCTCTCTCTCTCACACACACACAAGCCATTCATTCAATAACTTAAAAGTAAATTGAGGAAAACAATATGCTTTAAAACTGTTGCTGATGGCTCTGTGTGTCTGGATGGTGGCAGTGGTTGTAGGACCTTAAGAGTTTACTGAATGTTACTTTATAAATGGTAAAATCTGCATTGTATGTGTTTTGCTATAATCAAAAACTTGTTTGTGCCAGAGAGACAGCTCAGTGAGTAAATGAGCTTGCAAAGGTGAGACCCATCCTTTGGACCACATGGTCAAAGGAGAGCACTGACTTCCAAAGTTCTACTCTGATCTCCACATGGCACCATAGAACACATGAACATTAGTGTGTACACATAGATGGATACAGAGAGAGAGAGAGATAACAGATTTTTTTAAATTGATAATACAGTTTATTTAAGGGGCTGTGGTCATAGTTTTCTTTAACCAATTAGATATTCCTTCAAGGTTTTTTCTTTAAATGTATTCTTTTGTCTTGTTTTCTCTGTATGTGTACACACTATTTAAGTGTGTGTAACTGAGGTGTGAGTGCTTGTACATGTGTACAGATATGTGTGGAAGCCAGAGACCCAAAGACCAATGCTTTGTGTCTTCCTCAGTTGCTCTCTGCTTTATTTTGTGAGACGGGTTTCTCACGAAAGCCGGAGTTCAAAGATTCAGCTAGACTGGTTGACTAGGCAGCTCTGGGATCCTTTTGTCTCTGCCTCCCCAGTGCTGTGGAGGGAGGGTTTTTTGTTATGTTTTGTTAGTTTTTATTTACATAGTTTTTGGGAGATTACACTCAGGTCACCTTGCTTGTGCAGCAATAGCTTTAGGAAGTGAGCCTTCTCCACACCCTTAAAGGCATCCTTGATGCACATTTCTAGATGCCTTTTAAGAACTACAAGGTTTCTTTTCAATCCCCTACCACCCCCCCCCCCAAACACACAAGATGTCCCTACTGTTTCTATTTCTAACTCAGAGCCCAGGAAGAAAAGTTTAACTGGGTCATACGTTTTCAGGACACAGGAAAACATGTTCTTTAAAATCATTCAAAATCGCTCGTTACTCGTAACAACGTTTGGGATTTAGCTGCAGGAATGGATGCCTCAGCAAGCAGGTGTCAATACTGTGTGGTACCATGTGGTCACATGCAAGATTCTTCTTTTCCAGTTGAGTCAATTAAATTTTGTTTATGTCAACATGCACTAACCATATATAGCAATGTCTTTCATTATGACACACACCCAATGCATTTTGGTCATAAACTAACATAAATATTTTTTGCCAAAATATAATAATTATATATATAAAACAATAGGGTCACTCTGAGATGCTGACACAGGTATCTAATGCCTTTGATCATATGAGGGTAACTGCTTAGTTACCCATAAGTTAGTTTGTGTTTTTTTTTTAAAAAGGACACACTCAAATTTTTTATTCACCTTCATTCCCTAGAAAAACTTTTCCAGAATTTTCTAAAAGCAGGTTTGCATGACCTCTTGGCCACCTGCTTTTACAAAAAATTCCTAGCTGCTTGGTTTAGAAACCCTGATTTGTTTGGTTGTTGTTTTGTTTTGTTGTTGTTGCTGCTGTTGTTGTGTTTTGTGTGTGTGTATGGGGGGGGTGTCGTTGCTGGTAATGGAGAGGCCAGGCATTCCAAACTTTTATTAGACAGCACATGGTAGAAACAGTGTGTGTGTGAGGATTAAGTTACCCATGTCTCACACAGAGCTGCCCTCTCGGTGGACACAGAAGCCTCCTGTAATTGTGGGTTTTATAACCTGCCTCATGGAGAGTTCCTTATCTCCTCCCATGCAGCCCAGGTGGTAAGAACCACAGGCAGCAGGGACCCTGCATGCTCAGAGAACAGAAAAAGCTGTAGCCCTTTGAGCAGCAAGGGCTTTTAGCCTCTGAAATCAGGAAGAGGGAAAACCATGGCAATTTCTGTGGTCATATCATGTGGCAGATCTTCCAAGAACATTTTGAAGTCAGGATAGCACAGATTTTGGTCAGCCCTTCTGTCTCAGGGTGGACAGTCCCCAGGCAATCTGCCCCTGACAGGGTCAATGGGATCAGGACTTTAAATATGATAGTAGATATTTGGAGAATCATCCCTGTTCCTGGTTGTACCAAGTCCAGCTAAGTTTCTGTCTGTTTATAACCCAGCTCAGCAGGGCAGACATGCTAACCACCAGCAGCAAACATTTGTAGAAGTCAGCAGGAAAACAGAGACAGGGCAAGATACTTGAAACATCTCTGATCTGAGTCCATGGCTAGTGGCTGTTAGCTGTGAGGTGGTGTGTCAGGCAGATGAGGGCTCTATGCTCCAGACTCCACAGAACCTTCCTGTCCAGGCCATGAAATAATGGTTCTGCTCTTCTTCTGGCTACTCTGCTCAACCACTAACCAACATTTTCCAGACCTAGAGAGTCCCACAGCACCTGCTTCTACTATCAAACACTCCCCACTCCCCTTCCCCTCCCACTGTCATCTGTCCCTTCCTTTTTACTTCCTGCCCCTCCTTAACGGCTGAGATGCACTAAGAGCTCATGATTCCCTCCAGCAAAACGTTTGATCTTGGAAGCCAAGAACAGGGTAAGGACAGGGACACATGTGTCCCCCAATATGACACTGCTGGTCAGGAAGGGGGATTGTGTGTCATCTTCAATGACAGGAAGGAGTTTGGCCATAGAGACCCATGGTCAAGCTGGGTCTCCTCCCCAGAACAGGACCCAAGTTGATATAAATCAGCATGCCATCCAGAGGGGGCTTGGATTATATGTCTTGGGGCCACACCTCGTTTTGTATATCACCTCTTAACAGTCATAGGTTACAGAAATTCCTCAACTGTCTCTGACCAAATATTTGAATTTCTATAATTGGGGATCCTACAGCAGTATGAATATGCTTTACCCTACTGCAGATGTAAAAATGGTTAAGAATGCTTTTGTCACAACAGAAAGAGGGAGAACAACAGGGGCTACCCCAGAGAGGCTGTGGCACATGCAACATCTGGTTCATGATATATAACAAATATTGCCTCGCCTTCTCCAAGGTTCTGTGCCTAGCCTGAGGGTGGGTCGGTCTCTCAGCCCTGTCTTCTTGCCTGGTCTGTGCTGCAGCCAGGTTTCTGGGCTGTGGCTCAGTAAGGAAGAGGTGCCTTGTTCCCATAGGACAACATATACCCCAGCCAGAGACCTGAGCCAGGAGGGAAAGATCAGGGGAGAGGGTTTGACCAAAAGAAGCAAAGCAATCTTTTACTAAGCTAACCCTGGGACAGTCGCCAAATCTCCCTAGAACCTAATTTTCTCCCTTGTGACAAGAGGAGGCTGACCCAGGACATACCCAAAGTCCCTGCCACTTCTCAATTTCTGTGACTTCACAGATAACATGAAGAGCATGAATTTTAAGGCTAGTCTGGAACAGCACCTTCTCCTTTCCAGGCCTCAGTATTTGCATCTATAAAACAGAATGGGAGCACTCACTCAACCCTAGGGGGCCTACTCTGGCAACCCGAGAATGAAAAGAACCATCACAATGCCTCACCAGTTATGTCGCGTTGTTTAGAAGGAAGCAACTACGGGTGCTGAATTCACAAAGCTAAATATAACATCCGTGATGCCTCAAGAAGGTCAAGCTGGAGGAGGTGGACATGAGGAAGTTGAAGCCAGACAAGAAGTATGGAGGAAGAAGGCTGGCCATCTGACAGGGAAAGGGTCTAGACATCAAAAGGGAGAAGAAGGAAGCCATTGGGGGAGGTCTATGGCATGCAAATAACAGAATAGCCAGTAACACTGTTTCATAATGGTGGGTCAGGAGCTGGTAATGTCGCATTTCAGACAGAGGTTCTCTGACAGCAAGATGTATAGGGCTTGGCTTCTCTCTGTATCTTTGCTCTGATTTTGCAGGGGCCAGAGGATTTAGGCAAGCCATGAAGTAGGGAGGGATCCCTATCCTGCATTATAGAGGGCAGTATTTTTATTCAGTTTAACTCTGGATTCCAAGCATGGCTGACTCCTTGAATTGTGGAATAAATACGACAAACAGACAGACAACAACAAAAATAAATCATGACACCACACTTTAAGGAGTAGCCTGGAAAGGGAAGTAATAATATTTTGAGCAAAATAAAAAAATTATACAAAAAAGAACATTAAGAACTAAATTGTGAAGATTTAAATATGGGGCCAGGGAGATGATTCACCAGGTAAGCACCCTGCCATGCAAGCGTAAGGAGCAGAGTTCAGATCCCCAGAGCCTCTGTAAACATCCAGTGGGCATGGTGCCCACCTGTAATTCCAGCCTTGGAAGGCAGCAGTGGAGGATCTCTAGAGCAAGCTAGCTGGCAAAAGCAACCATGTTGACGAGTTCTGGCTTTGAGGGACCCTCCTCAGTGAATAAGGTGGGAGAGCGATGGGGGGGGGGATCTTTCCACACACATCAGCACATATGTGGGCATGCATCACACAGGGTGGGGGAGAAGGGAAAGGGAAAGATAAAAGGAAGCTTTAAACCGACACGAGGAAGTGATGTTGTTAATATCTCTTGGCCCCAGACTCCAACACGGCACACACGGAAAAGCTTTAGGCCAGAGAAATTTTTTTTTTCCTGTGACAAAACTAAAACCGGGCAGGGGCGGGACGTGTGTTTCATACGCCCTGCTGCTGAGCTGCCTCCCCGGTCTTCGTTCCTATGAGACATAGTGCCCACACTAGCTGGGTAGCAACGTCCCATTTGAAAGCTGTCAGCCTTTCGCAGTGCTCCTGTGTCTTCCGTGGGTTCACTGTTCTGGGTGCAGGCTCAGCAGAGATGTGCCACACTGGCCACCAGGGTCCCCTGCCCACAATGTCTCTTTTCTCCCCCTTTAGTCATGACACGGCCCAGGAACTGTCCTGGAGCACTTCCTGCTGTTTGGGACTCGTCTCACCACGATCCTGGAGACCAAGGCTTTGGCACCTGCCCCGGTTGGTTAGCCTTGCTTTCCACCGCATCTCTGTTGCAGGAGCCTTACTTATCCCTGCTGCTCTGAGTTTCCCACCAGGCTCCAAAGGTCCCAGCGGATCCTACCTCTGAGCCTTTGCACTTCCTGTTCCTCTCCTGGGTCCATTTCTGTTCACATAATGATGGTGGTAACAAGACACCAGGAAGGCCAAAGACAACTCAAAAGCTTCAAGCATGAAGATCCAAGGACAGTAGATTACAAGCTCCATTTCCTTGCTTTTCTATGGCTTCCTGGAAGTTTCTACATTAAATATGTACTACAGTTTAGTTAAAAAAATAAAATGTGGGCTGGGGATATTGCTCAATTGGCAAAGCATATGCCTAGGGCATGCAAGACCCCGAGTTCCATCCCCAGCACTGAAAACAGAAGTTCTATGTTAGGTAACATCTTAAAAAGGAACATGGAGTGAAAAATATTAAACGGTGTAAACACTCTAAAGGGGTCAGTAGAGAGCGAGTGCAGAGTGAATTCCAGGACAGACAGGGCCACACAGAAAATATTACTTCAAATTGTCAGACACAGGCAGCTGGGGACACAGGCTCCCCACTTGTGTTGGCACAGAGGTCCTAAGGGTGCCTGTATGACAGGTTTCTAAAGAGATCAAGGTGAACTGATCAGCCAAGATGAAAATGTCAAGCTAGGTTCAGGGGACACTAGGGCGCTACTGCAAGCTCATGAGGAAGGGAGTAGCCAGTTGAAGGTTGAGGTGTAGAAACAGGAGCATTGAAGGCCCTCACAGCACCACATTTCCCAGGGAGGGCGGGGCACTGTGGCCCAGATCAGCTCAGGTGGCAGGGTAAGCCTTACAGCTCCTCCTGAAGCATGAAATCCAAGATCTGGAGCCAGGGCTGAAAGGGAAGGAAAACATCTGCTCTTTGTAGGATTTACTTTCTTTTGAGACTCTGTTAATCCGAAGACCAGACCACAAAGGGATTTTCTCTGATCTGGTTGCTTTGCATTCTGTCTGTTCTGGGAAGAGAGAAGTGGGGGAGAACGCCAAGATGCTATGTCCCTTTTCCACGATCCAGAGTACAGTGTGAGCTGAGAGAAAAGCAAGATACTGCACACACACACACACACACCTTTAAAATTTTTCGATATACTTTTAAAAATACGCTTGTGGAAAATGCTACCATTTTTCTAATCATCTTCTATATTTAATGAAAGACAATGGGGCATGAATCTTGTAAAACTGAGCTTTCTTGCACTCCTGTTTGGTGACTGGCCACCCCCCCATACAGCTGCTTTCTTTCCCCAAAACTCCTCACCTTGCTGTCCCACAAACTATCCTTACAGAATTTGTTCCATCCTCAAATGCCTACAGATGTTCCAGGGGTCAGCTGGCTCTGTGTGATCCTCCTTGTAGGTTTTCACAGACCACACCACCAGGTCTGAGGGGTGAGGGGCACAAAGCTCTCTCTGATAATGCTGCCTGAGGCTCTCAGCCTCAGCCACACACTGGAAACACTTGAGAGCCGATAACTCTGGGCTCAGTGGTCTGGAGTAAGGCTGACATATCAGGATGATTAAAGATCCAGAATATATAAAGAACTCAAGAAGCTAAACAGCAACAAATCAAGTACTCTGATTTAAAAAGTGGGGTACAGAGCTAAACAGAGAATTCTCTGTAGAGGAATATAGAATGGTAGAGAAACACTTAAGGAAATGCTCAACATCCTTAGCCATCAGGGAGATGCAAATCAAAACAAACCTGAGATTTTACCTTACACCCATCAGAAAGCCTAAGATCAAAAACTCAAGTGACAATACATGCTGGAGAGGATGTGGAGAAAGAGGAACCCTCCTCCATCGCTACTGGAAATGTAAACTTGTACAACCACTTTGGAAATCAATCTGGCGCTTTCTTAGACAATTAGGAATACTGCTTCCTCAAGATCCAGCTACACCACTCCTAAGCATATATCTAAAATATGCTCAAGTATACAACAAGGATATTTGCTCAATCAAGTTCGTAGCAGCTTTATTCATAATAGCCAGAATCTGGAAACAACCCAGATGCCCCTCAATCGAGAAATGGATACAGAAATTATGGTATATTTACACAATGGAATACTACTCAGCAATTAAAAACAAGGAAATCATGAGATTTGCAGGTAAATGGTGGGAACTAGAAAAGATCATCTCCAGGGAGGTATCCCAGAAGCAGAAAGACAAACATGGTATATACTCACTTATAAGTGGATATTAGACATATAATATAGGATAATCATACTAAAATCTGTACACCTAAGCAAGAAGAAGGACCCTGGGTAAGATGCTCAATCCTCATTCAGAAAGGCAAATGGGATAAACATCAGAAGAGAGAGAAAACAGGGAACAGGACAGGAGCCTAACATAGAGGGCCTCTGAAAGACTCTACCCAGCAGATGCTCTGAAGCAGATGCTGAGATTCATAGCCAAACTTTGGGCAGAGTGCAGGGAATCTTATGAAAAAAGGGGGAGATAGAAAGATCTGGAGGGAATAGGAGCTCCACAAGGAGAGCAACAGAACCAAAAAATGTGGGCCCAGAGGTCTTTTCTGTGACTGATACTCCAACCAAGGACCATACATGGAGATAACTTAGAACCTCTGCACAGATGTAGCTCATGGCAGCTCAGTGTCCAAGTGGGTTCCCTAGTTAGGGGAACAGGGATTGTCTCTGACATGAACTCAGTGGCTGGCTCTTTGATCACCTCCCCATTAGGGGGTGGTAGCCTTACTAGGCCACAGAGGAAGACAATGCAGAGAGTCCTGATGAGACCTGATAGACTAGAGTTAGCTGGTAGGGGAGGAGGACCTCCGCTATCAGAGGGCTGGGGGAGGGGTGTAGGAAGAGAAGAGGGAAGGGATGAGGGAGGGGCCTACAGCTTCGATACAAAGTGAATAAATTGTAATAAATTTTAAAAAAACTGCGTGGTTCTACTCCCAAGTTTAATTAAAGCCACTTCTTTAGCTTAGCCTATCTTGCAATTGCCCATGGACTCACTGAGGAAGATGGGTTGATGATCTGTGGCGGTCTACATTGTGGTCTGTGGGGTTGGTGTTGCTGCTCTGATGCCCGGCAGGTGAGGATCATCCCTGCTGGTGTACTGTGTTGAACCCAGGTGAAGGATGCCCGGCAGGTGAGGATCATCCCTACTGGCATACTTGCTGAGCTTAGGTAAAGGAAGAAAGCAGATCACTGAGCAGCCACAGCGCCCCCCTCCTGCTCTTTCCCATGTTTAAGGCAGGCAGGCACAGTGTGCTGGACTGAAACGGAAGGCTGGGTGCTTTCTGTTTGCTGGGCAGTGAGGCATCACCTCACTCCAGTCAGAGTGGCCACTATCGATCCACATAGGATTGCAAGGATGTGGAGAAAAGGGAACACGCGAATGGTGGAAATATGCTTTGGTAGTTAGTATTATGGAAAGCAGTGGGGGCATCCCTGCCCCCTTCAAACTAAAAAAAAAAAAAGGATCTACCATGTGATCCAGCAATCCCACTACTAGACAGATGCTGAAGGAAATGAAGAGACAGCGGTATTCCCACACTTACTGCAGCACTTCCCCTAGGAGCAAAGAAATGGAAACAACCTGTGTCCACAAGCAACAGACAGAAACGTAAAATGTGATACAGACAGATGGCGGAATATTATCCAGTCATTAAAAACACAATGGGATGGGTAAGGAAGAGGGGGAAGAAGGATGGGGAAAGATTGATCAATAATTAATAAATTACTGGGATTTTTTTTTTTTGCTTTTCTCCTTTTTATTGAAACTACTTTTTTCCTACACAATATATGGTCTCCCTCCCACAACTCCTCCCAGATCCTCCCCACCCACTTTCTCTCTCTCACCCTAAGAAAATAGCCTTCTAAAAAAAGGAAGAATAAAAGAAATACAAGAAAAACCAGAACAGGCAAAACAGACAAAAAAGAACCAAAGAAAAAGCACATGAAACATACATAGACATGGGCAGACACACTTCTACACACAGAAACCCCATAAAACACAAAATCAGAGACCATAGTATATAAGCAAAAGACCTGTAAGGTACAAACATGCCCAGACAAAGCCCGAGACAAAAACTTCCAAAATATCATTGAGGGTGTGTGTGTGTGTGTGTGAGTGTGTGTGTTTTGTGTTCCTATTGGGTACAGGATCAACCCTTAAGTGTGGTTAATTACAGTTTGATAGTACAAATAAGTTCTGCTATTCTAGGAAAAAGGAACTTTTGCTTTTACCATAATGAAATGATAACTGTTTCAGGATATCTGTAACATTTGGCCTAATGTGAACCCTGTACAATGTATATATGTATTGAAATGTTACATGGACCCCATAAATATATTCAACCTTCATGAGTCAGTTGAAATAAAACATGTATTTTTTCACTGACTCAAGGATTAAACATATTTATGGAGCATCATCTGTATTCACACATATAATAAGTAGAAAATTCAAGGTCAAGGATGGCCTTAATTATATGAATTAGATGTTCTATGCATTAGCCTTGAACAAGAAGTGCTCAACTGAATGTTACTAGTGGAGACTGGAATTAAGAGAGGCATTTTTAGTATTGTTTCCATAGTAGCTTTCACAGGATTATTTATACAGTCATTTGTACTTAATGAATCTACCATTACAGAGTTTATAGATGGTTCTTTCACACTCTACCCTTTCTAACCTTCAAGCCTGTGTCTGTCACTGATCTTTTATCATCTCTGCAGCTTTTCCATTTCCACAATGTCATGTACACAGTTGGAATCAGATAACACATAAACTTTTTGAATTGGCTTTTTATTTCTACTTGGCATATGTTTTAATATAAAAATATTCATAGGTCACACTCCATCATGAAGGAAGTCAGGGCAAGAACTCAAGGCAGGAACCCAGAGGCAAGAACTAAAGCAGAGACCATAGAGTGTTGCTACTTACTGGCTTGTTCCTCGTGTCTAGCTTAGCCTGCTTCCTTATAGCACTCAACCTGTCCAGTGAGCTGGGTGCCACCCACATAAACTACCAATCAAGAAAATATCCCCACATAGGCTTGCCTATAGGCCAGTGTGGTAGAGACGTTTTCTCAGTTCCCTATCTTGTTTCACATTGACACAGAGCTGTTTAGCACACTAGGGAAGTGTTCTACTATTGAGTTACATTCCCAGACCCAGAATTCTTCATCCAGCAATAGGTATGGAACCTGCAGGTGCCTTATTACCAAGCAGCACCCCCAGCTTCGGCCATTCATGTTACAGTGCCTGAAGTCGCTAACTCTGTTAGTGATTTCTCCAGTACCCATGAGGAATGACAAGGTTGCCCTGGTAATAGGTTGTGATCCAAATAGGACCAGTGCCTTTTGTTGATGAAGGTAGAAACTGTGTTATAAAGAACCAGACTAGGTGCTAATACTTTAATTATGTCTGTGATTTTTTTTTTACAGACAGCTTCAAAAAATGGTCCATGATATTAAGAACAATGAAGGTGGAATAATGGACAAAATAAAAAAGTAAGTTAGTCTCTATTATTTATCTGAAATAAGCCAGTCTGTGCTGGGTGGAGATCGAAGCTCCGTCAGCGAGTGAAGCTCTGTCAGAGAGTGAAGACCAGGGGCAGGAAGCCATGGTAGTTAGGTCCCCATGGAAGCAGGTGAGTGAAGTGCAAATCTGGGATCTACAAAGTTTCACCTCCAGGAAGAGGTGTGCTGGGCCCACTCAAGGCACCAAGCAGGAAAACCACTTGGATGACTACTGAGCTGAAGGCCAGGCACAAAACTGGAGAAGCCAGTAGGAATGCAGGAAACTCTGCCTGGCTTCTTTTGCTGTGCTGCTGGTCTATAGTTAGGTTTCTGCTCTTTTAATTGTTGCCTTAAACTTGTGTTTCAACAAGTTCTTGAAGAAGCAAAGCCAGAATCCTGGGTTTTCATGTACACCAAAACCTCTTAATTTTTTTTTTAATATTAAAAGTTAGGCTGGGCCTAATGACACACAATTGAAATCCCAGCTATTGGAGAATTTTACTCAGCCTTAAAGCACTTACAGAGTCCTAGGATGTAGAGGACCCTGGATTCATTCTCCAAACACACACACACACACACCAGAGAAATTGTACATATTCCTTGCATTTACCATTCAAAATCTAAGTCAAGATGAAAAGAAAGATAGTATTTTGTTTTGTTTGTCTTTTGAGATAGGGTCTCACTGTGTGGCCCTGGATGGCTCTCGACTTGATTTATAGACTGGCCTCAAACTCACAGAAAGACACCTGCCTCTGCCTCGCGGTTGAGTGCTAGGACTGAAGGTATTAGCTAGTACACTCTGCCTAGTGCTCAGTTTTTAAATTTTCTTATCTATTAATGTAGTAAAAAATTCACCATGAAAAAAAATCACAGAATTTGAAAAGTATCGGGACTTCTTTCTCATATTCCCTCTCTAACCCATTTCCCCCAAACAGGCATTGTCCTGGGTGAGTCATCCCACATGCATGTCTATGTGTACATGCTTGCACAGGCATGCATACGCCAACACTGCACATGCCTACACGCAGACATTTTCACCTTGAATAGCCTCATGCTGCATATACCAGTCTCCCAGTTTGTGGTGTTGGTTTCTCTATGGACCTCTTTATTGGCATGAAAATATAAACCATATCTTTCGTAAGTAACTGCATTACAATTAAACAAACCGACTATAGACTATAGATTGATGAGTGTGTTGAAGGGAAGGGTGTGAGTTTTAACTGATAACATTTTTTTTGGAGTGATAGTTTCATATCAGTCAAAATTCTCTAGCCATCTCTTTGCGCTTAATTGTCACAGATAACTCTAATGAGGGTCTTTTCATATTTCAAGTACTCCATTAATATAAATTCCTGAAATAAAATTTCTAAGTGGAAGTTAAAGTTTTATCACTATTGCCAAATTTCTCTCCCCCAGTTTTGGGCCAACAGCAGCGCAGGCCAGTCCAGTTCTCCGTGTCTATAGGACAGTGTGTTCGTTCTAAATGTCCTGGTGCCCCAGCACACATGGAGATTGGAAGGCAGTGGCCAAGGTCCTCTGTGAGGGGAAAGGGTTATTGCATAGAGGACAACAGGCTCCATCCCGGGACTGGTAGAGGTGTGTGGTCAATTCTCCTTATTCTTTCTGCTATGGAATCTCATTCCCACGCTAGGCACTGTCAGAGTCACTAGCAATTGTGGGTTGCCCCAGCTGCCAGATTTGCAACTCCAATGTTCTCAGTGGTGTGAGCTTTCTCTCTCGTGTTCAGTCATATGACAGAAGCCATGAGCAGCAAATGATCCCAAAGTTTCTATTTCAAATACTTGTCTATTGTCCATAGATTACTGTTCTGTGTGTGTGTGTGTGTGTGTTACATGCATACATGCACGTGCTCACAAAAGCCAGTCCCAGATTTTGGGTGTCCCCCTTTATTGCTCTTCGTTATTGCCTTGGGACAGGGTGTGTCACCAAACAGGAAACTCACTGCTTCTGCTAGGCTGGCTGCCCAGAGAGCTCTCAAGATGTGCCTACCTTTCTGTTCTCAAGTTCTGTGGTTACAGAGACGCACAGCCATGCCTGGCTTCTCGTGTGGGTGATAGGGATGCGAATTCAGGTTCTCATGCTTTCACGGCAAATGTTCTTACCCCCACTCTCCAAGCATCCTCCTAGCCCTTAGTGCTTTCCTTGGCAAGCCCTGTCTCTTCATAGCCTGGAAAAATCTGGCCACCATGGCCATCACCACGGAAGTCAAAATCTGCTTACCTTAAAGCAGCCTGCCATTGAGCTCCGCTGTGAAGTCAGACAACATTCTCCCTTGAGAGGAAGAAACCCCATCCAGCCCACTGTTTCCTCTATCACAAAGACTGTGAAGGCGTTCTCAAGGGAGTGGACGGGCAGCATGTGAGAAGGCCTGTGAAATGTCCTGCGTGGAGTATAGCCGCCAGTTACTTGTACTTTCAAAATAGACCTTTTATTCCTGGCTTGTGCTCAGCGCCATTCTTTTTTTTTTTTCTTTTTTCTTTTTTTTCCTTTTCTTTATTTTTTCCTCTTTCTTTTAGTGTGTGTGTTGCATGTACATATTTGTATGGGTGTATGTGCATATGAATGTAGGTGTACATGCATGTGTGTGTGCCTGTGTAGAGTCCCATGTTCTCTACCCCTCTGCACCAAAGTCTCACTAATTCTGCTACACTGGCTGGCCAGCAAACTCCCCGAGTTCTCCTGGTGTCCAGCCACCAGCACTGGTCTCTAGGAAGGCACCACTAGGCCTAGCTTTTGTGTGGGTGGATCGGGGATTTGAACTCAGGTCCTCATGCTTGTGCAGCAGGCACTTGCTGACTAATGTGTCCAGTCCCAGGGCCATCCTTAAGCTTGTCCTTCATTCCAAGGTGAGTTGAGCTGTTTAAACAGTTTCTTGTTTGGCTAGAGGGTGCTAGCAGTAGTAGCTGCAGTGAGTGTTTGAGTTTTGCTGTTCCTGGATGTCAGACCTCCATTTGTTCCTGCTTCAATTCCTTCAATTCCTTTTCTTCAATTCCTTTGACAATCTCTTTCCAGACTTCATCACAACATTATTTTGGTGAGCATCATTAGCTTGTGATGAGAATGGGATGCAAAATAGATATGATAGCCTGTGATGGAAAAGGGAGGATTCCTATACAGAAACTAATATTGTTATTTTTGTAATCTACAGTTTTGGTTTGTAAGGGGTTTTGTATATTTCTAAGATAAAATATGAATTTATATGTTGACTTTTGAAAAAAGAAATTTAAAATGTTTGATTATTACCATATATACTGCTTCTATAAAGGAAATTTTATTTTAGTAATTAAAGGCTACTAGATATAAATTTATATGTGTGTACTTTAAATTTCATTAAAGAAATCACTCTTAGGTAAAGTGGGTAATTATTATTAATTAGTAATTTACTATAAACCTTCCATCTTGAGATGATGCTTGCCTATTTGTCATGGGTTTTGTTTGTTTTATTCTAATGTTGGGATTGAACCCAGGACCTTATGTCTGCTAGTCAAGAGCTCTACCGCTAGGCCAGAGCCTAGACCCCACTTGTTATGTTTTTAAATGGTGGGAATGATATTCATTCAACCTATGAGCAACATACTTATTACTGATGATTTTCCCACTTTTACAAAAGTATTTGTGAGCCATTAAAATACAGTTCATCTCCTCTTACTGTCTTATCAGTCAATGAGCACCGATCTCCTTCCACGAATCACTAACTGCAGGGTTAACTAGTCTTTGGGCCTCACAGAGTCTTTCCATGTCTCAGCCTGACTTGGCCCACCGCGTAGGCTCCCCGTGCACTGTGGGGTATGCTGGTTTCATTAGATTACAAGACACCAAACTCGCAGTTCGAGGGACCCAGAAGATAGTCTAGTAGCGATCTACCTCTCGTCTCTTGGTTGGCAACAGTCATCCTGCCCACTCACCCTGTTCTACTGGTTCTCATCCACAGACTGAAAGTCAAAGGACCTCCAAGTGTTCCTCGGAGGGACTATGCCTTAGGTAAGAGTGTTTCTAAAATACATTAGCTGGCTTTTGTCTAATGTTCAGATTTGTTTCTTGGGGAGGGAAATAGGCTGTAGTCATCTGACAGCAAAGGATGCCCGGCCTGATTTTAAGAACATCCATGTCAATGAGGCCTTTGACTACAGGGGAAATGTACGTCACCCATACATCCACTCACCCATCTTGAGATTGGTAGGTTTATAGCAACGGTGATCAAAGTCAAACACTCAACACCTTTGGGTAGAATGGACAGAACCCCACACTGCAAGCATTCACCAAGTTCAGACAGACTGCCATGGGACTTCCATGCAGCATGGAACTAAGAAATGGGAGGATTGTCCAGGGATTTAAAAATCTACCTAATCTGGGGAGGACTTTGCAGCCAGCCCTGAGGAGACATGATAAGTTGGGGTTGGATGGAAGGGAAGGAGGTCCTCCCCTTTTGGTGGACTTGGAGGGGGCGGGGAAGAAGGAGATGAGGGAGGGAGTGGGAGGGTGGGAGGGAATGGGGGAGGGGGCTACGCCTGGGATTCAAAGTACCCAACCTGTGATTGAGATAAAAATA
>CM053762.1:51867055-51906623 GCA_028658305.1 Pachyuromys duprasi | reverse complement strand
CTACCTAATCTATAAGTCAAGGAAACCTGTTCCCAGGTATAGTTAAACAAAAACAAATCATTCTTCTCTCCAAAGATGGAAGAAGGAAACAACCCTGACCTTTTCAATATCCAAATAGGACTGATGGGAAAATCATGGAATGATGGATTCTTGTGTGGTGATTCAGTCCATCATCTCGCATGGACTTACCCCTACCTCACCAGCGGCATCCTCATAAATGAGGCCACATCCATTAGTGATTTGTAAAGCTTCCCTGATCCCTATGGGATGGACAACCCTGACTGGGTGTGGTGTGACTCCTCTCTGATGGCTGCCTGGTACAAACTTTGAAGTCTCAAAGGGCAGTGACAGGGCTGGCCAATTCAGAAGTGATGTCAATTAACAGTTTACTCTGCAGAATAAACATTTCCGGGTGCTTCAGCTTTGACCCACTCAGCCAATATGTCATAGTTTGTCTTGCGTGGCAATGGGTAAAGTGCTTGCCATACAACTATGAGAATCTGGGTTTGGATCCCCAGAAACCACAAAAGGCTAATTCTGCAGCAATCAGTAATCCCAGAACTCCTATGGCAAGATGGGAGGCAGAGACAGGAGAATTCCCAGAAGTCTGTGGGCCAACTAGCCTAGCATACACAGATATGATCAAGAGAACACACACACACACACACACACATTTTAAAAAATAAGTAATTTTCCAAGCGTGGTGACTGCTATAAAAAATAGTAAGAAAATGGCAGGATGCAAAGACTCACAGCAGATGGGGACAACTTATGCAGTCTGGGAAGGTTTTTTTTGTTGTTTTTTGTTTTTGTTTTTGTTTTTGTTTTGTTTTCTGAGGAGTCGACATCTAATTCAAGCGCTAGGGGAGAAAGTGCAAGTATATGTGCCCCTTGTAGATGAACCAGAAAGATTAGAGATAACAGACTCAAATGATGCACGTCAGAGTCAGTTCTCAGAGACCCAACCAACTACAAAAGGACGTCTCTCCTCGCTGTCACTTGTTCATCCCTTCCCCATGGCCTCCTCCTTCTCTCTTTTCTTTTTCGCTGAAAGGCAGGAAACATCTGACATAACTTCATCCTTTTGCCTAACCACATACCATGTGGCTCATTGTCAGTTCCTACCCTTTCTCATCCTCTGCAGAATGAGCAAGTCTTCCCCTGAATCCCTCTGATTCCAGCCTTCAAGCATCTTGACTCTCTGTTGCCATGGCTACACCTCAGACCCTCACCATCTCTTGCTTGTTTTTGGACAGAGTTTCTAAGTAGCTCTCAACACCTAATTCCATTCCTAATTCTCATCCTCCATCAGAGAATTGAGCCATAACACAGTTCTCACTGCTCCACCTCAAGTGTAGTCACAGGATCTGGGGCCAGTGATGAGGTCCTCTCACATCTGCCACTAATTGGCTGTGTGACTATGGACATCACTCTTCATCCTCGACATCTGAGGAATGTAGAGCTGTTGGGTTTGGACCCTGGGTCCTGATGCTACAGTGAGCCTCCCTGACATTGGCTTTAGGAATGTGTGTCTTCCCGTCTCAAAGGTGTTCTCTTTAACTTCAAACACCTGATCTCTTCCTGAAATGCTCCATTTAGTCTTTTCTTATACGGTACTGGGGCTCACGTGTGCTAGGCAAGTGCTCTACAACTGAGCTGCAGCCCCAGCCCCTTCATATAGCCTTGAGATCAGTATATCAGTGTCTCTTGGAATACGGCCTGCTCAACAAAGTTCAAGCCCTAGTATAATGGCAGCAGTCAGCTGGGAGCTTATTAGACATACTTAGCCTCAGCCCTGCCACCCAGCTACTGAGTCAGAATTCATAATCCATTAAAGTGAAACAAAAACCCCATCCATTAACGTGAAACAAACCTGCTTTCAACCAAATCCATCCAAGTTCCCAATCTTAGAAATCAGTCCTGTGCATTTTGCCAAAAAGCCTGCCTGCTCCCACTCTTTGCTCTTCCCCTTTATCCCTGGAAACTATCCTTCTGGAAAAACCAGCATCACTGCTTGCAGTTGTGTCCTTCCTTGCCCTGTACTCTCCCACCTCTAGCTGTTCATGTCTCAGGGACATTTCTAGCTACTGCCCCTATGTCTTGGGATTCCCATTCAACTGCATGCACAGTCTCAGAGATCAGCCCCAAGAATTCTTAAGGAAGGTTACATAAAGAGACAGAGGCAGAGGCAGAGAAAGAGGGAGAGATAGAGGAAGAGAGCGAGCTAGAGGAGGTAAGAAAGAGGGGAGAGACAGGCCAGAAGGAGGGAGGAGAGGGGAAGAGAGGGAGATCTGTTTCAGTTCAGATCTGTCTCAGTTCCTTCTGGGCAAGGAGCCTCAAGTTTTAGGGCTCATTGCAGAAACCCTCTGGTCACCCCCACCGACCCATAGGGATCAGATCTGAACAAGGCTTCTCTCCTTGCACCCCTATCTTCAGGGACTGTCGTGTGATGCTTCCCACCACCACAGAGTATTAACCCTCTCCCTAGTGACATGCAGGGAGGGGCTGAGCAATGGTGAAAAAGTAGAGGGGCTTCCCTGAGATGCAGCAACCCCACCACAGGGTGAATGGCCAAAGGGAAGGCAACCATATTCCAAACAGACATTTGCATGCCTGTGCTCAGTGCTGAGCCCAAGACATGAGAACAACTGTATCTCTGTGCTGATGAGTGCCTACACACAATGGAATAGTATTTACTCATTAAAAGAATGGTTCGTTAAAAGTCCTGTCATTTGTAACAGAGCTGGAACAAAAGAGTCAGGCACAAAAAGACAAAGCCTACTTTCTTCCACTGAGAGGGAAATCTATCATGGTGGCTCTCACAGAACTGAAACACTGATTATCAGGATGGCAGTTACGTGAGCTGGCAAGGATATGGTAAAGGAGGCTAGGCAATGGGTCCAATGCGAGCATGAAGTCCTGATATGCCATTTCACAGATGGCTATCAATAACAATGTGCAGTGCATTCCAGTAACTGAAGAGAGGTGCTGAAAATCCCATTTGAAGAGACAGATGTGTTTGCCCTGCTTTAAACATTCTGCAATGGATGTGTGTCCTGAAATACCACCGATTGACATATGAAGCTGTATTTTTTTTATGTTTTCACATATCCGTTAAAGTGACTTTTATTTAAAAAATAATTCATTTAGGGAAAAGGAGATGTCCCAGTGGGTACAAGTGCTTGCTATAAAAGCAAGAGTTCAAACCTCAGTTGAAATCCCAAATATTCACCTAAAAGCTGGGCATGGTTATGTGTGCCTGGGCAGCTGGCCTAGCTGAAACAGTGAGTGTCGAGATCAGTGAGAGACCCTGCCCTAAAAGCTAGAGCAGAGATCAATACCTGATGGCCGCCTCTGACATCCGTATGTATACACAGACACATACACCCTAACAGGTATGTATCACACACATACACACACACACACACACACACAAATTCATTCCAATAAAGGCAACAATAAAATAAAATGATTACATGTTTAAAAGGAAGAAAGGAAGAGTTGAGGAGAGGACCAGGGAGGGGCTCTCAGGTAAAGCTATGGAAGCCCGGGGTCTGCACAGCCACCCTTTGTTCCCAGAGAAATGAGCTCTCACACTGCTTGTGCCCCGTCTCGCTGTCCTGACTGGAACCATCATCACTTGCTGTTCCGTGCTTGTTTACTCTCACCCTGGTGATAGTGGCAAACTGCCATAGAGAGAGCATTGGCCTCGGTGCCTGTGCTCCACGTGTTGTGGCACTAAGAACGGAGAAACACAACTTGGGCTCCAGGCATTTTTAAAACTTAGAGAGACCTGGGACATCATCCAGTCTAAGCTTCCAGGATAAGTACAGGCAGAGAAGCAAAAGATGGTCCAAGACCATGGTCCGCATGCCAGTCCTGCGCACGGAAGAATGCACACCCTTGTGCAAAGGGAGTGTTTGAGGCATTGGGTGAGCACACTAAAGGCTCCTGTCCCAGCCAGCTTCATCTGGTCCTTTTGAGGAGTTGCCTCCATCAGATTGGCCGATGAGCAAGTCTTTCTTGATTAATGACTGATGTGGGAGGGACCAGGCTACAGTAGCTAGAGCTATCCCTGGGCAGTTGGTCCTAGGTTGTATAAGAAAGCAAGCTAAGTGAGCCTCGGGGAGCGAGCCAGGAAGCAGCCTTCCTCCATGGCTTCTGCTTTGGTTCCTGCCTTGAGTTCCTTCCCTGACTTCCCTCAATGACTGGCTGTGATTGGGGCCTGTAAACCAAATAAATCCTTCCCTTTTCACATTGCTTTGGGTCAGTGTATGCAAGGAGGCACAGTAGAGAAACTGCCCACATGACTGCTCCATGCTATGCTTACGGAAAGGATTTTGTTGTGTGTAAGAGAAAGAATATACAGTGGCATCTGGAAGAGTCTAGAGCAGAAAGAAAGGAAAGCAGACTGGACATGGCCTGGACTGTCTTCAAGAGAACAGAGAACAGCTGGAGAAGAGAGAATAGTGCACAAAGTGGGGAGGAGAGAATAGTGAGAATAGATTTAGGAGGTGTAATAAAGAGAGCAGGGATCTGAGGTGAGAGGGGCCAGGAGAGGGGCTGAAACAGATAACAAGTACTTGTGAATGGGGGCTGTGGCAGCCTGGAGGCCAGCATGGGCTCTGAAGAATGGGTCGATGAAGAGCCAGAGATCAGGGAATGATCCCCTTTGGCAAATGGGAACCAGTTTCACAAGTTCTTGAGGAATCCTGGCTCTTATCTAACCACCAGAAACACTCCAGCTTGAGCTGGGCCTAGACTTCGGAGTGAGTCAATGGGCCTGCCCTTTGGGACGGAAATGGAGTACCTTTGGCCCTGACAGTCATGGAGTTTATCAAAGCAAAAAAGGACAAGTATAATATTCCAGAAATGTCCCTTGACAAAAGTAGGCAGCCTAGGTAAAGTACCCAGCTCCTCTGCTCCTGCGGGATTTCCTGAGAAGGAGATCAAAAGTGAAATGATGACGTCATAGCTGCAGTTACCATTTAAGGCCAAGTAAATGCACCAGAAGGCCCACAGAAGAGCAGACAGCACTGGTGCCTGTGGGCAGCCAGCTCAGGGGTCAACAAACAGACAGCACACGTGTCTGTGGGCCAGTAGAGCGGGCCAGCTGGGTTCATGCTTTTTGCTCTGTGTCCCTCTCCTGTTACAGAGAGCCCTGCTGACGAAGAGGATCAGTGGTCAGATGACTTCGTGAGTATCTGCTTCTGGGATCAGGAGGGTGTCAGCCTCAGTGGAGGGAGTAGGGGGGGGGGGAGACCTTTTAAATGGCTTGTTTCTGAATCCCATGCTGATGGCTAGCTGAGCAACACAGGGAGAAGGGCCCAGTGTTGGGCTGGAAAGCCTCCTCCTGGTGGGTGGCTGTGACCTCGATGACAGCTGACATGACCATCAGCCAGGCTGAACACGCTCTATGTATAACCTCACTTTATGATAGCACAGCCCTGAGAGGTCGGTATTTTAACCCCATTCTCAGAGTTCACAGACACACAGAACCAGAAGTAATGCATTTAAATAGAGCATACTTCTGACCTGAGCTCCTCACTGCTCCCTTACCTCCTGAGCCCAGGCAGGAGACCCACCGAAACAATATCCGAGGAGTTAATGCTGGTACACGCACATAATTCCAGCACTCGGTAGGCTGAGGCAGGAAGACTGAGAGTTCAAGGCCAATCTGGGCTACTTAGAGGGTTTGAGTCCAGCCTGGGCTATTTAGCAAAACCCTAATTTTTGTTTTTTAAGGGAGTTAATGATAGATACAGGTGTTTCTTGAACCAGAATGGAATATTTGATTAACTTGCAGTTCCCAAACTCAACATGGGCCTTCAGGCTGTAGGCTAGCAAGGTACCTGCTATGGACATCAGCCTCGTTTCCTGGGTCAGAGTGAAAAAGAGGGGCCTAGCCATAGTGATACTGGCAGGTGAGACCCTTCGTTCTGAAGGGTCAATCTTCTCTAAATTGGCCCTGTAGTCCGCAGGGTCCCCTGCAGCACCCCTGTTAGGAGCTGGGTCTTGCCAAGAGGAGGCACCAAGAGGAGTTTTCAGAGTTCTTCCACGACGTTAGCACGCTCTGATCTGGCCACACCCACTTCTCACATATAAAGAAATAGGTGTCGTGAAGACAGAACTGGTATTCCCACTGTCCCTCAGTGGGACACAGACTTCTTGGCCGATGCCCAGAACCAAATCTGTTTTCACCACCTGGAGTGGATGTGGTCTTTTAAAACAACAGTTCCCCCCGATTCAACCGCAGAAAAAATGAAAAGAAAAATAAGGGGAAGAGGGATCTCACTGCAGGTCACTTGGGCATGAAGTTCCTTCCCAGAACCCAGCTTAGCAGAAACCAAGGTGTCTCGGCTCGGCTGCGCCCCCTGCTGGCATCAGCTCAATACCACAATTGAGGCAAAGGGAGCCGGGAAGATAGCTTGCGGGCTGAATTAAGAACTTGAAAAAGAACAAGGATGGGTATATGGGAGGGTTTTGAGGGAGGAAAGGGAGGAGAAAAATGATGTAATTATATTATAATCTCAAGAAATAAAAGAAGGAATTTTTAAAAAGAGGCCACAGAGCGAGGAATACAAAATAAAAATTAGCCAGATGAGTAGGGACTGACCTACCCCAAAGTTAAACAGCCAAGATTAACAAGGATTGGGTAAATGCCCCTAGCCATTATTTTATTTCAGTGGGTCGTCACTGCAGATAGTCTGAAATGCAGGCTTGTCCCTAAAGTCTTTAGAGCAGACAGAGGAACCCCCGTTATAACATCACAAGAGAAAGGAGACACGTGTCCGTCTCTGCCCTAGAAAGTCCTGTGTGATCACGGCAGGGGCCGAGTGGAGAAGGTAGATGCAAACGGTGTCCCTCAGCCTCCGCTTTCTGGCCTCCGCTGCAGGAACCGCTCCTGCCTCCTAAGGGGTCCATCAGACGGCACCTGCAGGGATAACTGAGAACAGCGCTTACTTTTGCAGGACAGTGACTATGAAAATCCAGATGAGCATTCGGACTCCGAGATGTACGTGATGCCCGCGGAGGAGACGGGCGACGATTCCTACGAGCCACCTCCCGCTGAGCAGCAGACAAGGGTGGTCCATCCAGCCCTGCCCTTCTCCAGGGGCGAGTATGTAGGTGAGGCCGCTGTGGACACTGGGATCATAGGGAGGGAAGCTGGTCAAATCTAGCTGTGGCCTGAGGGTTCCCTGATTGTTTCCACTCTCCCATACAAGCAGCAGCCCAAGAGCTGGCGGGTGTGTGTTGGGGGGCACAATGGTATGGCTTTTTCATTTTATGGGGAGCGTTTTTCCTTCCCGGAGTGTGAACATGAAACAGGTTGTTTTAACTGATAAAGATGTCCACCCTAAGGGTTGCCCCCCACAACCCTTGTAGCACCATAGAAAGTCAACCCAGACTATTATTGTTTCTCCTGGGAATTCCTTCATCCAAGTCTCTGAATCTTTTGAGAAGCCTGCACAGAACAGCAAGGATCTGAGGGCCAACCCCCGCTCCCCCTTTGCTCTAGTCTCAGATAGCTCTGTACACAGGCCATCTAGACTGTGGATGTCTACCAGGGGATGGGGGAGCCAGTGGGCCCCAGGACTGTAATTGACCCACTTAAGTCAATTGACACAGCACAAGTCTGGCTTTGAGGTATGCCTCTGGCGGTTGTCAAGAAGCTTGGTGTGGTACAATCCTAGCTTGCGTGTGGGGGATGAGGCAGGAGGATCCCAAGTTCCCAGGCTGGACCAACTAGCAAGACCCAGTCTCAAAATAAAAAGCTAAAAACCAAAACATAACAAGAAAACAAACAAAAACCAGGCTCAGGCTGTAGCTCAGTGGTAGAGTTCCCACCTAGCTTGTGTTATCCTAGAAGGTGACTAAGTTCCCTGAAGACTTAGGGGATGGTGAGTGTGTACGTAATCAGGGCAGCACTTGCATGTGTGCAGCAAGACATTCCCACTCTTGTCAGCAGCCTCTGCCCAGGGTGCCAGCTGCTGCCGGCTCTGTGTTCCATAACTACTCTGTTGGGCCGTTACTCCGGCTCAGCCCTGAGCATTTAGCCGTGATCAAGGCGTCGCACTCTTGCTATATTCTACAGATTACAGGGCAGTGCTTTACAGCCGTGGCTTCGTACCCCTGTCAGTCTTGTGGAAGAGGGATGCAGCCTCGCTGCACGGAGGAAGGAGAGACTGCAGGCAGAGCTCTAACTGTACAGAGCTGGTGTATATAGGTGTTAGAGCTCAGGTGTGAGCTGGGCCCCGTGGCTCAAGCCCCGCCCCATGCGCTCCCCCTGGAGATGATTAATGACTTTGCTTACTCATGGCCAACATCCCAAGAAGGAAGAGGCTGCATTAGGTGCACCGCTACAAACCAGAAACCGCAATTCAGTTCTTCAAAGCCTCTCATGGTTTGCTGCTTCTCTTGGTTTTAAACATTGCGTTAAGGGCTCTATATAAACCCCAAGCGCTACAAATAAAACTGGCAAGGATAGGCTCAGCAAAGCAGATGCCCTGCTGTGTGAGCACAGAAAATGTGATGTGATGTCTGAGGAAGAAGCAAGTATGGAGAGCAAGAACAAGCACCAAGAAAAGCCATAGTGTTAGGGTATGGCAAGCAAAGTAAAGTCACAGGAGGAAACAGGACGCCCGGCAGCCTGCTGCAAGCTGCTGTGCCGCCTAGGAGAGGGAATGCCAGGGCATCCTATGCCAAGAACATTCAAAAATTCACCAGTCCAATAGAACTCAGCCCACAGTGGCACTGAGCAGTCTGGTATCTGAAGCCCTCACAGAATAGATGGGTCTGGTTAGGCAGTCAGGCTACACTGGCTGCTTTACTGTAGTTTTCCTTATCCCTACAATAGCACTAAGGTGCATAGCATGATCTGCTTTAAAATGAGAAAAAAAAAAGTGCCAGAGAAATTGTAACTGATGCAAACAGGTGAGGTTAGCCCATGCTAGAGCAGAAGGAATCCAGATCCATCCGGTTTTGGAGCCTGGGCTCTTTCTCAGATACTTGCTAAGAGGCCATTCTTGGACAAGGCAGGGTGGATTGGCTTCTCCACGAGTTGAGGGGAAGTACTCCTTGGCACAACCTGAGGATCCTGGGAGACTTTTTAAACCCATTGCAACAGACTGTGTCCAGAAGTCCAGAATTAGGTCCGGATTGGGACCACTTGAGGAGCCCTTGAGATGTCTCTACCGTGTAAATACAGCTGAGAAGCACCCTCCCCACTCCAGCACGCTGCTCCTGCTCACTGTGCTTAGCAGAGTGTTGGGCTCTCAGTTCTCCCAAGTCTGTAGACTCTTCTCACTTTCAGGAATGTGGTCTTGAGGACCTGCTAGTTAGCCCATAGGTAAACAGACAGTTGACACTTTCCATCTACCTGTTCATTTGGCTCCATTAAGGACCACACCTGATTGCATGGATGCTTTTGGCTGTGTTTTCTGGATACCCGTGATATCCACACAATGAATGACCCAGAGCCTCTTTTGTCTTGTCTTATGTTTGTCCAAGATAATCGATCCAGCCAGCGGCACTCTCCACCCTTCAGCAAGACACTTCCCAGTAAGCCTAGCTGGCCATCAGCAAAAGCGAGGCTGGCCTCTACCTTGCCAGCCCCCACCTCTCTACAGAAGCCTCAAGTCCCCCCCAAGCCCAAAGACCTCCTGGAGGATGAGGTAAGCCTGCCCAAAAGCTGCCTGGGGGGCGGGGAATGGCCAGGGAACTAGGCCTGGAGTGGGCTTCCTTCCTCAAAGCCTCACTGTCCTGTTGCCCAAGTCCCACAAGGTGACGGGAGTGTGGGGGAGACTGCTCTCTTGAAAAGTGGACCATGTGACCCATGTTAACCCTCTCAGTTCTCCACAGAAGTATGGTGTATGTAATCTCTGTGCTTCTCCTAAGGGGCCTACTAGGCCTCTCAAAAAGACCTTCACAGCTCTTGCTTCCCAATCCTGTCCCCACCCCCACCCCTGGGAATCCAGAGACTTACCTCATCAACCTCCCATCTGTCAGTGCTTGCCGCTTGGGAGTCTTTTTCCCCTTGGGGTTGCTGCTTTTTGAAAGTAACCTGCCGTTAAGATGGTCCCTACAGGAGGGCGTTGAAGACAGCTCTAAGCAGGCACCAGATAGAATCTTAGCAAAGCTGCTCTGAGGAATCGCTTGGTTTAGGATGTCTGCAGGTGATAGAACGCTTTGAGAAATGACCTTCATTTGTGTTTTTATATCATTTCCAGTCAGGAGATGGAAAAGAGAAGCTTGTAAAGCACAGTTTCTAAGTCTAAACTTCTTCTGATTCCAGTCCTGTGATTTTTTGGGGCAAGGTGGCCAACCTCTCTGAGTCTGTTTTCTTTCTTATTATTTTATTATTTATTTAACATATAGCTACAGATAGAGAAATAAATAGATGATAGATAGATAAGTATAGTTCTTATACACACACACACACACACATACACACACACACACACAGCTGGTTTCTATCATACTTAGCCCTTTTGCAAAGCCAGTTTTCTTGTTTCTCTTAAACACTGAACATGGCAGTAGCCCACACGAAGGAGAGCTGCTAAGCCTCATGGTAGCTTGGCTCAGGCAGTTGTGAATGAATCCTCGTCTTTTTTTTTTTAATTTTGCTAACATATTATATTCACATCCTCATCCTGAAAGGCTCCTCACTCCTGCCACCTCTACGCACTTCTGTGCCTGATTCTTGCTCTAGGGGACAAAGAAAAGCAGACAGCACAGACTTGGGGAAGGGGTGGTTCCTCAGTCCTCAGTCTGTCTGTCAGAGAGGTGGCAGGAGGTAGTAGTCTAGGAAAGACAAAGGAGCCAGGAAGAATGTCTTAGGCTTGGGCAAATTCACATGCCATTGTGAATTTTAGACACAGAAGCAAAGGGACACCATGGGCTATGCCTGGATCTCCATTTCTGTGGG
The DNA here is from genome assembly GCA_028658305.1 of Pachyuromys duprasi. NCBI lineage: Eukaryota > Metazoa > Chordata > Mammalia > Rodentia > Muridae > Pachyuromys > Pachyuromys duprasi. The sequence goes on along the minus strand of CM053762.1, from coordinate 51,895,697 downwards.
GAGTTCGGAGGGAACTCAGAGAGGCAGAGTTCTGCAGGCAGCATCCCTGCAGAGGTGGCTCAAGAAAGCCTGCGCCAGAGGGAAAGAAGTATAGGGGAGGCTGTGTTCTGGAAGGAGCAGGTGGAAAGTCGAGATTTTAAAAAGGGCACAGACTGGGCGTGGTGTATACAGCTTTACTCCCAGCAATATGGAGGCAGAGGTAGGCAGAACTCTGTATGTTCAAGGCCAGCCTGATCTACAAAAGGGAGTTCCAGAACAGCTAGGGCTACACAGAGAAACCTTTTACAAAGAAAAAAAAGGGACTGGCTGATGGCTTGGTTAGTAAAGTATTTGCCTTGCATGGAGAAAGGTCCGAGTTCAATTCTCACAGAACCCATATTAAAAAGCCATGGGTAGTGAGGCTTGCCTGTAATCCAGCACTGATGGAAACAGGCTAGTGAATTAGTCCCAGGCCAAGGAGAGGCTCACACAGTGAACAGCCCCTAAAGAATGATGCCTGGGGTGCTTCTCTGTGCACACATGTGCTTCTTCGCCTGCACTCACACAGGACCCAAGGACCTGGCTGAGTTGGTTCAGTACTTTTTCTAGCATGCACACAGCATTAGATTCTGTTTCCAGCACCACATAAGTCAGGAGTGGTGACAGAGACCAGCAGGCCTACCCCTCAGGAGTCAGGGCTCAGGGGCATCCTTTCCTACAGAGTGAGTTCAAGGCCAAGCTAGGCTACATGGTACCCTGTCTCAGGAGGAAAAAAAGAATCTACAAAACCAGCACATATATACCCCCCACACATTCACACATACATACGCGCACATACATGCACCTTTTTCTAGTACTCAGGACCTTATATATCCCCCAAACATTTTCATGTTTTATTTGTTGCTTTGGGGTTTGTTTTGTTTTTTTCTTGTTTTGTTTTGTTGAGACAAGTTCTTTCTACGTAGCGCTGGCTATCCTAGAACTTGCTATGTAGACCAAGCTGTCCTCAGACTCACAAAGATGCACTTGCCTCTGCCTCCTGAGCGCTGGGATCAAAGGCGTGAGCCACCACACCTGGCTCTTTTATTTTTATTTCAATACAGAGTCTTCATAAACTGCCCAACTAGCCTTGAACTTGCTCTGTAGCACAGGCTGATGAAATTATGATCCTCCCACCTCAGCCTCCCAAGTAGCTGAGATTGCAGACATGCCTACTTATATCTTTGACTCATAACTTAGAATCACTGAAGTTTCTCTACTATGTGGAGGTCACAGTACTAGAGTAACTGATTTATATTTAAAAGATCAGTTGCTTGCTAGGGGTGATGGTACATACCTGTAATCACAGCTCTCAAGAGGTCGAGCCAGGGGAATCTGAAGCCTAAAGTCATCCTCAAATATATAGCAAGTTTAAGGTCAGCCTATGATAAAAGAGACCCAGTTTGTGTGTGTGTATGTTTTAAGATTTACACTACAGCTACGGTTTTGTGGATTGTTCATGGGATAATGGAGTTTATGTGAGAACACCACAGTAGTGCCTGTGGGCTCTTTAAGGTACAGGTTGTTCTAGGTCTTCATCATGGACTTGTGTTGGCAGCTACTAATTTTAAGCCATTGATTTGCAGTACTGGAAATGTACATTGTACGTCTTCCATCCTTGAACAAACAGAATGTGATGGGATTGAATTGAGACTTTTCTGTTATTGCTCTTTTGGAATAAAAATGTCTTGGTTCCAGAATAGCATTTCTCTAAATAGATTGGGTTCTACACAGTGTAGATAGGATGACTCCTGTTGAAAGTGAAGAAGAGATGAGAAACAGCAACTAACTGGAAAGAGGGGAAAACTCTAAAAGAGCAGTGGAAAGGTAGAAGGGTGGATTGCAGGAGACAGACAGGTGGCTGCAGAGTGCTTGAAGTTACTGGGTTCAAATCCTGTATCTACTGCCTTGTGCAAGCCATGTATTTTCTCTGACAGGGCTGTTAAAATGACTGAGTGAGATGATGTTTTTTGTTTGTTTGTTTGTTTGTTTTTCTTCTCTTGGTCCATTTCCTGTCACTCTACCAGGACAGATTAGAAAACTCATTTTTAAGATCTGGGTAGCTTGATTGTGTTTTATTGGTGTAAAATTCCTCCCACTCTACATTTGTGGTCAACTGGTTGTTACCAAAGGCCAAGAAAATTTAATCAACAAGAGGCTGATTTTTTTTAAGTAGCAATGCCAGAAAAACTGTACATGCAAAAGGATAGATAGCATTGGGCCCTATTTCATACCACGTACAATACTAACCAGAAGTAGATCTAAATGTAAGTTATGAAACTATTGAGCTCTTAAAGGAAAAAAAAGCATAAATATGAATCTTTATGGCCTTGAGTTAAGCATTTTTTTTAATGACACCAAAAACATGAACAGCAAAGAAAAAAAGAAAATACAGAAAGTAGACCTAAAATTTAGATCTTTGTGCCTGAAGGGGTGTATCCAAAACAAAAACAAAAACAATCAAGCAAACAAACAAACAAAAAAAGCATGAGCAAGGCCTGTTACACATGCCTGTAATCCCAACTGGGACACAAAGGCAAGAGAACTTCAGTTCAATGCTAGACTACACCACAGAGTAAGACTCCAAATTGAAGAAAAAAAATGCAAGTCATGGATATTACACAGGACTTAATATGGAGAACATTCAAGGAACATTCAAGAATAAAAAGATTAAAAACCCAATTAAACTAGAAAAGAATATTAATATCAATAATATATATGTGTACAGTAAACACCTGAAGAGATGCTCAGCAGCATTGGCTATCAAAGGAAGATGGATCCAAACTACAACACATGCTTAACATCATATTAGGTATCTTGGAAGCCTAGAGATTGAGATACTCAAGCATTGGCTGAACACCTGTGCAGTGCTCTGAAGGAGACTAGCCTCCCCACCCCCAGTGGCAGGCATTTGAACACTTGTTTCCTAGCTGGTAGTATAGTTCAGGGAGGTTTAGGAGGTGTGGCTTTGCTGGAAGAAGTGTGTCACTGGGATGAGTTTTTGTAAATTCATCCCACATCCAGCTAAGGCTCTGTTTCATGCTTGTGATTAGAGATGTGAGCTCTCAGTTTTCTTCTCCTGCCAGCAATGCCTTCTGCTTGCTATTGTGCCTCCCATCACCATGGAAACTTACCTCTGGAACCTTAAGCCCAAATAAACCCTTCCTTCTGTAAGTTGTATCTGATCCTGATGTTTCATCACAAAAAAAAAAATACAACTGATATTGTCCGTTTTACTTAAGGAACTTCAGCAGCCACGAACTTAGCATTCATGGACAGAAATCTGGTAGACAAGCCCCTGTAGATACAATAGATAACTAAATGCCAAAAGGTACCCCATAGTAAACTTCACCTGGTGCAATTTCATAGTATATGAATTATAGCCCATTAAACCATTTTACCAAAACAAAATCTTTCTCCCACAGTTGACTATGAATGTACAGCAAGCATTGTCTTCATTCATTCCTATATTTCTATTAGGCTGACTACGTGGTCCCTGTGGAGGATAATGATGAAAACTATATCCATCCCAGAGAAAGCAGCCCGCTGCCTGGTGAGAAAGGTAAGCATTTGGAGTTGGGAGCGCTTGAAAGCTTCCAACCGTTAGCCTGTGGGAGGCTGTCCAGCAATAAGCTGGGAGCTCAGAACTGATGGGGTGCCTCTCTCTGTAGCCGCACCCCCTTGGCTAGGGGAACATCTGCTTCAGAGCTTTTTCTCCGTCAGCTGCCTTCATGGCTTTATACCCAGGTTCTGAAAGCACCGGCGCTATTATCCTCAGCTGCCTTCACTCAGAATGGATCTCAAGAGCTAACACTCACAGGACTGCAAGCCACAACGTTGAATTACAAACAGGGCACCATGAGCAAGTCTGTGGAGGAATGATAAAACAATAGCCCATGTACTCTACATCCTGGCTCTTTAGTTCCACAGCGTCTCAGCCCCGGGGACACCTTGTCTTCAAATCCTGCCGGGGGATGAGAAATGCTAGTACAACACATTGTCTCAGATCAGACATGGAAGCAGCAGCCTCCGGAAATAGTGACTTTGGGAAATATAGTCGCAGGCAAATGGTGCCTCTTCAGGTGACACTTCTCTAGCAGACTAGAACAGAGAGAATTGGCCTCAACGCACCTGTTTTTTATAACAGTTCTCTCCTGTACTCCCCAAACATGAACGGCAGCTTTAAGACCAAGCCAGCCAGTGCACAAAACAATCTCTACACACCTCCTCCCTCTTCTCTTCAAACTACCTCAAAATCCAAGAGAACTTGTGTTTGGCAGAGGAAGGAGTGATTGGTTTGGCACCGCCATGTCTAGGTTTAATAAGCTCTTGATTAAGATGAAACAAAGCTTTTGAGGTTTTTACCCACTTTTGTCCCCAGGCCTCCAGGTAGGTGATATTCTGATCCAGGACGTGCTTTAACAGATCACCTTTATCTCATTCCTTCAGTCACTAACACATCCATCCCAGAGCTTCCGCTGAGAAGATTTCTTTGGATGGTTTATGGGATTAAGGAGAGTCATAGAATTTTTGCGGATTCTCCGGCTTGACTATCTTCCTCTCTAGAGGACTTTCCTCTGGTAGAGCGCGCCTATAATCACTCTGTGTGTGCGCATTTGTGTGTTTCAGCTCCCACGGTGAATAGATCAACTAAGCCAAACAGCTTCTCAAAGCCAGTATCGCCTCCAGGGAACGTCACAGGTAAAGCTCATGTGTGGTTTGGTTTTGAATCTGTTCCAAAAGAAATGCACAACTAAGATCATACATGAACACTCACCTATATCCCCAAGTTTCCTGATAACTGAGTACAAAGTCCATGGCCACAGACTTCCTGGCCTCTACCCACTAGACTGCAAAATCATCTCCGTAAATATGATGGGCAAAAATATCCCCACGTGGTGCCAAGTATCTCTGAGTTGGGATCAATTTGTAGCCAATGAGAACCACCAGTTTAAACAAACCTGACATCTCAGTTTATAGTGGCTTGTCCCTCAGTAAGAATTTAAAGAGGGAAAAGTTCCTGGCTGGTCTGCAGCTTTGGACAGGAGAAGGTACATAAAACCTGTATTACTGAGCTTTCTTTAGGTTGGTATTGTTAGAATTTAGCTGGAGTGCCTGGGTGGGTCCTGGCCAAGATTATGTTGCAAAGATCACACCATGCCACAGATCCCACACGAAAGATTTATTGTGGGCTGGGTGCAAATCTCAGATAAGGACGTGAGAAAGAGACAGAGAGTCAGAAAGCAATGGGGGTCAGGGAGAGAGAGAGAGAACAAGAGACAGACAGAGAGACCAGGAAACAGAGATTGCTGTGATGGGTGGGGGACCTTTTAAAGGGTTGGCAGCTAGTGATGGTGTAGCTGCTGGTGCTGAATCTCTAAGGCCAGGCTTGGGGAGTGCCTGATTTCTAACAGGTATCATTTAAAATTTTGTTCCTTGAGAAATAAATCCTTCCAGTGGTTGTGCACACCTTTGATCCTAGCATTCACAAGGCAGAGGCAGGTGAATCTCTGTGAGCTCAAGGCCAGCCTGGTCTACAGAGCAAGTTTCACAATAGCCAGGGCTACACAAAAAAACCCTGTCTTAAAAAATCAATATAAACAAACAAACAAACAAACTCTTGAAAGTTACAAATCCCTACAAATGTGAAAACTGAATTTCACAGTGTTGTAGGATACATTGCTGCAGAATTCCTGGGTGGTGTCTTTTGTGTGCATGCCTGATGCTACATAGTCTAATAATAGCAGAAATATTGCAGTCTCCAAGAATGCTTGCAAAGATTGGAGCTCTAGAGTTGAAAGTACTGAGATTGGGAATGGATGGGTAGGAAAAACAGAGTGAATATTTAATGTGAAGCTGAAGTAGAGCAATGTGCAAAACACACACAGGAGCAGATCACACGCAGGAGCAGGACACGCTGAAGCCCTGTAAATGAATCCCTAGCTGAGAAAGTATGTAGCAGTTGCGACCCCAACCTGCACCTCTAAAACAAATCATTTTAAATTTCTAGCTCAGGACAGATAGCAACTGAAGCTGATTTTTTTTTTTATGTTCTACTTTTATGCTTTTGGTACATCACCCATCACACTTCTCCCTTAGAGTGTCCCAATCAAGTCCTGGGCTCTTTCAGAAAGGGGGAAGGTGGCTCCCAGCTATGCCACTGCTGAGGCATCTTTCTGATGTGTGTCTTGGTCTGGCTGCACTCTGGGAGAGCAGAAGGGCCCAGGCGGTAAAAAGAGTGTGTCTTCATTCTCCCTTAACGGTCACAGAAGCACCCTCCTTCCTCTCCAGAAGAGAGGCAATGGTAACCCCAACCTACCCAGCAAACCCTGGAAGAACAATATGGAGACTTGGCTGAAGAGAGAAGTGCCGACATAGGTTCCCAGCTCAGGTGGGCCTGCCACTTGCCCTCCCTGAACCTCCATCTGTTCCACCTGGCATTAGTGAGGTGCAGATGGCACATTGGCAACCCCTAGTACCCTGCCAGCACCCAGAGACACTGGGGTATTTATCACAAGACACTAATAATAATCCTTTTTACTAATCGTTTATGATTTATAATTTGATTATAAAACTCACTCATATTAGTATAAAGTCAAGGATTTTTATGAACTCTGCTGTTTATAGTAACACATTATGTAACCACCAGCACAGCTCACTTTTAGAACATTTTTGTGCCCATCCCCCAAGATCCCTTATGTCCATTTTTATATAGTCAGTGCTATTTCCACTCCTGGCTCCAGGCAACCACTTGTCTGCCTTCGTTGCTGCATACCGGCTTTTGCTGACATTTTTATACATAGAGGATCACTCACTTTGTGGCCCTGCACATCTGCTTCTGAACCTCTGGCCCTTTCATGTCACTATAAAAATTTTAAGCCAGGTACTGTCCATGCCTGTAATCCCATCACCTTGGGAGGCAGAGGCAAGCAAATCTCTGTGAGTTTGAGGCCAGCCTAATCTACAAAGTAAGTTCAAGACAGCCAAGGCTACACAGAGAAACCCTGTATCAAAAAAACATAATAAAAAACAAGAACAAAGAAAAGAAAAAAAACCAAGTTTAGCCATCAGAAATGTTTGCTCCTTTTCTAGCACTATTGATTCTGGCTTTTTCTGGCTGAGTCTTTAAAATGTCAGATTTATTCTGTTGTCTGACCACAAAAACTGAACTTGATGAGTGTCCTCATTTCACAGAGCACCTGAGATGCTGTTTGTAAGAGGTCATCCAGCTTGTGTGATGACAGAGAAGTAATCAGAATGTTGTCTTCCTAATGCAAGACAACAGTGGTTTTTTGTTTTGTTTTGTTTTGTTTTTTTGTCTTAATGTATTTGTCAGGGGATGGGGCATGCTCATGCCATGATGCACATGTGGAGCTCAGAGGACAATTTTGTAAAGTTAGTTCCCTCCTTTCACTATGTGAGTTCTGGGGATTGAACTTGGGTCCTCGGGCTTGGTAGCAAGCACTTTTTATCTGCTGAGCCACTTCATTGGCCCAAGAGCATGGGTTTTGCACCAGTATCATCTTCCGGTACCTGAGAGCAGAACTGGAGGGCCTTCCTTCTGTCTGCTGGTTACTACAGCCTATTTGCGGAGAGGAAAGAAAAGGGGAGATGCTGATGAGGACATGCAGAAAAGGACAGCTCAGTTAAAACACAAACAAACAAACGGGCAGTTGATCTAATAAAGGGTGGGGAGGGTCATCTGACTTAGACCTTTTATCTGTTTCATGGTTTTTCAGACATGGCTGCCTCCGCTACTCTAAATTCTTCTGTCTGAATATGAGTGGCTAGCCTATTCGCACAGTGTCAATCTTAATGTCTAGATTTACACAGCAGTTAGAAGATTGCATTGGGACTCACACACCATGGTTGGGTGACATTTCAGTTGATTTTCATGTGACGTGTACAGCTTACTGTATGTGACAAGACAGCAAGGAAACTGCCACTGTGACTTCTCCATTATTAAGGGGAAGGCTTTTATTTTGAGTAAGAGAGAGAGAAAATATCCAGAGGCATCTAGAAGAGTCCAGAGCAGAGAAAAAGAGAAACCCACTGGATATAGCTAAGGCTAGGGAAGCAGGGGAGTGGGAGAGAATGGTGGAGATAGCAATAGAAAGAGAATAGAGCAGAGAGAGAATCGTGAAAATAGCAAGAAAGCAGGGGTTGATAACAAGAGACGGAGAAAAGCAAGCGATAGAGAGTGTGGCGTGAACAAATCACATGGATTATAAGGAGGATGAGTAGCTGGGAGAAGGGAAGGTCCTGGATGCCAGTATGGACTTTGAAATGTGTAACAGCTCCATGTGATACTGAGGGAACCTGGAGGCCTGCAGAGTCCAGGGAAATGGCTCTTTCTGAGGACACGGAGTAGGGTGGGGATGGAGGATAATTTCACAAGTTCCTGAGGAATGCTGGATTTTATCTAACTGCCAGAAGTACTTTCTAGTCCAGCTTGAGCTCATGTCTGGTTATATGGACAGTCTGAGACCTGACACCTACCAGTGTGGTGTCTTTTCTTACATGCTTCCTAAACTTGCATCTAAGTCAGGTAAGCTGTTAGCAGGAACAGTGCTGGAGATGGCACAGCTCCATGGGGTGCTGCAGAAGGCCCAGCGCAACCCAGACCACCCACTCTGGTTTGCCAGTGTTTCGTGACACTGACAACTCAGCAAGTACTGTGTGAAGAAAAAGAGTAGATAGTCTATGCTCAGAAGCTAAGAGAATAAACCTGTGGCCAGGCTTTCGAAGGCCTCTCTCCTCAGGATGAAGACAGCATGCCTCTCCTTTCTGGGGGGCCTGTGAATGCCTTCCAGTGCTTCCCACAGACCAGGTCATCAGTAGTACTTGGTAACTTGTTTCTGTGTTTACAGGAAAACTAAGGCAGAACACAGGGCAGCAGATCTGACCCAAGCTTTCAGAGTCCATTAGGAACTGCACATGTCATGCACATCCATTAGGAACTAGGGACCTCTTTGTATAGCAGACTCCTTGTGAGACATTTATTCCAGGCCAGGGAAATGGCCAGGTGAGTAAGGCGTGCATTGATATGGCAGGAGAACTTGAGTTTGGGTCTCCAAGCACACATGTAAAAAGTCAGGTGTGAACATGTATGCAGCTGTAACCCCAGCCCTGTGAGGGATAGAGACACGATGGTCATGAGGACCTGCTGCCTGCCAGCCTAGCTCCAGGATTATTGGAAGACTCTGTCTAAAAGGAATAAGGCAGAATAATGGAGCAGGAGGCCTAATATCCTCCTCTGTTCTCCATACCCTCATGCACAAGCACATACGTGCATATACACCACACACAATGTTTATTCTGTTCAGTTGGATCCAACAAAAAGTCTCATCACGAACCTCCTTGACCTACCGAGAAGTAGGGTCCAAGCAGCAACCCATGTCGAGAATCCATCACCTCTCTCACTGTGTCCTTCATGGTTATCTGCTTTCAGCCAGGCAGGTGGGGAGGGCATGAATACAAGGTCAAGGTTGCTGGGTCCCTTCTATGACTTCAGAAAATTCAATGCGGGTTATGGCCTCGCGCTTGCCCATACTTGGCCATGAGTGAGTAGACATTTTCTGATGTTCATGAGGAACAGACACCTGCTGAGTGTGAATGTGCTATGCATGACCTGGGAGGGCCATGCATCAGAAATGGGTTGAGGCCATATGTGTCTAGACACCTTTGCTGAGCATAGACACCTTTGCTGAGCATTGTACTCAGTGCAAGCGGGAGTTCCTGGCTCCCTCTCAAAGGAACTTTTGTGTGTTCCACTGGGCTCCAAGACCTTTCCGGGGTCCCTGGACTTGCCCATGAGTCTAAGGAGAGGGTCTTCTAGAGGCATTAGAATGGCATTCTAGCCTATAGCCTGTGTCAGAGTTCATATGTTGAGATTTTTTTCTTTATTCATGTATGTGCGCATGCATGTGTGTGCATTTGTGTTTGCATGTGTGGAGGCCTGAGATTGATTTTGAGACTCATCATACTTTATCAGTCTTCCACCTTACTTATCAAGGCAGGGTCCCTCAATCAAACTCAGAGCTTATCAACATGGTTAGTCTTGCTCCTAGATTTCTCTGAGTTCCCCATCTCTACTTTCCAAGACTGTCACTATAAAGCAGGCTGCCACATCCATCCTGCATTACATGAGTTCTGAGGATCTGAACTCTGGTCTTCACACTTGGGTGGCAAGTGCTTCAACCCTTGAACTATCCCCTGGCCTCTATATAGGCATTTCAAATTTCTCACCACCTGTGCCCATTGGTTTGCCACCTCAGCTTCAGTGTCATTAGATACATGTATGCACTTCACTAAAAGTAACATGAAACACACGTGTCCCAGAAGGGCTAGCCTCACTAAGACAACCATCCCTGAAAGCGGGACAGAGTGACTGACTCGTGTGTATGCTATACAGGTCGCAACAGTGGGGTCTGGGACTCCAAGTCATCTTTTCCCGCTGCCCCATCCCCGCTGCCACGAGCTGGGTGAGTACTGACTGAGGATAATGGTTCTATGAGATTGGGCTGGGGGGGGGGGAGGGGACGGCTGCTCTGCAGATTCCTGTTAGTTCTCCTTCCCCATGGCAGCCTTCATGTTGGACCAGAGGAGCTGCCACTAAAGTTGGAAATGAGGAGTCTACCTCCCATAGAATCAGTTTTAGATAAATTCTGAGTTCATTCCCTCACTCCCTGCCGTTTGCAAGGTACCCCAACTTTCAGCACCCGATAGCTCTGAGATCTCCGAGTAGGATCAACCTTTGCTTTTCTTCTCCCTGGTTTTGTTCACAAGTAGTGTGTAGCCTATAAAAGTGAACCAGGCATCAGAACAGGCATGAGGGTGTTTCGTGGGATGAAGCTTATGGGATTTAAAGTGGCTTTGGAAGCTGCTGGGTATTAGGACATGTTAAGAGACATCATATTAGTTGCTTTTCTATTGTGATAAGACGCTATGACCAAAGCAACGTATAAAAGAAAGTATTTAATTCGGGCTTAGTTTCAGATAGCTAGAGATCATGATGGCGGAGTGAAGGAATGGTGGAGAGCTTATGGATCTTGATACACAACCATGAGGCGGAGAGGAGAGAGAGACTGAAAATGCCACAAGCCTTTTGAGACCTCAAATCCTGACTGCAGTGACACACCTTCTCTAAGAAGGCCACATCTCCTAATCCTTCCCAAACAGTTCTACCTATTGAGAACTAAGTATTGAAATATATAAATCTACCAGGGACATTCTTCTGCGAACCATACAGTTATGTTGGCTCAGTAGTTCATACAAAAGTACACTTAATGAACTGGAAAATAAACTCAGTGGTTAAGAGCAGGCAATGCTCTTCCAGAGGACCTGAGTTTGATCCTCAGAGCCCATACCAGGGGTCTTAGAACCTCCTGTAGCTACAGCTCCAGGGGATCTGACAAATCTGACCTGTACAAGTACATATTCAACACACACACACAATTTTAATAAAATAATCTTTTTGAAAACCACACTTAAATATGTATAAATCCGGCTCACATGGTTACAGTCTTAATTTGACCCCAGTGGAAACCAAAATAAGCCTTAATTTCAGGGGTCCTCTCTCAGCTTCACTTTGAGCAATTACTTAGTCTTTCTGAGCTTGTTTCCTGATCTATAAAATGTGAAAATAATAGAAAAAATTGAGGTACTGTCTCATTATGTAGCCCTGACTAGCCTGGAACTCTCAATGTAGGTCAGGCTGCTTGCCTCTGCCTCCCACACGCTGGAATTAAAAGCCCATACAACCACACACAGTTTCTTGTGGGTTTCACTGTAAAATACACTTTGAAAAGTTATTTAATTGGTTTAAGTAATCTGTGAGGAGCTTAGCCTAGTTCCAGACATAACCTCCCACAGACATTTGATTATTATTAGTAGTCTTTCCTTATACTTCAGCCCTCAGGAAAAAATAATGAGAAAATACACTGGGGAGGAAGAGAGAAGAGAGTGGGCAGCTGAATACAGGAAAGGGGAAGGTATTCAAAATAAACTCCAACAAGAAGCGTAAAGCCTTAGCAACACTAAAGTCCAGGATCCATTAAAGCCAAGCTAAATGGGAATATTGGCTTAGTGCAGACGTTCAAGACTGTAAATCATAATGGCGTTGAACTAGTTGGGCCTAGAAAACAGTCATTTTGAAGCAGAAGTTGATGTGGGAAGGTAATGGCAGCAACCTCACCTGCTTGACAATCTTTTTATCTCCCCTTGTGTCTGAGGCAGTGGCCATAGGGTGCCAGAGGTGTGGGAAGATCTCTGCATTTACCTCCCTCCTCATTTCACACTGAGGAAGCTAAAGTTCACGACTGTCTCACAGCCAAGAGAAGAGGCCCAAGCAGCTAGCAGCGGACCTGAGACAAGAGCTGCTTCTGATGACTCTGGGATATGCGGCCCTTGTTTGTTAACACTAATGTGGTGGTTTGAATAAGCATGGCCCCCGTAGGCTCATATATTTGGGTGCTTAGAGAATGTCACTATGAGGAAGGATTAGGAGGTGTGGCCTTGTGGAAGAAGCATGTCACTGAGCGTGAGCTTTGAAGACTCAAAAGCTAATACCATACCCAGCGTCTCTCTCGTTCTCTTTCTGTACTGTCTGTCTGTGTCTCTGTCAGTTACCATTCCAGCACCTGCCTGCATGCCACCATGCTCCACCATAATGATAATGGTAGACTGAACCCATGAAACTCTAAGCAAGGCCCAATTAAATGCTTTCTTCTATAAGAATTGTCTTGGCCATGGTATCTCTTCACAGCAACAGAACACCGACTAAGACAATTAACCCTTCTCCATCTGCTGGAAAGATCTCACAATTAAATCCTGCATCCATCCCTATCAGTCCTTCAGGAGCAGTCTTCCTGCTTGCTGTTCTCACTTTTGTGGTTTAGGTCTAAGAAGAAGATGTTAGTTCTGCTTCATCTTGCCCATGTTTTAACAAGGCTAATCTTTTATTCCCCAGGAAGAAAACAGCTACACCACTGAAGACAGTAAGTTGATTCTGCACTTGAAAGTGCTTCATGTTTCCTGCATTATCTATTGTTATCCACTTACTTAGGGTCAACCCAGAGGGACTTCTAATGTTCAGGTGGCTGGGAAGGTACCACTCCTGATGAACTGGTCCTCCCTGCTTGTGTGCATCGGATAATAGAGGGTGTACAGGCATCCATGCCTCCATCATTGCAGAAAGCCTCTGTCCACTTCCTGCCTTGCTGATTCCAGAGCAACTGGCAGGCCAGTATGTATCAGATAAATAGCCACAGACTAAGCTCAGCTTCTGGCCAGAATGGGGTGACCCTGGGCCAGCCCCTGATGCAAGGCAGCCCAGCTGGGCCTGAGCTTACTCTACAACCTGACAGTGACTATCACTCAGGGTACACAGAAGGTGGGGACCTGGCCAGAGCCCAGGTGCCCACAGCACAAACACTACTGGCTGGTAGCTGCTGAGGGTCACAGTGTCCATCAAGACTGTTAGTGATGTCCCCACAAGGAAATGGATTGCTCCTCCCGATAAGACAAACTCATCCAGTTTCCAATGAATGAAAAGGTTGGGCTGGAACCCTGCAACAAGTCTCTGCCAGCACAGTTGTAATATTGCTCTGACTTTTATCTCCATGCTCTGCTTGGCTGACTGTCCTTGCCTTTTATTTTTTTCTTAACATAGACTCCAGCTGCCCCTCCACAGAATACATCAAGTGCCTGTGAAGGTAAATGTATTTGTTCTGAAGCATGTACACTAAAAGTAAAATTTCAATTAATGATTTGCATATAGACCCTTTGTTCTGAATGTCTTTCATTATTTATGAGCCAATTGTTAATATAAAGCCAATTCATCTACATGATGAGTCTTTTGCCTTGTGGTCATAAACAGCAAAGTTAGCTTAGGAGCCTGAGAGTAGCAGGCAGGGGCTACGGAGGAGGCTACAGCCTGCTTGCCACTTACCTAATGCAAGTGGTCACAGCCAGCTAGAAAGCAATGTGCTGGTACTATGTATGACCTTAGAGCCACCTACCAGTCCCAGAACTAACAGCTTAGACAAGGTAATGGATTTTTAAAACTCTGTTTACTTAAAGAAGTTCTGTTGCTAAGTCTTCGAAGTTCAAATGCCCATTGTCTTAGTACATCTTCAAATGCTTCTCTGTTTTTACTTCATTGTAACTCAAGAAAAACATTCTTTTTAACCGCCCCATTTTTTAAAAATTTGTATTTGAAAAGCATGAATGGGGACAGGAAAGAGATAGTAAGATTCATTCATGATGTCAACACTTGGAACATAAAGACATTGAAGCCCTGAACCCACCCAGTTCCAGACAGGAGGCCACCCTATGCTTCATTTCAGGGCGTGTCCTTTCACCATGACCTAAGCCAGTGTCTGCACAGAACATGTGGTGTCCCTGCTGCTGGGACACTGGCTGTTTCTTTTCTTTCTCTGAGCACACACTGCAGCTCTCATCTCTGCTCTTACTGCACCATCAGGGTTTCCCCCGAATTCTATTTCCCTCTTCTTTCCTTTCCCCAGGGGCTTCTTCCCCGCCTCCTCCTCTGCTGTCCTGTGGTTCTCTGCCTCCCCTTTCAAGTTTTCCTGTTCCTGGACATCCCATGCATGTCTTGCTTGTCTTTCCAGTCTCTCCAGCCTGATAAGCAGGAGCAAAGAGTACTTGTGACCTGGGGCCTCTGTGAAAACTTTTAAGGCTTCAGAAATTTCAGAAACCAACTTGTACTAGGCTACTGGCATGCCCCCTGCTGCTTGGAAATCCTTCTCAGGGGGTCCCCGAAGAGGGGCAAATTGCTTATCAAATTGCTTCCTTTGGACTCATTCCCAGAGCTTAGGCAGGAGCTGCCTAAACCCAAAGGGAGAAAGCAGCGTCCTCTGCCCTGGGGAAGAGATATCAGGATTGTAAAAGATGAATGAGAAGGACCCACACAGACACTAGCAACTTGAGACCATGCAGAGCTTTATTTGGGTTGGGAGTCAGGCAACTCTGTAAGAAATCATTGCCTATGCTGTGCTTACAAGCTGGGGTGCAGGTTTCCTTGTTCAGTGGGCATTTGGCCATTGCTGGAATGACCAGTGTATAGTCAGTAAAAGAATCTAAGATGACTGATAGACTGACAGGCTCATGGCTGGGGACCCAAGGGCAGGGAGTCAGGAATCCAGAGAAACAACCTATTTGAGCTCTTGTATTCGAATAGATTCAGGAAAGAAACTTCTGGCATGACTGTCCATGATGTGGTTAATGTTTTCTATTGTAGATATGAGAGAGAACAGACAGGCATCTGGAAATGTCTAGAGCAGAGAGGGAGAAAAGCAGACTCAGCATGGCCAGGCTAGGGAAGCAGGAGAAAGTAGCTAGGGAGGGTAAGAGAATAAAATAGTGGGAATAGCCAGGTTATAAAAAGGATGAGTAGCTGGGGGGAGGGGAAGCCTGTGAGCTGGAGGGAGCTTAGGGTAGAGGAGGAGGTCAGAAAGGCTAGGATGTTAGCATGGACTTTGAAATGTGTGACAGGTACCTGTGATTCCAAGGGAACCCAGAGGCCAGTATGGACTTTAATATCTTGATAGGCGCCACATGACTCCTTTTGGCAGATAGGAACCAGTTTCACAAGTCCCTGAGGAATGCTGGCTTTTACCTAACAGCCAGGAATCCTACAGTCCAGCTTGAGCTTGTTTCTGGATATTTGGACAGCCCAAGAGACCTAACAGATCTGATAATGAAATTACTGTAATTATGGGAACTGCCACAGTTCAACCAAAATGGAGGAGGTTTTACAAGTCGGCAAGGCTCTGGCTAACAGCGTATAGAGACAGTATAGTGTGGTCACAGCTTAAGGCTGCTGGAAGCTGATGTGGTTCCATTGTGCTCTTTTGGGGAATTTCTGAGTTATAATGAAATAAGCGCAAAATTAGCTTGACAGCTTAAGTAACCTCCATACATTTGGAATACCTTTAGCGTCCAAGGCTTTCTGAATATCAGTGCACGTAGGCTTACCACTTAGAGCATTTGAGTTTGAGTTTTCACTGCTTTTCTTCCTTTGAAGTTCCTGTAACGTTTTGCCTTTCTGGATGTCTCACTTTAAAGTTTCCTATGGGCTTCCATAGTCCTTTCCTTTGTTTGTTCATTTCTTTCTTTCTTTTTCTCCTCTCTTCCCTCCTTCCTTCCTTCCTTTCTTTTTTCTCTTGAGACAGGGCCATTCTGTATAGCACTGGCTCTCCTGAAACTCACTCTGTAGACAAGGTTGGCCTCAAACTCAGAGATCCACCTGCCTTTGCATCCCGAGTGGTGGGATTAAAGACATGGGCCACCACTACCCAACTTCAACAGACTTTCCTAAAGTCCGTGTTTATGCCTGCTTCCTGCCCTCCCTCAAGAACATGTGACATCCACATTCATTGGTAACCTAGACTTTGATTCAATTAGTTCTTTGAAAGGAGTATATCATTCATAAATCCCAAGTTTTTTTTTAACCTCTCATTGGCAGTAAGTTACTTACACCGCATCTTATGACTAATCAAGATGTGGGAAGGTATGGTAACACCTGCTACACGGAAAGCAGAGAACAAGTCACACAGAGGTTGTGAAGCCTGCTCATCTCCTGGCACCCATCTGTGCTCTGACAGTTAGAGTCCAGTACCCATGGGTTCTGTCTCCACATTCGCTGCTGAAGGAGGAGCTAGGAAGTACCGGCAATTCCTGTGACACCACCGAAAGGGAGTCTTGGTCCTAAGAGCACATGCCTACCAAGTATACAGAACAAGAACTTCTTAGCAGACATCTGGCCAGGGAGGCTGTATCTGGGGTTGGGGACAAACATTTTACTTCAATACTAATGGGAGATCTCTCCTGTTCCAGAAAAACCTGTTCCTGCTGAACGCCACCGAGGGTCTAGTCACAGACAAGACACTGTACAGTCACCAGTGTTCCCTCCCACCCAGAAGTGAGGATCCTTCCATCAATACTCATTTATTTATTCTGTAAAAATATTTTCATTTTGATTTTGTAGTTATGTCTATATGTGAGTATACGTTGCATATGTTTATAAAGGATATTAGAGCCCCTGGAGCTGGAGTTACAAGGTTGTAAGCTATCCAGCGTGGGCACTGGGAACTGAACTCAGGGCTTCTGGAAGAGCAGAAAATGCCCACCTTCCCTACCCTTTTTATTTATGTATTTATTTAAAGACAGGGTCTCACTCTGCAGCCCCAGCTTTCCTGGAAATCCTTATGTATGCAGCCAGGCTGCCCTTTAATTCAAGTCTCTTCTGCCTCATCATCCAGAGTGCAGGCATAATAGATCATGAGCTAGCTTTTTTCCTAGCAGCAGAATCCTTCCCTTTAAAAGGAGTTTCTTCTTGTTGCTATGGGAATTCGTTGTCATGCAACGTCATGCCGAGATCCAGTGTTTCATTGCTTCTTAATTAACTCTGGAAAGCTGTTAAGCAACCTAAGAGACTGTAGAATTTCAGAGACCCAGTCTTCAAGTTACTACTTTTTCCTAGCATACAGTACTGCAGTCAAGGCTCACCCTTTTTCAAAGCTAAAGGGAGAAACCTTGGTTTTCCAAAGGTCCTGTTGCCCCTCCTCTCTTTAGAGCTCATCCTTTGGTATGGAGTCTCCAGATTTTGTGTTGTGTACTGTAATTGTGTATTATTTAACCCGCATTTCTTCTTTTCAGGCCTATCCATCAAAAGCCTGTACCTCTGCCAAGTAAGTACAATGGGATCATGATGGCCCACCACGGGTGGGGGCCAGGCCAGACATGGGAGCTAACAGCACCATCACTTCCACTGGGCCACTGTCATCTCTTGTCTGTAAAATGGGGCCAAAAATGTTTATTTCATAGAGTTATTTTGAAAGGTAAATATTTTCCATCTTTAGTATTGATTGAATAGTTATCAGTCAGCATTATTAAAAAAAATACAATGAAGCTATTTTCAAAATCAGATTAAATACCAGAAACCGTGCTTGGCATCTAGAAGGTTCTCAATAAATGGTAGATATTTAAATTTGAAATATGTTTTAATGAACCTTATACATATCTATAAAATGTACCTTAAAATGAGAGTGTGGTATTTATCTGGATAATTTTACCAACATAAATATCACTTTAAAAACACACTTCCTCCAACAGGGCTACCCCTGCCCCAACGAGGCCATGCCTCTAATGTGCCTCTCCCTGTGGGTCTGTGGCGGCCATTTCCATCGAAACCACCAAGCTTGGTCATAGTGATCATAGCAAGAGAAAAGTAGGTAACACAGTAGGGAGATTTTTTTTCTTCTATTAAATTGTTCATTACTCATTTAAAAAAAAAGAAAAAATAAGCATATGGGAGAGCGGGGCAAGGCATGAACAGAATTTGATTAGCAGAAGGAATGGTTGAAAATAAAATAACAGAGGTCCGGCAAACTTAATACAGAAGTTTAAAATTTGAAAGTGCTAGGATATTTAGCTATCTGAAAGAGAATTGGCTAAATAGTGTAAGGTTGGGTATGCAGGGCCTTTTCATAACTATCTTTGTATTTACCTTGATGAGACAGGAAGCAAAGTAAAAAGAAGAGACTTTGATATGTCACTCACTATATATTACTGTTATGTAAACTGCTATTATATACATTATGTCCCATTTACAGCATGTCACAAACATATTATTTCTGTTTGTAACTCTGATTTTTGTTCATTTTGTTATTCTCTCATATATTTATATTTTTAGTGAATTCAAGCTTTATGGGTTGTAAGCACTCATAATCTCACAATTTGTCAAATTATGCAAGTTCGCAGCGATAGGATTAACGTCAGAGGCTCATGCATGTAGATAAGTGCCCTACCACTGAGCTATAAACTGAGCATGGTATCTTATTAATCGTTCAATTAAAATTCTTCCACTAATAAATACATATATAGTTGATTTTTATATATGAATATCTATACGTAGGAATCAAATCTGGAAAGATGGATCGGGTTCAGTTCCCAGCACCACAAAGGCTTGTAACTCCAACTCCACAAACCTATCTCTTTTCCTGGCATCTGTGTGCATGTGCACTCCCATACATGTACACACATATACAATTAGAAATACAATCTTTAATATGTACATACATGACTCAGACAAGTCAGGCTCATAGAATGTAAACATTCCCACCCTTCATTTTCTTTCAACTCGAATCAGGGAGTGAAAAAGAGGGGGGGGGGATTTTACACGTAATTTGGAACATATTCTAAAATAATCAAGACTAACCATTCGAATAAACAAAAAAATACATTTGCATTTTATTACTTAATTTTTTTTAAGTTTTAAATTACACTTTTGGTCCACTTTAAATAAAATAAAACTCATACCAAGTCGCCTTTCTGTTAATTCTAACACAAAGTGAAAATGATTTGTCTGTAGAAATTTTTCTGTTTTTAAAGCTTTGTTTTATCTTTTGCATTCCCACTTGAGTTATCCTTTCAATTGTTACTGACCGTCCTATGCCATGTGCCAGCCACTGTCTTGGGCTGAGGAGAGACGAGGATGAACCAATGGCCTTGTCCTGATGGAAGTTCTATTATCGTTGAGGGGACAGGCAGCAGCGTAACAAACATGGAGATAAACAGTCTCAGATTAGGCAACCCTAAAGCCTCAGATGAGGCCCCCAAATGGGCAAAGACAAAATGTTGAAGACAGAGATGTCCCAGCACATATTCATGATTCTAAAAGTGTTAGTCTTGACGCTCCCCTGTCTGCCCAGTCCTCACAAATCATCCAGCACCACACAGTAGGTGCCCTAGGGAAGTCTGACCAGCCCCTCGACTTTGCTACTCCATCTGAAAGTGCTGCTTCCGCCTGTCCTGAAGCCACCTCAGCGAAACTGCCTTCTGGTTCATTGTTCTGGAGGGCACTCAGAACCCTCAGTGCCACATGGGCAGCATTGCTTATGTCACGATTGCTCAGCCCTTTAAAGTTCAAGTTCCAAGAAGGCAGAGCAGTTTGCTGTTTTGTTTGTGTGTGTGTAAACTGGCACTGGATTACATTTTACAAATTTGATTTACTTCTGAGACAGGGTCTCACTGTAGTAGCCCAGGCTGGCCATGAACTTGTGACCCTCTTCCCTCAGTTTCCTAGTAGCTGATATTATAGCCTGCATTACCAGGTCCAACTTGACAGAACTTTTAAATGTTTGAAGCCAATAGTCAGTTGCTATACTAGTTGAAATAGAAGGAGTAAACGCAGGCTTTTCAGAGATAGGTGTTTGCCAAAAGATCTCCCAAACATCTGAAAAGATCTTGAGGCCTGAAAGGGGTCTTGAGGCCGTCCCTTGAGCAGCACTGTCCTAAGGATTTTCCAGTGTGTGTGTCTCATAGCACTAGCTCGGCAGTGAGGCGTGAGCGCATAGTGCACAGGAACTAGTGATGACTAACGGCGTTTTCAAATCTCTTTCAGGGTTTCCGGAAGGGGGAAGTCCTGTTGTAGATGGACCACTACCTAGCTTTTCATCTAATTCCACTTTTGCAGACCAGGTAGGGCATGAGCTTGATGTCGGTGGACTATTTCTGGTGGATTTCAGAAAGGGACATATCTTCTGAGAAGACAATTTGGAGTGAGGCTCAGATGGAGCCTGGATTTTAACTGAGTTGGTCTGATGGAGACAGACTGTCCTGTTTTTTTCAGTGACTAAGAGAGACCTCACCTCACTTATTCTTGTTTCTCTTCCAGATGCCCCAAATTAACGTTTCTTTAAAATAGTGAGGCAATGTGTTGTTTTTGTTGTTATTCCTCTCACATGGATTTTATTTAAACTTTACAATTCCCTCAGAATAGACCTGTGAAGGCTTATGATGTTAAAGCCCATGCCAAACAGAAAAGCATAAATAGAGACAGAGAAAGGACTCTTGAATTAAGACCCTTGAATTCAGTCTCTTTGAGCTTGTGTAAAGGTTTGAAGGTGATAAGCGAATAAGTATACTCATTTGTCAAAACCAAGTAAGATAATATTACTGAAACGCTGGCAACTGGGAGCTGGAAAATTGTTGGTAAGGTGCTTGTTACACAAGAATGAGGATTTGAACCCCATCTCCAAGTCCCCCCACCAAAAACCCCAGAATAACCAGGGTTTAATTTCCAGCACCTACATGGCAGCTCACAACTGTCTATAACTTCAGGATCTGACAACCTCACACAGACACATACATGCAGACAAGACACCAATAGATATAAAATAAAAATAAATAATTTTTTTAAAAGAATAATAGCACAATGAGAAAATAATATATTCTTGGGGGCTGGAGAGATGGCTCAGCGGTTAAGAACACTCGCTGTTCTTCCAAAGGTCCTGAGTTCAATTCCCAGCAACCACATGGTGGCTTATAACCATCTATAGCAAGATCTAGTGTACAGGCAGAATGTTGTATAAATAATAAATAAATCTTAAAAAAAGAATACATTCTTTATTTAGGAGGGAACCTAATGAGGTACATATATGTTTTAGGACTAAATTTAGCACCTAATACCAAATGGGTGGCCAAAGGAAGCACAAAACTTGTTTGAACAGTACTGGTAAAGAGGTAGATTATTGTTCCTGTCTTGGTCTTGCAAAACAGGCCATTTCAGCATGAAGTTTAAGCTCTCAGTTACCTTGGGGACCAACTCCTGTTTTACTGTGCCTCTGTCCACAGGAAGCTGAACTTCACGGTAAGCCCTGGTATGCTGGCTCCTGTGACCGAAAGTCTGCAGAGGAAGCCTTGTACAGATCCAACAAGGTTTGGGCATTGAAAAATTTCGCACTGTGCCCTCAGTTCACATAATTCAAACTAGTAATTGCATCTCCCTATACTTTCTTCTCTCTTAGGAACACCCCCTTTGTCCCATCATCTCCTTCCTATTTGCATTTAATGTCAAGCTCTTGGGAGGGAGGTGTCCACTACCTCCCAAACAATGGAGAGAGGGGGGGGGAAGTTTAGGGAGACCTGCTGCCTCAGGAGCCCAGCCTGGGAGTGAGGGAAGACAGGCTAGTTTGAACCAACCCATTGCACTGAAGATCTGGATAAAGGCAGCAGAAACTACTGTGAAGTGTATTTTTGAGAGCTCATCATTGGGGACAGATGAGATAATGCAAGATTAAAGTTTCCTTTTCACTTCCTCTGTCCCCCCCCCCCTTTTTTTAAAGCTCAAATCCCTGTCAAAATGTCATCAATCAGCTGGGGAGGGCCATTTGCTCTGCCTACAGAGAAATTGTTGGTAGGCTGGAGGGCCCTTTGCTCTGCCTAGACAGAAATTGTTGGTAGACTGGGAGAACGCCTCATAGGGCTCTCTCCAACAAGTTAAGGTTCTCCTCAGCTTTTACCTCTTTCTTGTCCAGTCCATACTAGTTAGGGAAAAAATGAGCACCTTTTTGGAGACCCAGTCCTATACAACAGGGAAAGTAGAGAGAGACTGGGTTTGGGGAGAGGGCGTGTTTTGGACCAGGCACAACCTGTTTGTGTGTACCAATTACACCCTTGCCTCCTCATCACTCACCGTCATGGAGGCTTGTGTTTTGAACCAACCACTGTCTACCTCCTTAACTAGTCCACCAGGGGAAGGGTTAAGCCCTTGGCCAAGGTGGAACTGGTTGCAGGGCTGTCTACAGTTCAGTGCAAATTCACCATTGCTGCCACTGTTTCAGTGAGCCCTGCCCAACTCCACATCCTTTGGAGCCAGGACAATCAGCCGCAAGGTTTACAGAGTTGTCACTCTTTGGTAGCCATCACTGTCTGGCCAACTCTGCTTCAGTCCATTATAAATGCCATCGTTGTCTCCATGGCTTGCTTAGGGTCACACATTTCATCTCTATTGGGGTTTACTTAGTCCCTAGACTAAATAACATTTTATTCTTTTTTATCCTGTAAATTGTATTCTTTTGTTTCTGAGATAAGTTTTGGTTTTGTTTTTTTTCTTTTTCTTCAAATCTTTTCCTAAGGGTGATTACTGATTATTGCATTTCTTCTTCCTATCTTTTAGGTCACATCTTCTCTACAGTTTTTTAAAATGTATGCTTTTAACCTATTTTAATAAAATATTTAATACACATTGGTATTTGTTTATAGTTTTTCTATTTTAACATAAGTCTATTGAGGTGAGAGTTTTCCTCAGCTGAGAGCTTGAATCTCCAGCTTCTAGTTTCTTCTTACAGTTTAGATTTCTACTTAGAGAACTTGCAAACATGGGCTGTAGCTGAAGTGACTCTAGGTTTGACCTTACTGCATCCTTTTACATATTTCTAATTCCCAGTGAGCAGAATGCCTCAGTTAATACATTAAATGTTAGCATTGATTTCACTCACGTTTGTCTGACTACCCATTGTAATAAACAGTATTCTTGGAAAATAATAAAACAAATTTTAATTGATAACAAAAACATGGAGCTAAATAATATTTGAAAATAATAAAATACTCTTCAAAAACCAATTGCTAGCTTATAGAAATATAACTAATACTATCACTATGCTTTACTTTTATTACACAGGATGGATCATTTCTTATTCGGAAAAGTTCTGGCCATGATTCTAAACAGCCATATACGCTAGTTGCATTTTTTAATAAGCGAGTATATAATATTCCTGTACGGTATATTGAAGCAACCAAACAATACGCATTGGGAAAGAAGAAAAACGGTGAAGAGGTTAGTACTTATCATTTCTCTGTTTATTTACTTATTTATTTTGAAACAGAGTCTTAATATGTATTCTAGGTGGACCTGAAACTTCGTAGCCCAGGCTGGCCTTGAATTCATAATCCCACTGAGTATGGGTTTACAGGAAGGTACCACTATAGCTGGCTGGTAACTTCTTTTTAACTCAGTTCTACATCTATGTTTTGAGCACAGTGGCAGCATACTCTCTTAGGTGCCAAAGATAAAGGAGAATAATACAAAAGTCTTAGGGTGGTATATACATCATAAGTAGAAAATAAGATGAAATGCCATGTTTTAAAATACAATATTGGTAGTATATGATGCACACTGTATAATAGCATATCCTATGAGAAAGCAGAAGAAAAATGGTACAATACATGTGATAATATTACTGTTTAATTTTAAAATGTCTTTGTGTATGGTGTACATGTGTGTGGTCTGTGAGGGCCCGAGGCTAATAATTAGGAGTCTTTCTGGATCCATCCCCACCTTATTGCTTGAGGCAGGGTCTTTTGATTGAATATGACTACTCTAGCCACTTATTTCAGGTACCCCTTAGCTCTGTCTTCTGAGACCTAGAATTATAGGCAGGCCACTCTGTCCACCTGGCATTTTCATGGGCACTGGAATTTTATGCTTGCACAGCACGTGCTTTATCCAATGAGCCATCTCCTCATCCCCTTTCCACCTAGTAAGGGTAAGCTGATATAATTTATTAGTCCAAGAAAACCAATATACGAAAGTTGAAATGCCAAATTGAATTGAGGTTGTAAGAATCAAGGTCATGGATTAGCGCTCCAAAATCAAGGCCTAGAAGCTCAACTTTACAAGGTGACCAGGGAAGTACTTGAGAAATTCAGACCTTGATTTGAAACATTGGACTATAATTTTTAGGCCAAGATGAGCTTATGTAATGAGATACATAGGTCTTAGATAGCCAACAGAAATGCCTCCAATTAGGAGCAAAATGAAAGCTCACCATGTTTCTGTTTAGCTAGCCTTTTCCCGTAAAGGAATCTCGGAGTGTGAGTTAGAATAACCCATTATCTTTGTCACTGTTCTATCGATGTGAGGAGGCACCATGACCAAGGCAACTCTTAAAAAGGAAAGCAATTAACTGTGGGCTTGCTTAAAGTTTCAGGGGCTTAGTCCATTATTATCATGTTGGGGATTATGGTGGTAAGATGGCACTGGACCAGTAACTAAGAGCTACATCCTGATTTGTAGGCAAAGACGGTAACAAACTGAGCTTAGTGTGGGCTTTTGAAACCCCAAAACCTGTGACATACTTCCTCCAACAATTCTACACCTCCTAATCCTTCTCAAATAGTACATCCCTTATGACCAGTCATTCAAATTCATGGGCCTATGGGTATCAATCTTATTCAAACCACCACATCCATTATCACTTTGAATGATGGGCTGAATGTGAATTTGTGGAATGAAAGCTGGAGAAAGGAAAAAAAAGACAAAAAGGTGGAAAGGGATGGTTTAAGCAGAGAAAATAGCACAAACAAGAGAGTGTGGTGGCACCTACCTGTAATACAAGCCTTGGGAGGCCGAGGTTAAGATTGTGAGTTCAAGTCCAGCCTGGGCTTTAAAGTGAAGCCCTGCCTCAAGTTTTAAAATGGAAGAAGGAAGGGAGAAAGGATGGAGGGGAAGGAAGGAGGAAGAAACATTATTTTTTAAAGATATATTCAGAAAGAGCCATACTTTTCCAAATCCAGCACTTTAAAAAAAAGAAAAGAAAAGAAAAGAAAAAGCACATTACTGATGCATCTGTCTCCTCCAGTTCTGAGGCTGGGAACTGTGTCTTGTTCACTCTGCCTTTCCAGAACTAGAGTACAATGACTTACTTTAGTGGGTACTGCATGAGTGAATTTAATTGTTATTGAATAGTTATAGGAAAAAAATAATGGTATTCATCTTGTTTTCTAAAAAAAAATTGTGGTAAAGGCACATATATCAAAATACTATTATAGACCATCTTGATTGTGTTTATGTATGTGTCTTGTCATACAGCATCATTTTAGGAGCCCACCAAAAGTACACAAGCATTCAGCTTCACATTCCACCAGCACTTGTCACTTGTCATTTTCTGGGTTGTTTGTTAGAGCAGCCATCTTAAGGATGTGCTGTGATACCTAATTCACTTTCCTCTGATGGTTAGTATTGATCAGCATCTTTTCATGTTTGTTGGCCACTTATATATGCAGAAGTATTTATCCAAGCCCTTTTTACACTTTCCAATCAAGTATTCCAGTTTTTGCTATTGTTGAGTTTGGGAATTTTGTTTGTTTCTGAGACCGGTTTTCTCTGTATAGCCCTGCCTGTCCTAGAACTTACTCTGTAAAGCAAGCTAGCCTTGAACTCAGAGATTTTCCTGCCTCTACCTCTCAACCCAACTCTGAGTTTGGGAATGTATGAAAACATTCTCCTTCTTTCTTGGTTTGCCTTTTAACTCTGTTGATTTCGTTCTCTGACAGACAAGTATTTTGAATTTTATGTAGTCTCATTTATGTATCTTGGCTTTGGTGTCTGTGTTCTTTATGTTACAACCCAGGAAACCATTGCCAAATTCAATGTCATAACATTTTCCCTCTATGTTTTCTTCTTGGTGTTTATAGCTTGAGGTTTTAAATGGCATCTGGAATAATTAAAAAAAGACAACTTTTGAATCTAAGAACAGTAATCAAAAGCAGAATTGCATTGTCATTTAACAAAGTTAAATAACTGTTCTAATCCATATTCTAGCCCTTTATTTCCAGTTGCACTTAGCTTCACAGCTGTGCCAAACAAATGCAATGAGCCTATCGCTGCATCTGTAAAAGGAGTTTCTCTAGCAGTAGTAAGAGGGTTGGATGGTTGAAGGAATCAAGGTAAACTTACAGGTCTCTGCCTGCTTCCCTCTGCTCAGAAAACCTTTCATTCCTGCTGGAAACTCTGTCTTAAAAGCCTCTTTAAAAATGTTCCTTAATCGTAATAAATGTTAGGAAATGGCGGTGATGCTGATAGGACACATGCAGGAGTGGCTTCATTCCCAAGTCTTCTCAGCTGGAGCTCAGCCACAAGAGGCCTTAAAACAGGGAGCTGGGAGCTGTCCTATTTCACAGGTCCTGAATTTTTCTTATATAAACTTTGAACTCAGAGAGGCAACAGGTTTCCTTGTCGCGCGCGCGCACACACACACACACACACACAGAGCCACACTAGCCAACAAGATTTTCTCAGTTCGTCTTGGCCTAAAAACCTTCTTCTTTACCTCAGAATTAATAGGTCGGCACTTTGTTCCATTCTCAGCAAAACCAGCCCTTTAACTAAAATGTGTAGTAGATTATTATAATGGTGTCTGGCAATGCTGAAAATCAACTTTAAAAATCTCCTTTAAATTGTTTGTAAGAAAAAATGGATTTAAGCAGTGGTTATTCCTAAACCAGCTGTATACCCAAATCACCACATAGAGACTGGGATTTATTTAATTAACCTAGAGCACAATGCTGGGCAATAGTTACTCCATCCTAAACCTCCAAGCCTGCATAGATTTCCAAGCCCATTCAGATTTCACCCATTATACTTGCTTTTAGTCATATCTTAGGTCCAGTTCATCCCTCCTCATGGTTCCAAGACCTGTCCTGCACATTCTCTGCTCCTCCCTCCTGCTTCTTCTCTCTTCCCCCTCTGGACTAGGATGTCCCACCCTTTCTCTCCATTGCTCAGCATTGGGGCTGGCTGTTTAATTGACAATATAGAGAACAATGGTGGCATGTTTACAAAAATTTGAGACAGGTAATGCTTAGAATAAGCACCACAATGTAATGTCAGGACTGAAACCAGATAGGGGGTAGAGAATCAGCATTTGAACAAACAAGGGTAAATTGAATACATTCCACAAGAATAGTATACTTCCAGCTATCTGATATGTTTTTAAAGGTTGTTTTTATACTTCTATTTGAGTGTAATATTATATATATATATATATATATATATATATATATAGTCAATTAACAACCAGTTAATTGTTTACCTTTTCATACAGCTGTTTTGGCTTGCACAGTGCAGTAATTTCATAGCTTTGATGACTGCTCTGTTTTATTTGCCATGACATGTTGAGCTATTGAACCAGTTGTCTTCTGTACATATTTGGAAATATCAAATATACTGAACAAATATGAACATAAATAAATAGAACTGAGGAAAAGCAGCAACTAAATGATCCCCAGCTTATCTTTTATTTTAACCTCAAATGTGTTTCAACCCCACTTCCTGTCTCAAATAATTCCAACTCAATTCAAATCTTCTGTGTTACTCGAGTTCAGAACACACTTTTTTAAACCTGTAATTCAGTGATAAACAGCTTGTGTTAGTTCATCTCCTAGCCCTTTCTTTTTCCAAATTTCTTCAAAACCTTCAGTTTTGAAGGTCTTAGTCAACAGTACATTGGCCCTGCTGTTTTTGATCCCAGGGTGAGTCAGTACATCATGACAGAGTAAAATCACTCACAACAAACAGAGGACCAGGGTCCCACAGTCCCCCAAAGGGCACATTTATTTGGCTTGACAAGGCTCTGTCCCTGCTCACCCCTGTGAATGTATCATGGCATTTCTCACAAAGGATTTCCACTGGCAATTGCAAAAGTGCTGAGTGACTGCAGAGTGGGAGGGAATAAAGGGGAAGGTATCTGAAAGCCCCTCCCCCTTGCCTCTCCTCCACAGTTTAACTTTCAGATGGCCAGACATCTAAAACACAACTGTATTTCATTTGAGAAGTTGTCCAGTATTAGAAATATATTTTTATTCAATATGTAGATCTTGGAAGTCATCTAAACAATCAATAAAATTTTTAAATTGTTTTGTGTCCAGATGGCTATCTGTACTTAAAAGGTTAAGGGACATGATGAAGTCAATAGATAGCAATTCCATAACCCATGGAAATATTGCACATCAATTACTTTAAAAATGAAAAAGTACT
>CM053762.1:51797859-51866555 GCA_028658305.1 Pachyuromys duprasi | reverse complement strand
CCGTAGGAGTTCCGCTCACCTGGCACTCACAATGCTGGCGTTTTAGGTCCCAGAGTTCAGTCTCCTGGTCGCTGCGTTGTTTCTGCTCTCCTACTCCTCAGACACAGTGTTCTCTCATGGCAGCCATCTTGGATCTCCTCCTGACATCCTTAAATCAAGACTCACATAGACATGAGAGATTCAAATATAGATGAACATGTACAATGAGAGTATAACAAGAAACTTTATTATTACTTTGGCACTAAGTTAGCTCTGAGCTTACAAGCAACCAAGTACAGATAGAAATAAGAGGGCACATAATGCTCCCCTTTCTTGTTCAGAGAAGAAAACAAAGGCTGGAGAAATGGCTCAGCCATCAAAGGCTAGGCTCACAACCATAAATATAAGAAAAGAAAACAAAAACATAAATGTATCTAGGAAATAGGTTTTCCTGGTACTGAATCCTAGGAGAAACTTATTATACCAGTTGTGTTTCAGTTGGCTCCCATCACTATAACAAAAATACCGAACATAACCATTTTATAAAAGTGAAAGGTTTATTTTGGCTCAGGTTTGAACGTCTTAGTCAACAGTACATTGGCCCTTCTGTTTTTGATCCCTGGGTGAATCAGTACATCATGACAGAGTAAAATCACTCACAACAAAAAAAGGACCAGGGTCCCACAATCCCCCCAAGGGCATACCCAGAATGAACTAAAGACTTCCAATGAGACCTGACTGCTTCTTAAAGGTTTCACTAAATTAACAATAGTGGCACTGTGAGAGCCATGTCTTTAGCACACGGGCTTTTGGGAGATTGTCAAGATTTGTGCAACATTACAGATAATTTGTGTTTTACGAGGGATATAAAAAAGTCTGTAATATGGCAGTTTCATGTTTGACAATAAGAAACATTTTTTTAGAAATTTATTTGTATTTTTTTGGATTTTCAGGGCAGAAAGAATTTTCTGTATCTGTTCTGGAACTCAGTCTGTAGAGCAGGCTAGTTTGTACTCAGGAACCATCCTGACTCTGCCTGCCAAGTGCTGGGATTAAATGCATGTACCACCACACCCGACTCAGAAGTAAATATTTTAAAACATTTTTTTAAAACCATGAAATCATAATAAGTGTGGTAATAATAACTTGCTGTTACTAAATATAGGACAATCCAGAGCCTATCACCCTGCAGGTTCCAGCCTTTGTTAAAAGAGATGGACACTTCTGGGCAGAATGTCAGCCAAGACCCAATAACCATGAACAACTTGAGAAAGTGGGAGGAGATGAGAGGCATAGATCATGGCAGGGAACATAAACAGCGATTAATTCACCCTTGTCTTCCTTCTCCAGTACTTCGGAAGTGTTGTGGAAATCATCAAGAATCACCAACACAACCCCCTGGTTCTTATTGACAGTCAGAATAACACAAAAGATTCCACAAGACTGAAATATGCTGTGAAGGTTTCATAAAGGAAGAGACATCAACACCACTGTTCCAGACATTTCCCCCACTTCTCCTTTTGAGAAAACTTCATATTCTGGATATGAATCATCAGCAATAAAAGAGAAGATAAATGAATCCATGGAGGGTGGTAAATCCAATCCTTCATAAGATGTTCACAC
This sequence comes from Pachyuromys duprasi, assembly GCA_028658305.1. Lineage (NCBI taxonomy): Eukaryota > Metazoa > Chordata > Mammalia > Rodentia > Muridae > Pachyuromys > Pachyuromys duprasi. Next base: position 51,864,953 of record CM053762.1, on the reverse strand, counting down.
CTGCTTTTCTATTGCCTGATGAAGTAATAGCTGGGGAGGATCAGTAATGATGCTACTAATACTCTCCAAATAAATGTATTTAAAAGAATCAGGTGTAGTGCGTTTTCAGTGATATAAGAAAACAACATTATATTTTTAAACTAAGAAAATTTTACACTTGGATACAACAAAAAGGCCACTGGGAATTTAGGTCCTTACAGCAATCACTGCGCCTGAATGGAGCTGGGCTGTCTACTGCTGAGGCTTGACAATTATGCCTTAAACATTTTTTTTTTTCTTTTGAGACAGTTTCACTATGTAGACCAGGCTGGCCTGGAACTCACAGAGATCTACCTGCCTCTGATTCTCAAGCACTGGGACTAGCCGTATGCACCACCACACCCAATTTCAGTTAAACTTATAATGTGTAGATTAAAGTGTTAAAAGTAGTGAGTGGCAGACAAAGCAGGGATTTGGAACAGATCTATGTGTGCCTCCAATCACGGGAGAAGTCTACAGAGAAGAACTTTCTAGTTCTGCCAGATTGTGCTGTTGTATTTGCCTATTAGAAATGATCCATTCCCCCTTTGATCTGAGCACTATTAAATGGAGCCTAAACTTGGCATGAGTTTGAAATGGAGATGATGGAAAAAACAATTGGAAAAGCTGGATGCTAGGAAAATACTCCAGAGAACATGAGCAGATAAGCTGATGTCGATGAATGCAAAGGATTTCATTAGTTGTTGGTTTTTTTCTTCTGTTGCTGTGATAAAGCATCATAACCAAGGCAACATACAGAGGAAAGCATTTTATTTGGCTTGCAGTTCTGGAGAAACAGGAGTCTATTGTGCCAGCAAGCAGCAGGCATGGTAGCTGGAGCATGATGGCCAGAGCTCACACCTCAACCCCAAGCTGAAGCCGAGAGCACAAACTGAAACTAAGTGACAACTTTTCCTTTCTCATAGCCACCCCCTCCCAACAACACCCAGGACATACTGTAAAACCCTCCCGAACAGAGCCACCAACTGAGGACCAAGTGTTTGGATGCCCAAGACTATGGGGGGAAGTTTCTCATTTAAACCACCACAAAGATAAAAGAGATGCTACAGTGAACAGCCTTGCACAAGGTCTTAGATCAGTGCAGATAGGTGCTCTAAATGGTGTTGAAATGATATGCAGCTAATTAAGTCTAATAAGCAAATGAGAACATACTTGCTCACTGGATAAGACGGCAGCCTCAATGCATTTTAAAAAGCCAGATGGTGATGCCCAAGACTATGGGTCAGAGCAACTCACAGACTCTCTTTAAAGTATCAGTGTCATAACTCCTAAACTATGGGTTGAATTACGTCCAACACCTTTACAGATAAAGTGTTGGCGTACTGTTTAAAAACTATTTTAGCTACATTTCTTTATATCTCTTTCTCTCTACCCTAATCCCTTCCAACACTCCAACATCAGGTAGGAGACAGAAAGGGTTAGTGGGAGGGGAACACAGTTTTCTTAGCTGCTTCCTGCTAGTTAGGGTCCTCGGGTTCCTTGGAGCCAGTCCAATCCTTGTTTCAGGAGATCTTCAACTTCTTGTCTCACTGCATCAACAGCAACAGGAGCTTGGGGGGGGGGGGTGCAAAGAGAAGGAGAGGAGCAGCAGCAGCAGCAGCAGCAGCCTAGCCTTGTTCTTTCTCGGAGCTCCTCCACACTCTCTGGCCTCCGGCATTTACTCTCTCCAGAGTCCTCAGATTTAAACTGCAGCTGGCAAAGAGCTCCTCTCAGAGCCTGCATGAGGCAAATACTTTGCTGCTGTGGACCGTCTGAATCAGTCCCACATCCCACACCTGGGGTTAAAACAAGACCATGTTTCTACCCAAAACAATGAAGTCAAGTTAATATGGAGTCATAAGGTAGGTGATACTCAGGCGACCTGTTGTTTATGAAGGAAAGAGTTTGAGTAGAGATGCAGCCACTCATAGAGGGAAGGCTGTGAAAAGGCATCAGAAGACAAGGCACTGGAACCGTGTACCCATAAACCAAGGAACGTCGAGGATGGCTGTCAAACCAACAAAAGCCAGGCAAGGGCAAGAACAGATTCCCCTCCAGGGTTCAATGGAAACACAGGCCCATTTATACTTTTGATTTCAGACTTCAAGCATCTAGAACTGGGGGTCAATAAATCTATTTCAGTCGATTTCTTTAAGCCATCAGATTGTGGTGGCTTGTTACAACTGCCCAATGATGTGAATACAATTCACAGAGACCTTTTACAATGAAATCTTTTGTGTATATACATAGAAGTTTTGAAACTTTGTATTGAAAGTGTTTTCCCTTTTACAAAAAGAATGGAATTGTTTAGAATGTACTAGAAAGAACTATTTACAATAAAGAAGACTGAAGCAGTCCTTTGGGGGGGGGGGGAAACACCCACTAATGATGTAAGACAGGAACCCTCTCTGGGTAGCCTTGGCTGTCCTGGACTCACTTTGTAGACCAGCCTGGCCTCGAACTTACAGAGATCCTCCTGCCTTTGAGTCCCTGAGTGCCGGGATAGGTGTGCACCACCATGGCCGGTTTTTTAAACAGTTTACTTTTTAAATTTTTATGTACATTGGTGTTTTGATTGCATGTATGCCTGTGTGAGGGTATCAGATCCTCTGGAACAGGAGTTATGAGCTGCCATGTGGGTGCTGGAAATTGAACCAGGGTCCTCTGGAAGAGCCAGTGCTCTTAACCATTGAGCTACCTCTCCAGCCAGAAATACGTTTCAATGTAAACAAATCTTCATTCTTTCCTTCTGTTGCTGTAGTGACCCCTGCTCAAAACAGCCTTTTTTGCTCTGTCCCCAACTGTCCCCCTGCTGGTGTTCCCCTGCTGGTGTTCCCCTCCAACAGGGTGAAGAAGCGTAGCTTCTAAACCAAACAAAATGCAACTCCATAGCAATTTAATACTCAGCACGGCTATGGTGGACTTCTTGGAGCAGAATCTGGGAGTCATAAGCCAGTCTCTGCAGAGGCATTTATCCTCTTAGTCTCCAGTGTTGGGAGAAATAGCCTACCCAACATGCCAACCTTTCCCCATCTCCCAGAAAGAGTCCGTTAGAGGGTGGGTAACGCTACCGGCTTCTCCAAAGCCTTCTTCTGCAGGTGGAATTCTCAGTGAAGCTAGGAAAGTCTCCAAGAGATCCCGTCAGCTTCATCTATAATTTTCAATGCTTGAAAAGAAAGTGATTTTTCACAGAGAAATTCTCAGGCAAGCTAGCTGATGGGATGGGAGGAGGGGTAACGTAGCATGGCGGCTGAAGGTCCTGTTCTCTGTCTCAAGAACATCGCAAAGCAGATTGCATCTGGGGTGACAGAAAAACTCCAAGCTTGTGTCAATGGACAGCAGAGATGGGATGGCTGCGTCTGTGGCCATCAGAAGCCTGCCCTGTGCTGAAACAAACCAGCCACAGCACGGGTTTCGTGACTCTGAACGCCGAGTGCTGGGCAACTCATGGCAACTGGGACAGGTTTGCCTAAGAATGGAGTGGACAGATGCGAAGTAAAACTAGTCGTATGCGAGGCATGATTTTAGAGCTGCACTGAGTTTAAAATGACTTTAAGACAGTGTATAACCTCACCTCTACTTGAGGTGGCATAGAAAAAATTTAAAGGCCTGCTGCCTGAAAGTTCAGTTGCAACGAATGCCCCTGGCAGTAGCTGCGTCAAAGCACAAGGGGAGACAGTATTGGCTTCAGAGACTGGTCTTGTATGCAAGATCTACTGCTTGCTGGTATGCTGTCAGGCGTGGATCTTACCCTTGAAAGCATCGGTTTTTACGTTTCTGAAACAACTTCTTCGTAGTAATGACACAAGAGTGAACAAAGGTACTTTTTTATACGCCTACAAATTATGCCTATTAAATATTAACTCGCAGCTCCCTAGCTAAAAATCTCCTTTGCAGAGATTTAAACTGATCTGTGAACAAGTCTTCAAATAAAACTGCTTGTGGACATTTATTTTGATTACATGTCAGGAAGACCCCTGAGACTTTTCTCTGTGCCTATGGGTTTTACTTTTTTTTTTTTTTTAGTAGCTACAAAGTTCTTTGAGTTTCATGAAAGTCGTTACTGGTCTTTGCCCAAGAAGTACATTTAGATACATACACAAGAAAATTATCAGTTTTACTAAGGTTTCTGCACGCTTAGGACTTCTCCATAGACAAAACACTCAGACCCAAGGCTTTAGGTCTGTGACTCATCCTTCTTAAATTTTCATATATCAAAATGGCTGAAAGATTACGCACTAAAGACATGAACGTGATTTCTGTGGGTTAGTTCAAGGGCTCTGGAGTGTTGCTTCAAGTGCAACCCCAGCTTCTGTGGCCACAGACTATGAACTTGGTTTGCCTGTATGAAAAAACAGACATGGTCATGCAATTTATCTTACAAGATTGTTCAAAGAGTGTATTAAAATTGTAAAAATTCAGGTGTGTGAATTATCACTGATATAACCAGCCAACAAGTCACTGAACCTACTGTATGCCAATCAGTATATGTCAGGCACATGAAGTGTGGAAATAAATCATCTTATATTTTTTGAGGCACCAAATGATCACTCAGATATTTCAATCCAGAGTTCTCATTTTATAAAAAGCATCAAACAGGATTTTTAATCTAGAAATTACTGTTTTTAAAAGGATGTCCTCTGCTAGGAAAAACTTCAAAAGGGAAAAATATAAGTAAAATAAAATACTAATAAACACTTGTTACTCAACTGCAATGTCTCATCCCTTTTCCCCCCAAACATAACATTTTACAAATGTTACCATTTTCTTCTTATTCCTAAGTAGGCCACTTAGACCTAGATTGAAATTCTGCTGGCTATATATTCTCTGTCAAGTTATGCTGTTTCACTTGCCTTTGAGGGTTTTTTTTAAATATTTTTTTAATTTTTAATTTTTCTTCATAGTTTATTCACTATACATCCTGATTGAAGGCCCCTCCCTTAACTCTCCCAATTTCACCCTCCCTCTCTCTTTCCCTCTATCCTCTTTTTCCTCCCTTAGTCCACGGAAAGGGGGAGTTCTCCACTATTCCATCTGCCCATAGTTTGTTAAGTCTCATCAGGATTGCCTGGATCCTCTTCCTCCATGGCCTGGCAAGGCTGCATCGCCAGGGATGAGTGATCAAAGAGCAGTCAACTGAGTTCCTGACAGAGGCAACCCCTACTCCCCTCACTCAGAGATCCACATGGAGACTGAGCTGCCAATCGGCCACATCAGAGCAGGGGTCTAGGTCCTCTCCACACATGGTCCTCTATTAGTGTATCAGTTTCTGCAGGACCGGTTTTCTTGGTCTCCTTGTGGGGCTCCTGTCCCCTCCATGTCCCTCTATCTCCATCCCTCTCTTCTTCCATAAGACTCCCTAAACTCTGCCCAAAGTTTGGCCCTGAGTCTCAGCATCTGCTTTAACCCCCTACTGGGTGAACCCTTTCAGAGGACCTTCTATAGTAGACTCCCATCCTGTTTCTTCTCTTCCACTGCTTCTGGTGTCTATCCTGTTTGCCATTCTGAATGAGATTTACACATCCTCCCTAGGGTCCTCCTTAGTGTTTAACTTCTTTAGGTGTGTAGATGGCTATCCTATATTATACAGCTCATATCTGCTTATTAGTGAGTGTATACCATGCCTAATGTTTCCACAATTAACTTTATCATTTCCCTCTTTCTACTTTTTTTTAACTTGCTCCTTTACATACATATGAAAGCCTAGATTTAATTTGATGTTATAACATGATTTTCGTTTACTTATTATAATCACATTTTTAATTCTGTACTTCATCTGTATTTTTTATGAGGGTATCAAAATCCCTGAAACAAAGTCAGTTCTCAAAATATGGGGTCATCAGGTCATCGCAGATAAAGGCCCAAGTAACCTTAGGGGGAGTCTTGAGGTAAAGGATGTAATTCAAAGGCAATCACCAATAACTTCCTGGAAGGAGACCAACACCCAAACAATGGTAGTGATGAGGGGCCTGGAAACAACAGGGCCTGGAAAAAACAGGTGCCAGCGAACGAACATCTGAGGAGTAATATCAGGGAAGTTAACTGACTGCCTGTGGGGGACAGAGGAGAGAGCTGCTTCTCCTGGACCCTGCGTTTCAACCATGGATGACTTAAAGAATGAAGTTCTCTGACGAAGGGGCAATGTCCCCTTCAAAGGTGACCCATTCAACATTCTTAGCCACGAAGTACTCAGTGACAAGTCTCAAGGGCAATTCTTAAAATGAACCAGAAAACTTCCATTCCTGTGAAGTTGTAGCAGTAAGAAGGAAGCTGCTGTACTGGTCTGAAAAATAATTTAAAAGGCTCCCCCCCCCCCCGTAGGATCCAGGCACACAAAAAGCTATATAAAATGTTGACATGACTGGTAGTTTAACATGTTTATTTTTAGTTTTCATGATGTTTTTTTCCCCAGTTTTCTGAGGAACCTGTTTTTTTCTGACAGTAAAGGAATACAGTTGTGAATGAAGAGGATGAAGCAGCCTGCCACTGGATGAAGCCACACCTGAGGCCCCACACTAGTGGGGTACTACCAAGAGGGGGAGAGGAAAGTGGTAGAAAGACGCTCCAGGCCTCGAATGTCAGCACAATACTTTTGAGACTCACCTCTAATGTTGTGTTGTTAAGTCCACAGATTGGGACAAGAAAAGTTCCTTTCTTTTTTCTGACAATTTCACTAATGAATTTGTTGCCTCTGACACTATTGCTGGCTTCACCAGCAGAGCCGTCTGATATGGAGCATGTATGCTATGAATAACAAACTCAATTTCTCTCAGACATGCGGGATATTAGTATGTGTTGTTAATTTGTGTTCTCTAAGTTGTTATCTGTATCAAGTGGAATAATTTTTTAAGGATATGAGGGAATATCACCGTCATTTCTGGAAATCTTATTTCCTGTTTCCTACAGGTTCATCAGTCGTACTAGTCTTTCTAAAGAACTTGGTTTGTTTTTGCTAATTTTCTCTTATTTTGCAGTCATTGATTTCCACAATTAGCTTTATCATTTCCCTCTTTCTAGTTTATTATTATTTCCCTCTTTTTGTTGTTTAACTTGCTCCTTTACACACTGTTAATATGGAAGCCTGGATTTAATTTGATGTTATAACATGATTTTCATTTACTTATTATAATCACATTTTTAATTCTGTATTTCATCATTTTGTATTGAAATTGGACATTTTATGTAAAACTTTGCACCCAGACCATCTTACACACACACATTACCTCAGATACAATCCTTTGAAGTGACTTGGCTGGGCTATATCAGTAGCTCTGCCTCAGATGCCCCCTAACCCTGGATTTTTTAAGTCTGACTTTCCCAGGGGTTGCTCTTGAGTTGCATGTTTAGTGCTTAGCTCTCTGAATCTGTGAGGTTTACACTGCTTGCCACAAAACTCATGTATCCTAAAGACAGCGGAGTTTACAGATTTGCCTGTGGTCAGCCAGGAACTTGCAAGCGAGAATCCCTCTGGTTACTCCTTGGAGCATGTGAACACTGATTGGAAAGGGTATTGGTTTTCTCCAGGTTATCACTTTCTCTGACCCTGACCTTAAACTCTTGGGTGGTACCTGTTGGTATGATCCATAGCCTTCCCTAGGTTCTGATTGCTGCTTTTTAGCAATACCCTTGTGTAGAAACTGCTCATTTTAAATTAAAAAACAAAACAACAACAACAACAAAAAAAAACGCCCTGTGATGGTTTTAAGGGATCACTTTGATTGGATTAAAGAATACCTTGAGAACTGATTTCCCCCCCCCCCCGCATGTATAAGGGTTATTTCCAAAGAAGATGGAGTAGGTGGGCATGGGGCATGCAGTCCAACCCTCCCTCCTTTAAGTCTAGGACTTTCATCTGTCCTTTGAAATCAGAACTCCTGGCTCTTTAGCCTTTATGTCGAAAGTATCTAGCTCTCAGGCTTCTGATGTAGGACTTTAGAACCACACTGATTCACAGGCTTGTGGACTTTTCTGAGCCACATTACCAGTATCTTTAAGTCTAGTTTGTAGGCTCCCTATCTATAGGACTTCCCAGACTCCCTACTTGCAGAGATTAATCCATCCAACACAAGTTGCATATATATGATACCTTGTTAGTTCTGCCTCTGGAGAACCTACATAGATTCCTTAAAATAGGCAATATGCTAGGCTCTGAAGCTCATTCCAACCCTCTGCTGAACAGAATCTTTGCTTATGGAGCTAGAGGTTGGGGAAGGAGTTGCAGACAGGGCAAAGCTCAGGAAAATGCAGTCAGCAAAGTTGTATATATATAGTTATCCACTGAGAATTTATTTCTTAGACTAGTTTTTCCTTTAGATGACTCCTGTAAATTATTATCACTTTCTTTCAGTCTGTTTCCTTACTACTGTTTTTGGAATCCAACTCTCAGCTTACAGCTTACAAATTCTCAAAATATGAAAGCTAATGATCTTCAATTAATATTTTGCTGTTCTCTAAATTCATACTTTCATTTGCTCTATTTTTTAAAAGAAAATATCTTCTATATATGGGCATTTTGCCTGCATGTATGTCTGTGCACTACACATGCAATGTCCTTGGAGAATAGGAGAGGGAGTCAGAGCCCATGGAAGTAGAGTTACAAGGGATTGTGAGCCAAAACATGGGTATCAGGATCTGAAGCTGGATCCTCTGTAAGAACAGCAACTGCTCTTAACCAGTAAGCCTCTCTCCAGTCCCTGACATGTATTGTGACTGCCAGGGTAGCCTCTTCTCTCTCAACACAGAAGGTAACCTACTTTATTACAGACCTATCTATAATAACAAAGTTGCTAAAGATCAAAAAGCTTTCCCAAGCAGAGCCAAGAATACACTATGGAAATTAATGACCTTTCTCAAAGTTCATCTTTAATTTTTGAAGAAAAAGGAAAGCACCATATTTATTCTGTAGTTTTCACAGGTATTAAAAAAGAAGGGAAGGGAGGGATTTCCCATTAGGTTTTATCTCATTAAAAAAAAAAAAAGAACTCTCATGTAAACACAAGCTTAAGTTTAATTGAAGAAAACTTTCATTAACAATGAACAAGGAAATTAACAATGCTTACCATTCTTTAAACATCATGTACATTATTAATATATACTGTGTATTTTCAATCAATTCCACTCAGGCTCAATTCAAGAAACACAATTATAACAGGTTTTATACAAAAAATACTCCACTAAGAAAGTAGATAAACTGCACAAAAACAGTACAAGTATAATGTGCATAGCAATATAGCTTGAAGCATCTACTTATGGCTTTGTTTAAATCAAAACTATTAGGGGAGTAGGCCCACGTAGGACCTACGGTTACAGTTGACATGTGTAAACTGTTCACATCATTTTTAGGCACTTGCTAACAATAGTGTTTAATCCCTGAAAAAAATAAAATATATGCCCCCAACCAAAAAAAAAAAAAGGTCACAAATAAAATCCAAGAAAATAACATGGGTACGTGTTCTCTTTTTAAATCACCCACTTTTATTAATGCATGCACAGAACGGAAAGAAAATAATTTTTGTGTCATAAACTTTCTGTGCAAATTTACATAATCAAGTACAAAAATATGTACATTTTTGTTATATACAAAAAAGCCCTGAAGTTTTGATCCAATCAATGAAAATGTTATTAACATGTATAATAACAACAAAACAAAAAGTTACATAGTACATCATTTTCTAACTCCATTATCCAATAAGGCAAAAAATGCAAATGTGTATGGTAAAGTTAAATCAACGGACTGTTATGAAAATGTCCACTTTAAAATTGTTGGGCATGTCTCTTAGGAATTTTTCTTAAAGTTATATGTAACTGCTACTGAGTCCATCATTAATGCTTTGCTTCTCTATTTTCAAATGCCAAGTATTAACACTATTTTGGATTGTTGGTCATCCTGAAAAGTTACTAATAAAAATGGTCTGTCCTACTGTAGATATGTTTAGGTAAGAACAGTAATTAAACACAAGCAAAAATATAATCTGCTTTGCTAACCCTGCTTCAAAATATTATCTCTGTAAAAATAATTTTTTTTTAATTTTCAAGAAAAGGCATTCCCTTTTAAGTGTTTCTATGTTCTTTTTGTTCATTTTGAAGGGATGCCAAGCAAGGGAGAGAAAAAAGCCATTTGGTTATAGACACTTCCAATCAGATAAGCACAGTTCTGTGCAAGGGGATCACTGGAAAACAGAAGCAAGTTCAGGAAAATGTTGAAGTTCAAGTGGATTTTACAAAAAAGTTTATTTCTCCTCTGGAGACTGGCCCATTTACTGCAGTGATTGAGCTAGCCACAGGAAAAGACCATCATCTTGGGCGGGTATTCCAATCTGATTCAGAGCACAGTAACAGCAACAGGAGTTACTAGCCCAAAACTCTTCAAGCATTATTTCAAATTTAAGTACAGTCCAGTAAGATATAGCTTCAAAGGAACGCAATACCAGTCAAATGAACTGTAACAGATAGAAATTAACTTTATCCAAGCTCAATCCATCTTCACAAGTAGTAACAAACTCAAGTGTGAAAGGGTTCTTCTCCACCTCCAGAGAAACTATCTGTCAAATCTATATATAATGCTGGTGGGAGATGAAAGGGGATGAGGCTGTCCACCATAACCTTCTACTCAGTCTCTTAATTCAACTGGGAAAACTATTTTGTCAAAAATTTCCTTAGCCCTACCTTTCAAATAGTAATAGATGCATCTTTAAACTAAATAAAGGTCTATCTGTGCTAATTACTTTCTTTCAAAACATGTAATTGTGGCATTTTCAAGTACCACACATAAAGCTTTTTGTTCTTCCACAGAAATATAATCAACTCTTTAAAATGTCCAAAAACTATACCGATGTAGAAAATGCCTGAATTATGGTAACTTGACCCATATTTTTCCTTCATCTTATCTTTTCCTTGGTAATCACAGTAAGTTATTCTAACAAATTCCAATCCCGAGTAGCTTCCACTAAATGTCTCTGCCCATGGCCAGCCCACACATCCTGATTGTCAAAAACTCTACCACAGAACCAGCAGTTAAACTTGGCTTTCAAGACATCTTCAGAGGTAGTTTTTACAATCCGGTAATTATTTTTGCTTGTCTTTTTGAGTGTTAGTTTAAGTACAAATCTTTCTTTTACAGAATTAACAGGTTTAAGCATTTTGTGTCTCTTGGAAAAGTCACTGTAAGTTGTTTCAGAAGTGTTACAACAAACTGGTTTCAGTAAAGCATTAATAGTTGTTTGTGACAATGAAACCTTCAGTACACGCCCATTAAACTTTGCAATAGTTTTCATTACACGTTCTACTTCTGGGGCATCTGCATCAGGATGGTTCAAAACCACAACTGGCTGGTTTCTCCTAGGACATTTCACAAGCTGTTTGGAATTAAAAGGGAAAAGTCTCAATGTTCTACCCGAATCCTTTGAAAGCCTAGGTCTGCAAAATCCAAATGTTTCCTGGACATCTTCAGCATTAGCCCTTTCTTTACACTTTCTATGCAATGCTGATTTTTTCCTTGGAGGTTCTTGGTAATTATCAATGTACTTTCGTTTACAGCTTCTGTTTCTAGACATAAAGGCAGTTTCAAAGTCTTGACTTATACGAGTTTTAATTTTTGCAAACTTATTTTTACATGTCTGCCTCTTGTTGAAATTTCTCTCAATTGTACAATTTGCTTTACATCTTAACACTCTTGTTCCTGAATGTTCACTGATACATAATGGTTCCTCAGAAGATTCTGGGCATGCTGCAGTAGAAGGAAGAATTTCATTTGCCGGCATCAAATCATCTACTGGTAAGGCATCTCTAGAAGATTCTGGGTCTTTCTGCTCTCCACGTACAGGTGGTTTGGATGGTAGAATCTCCTTCTGGAATGTGGGTGCAGAGCTGCTTACTGAAAGATTATTAGCAGCACTCAAACTTAAAACAGGATTTAAAATTTTCACCAATATTTTCTGTGGTGCTCCTTCAGGTCTCTTTGGCTGAATATATTGGTAAGTACGATTTTGGACTAACTTAGGTTTAAGTAGTTCAGTATTATTTGGCATCATACACTTAAAAAATACAGCTTGTTTACCATCAGGTATGAGGGTGTAGAGAGATGCTTTTGGGAAGTTTTCATTCTGTTGCTTTACTGTACCCAAGATATTCATCTTAGGGCCCTGCTGCTCAGGTAGAAGGTTTGGAAAAGGAACAGCTCTCAATGAAGAACTTACTGATGTTTTAATAAGGTAAGGACCTTTCAATGGCAATGTATTCTCTGAGCAAGTTCTTGGGTTTATACAACTGCCAATACTGGAACAAAGTGCAGGTGTTAGACAGTTACTGTTGTGTTCTGCCTTCAGAAGAGGCGTTTTGCATGGTTCCTTAGTCACAGTTCCATAACTATGAACATCCTCAGTTTTGACAGTGCAAACACCTTCAGGATTCCCATTATTTAATGTCAAAACCATTCCAGGTTTCTTGCTGATGAGAGAAGCAGGTATACTCTGGGTATTAACCAACGGAAGTGGTCTTCCAGAGAAAACACGGATTCCAGGTTTGTTAGCAACATGCAGTGGTATAATATAACCCTTTGGAGTTTGAACAAATACAGGATGATTTTTCTGTTCTGAGGTTAGAAATGGATGCTGAACATACACAGGACCCGAATTTTGTGTCGTGGTTCGGAGTTTGTCTTTTAGAAGTTGTTGTGTTATTATTGCATCTGACTGAGTTTTAAGTAATGTGATGATATTTGGAATTTTACCAGTCACCTCTGAATCTCTCACGTCTTGTAATACTGACAGCACTTGTTTTTCTCGTCCAGGACAGTTTAAATTCGGATCATTTGCAGGCATGCTAATACCTACACTGGCAGATGGAACTGGGAAGATGTCTTGCATTTGGAAGTCCTTTGAAGATTCTACTATCATTTCTTCTTCCTCAGCTTTTTTAAGTGTTTGGTCACAATCAATTGGAAGGTTTTCACTAGGAATGTTGTGAGAGTCTTCCTTTTTATCAGATTTTGGTTTTAATATATCTTGAAGTAACTGGTTTACTTCAGGTGGCAAAAATTCTGAAGCCTGCTGGCTCTGGAGAGAGAAAACAGATGTGATTCTAGGCATCATAGGAGAGCCAGCATTGTGAGTATCAGCCCATTTAGGTTCTTCAGTCATACTCAATAAATTTTGGCTTTCATTGGTGAAGAGATTTTGTTCATCAAAGTTTTGTATTTCTTCTAAATTACATGGTTCTTCAATTTCAGTTTTAATTTTTAAAGTTCCTTCTTCGCCATTTAAAGGGCTGGCAGGTGCTAACAGGCTATCCGAGTTGGAGCTCTCCTTTCCCATTAGTAGTGAATCTGTATCACTTGTTGATGGTGGATTAGTTGTTTTGTTTGAAGTCTCCCTCTGGTTTTCACATACTGTTGTTCTTGAAAACCTATGTTTATTATTCACCTTTGAGTAATTATGAAAAGGTAATGATCCTTGGTTGGAGAACTCCAAATAGTTAGAGGATTCAGCAGGTAACTTAGAGTTGACATAATTAATGCAATAGTTATGCATATCTTCACAACTGTATGCATTTGCCTTAGTTGTAAGGGTGACTTTATCCGGACTTTTGATGGCAGTGTCTAATATATCTGGATGACTCTGAGTGGTATGATTTTCCCATAAGTCAAGATTATCTTTTGCTTTAACTTTCGTAGTCAAACTCACTGATGCAGTAACTGACTCTGATGTTGTTGGCAAAGAAGATAAACTTTTATTGTCATCCACTGTCTCAAGCATATTACTCTTTTCAGATATGAAAGCCGTTTCTTTTTCAGAAATTACTTTCCTGGAAATCACAGGAGACGAACATGAAAGTGAAGCTGCTTTCACAAAGTCTGTGTCACTCACCTCAGTCGTTACTCCACTTACAAATCCAGTGTTGTCCAAAGCCTGGGGTTGCAAATTAGCTGTACTACCCTTTTCTGTGTCCGGTTTTAAGGCTGGTGAAGGTAAATTCTGTTTATTGTTAGGCAACAATTTTATTACAATATGCTGTCTCCCATCTACCATCTTGAAGCCCATAAACTTAGCACTGTAGTTAGCAGGAATTGTTATCTTATTATTTTTCACCAGCAACACCGTAGGCCCTTGTACACTACTCTTCACAAAAGTTGAAGGAGCATTTACTCCCTCATCAACTCTATTATATTGCCCAGTGGACAGCAGAGTTGACTTTTCTGACTCTGATTCTGTGGGCTTATCACCATTCTCACAGTGCATTCTTTCACCCATTTCTTCATTTAATTGCTCTTGACTCTGGTCTTCAGATTTGGTCTGTGTTTTGTTCACTATAGTAAACACTTGAGCATTTTTTCCTATACATTCATCACTCCCACTGATAATTGTCTTACGCTTCCAAAACGTCTTTGTTGGACCTATTCTGTATCTTTTAAGTATTAGTTTAAGTCCTGTTGTAGTCTTTGCCACTCTTTTATCGTATTGGTCTGTTTCCAGTTTTTCTTTTGCATATAAGTGTTCTTTATGCAAAGTTATGACGTGTCTGATAAGTTGGTCTTTACGAATGGCACCATAGCTACAGTAGTGACAAGTGAAGGGAAGAGTACTAGAGTGGACACGAAGGTGGTTCTGAAGCTCTGCCTTGGTAAAACACAGGTGAAAGCATTTCCCACATTTATAATGCATTTCTTTGTGTCTATGAATGTGCTGAACAAATGTGCCGACATCCTGAGTAAAGAATCTACACTCTTGACACTGAAAATTACCATTAACACAATGTTTAGATGTGAAGTGTTTTGTCAAGTCCAATAAAGTATATAAACGCTCACTGTTACAAATATCACATTTAACAAAAGTGTTCCTATGGGTTTTTCGGTGTTGTTTAAATATCTGGAAGTCATTTGCTGAAAAACTACACATTTCACAAGGAAATGAAGGCAACTCACCATGATGCCACGTTTCAAAGTGTTTCTGCAAATCATTTGGACTATATTGAGCACTGTCTTGGCATTTTAGACAACGAAAGTTGAGTATTTTTGCAGACATATTTACACTCTCGTCTTCAGCTCGTTCAGGTTTACAAAGCAGTACAAACTCCTTGGCACGGCTTACAGTCTTTACTCTGATAGATTTCCTTGCAGTCTGTGGTTTACTCTGAAATAATATTTTGTATTTTTCAACTTCATGTTTTGTTAAAATTTCATTTGGAATATTTATCTTGGGCAAACTAATGTTCACATTTTTAAGTTCATAATGAAAACCAGTGTCAGAAATTTTTTGTGTAGGTACTGATCCAATAGTATCTGCTATTTCATTTTTTATATCAAATTTTTTCAAAATAGTTTGCTTCTCATCACAAAATAGCTGTGTCTGTTCAAATGGCATGATTTAATTAAGAAAAATCCAGTTTCTTTTGTTCTAAAAACTCTTGAAGTTATTTGTGACTTAAACACAAAATAATACTGAGCTGCAACATCTTCAAAATAACCAGGATTTTCCTCGAATCAATTCACCTAAAATTAAGCAAATAATTGAAATTTTCATCACAAAATTGAAAGTGTATTTTATATTTTTACATTCATTCTGAATCAACAAAGCAGAAATGCTAATCACACACATATACTCTTTAGTATACACAAGGACCTGATCTATTATCAACACCCAGGTGGGCTGTCTCTGGCATGAACTCAGTGGCTGGTTCTCTGATCACCTCCTCCTGGGAGGTACAGCCTTACCAGGCCACAGAGGAAGACAATGCAACCAGTCCTGATGAGACCTGATAGGCTAGGATCAGAAGGAAAGGAAGGAGGTCCTCCCCTATCAGTGGACTTGGGAAGGGGCACAGGGGGAGAAGAGGGAGGGAGGGTGGGACTGGGAGGGGATGAGAGAGGGGGCCATAGCTGGGATACAAAGTGAATAAATTATAATGATAATAATTTTAAAAAATTAAAAATAAAAAAGAACACCCAGGTGTAAAGCAGGTTTCATCTAGCAACATAAACAGTGTCATTAGCTTCTGGTATCTCTCCTTCACTTAGGTTAGACACCAGGTAATACCAAGATGACTGTTCAAGTTCAAAGGTGGCTTCCTTCAAGGTACAAACTTAATAAAAAAACACATTACTCCTCCAAAAGGGGAACAATCTTGGTCCCAATTTTCTGAAATGTCATTCCCTACAGTAAGACACATTTCTATAAAGGACCATACCTAATTTACAGGCCACTCACGGGAACCAGAGATGTAAAACACGATCAAGCATGAACTCACATTAGGGATTATAGGATGCTTCCCTAGAAGAAAATCAGAGCATTATTACCAGATGGTAGGAATGGACAAAATAAATAAGAAAGAAACACATACATGAGGTTTTCTGTTTGTCTTTGCATAAATAGACTATTACATAAAAGACTTTCATACATTGACTTTCTTTACTCTTGTATCACAGACTTCTTTCTAAGAAGACCAGTGCAAACAGATCTAGTTCTGCTTCCAATGGCTACAGAACACTTCACATTCTTCCTGCTGGTGGAACTTTAACTCCCACTCTTTTGCTACTACAGAGGCTGCTACAGGCTCTGACCAGAGAAACAATATCTAGGATACATCAAGCTGAACTGCTCATAACCGGATGACTTTGTTCTTGTGTTTTGTCTTTTATAACACATATATTAAAAATATAAATGAAAGTTAATGTTAATAAAAAGCTTAAACCAACAAAAACCTGAAGTCAGCTACATGGACTATCATTCCATGTCACATTAATACACATAAATATTTCTGAAAGATAACTATATATACCTTTGTTTTTATCCTAATGTGCACTTCTGCGGTTCTAAGAATTCCTTATATACAACAAAATTTAAAACATATACTGGAAATGCTATTAAAAAATTACAGACGGGGCTGGAGAGATGGCTCAGAGGTTAAGAGCACTGGCTGCACTTCCAGAGGTCCTGAGTTCAATTCCCAGCAACCACATGGTGGCTCACAACCATCTGAAATGAGATCTGGTGCCCTCTTTGGGAGTGCAGGTGTACATGCAAACACACACTGTACACATACTAAATAAATCTTTAAAAAGAAATTACAGACATTAGCTTTCTCTCTAATGTATAGCTTGTATTTTTTTTTGTGCTTCTCTCTGAACAGAAATATAGTGTATTCTATGAATAACATCAGAGCTAAATATTTATTTATCTTTCCTTATATATTAAAAGGGAATTAAATTAAAGTGACTGTCAGTTGCAAATTACAATAAAAACTCAAAACAAAGTAAAAATATATAAGCAAGCTTCTTATCAACTATTTAGTTGCATCACGTTCATAAAATTTCAAATCTAGATTTTCAATAATGATATTAACAAGGACAATTGTCATCAAAGTCACTATTTGATCTGATAAGCCCAATTAAAGAGAGCAAATTAAGTTACTGATTCATACATTTTTTGAAATAGTGAACCTAGACTGGGATGCTTAAAACTTTAGTATTACAAAAAGTGGGCTGGAGAAGGGGGTTACAATGAAGGTCATCTGAAGGACATGGGGGTACCAAAAGAAGAAAAACTACTGAAAATAACTAAAACTATTGAGAAGCCAGGATATAAGGATGTCTAATTGAATAGCCTCCTTCATCTAAATGGAGCTTAAGGATAATTCAATAATAACTAGCTAAGAAAATACTTAATTTACAAATAAATATCTTTAGTTTTTACTTAAATTTGAAAACTGTCAATGCTGAATGTCAATACCGTATGGGAAGAGCTCATAGAGTTCAGGTAATTGAGGACTTGTACTTTGTTCTCAAAGTCCAACTCTATCTGGGGAAGCTATCTAATCTAGAAGCACATCCACCCCCATCAGAGACCAGCCTATACTAGATCTGCCCCTCTGATTAAAAAAAGAAAGAGCTTACACTATAGATAACCTCGGGTAACTCTAAGACAGAAATTTTATAATTTTAATCCTCCACCCATTAAGCTAGTTTTTATTAAAGTCCAATTTTCACCTCTACCAACAAAGATTACTAGTTTAAACCTACTATTTAAATAATGGTTTTACCAATTCATAAGTTTGCCAACACCCTATGTCACTGCAATAAGACATTTTTGTAAGAGCATTCAAAATAATCTGGAGCTTCCTACATGATGGCTAATAAAGCTATAGGCTTTTTTCCCTCTACCAACTGACCACTGAAATAACAAGACTTAGCAGAGAAAAAAGTTTTAAGATCTACAAACAAACAAATCCCATAAACATATTACACAGCATGACAGGAAATGGCTTGGTGAGCAGACAAATGCTGGCCCACTACAACATCATTCACAAAAATGTGTCTGTGACACTGGGTCCAGCTACATTGCCCGTGTTACCCAACCTAACCTCAAATTTCTGGGCTCAGCAGTTTCCCCATCTCAGTCAGTCAGTTTGGTCTAAGCATCACATTCAGACACTAATCACCACTTTGATATAGGAGGAAGTCCATTAAGAAACACTCCTTCAACCAATATTTAATGAATATCTATTACACCCAAAGTAAGGAAGTGAGGAGAATTTGTCCCCTTTAGCCATTAAACATACCTTGGGAGAGACGGAGGCTTGAATGAAAGGTCAGACTGGCGCTATTCGGGTGACAGAAGGCTCAGGCCAACATATGAGAAAGAAGAAAGGAATCCTGGGTTTTTCACCAAGTCCAGAAGCCAGGAAGAAGAGGGAACCGCTAATATCAACTGTGAGGAGAGATATAATGGGAAAATTATTACTGAGCACAAAAGAACCTTTTTGTACTAACGGATATCTTCCTCTGCCCAGTATTCTTTTTCTAAGTTATGTCTATGTCAGAAAAAAACAAAACAAAACTCCTAAATTTCTCCTCTCCTACTAATTTAAAACCTGTGAAAATCTTGTTTTATCTCATCTTAGCTTCTGATGTGATTAGGAAAAAATAAGCAAGAGCTGGACATGGTGGTGTACACCTTTAATACCAGCACTTGGGGCACAGACAATTTCTGAGTTTGAGGCTGACCAGGGACAGATAGTTTGAGTTCCAGGCTGGCCAGATACACAGTGGGATCTCTGTATCTCTAGGGAGCTCTCTGGGTCACAGAAGGCTCAGGCAGATAAGAGAAAGGAGAAAGGAATCCAGAGTTTTAAGCTGAGTCCAGAATATTTGTTTCCTTCTTTCTTTCCCCCTACACACCCACTCATCAGTTTATCCAGTTATTTTTGCTTTTCCTTTGGTGTCTGTTTGTCTTTCTTTTAAATCATATGTTATATATATTCACAGGATCATATATAACCTCAGGTTATATAAAGAACAAAACAGCTAATGTTATAAGTGAGACAAAGCATCATGAGAAAAAAAATTTTTAAGTAAAAACAAAAAGACTAGAATTTTTTCCCCCTTTATTTATTTCAACTTATTCACTTTGTATCCCAGCTGTAGTCCCCTCCCTGGTCCCCTCCGAAGCCCACCCTCCCTCTCTCTACTCTTCCCATGCCCCTTCCCCAGCCCACTGATAGGGGAGGCCCTCCTTCCCTTCCATTTGACCGTAACCTATCAGGTCTCATCAGGACTGGCTGCATTGTCTACCTCTGTGGCCTGGTAAGGCTCCTCCCCCCTCAGAAGAGGAGACAGACCCTACTCCCCTTACTGGGGAACCCACTTGAACACTGAGCTGCCATGGGCTGTATCTGTGCAGGGGTTTTAGGTTATCTCCATGCATGGTCCCTGGTTGGAGTATCAAGGACTAGAATTTTTTAAATCAGTTTTTCTAAAAGCCAGGCAAAAGTACTATTAGGAAGAAAATATACAATTCAACACATACAATTTATCTAGTAAAAGATTTTAGTTTAAAATACAAAAAAAAAATCATATCCAAATGTGGTAAAGGAGTTACCTGAATTGGGATTAAAGTATTCATTATTTGCACCAACTATTTAGGTAGCTATACCCAGTACCAATATTAGCCAGCTGTAAATGTTATGAGATATGAAACAGACATTTAGTTTTCAGGGAAAGAGGAAATTCAAGAGTTCATTCTCTATCTAGTAAAAACTCTCAAGTGAGAAAAAACAAAGACCCAGTGACTGCATGATAAAATCTACAACATGCGAATAAATAATGAATAGCATTTACTAGTATAGTTAGGAAAGCAGAAAAGACAGGAGAAAGGGAATGCATACACTGTCAAATACATATGGAAAATTGACAACAACTTGTCATTGCAGATATTATAAAAAGAAAATGTTAGCTGCTGGAAAGCAAACAGGCAGACAGTAAATGACCAAGAGCCCTTAATCTCTGCCAACAGCTGGTAAAGTTAAGAACTGTTCCACCTTACACTCTGAATTTTCACAAAACCCAGTAATTGCAGTACCATGCAGCAGGAAAGCTAAAGTAAAGTGAAATTTGGAGAAAGCTACTTGAGTTTTAGTTAGAGCTAAGATTCCCTACCTACTCTGTCACATAGAAAACTGCTGTTCTCCCACCAGAGTAGAAATCTAAAAGTGTATCCTCTGTAGGGTAAAACAGAATGTCTAATGTGAAGAGACCAAGCCAGGGGAGAAAGTGAGTACCACAGCAAAAATGAGAGCATGTCATTAACCATTTACAAAGCCTCTACTCAAGCTCTAGGTGGCTCCTAAACTAAAACATGAGCTGCTGATGGTTCCTGGGCTATGTCACCAGCCCACAACACTGGTATAGAAACTGGGTGTTTAGGAAAAACAATTATGGGCTTGTATCTCATGTCATGTTTTAATTTTTTTATAGTTTATTTTTACTATAGTTTAAAAGCTATCAGTCTACAATAGATTAGGGTTAAAAAAATTTTTTTCCTACATTTTTCAGTCAGCTTGAGAAGCACTATGCCAAAATCAGGGGACAGGCCACACCAATACAGAGAGGAGATCAAATGTTGTATTTATTAACCCATCTATTAATTCAGAAAGAACTTCCCATCACCTTTCTAATCATTACCAAACAGTTAAAGACTGATTACTAGACATCTAAGGCAATCCCTAAAGTTAGCTCAGGATTCAGAGCAAACAGAAGGAAAAAAGTAACTGCTAAAACAGATTTTAATACACCTCTATTTTAAAACATTTCCTAGGTATATAAGAAATAATAAAAGGTACCAGAGAACAACAAAAACAAAAAGGCTCTTTGAAGTAGAAAAATACAGTAAATGATACTGGAAACAATGGTATATATGGCTAATCCTAATACTTGTTAAGGCAGAAGGATGACAAGTTTGAGATCAGCCTAAGCTACATGGTAAGACCACGTTAAAATGCAATGAAAATGTAATAAACATCCAAAAAAGCAGAAGGGGTGGGAAGCAAATGAGACAACCTCAAACACTTGAGCAAAGTAGACAAGTTAGGCATGGCGGAACACACTGGAGGCTGAGACAGGACCACTGCTGCATTAGGAGCTAGCTTGGGGTGCAAAGCAAGACCTGTCTCAAAAAGGAAAAAGCAAAAACAAATGACAACAAACAACAAAAGAAAAAAAGGGTGAGAAGGCTGGAGCGGCAACTGAGGCTCCGGCACTGACCAACAGGAATCCAAGAGGAAAGCTAAGCCACACAGAGAGAGAAGTCGATGAAGCAACTTGCAAGGAGGGGGCTAAGACCCAGTTTCCCTTGGTACCCTCAAATTGCCTAAATCTGGCACACCTTTGGCCCTTCCTCCCAAATCCTGGGGTTATAGGTATTGAACTCGTGGTTTAAAATAATTTTTTAGAGGCTAGGCAGATGGCTTAGCAGTTAAGAGCACTGATTGTCCTTCCAGAGCAGGGTTCAATTCCCAGAACGCATACTGACAGCACACAACCATCTGCAACTCTAGTTTCAGGGGACCCAACACTATCTTCCGGCCTCTACTGGCTCCACACATGTAACTAGTACATATACATACATGCAGGTAAAATCCTCATGGTAAACACCCATGCATTCATGGTGCACATACACACATGTAGGTAAAACAGTAAGAAGTTTCTGAATGCACAACAGCCAAAAATTAATTTAAAAATCTAGAGCGTAATGAGTTTAACTGTCTTCAGCAACATTCACCTTAGTGTCGGTTCTGAACAGACAACACTTTGCACTAGCATATCGTCATGCATCAGTGTCAATCAATACTGCCTGAAACACCTCAGCTCAGAGTCAACAGTCTTGTGCTATAAACTGCAGTTTTCCCTGTACATGTAAAGGCTTCTACTTATAGAAATGTAATGGCTAATTATAGAAGACAGAAAAGCTTTTAGTATTTCTCCTATTATTCCTCAGCATTTAATTAGATTGTATCAGGCAGAATGCTTGATTTCAAAAACTGTTATTTGAATTGCTAACTTGAGTTTCATCAGCAGGTAAAAGCTCTTGCTGCATAAATCTAAAGAATTCAATCCTTAGAATACAAGTAAACGATAGAAGGAGAGAACTGATGTTACCAAGTTGTCCTCTGACCTCTATACACGTACACCCATATGCATGCCAACCCTGAACAAAATAATAATAATTAAAAAAAATCTTAGGTTGTGATTAAGACAGAATTTCCAATAATTTCTGAAGTAGCCCTAAGCATACTTCTGCCATTATGTATTTATAAAGTGATGTTCTTGGCACTGAGGATTATAAAATCAAAATATTGATCAACAGTGAAAAAAATCAGATGCCTTCTGTGCTGCAGTATCAAATACTCAGCCAAATTTTAATTCTTTATATAAAAACAGGCACATCCACCATATTATTATGTAAATCTGCTTTAGCTTTTGCTATATGATATAAATTTACGTACATCAGATAATTGTTTTAAAACAAGTTTTTATGATTATTAGTAAATATTTAATTTGTATAACTATTTTATAAACCTATTTACCTATGGTTACATAAAAATTTCTTGGGCAAAGAGGGTCATGAGAGGAAATAATTTAAGAAGCCTACACACATAGGATACTGGGGATGGGGGTTATTTGTCTGTTTTGAGACAGGGTCTCTCTACAAAGCCCTGGCTGTTCTAGAACTCACTACATAGATCATGATAGCTTCAAACTCATAGACATCCACCTATCTCTGTCTCCCCAGTGCTGCGATTAAAGGTATGTACCACCATACCCCACACCTGGCAGTATTGTTTTTGTTTTAGGAGTTAGGGTAGGGGAAGGGAGGGCATCACCACCACCACATAGCCCACAAGTAATCTTACTCTATTCTATCTTCAAAATACATCTTGTATCTTTATTCCCCTTCTCTTGATATTCAATATTCAATGTCATCGCCTTAGTTTGACCACTTAGTCAAGCTCTAACTTGAGGTAAAGTAACAGTCTTCCTAAGTGGCATCCATGACACCCTTATGTCCACCACATTCTTCTAAACACATTCTCTAAGGCTGGAAAGATGGCTCAGCAGATAAGGGGAATAGCTGCTCTTCCAGAGGACTAGGGTTCAATTCCCAGCACTTACATGGCAAGGCACAACCATCTGTAATCTTAGTTCCAGGGGATATGATATCCTCTTTTGCCCACCATGAGCACTGCACACAAGTGGTGCCAAGACACACACGCAGGCAAACACCATGCACAGAAAATAATATTTTAAGAAACACAAATTAAATAAAATGAATTCTTTAAGCAGGAGCCAAATAATCTATCGATATAATTAAGTCACAGTGTTCCTTAACTTGAACCCTAAATCCATTTGGTCTAATCTAGCAGGTTACTATAATAGCACACTACAGACTAAGTAGCTCATAAACAATAGATATCTATTTCTCATAGTTCCAGAGTCTGGGAAGGCCATGATTAAGGCACTAGCATCCCTTGTATCTTCCTAGTTCATAGATGGCAGAAAAATAGGAAAAGAAACTCTTTGGGGTCTCTTTGAAAAGAACACTAATTTCATTCATGAAGAATTTGTCTTCATAATCTAATCCATTCCCAAAAGCTTGACCTCCTACTATCACCACAGTGGGGAATTAAAATTATTCAGTCAGCCAGGCTGCAGTGGCACAGGCCTTTAATCCCTGTACTCAGGGGGTCTGAGGCCAGCCTGGTCTACAAAACAAGCGCAGGACAGCCAAGGCTACAGAGAAACCCTGTCACAAAAAACAAAAAATGTTATTCAGTCTATAACACTACAGCATTTAAATTTTCATCTTTTTGCAAGGACCTGACAAAAAAATAATACCTGAGGCTAGAAAAATGGCTCAGTAGTGAAGAGCACTTGCTGTTCTTCCAGTTTGGTTCCCAGCATATGGATTAAGTGACTCACAGCCACCTATAAGTCCATTTACAGAATATCTGACACTTCTGGCCCAGAATGGGTACCTGCACTCAAATGTGCACATCCACGTGCAGATACATACATACCTCAACATAATTTAAAACTATTTAAAAACTAAAACACCTTATCTTTGTCGTTTCACTTTCATCTTATATCATACTCACCATCTGTAAGTATATTCTAGCAGGCCACCATAGGTCCTGCTCCTCAAATATTCCTTTCTTAACCTTGTGTCTGCATGTGTTACTCCTACTGTTCTAGCTCATGCTTCAAAGGGCTCTACATTCCTTTCATCTTCTGGCTGAACTCAAATGTCACCCCCTCAGCAAGGCTTTGTTTTTTACCTATTAATCACCTCTCCTCAAAAAGAAGCAAGTAACTATTTTATGCTTTTTATTAGACTTTATAACATGTTGGCAATATTTTAACTATCTGCCAACTTATCTTCTGACTCTACACTATAGGATGAAGTGTAAGGACTGTATCTTTGCTGCTCCATAGTGCTGGGCTTGTAGTTAGCACCAAATCAGCGCGTCTTTTGCTCTAAGTATTAGGAGTACAACAGAAAAAAAAAAGAAAAAAATCCTTCCCCTCATGGAGCTAATACTATTTAAACAATAAAGTACACTGTTATTCTATTCTAAGAGCAGATAAAACATGGGGGAAAAAGAAGAATCAGTGTTGTAATTTTAAATATAGTATCAGGAAACTCTCACTTCAAAACTTCTTACGGGGCTTTGGGTGAAGCTCAGTGTTATTTATTTGTCTAGCATGCTCAATAAGGCTCTGAGTTCGATCCTTACCATAAGAGAAAGAAGAAAGTCTTAAAAAGTTAAAGGGATGTGCTGGGACACAGATATAGTAGCACTTGCTTTTAGTACCTGCGCTTAGGAAGCAGAGACAGGTGGATCTCTGTGAGTGTGAGGACAGCCTAGTCTACAAACTAAGTTCTTAGTCATCCAGGGATACACAGTACAACCCTGCCTCTAAATAATAAACAAATGAAAAGAAAGAAAGGAGAAGTTGAGAGAAAGCATTCTAAGAAAAGAAATATTAAATGCCAAGATCCTGTGTGTGCAGCATATCTGGATATATCAGTGTTATTGGATCTGAAAGCATGAAAAGCAAAGGAATGTAAAATCAAAAATATAACATGGAAACAGAAACAGGGCCTGGGTATCCCAGAAGCAGAAAGACACACATGGTATACTCACTTATAAATACATATTAGACATATAATACAGGATAATCATACTAAAATCTGTACACCTAAGAAAGCTAATCAAGAAGGAGGACCCTAGGTAAGTTGCTCAATCTTCATTCAAAGGCAAACGGGACATACATCAGAAGAGGGAGAAAACAGGGAACAGGACAGGAGCTTGCCACAGAAGGCCTCTGAAAGACTCTACTCAGCAGGGTATCAAAACATATGCTGAGACTCATAGCCAAAACTTTGGGCAGAGTGCAGGGAATCTTATGAAAGAAGGGAGAGATAGAAAGACCTGGAGGGGACAGGAACTCTACAAGGAGACCAACAGAACCAAAACATCTGGGCACAGGGGTCTTTTCTGAGACTGATACTCCCAACAAGGACCATGCATGGAGATAACCTAGAACGCCTACACAGATGTAGCCCATGGCAGCTCAGTGTCCAAGAGGGTTCTCCAGTAATAGAAATAGAGACCATCTCTGACATGAACTCATGGGCTGGCTCTTTGATCACCTCCCCCTGAGGGGGGAACAGCCTTAACAGTCCACAGAGAAAACAATGAAGGCAGTTCTGATGAGGCCTGATAGACTAGGATCAGATGGAAGGGGAGGAGGACCTCCCCTATCATTGGACTGGGGGAGGGGCACAGGAGAAGAGGGAGGGAGGGCAGGATTGGAAGGAGATGGGGAGGGGGCTACAGCTGGGATGCAAAGTGAATAAAAACTGTAATTAATAAAAATAAAATTAAAATTAAAAAGAAAAAAAATAGGGCCTTTAGATGCAAGCAATTTGATTTTACTTTGAATGAGACAGGAACCTACTTCAGCAGCGATGGGACATTGCTAAATTATTTTTTTGTTTCTTCCTTGCAAGTGTCTTGGACACTAAACAAGTATACTCCCACTAACCTATATTCCCCAGCCCCTGAACTACTTTTTAAAAGAGACCATGTGGGTTATTACTAAAAACAAACAAACAAACAAACTTGGGAGAGATATGGAAGTTTTTTTATTAAGGAGTCAATTTAGAGGTTATTATAACTCTCCTGTTCAAGATGATAATAACAAAGCAGAATCTAAAGGGCCTGGTCAAGTTCTGAACTGATTTTGAAGAAAGCACCTAAAAGATTTATTGACCTATCTTCTCTGACATAAAGAGATCTATCAAAAGCAAATAAAACTTTGAACTAAATAACTAGAAGAACTACATGTTACTCTAAGCCATAAGTATTCTAATATAAATAAAATGTTATATCAAACATTTACTGAAAAAGAAAGCTGGAGAAATAGCAGGAGTTTATGAAAAGGTCAACTATACCCATGCACTGTTTGGGACATCTCTGACATTCAGGTGGGAGTTGTATAATGAGCACTCCATATACAGTGGTCCAGTTAAAAACAAAAGCTCAGTTGTCATCAGGATATGACTGTGTTTGTATTTACGTATTTAGGACACTTAAATCACCAAAGCATAAGTAAACAGAAAAGTTCAAACCCTAAAGCCTTAAGATATGACAGCATTTAGGAGAAAAAGATGAAGAACAGTAAGTGGGGTAGAAAAGAAATAGCCACTGAGACTAAAGTTAAAGGAGGATGTGGTGTTCTAAAAGCAAGGTGACTCAAATGGGACTGATCAAATTCAGTGAAGTGAGGTAAGACAGAAATCATCACTAATTTTAAGGTCATGATCACCAGGAACAATGGCTAGCACAATTTTGAAGGAGTTAATAAAGAAAGCAGAATAATATATATTTAAGAAAAAAAAAAGGGAACAAAGCTGCTAAAAAGACAACTCTTTCAGGAGTTTACCACAAAGATGTTCAGGTACAACTGAAGTCATTTTGCCGTTTTTATTTTTAATAAGCAAAACTATAGTAAAATGGATATTTATGAAAATAATCTAGTAGAACTTTTAAGCTGAGGATAGAAGAAAAAAATGTAGTAACAATATCCTTGGTTGATCAAAAGCAGTGGAGTTTAGAATAAATTGGAGTCATACTTAAAAAAGAACAGAAAATTCATCTATAGTAACTGCAGGGAAAGACAGATGTTAGCAGGTGAACAAACCTGTGAGCGCTTGTGTAACAAAATGTCTCCTCACGTTTACCAAAGGTTGGCAAACTACAACCTATGGGCCAAACTTAGCCAGTAGCCTTTTCATAAATTTTACTGAAACACAAGCCATATCTGATCATCTATATATTGTCTATGACTAACTACCTTTTATATTACAACGACAGCTGATAGCAGAACAGAATCTGTATGACCCACAAAGCCTAAGATATTTACTATTTGTTCATTTACATGAGAAGTTTGAAAACCCTAGTATACTTAAACTGTTAACAATCTTAAATTTGAAGGTCAACTAATTTGGCTGAGAAAAGAAGTCTCATAGCTATGAGGCTATGTTGTCTAGAATGTTGACCCTAAGCAACACCAGCATCTAGCAAGCAAGAGATAAATTAACTTTTATGCCCTTCCTAGTACTCAGTTCCAGATGGAAAAAAAATTTTTCTCTTTTTTCTTTTTTCTTTTTTTTTTTTTTGAGACAGGGGCTCTCTGTGTGGCCCTGTCTACCCGGAACACACTATATACACCTGGCTGGCCTCAAACTCACACACAATTTCCTACTCTGCTTTCTGAGTGCTGGAATTAAAGGCATGCCCTAGCATGCCCTTCAAGAGAGGAATTCTTAAGTAATCAAATACTATTTAAATTTTATTAATCCCATTTATCAAACTTTCGTTATCTACTGACACATCATTTTTGAATTGGATGTATCTTAGAAGTACAGTTTTTGTCTGTTAATAACGGATCTCTCTAAAAAGGGTGAGGTAAGAGAAATCAGTTTAAGTAACAGACTAGCATTCCAAGTTAACTATGATCATGAATTTATTAAGGGCCTGGAAATTGAATGTAGAGCCTGATGCATGCTAGGCAAATACAACAGAGAGTGTTTAAACGATAGCCCTAACTCCATGACTCTTTAAGTTTTTAAGACAGATACAAGACCTTTACCACAATATATAATTGCATGCCACTTACGTACACTTTATATTAACATCAACAAAATGGTATTAATAACTGTCTATAGAGCTAGTACTTATTTTTACCTACTACTTCTTGAAATGTGAACCCTGTGAAACATTCAAACTCAAATACAGTCTTTTTCTGACACTCATATAGCAAATCATATTATTTCTGCAACATGCAATAATCTAAATTATGTTAGAATGTAATTGTGCTGCAATTTATTTACTTAGCTTCATGCAATGCCTTCACTATTCATGATGTCATGTTTTCTACATAGAACACATCAAACATGGCTTTGAAAATTCTCTACATTCATCATTATTATACTATGGAACAAAGTATCATGCAAATCTGGCAAGACATCAAGCAGGTTATATAAAAAGAAGATACTCAAGGAAGGAACATAAACATAACCTGGTATCAACTCAACTTTGTTGTTCTACTCGATATAGTTGTCACACATCAATTCCTAATAAATAAAAAAATTTATGACTTTGTGAAAAAGACCCTAAGAAGAATGCACTCTATTAGAAAGCTCATGGAAGAACATGATTATGATTAGCAAGGAATATAAAATAGTATTACTGATTTTGGCTATTTTAGTACATACTTAATGCATTTAGAGAGAAGAATTATAAGATATCATGGCGCCCACTTTAAAGACACCAGGACCTACCTAACACAAACAAGTGACAGACATCTTTGTATTGAGGGAAGACTAAACCATGTTTTTGTACAAGGGCACAGTGCTTTCCACTACATTTTTATAGCTCTTCTTCTAATACCATGAATTTATTGGCAGTTTTTGTCTTTTTGTCCACATCAGGACATTCAGATACTTATCCCAGAAAACCAGTTGTAACTCTTTATTCTCCAGTTCCTTTTCTAACTTCAAGTAGATACCATTAATCATAATGTAAATGTACATTATTGTTTTTCTTTAGGTGTACTGACTAGCACTTGCTAAATTAAAGCACAGACTCTGGCCATTTTATAGAGTTTTGTAACATGTTTCTACCATATATAGAGTTTTAAAACATGTTTCTACCATATTTGTCTTTATTGTCCATTATCCAGAAGCCCCTTCATGCTACCTCTGTATTTAATATGATATGTTAAAATCAGCTGTTAAAACAAAACAAAAACATTAACTACGAAACCCAAAATTACTTTTTTGCTTCCATTAAAATAAAAGATTCTGGAGAAATCTCTTCAATTCCTGCCAAAAATAAAACTTTAAGGTAACTTAGAAAATTCACTAATATGTAAGCATTCCATTTATTTAATCCAATATTAAAACATGCAAACTTACTACTTAATAGACTATCTATTGTAATACATTAACCCTTATCATACCTTTCTCCCAGGAACAAAGGCACACAACTTAATGCTTGGACAATGCCATAATCAGGTACAGTGATCAAAAGAGATGATATCTGGAGATGAAAACCAAGACTTTAATGTTTTGACAACAAAAGTAAACTGTTTTAGCCTTTGTCAATTACACTTCATATCTAGCCTAGGCATGTTAGTTTATTTTTAAGTTCCTCTGTACTTAGGCATAAGTATATCAATGATACCCCGTGATAACATGCCATAACTCATATAATACAAAAGTCACAATTCAAAGTGTAAGAATCTTTCTAATACAACAGCATCATTTAAAACAATAAAAAGAAAACTAGTCTTGCCCCACCCAAATCACAAAAGCAGAACTAGTATCTGCATCTGATTCTGAACCACTCATCCGAGCACAACAAAATCATCCTAATGATGCTCATGCTACCATCCCATGAAA
The DNA here is from genome assembly GCA_028658305.1 of Pachyuromys duprasi. Lineage (NCBI taxonomy): Eukaryota > Metazoa > Chordata > Mammalia > Rodentia > Muridae > Pachyuromys > Pachyuromys duprasi. Next base: position 51,834,639 of record CM053762.1, on the reverse strand, counting down.
ATTGCCCACAATGGGAAGCCAGTATGAATAAATTAGATTATACATGAGAGCAGACAAATACAAATTTCAAAACTTTGTAAACACCCCTTTATCCTGCTTACTGTCAAAAATCTTTTAGTAGAGTACTTGAAGAAATGCAAGATTCACACCTTGCATTAAAAAACAGAGAAAACAGAAAAGTTGAAAGACTGGTCATAAGTTCTCTACAGGGCACAACATTTCAGTGAGAAGAATCCCAAACAACTGCAAAAAGTAGCAATACAAATACCTTAAAAGAGCACTGTAAGGTCTTTTTAAAAACCAATCTATATTTAGACCGAAAAAAACAAAATTCCACTCAGTATATTTTAAAATGCAGCAGCTTTTGGAATCATAGTATACTATTTCTAGAAATGAAAAGTATACTATTTCATTTATAGTAATTCATTTAATGAATAGTATACTATATAGGAAGACATGAAGTGTGCAATGATAACATCCTCCAGTATTTGAAAGTTTATATACTATGAGTTCACACAGAGATAGTCATTTTGGTTGATGTCTTTTTATCTTTTCAAACATCAAACATATGTTTTGAATTGGTAACTATAATTTGGAAAAAAGAAAAAAAAGTTCACCTAATCCATAGACTGTCAATACTCCAAAAGTGTATTCATAACCTGTCTTTTATGAATTTCTCAAAAGAAATACAGCATTGTTGAAGGACAATAAACCGATCTGCACAGATATGCAGACACAACTTATAAAATGTTAGGGAATTTTAGCGAGTCACCTAAAATCTCTATTCAGTCTGACCATACAAACTTTAGAGCACACTCATATTAGACCTGTTTTGCTGAAAAAAAAAGAGCAACTAAATTAGTATTAGTAAAGGTGCCTAAAAACCAGCCTTTCAACTTAATGATGCTCCTACCACAACGTTAATGGTTTTCGTATTGCATCCCTGATATAATCACAGACAGCTCAACATTCTCACGAATTCCTTTAAAATTGACTTTTTTTTTCTATTTTCAAGACTTCTGAAAAAAAATTAATTCACAAGCACTAAATGTCCCAAATTTAAACCTAAAAAGCAAACTGACCCTTAATTTTTGTTTTTTTAAACTTTGAAGTTCCATCTGTTCCACTGGTCTAGGTAAGAGTTAAAACACATTACCATATATACATTCGGCCTGTACACTCTGAATTACCAAAGCCATCTACTCAGAGACTACTACACACTTAACAAAGAGGACACCATGTTAAGAACAGATTCAAGATGGAACCTACAAGTGAAAAAGCCAGTTACAAAGAAATCCATCTGCCACTGGGTGTGGTTGGGGGGGGGCGGAGGGCGTCTACAAAGAGGAGCACTTTTTTTTGCCCAACTCTGAAGAGGGCGCGGAGTGCATGCGCCAGGGAGCCGGGAGTCTATGCAAGGAGCAGCCCCCAACAGCCAAAGACTGGGCCCACAGTAGGGATGCCGTCGAGGCGGGCCAGCGAACCTATAGCTCGGGGGGTGCGGGCTGAGGGCTGTCCATCCCGTCTCCACCGGCCGCGGAGCCCGACGAGTGATGGCTTCGTGCGCCAAACGCCCGCGTCGACCCCAAACACCGCGCCCGGTCCGCCCCTTTCTCCGGGGTTCCGCTGCCCCTCGGGCGCGCGGAAGTACACGGTCGCCGCGCTCGCGCCCAAGTCCTAGACCATGAGACTGTGGGGAGTTCGTACAGACAAACTTACGACAAGCCCGAGCTGAGGCGAGAATGACCAGCCCTGACAGCTGGCCAAAGCCCCGGGTTAAAAACCGCTGACTTCTCTAGAAAAACTTTGCGGCAAGTTGGGAGGAAGCGCTGGATGGACGGGACTATTTAACATGAGCTTCCTTCACAAGAGGCGGACCCCTAGACCTTTTGGGGGACCCTGATGCCCCACAAATTCGCTCCTTGCCCCTTTCTGTCTCTCTGCGAGTCCCGACCTCCTAACTGGTCTTGGCGGCTCCGCACACAGGGAATACCTGTCGTGGTCCCCATTGCCTTGCGAGTCCCAGATGGCGGCCATTACCCGTCCATCCGGGTATTGCCGGAAAGCCGGGCGCAGCGCTGCCGGCAGCGCACACTGCGGCGGAGGGATCCGCGCTGCACCTGAGGCGAGCGGAAGAGAACGGCGGCCGGAAGGGCCCGCCTCAGCCGCACGAGACTAGGCCATGGCGCTGAGGCCACGGCCGACCTCGCCCTCATGCGCCTCCCCGTGTCCTGGCTCGCTACTGCCCCTTTCCTCACTGCAGCGGGGATCCTACTGCCGGTGGAAGGGCAGAAAAAATGGCCACCGTGCTTCCCAAGTAGACTCCAGAAGCAGAAGCTGGTGCGCTTGGCAAGCCTCGGCTGACAGGAAATGGTCTCCAGCCAGAGATTTAAACCAGCCCCGTCTTTGCAAACGGTGTCTCCCCAGTACTTACTCGGTCCACGCAAGTTCTGGTATCCCTTGAAGTCCTGGCCGATGGAAGAAGCTGACACCCAAAAGCTCTGGCTCACGGGGAGCCAACAGTGGGTTCAAAAGCAGGGGTCACAGGCTATCCTGTGAGGCATGGTGGTCTCCCAAGGCGGACGACCTCATCCCAAGGCCTGGACGGTCTCGTCTGAGCGACGGAAGTCCTGTCAGCGAAGAATACCCTGTACACACGACAGTCTCAAAAATGGAATCCTTGCCCCCAAGAAAAGAATCCATAGAGTTCATTCTTGGCTCATCTCTTTCAAACGTTTCAGAAGCCAAGCCTATTCATCTCACTTGGTAAATAATTACCTACCTTAAAAAAAAAAAAATGAAAGAAAAAAAGAAAAAGCCAAAGCACAGTAGTAATTGCTGCCATCAAAAACATGAGGCGGAGGGCTGTATCAAAATAGTCAAAATCGAAACTATGAGGATTTTGGCTTCGACTGTAAGGCGTAGGGTTTTGGTTTTGTTTTGGGGGCAGAGAGCAGGGAGTATGCCTGGTACACATGAATTTTTTTTAAAACCAATTTGAAAACCTTAGTGTTTTCATTGTTTTAGAATATGCTTTTGAATACATTGATGTGCTGCCACACAGATTTTTCTCTATCCTTCAGTAAAACAAACAAACAAAAAAACAAAAAAACCAACTAACTAATCCCCTTGGTCTTAGGTAGAACATATGTGGTTTTATACAACAGTCCACCAAAAAAAGGCAACCTGAAATTCTCATTAATAGTACAGATATAACTATGAAACCGAAGGTGGAATCTATTAATATCAAAAGGGTAGTATATGTTTACAAAACAGGTTTTTTGTTTTGTTTTGTTTTGTTTTCCTTTTGAGGGGGGCCGGATCAAGTTGGTTGGTTTCCCTGCGTAACAGAGGGAACTCCCTTTGTAAACAGGCTGGCCTCAAACTCACAGAGATCTGTCTGCCTCTGTCTCCTGAGTGTTGGTAGATTTTTCTCTTTAATAACACAATATGCTCATTGCTTCAGAAAAGAGGACAGTCATTGCTGAAAAGAAAAGGGGAGAAAATCTTGTTTTTAATAAAAAAAAAGTCAGAAATATGGGTAGTTAGTTTTGTTATAGTTTTTATATTTTACATGAACAAAATGCACCATCGTTCTCTGAAGTAATCCCATTAAATTTTATTTTCACATATACACCTTGAAAACATGCATTTATGCTAGAAGATTCAAAGTGTGCACAGTATGTTAAATAAGCTAAAATGTTGAGCTCTTCCCTTTTCCTATTTTCATTCCAATCAAATAATTCATTCTTTGCTCCTTTAAAGTTCTGAACTCTGAAGTTAACAAAAAGTGAAACAGAAAGAGGAGATAGAATGTAAGAACTGCAAAGGAGCGAATGCTGAATAATAGCTCAAGAAAAGATTCTAGAATGTTCCATACTAAGGATAGTTAATGAGAATCAGATAATGTATTAATGCTTTCAGAAATTTGTTGCTCTGACAACCAACCTGCTATTAACTAACGGGACAGTAACCGCTGAGCTTCTCGTAGTAAACCTGGTGGTGGCAGTCAAAAGGTTTCCTTTTTGCTTACAAATATTTTTAAGTGTATTATTAATTCATGGACATTGTACCATAAAGCAAGTTAATATAAAATAATGAGTTCTATTTGCTCTTATAAGCAAATGGATATAATGGATTTCACTTTAGGCATTCTTTCCTCTGGATCATATAACATATTATAATGAAGCCAACAAACTTACATATATATTCTCAGAAAAGTAAGCTTAGCTTGGTACACCATAAGTACTGCAATCATAATGAAAAAAAATGAAATGTTTATTTGCTTGTTTTGTTTTTGAGAGGAGATTTCTCAATGTAGCCCTGGCTGTCCTTAAACTTGCTCTGTAGACCAGGCTGGCCTCAAATGCAGAGATCTTCCTGCCTCTGCCTCCCGAGTGCTAGGACTAAAGGCATGCACCACCACTGCCCGCCCAGATGTCTAAAGAGCAAGAATCTCCTAAATTTGAATCTCTTTCTGTTGATCTTTCAACTTAAGCCCATGATCTCTACCCCAACAATATAATTTAGTACATCTGGATGTGGACAAATTAGAGATAAATAATGTAGGTAACCTAACATAAAGTGGCCACACTCCTTGATTAAGGATATTATGCAGTGGTTACTAATGACAATCTGTAAAATGGTAGCTGAGCTTCTTTCCCATTGTTCTTTTCTCTGTTTTTTCTTTTCATCTTTCTTTTTCTGTGGGTGCAGTGAACTTCACTGGTGTTATCCAAGAGAGCAAGGCTCCCCAAGCCTCTCCCAGGCTTCTGGGGTTCTGGGATGGAAGCTGTGAAGGGAAGGCTGAGCTGGGACAGGGACTCTCACCAGCCAAGGAACTGTCTTCCCCTCACAGTCTTGCTGGGGGCTAGGTGATCCAGCATCTCTTACTCCTTGTAGACTATATAAGCCATGAAGTTCACTACCGTCTTGCTGTTGTCATATTCATTGTCATGGAGGAAATGAGGTTTACAAAATTGTTATTGAGAGCAATACCAACCCCAGCATCAAAGGTGGAAAAGTGAGAATCACTATTAAACTCATAGGAGACAATCTGGTTCTCAGTGTAGCCCAAGCTGTCCTCTAGCGGGTCCTCTAATGCTTGCTTCAAAAGCTGCTGCTGCTGCTGCTTTTTCTTTTTTCCTTTTTGTCTTCTTCTCCTCCTTCACTCCCTCCTCCTCCCTTTTTGTTGTTGTTGTGGTTGGTTGCTTGGTTGGTTTCAAGACAGGGTTTTTCTGTGTAACAAGAGCCCCGGCTGTCCTAGACTCACTTTGTAGACCTGGCTGGCCTCAAACCCACAGAGATACACCTGCCTCTGCCTCCTGAGTGCTGAGATTAAAGGCATGTGTCACTATGCCCATAATGAATGCACCACCATGTTCCTTCACCACCTTCTTGATGCATCAAAAACTTGGCAGGTTTCTCCGGGAAAATGTCAGATCCAGAAAGGACATACAGGGATTAGGAGCATGGAAGATCATTCCAGTGAGCTTCCTGTTCATCTCTGGGATGACTGTCCCACAGCCTTGGCATCACCAGTGGATGAAGAAATGAAGTTTTGGGCAGCCACATAATTATCACACTGTACCTTCCAGAGGGGCCATATGGCAGTGATGGACTGGCTTGAGCCCTGCTAGGATTACAAGATTGTATTGGATGACCATGGCCTAAGGGGCTAAGCAGTTGGTGTTGCAGAAGGCTTGCTAACAATCTTGAGTGAGCTGCCATTATTCTTCTGGTTCACACCCATCACAAACATGGGGCATCAACAGAAGGGGCAGAGATAATGATCCTTTTGGCTTCACCTTTTAAGTGGATCCCAACTTTCTCTATGCTGGTGAAGAGACCAGAGACTCCACAACATACTTGGCAATACCTCATTTGATGCTGCTGGCATGACACTCCTGGAAGATACAGATGGCTTTCTGTTTGTGGTAAGTTTCACCCCTCAGCCTTGACTGTGCTGTGGAACTTACCGTGGTAGTGTCTCATTAGAACATGTAGAAAAAGTAGCTGAGGACAATGAAAGGGTCATTGATGGCAGTACTATCTACTTTGCAGAGTTAAAGGCTCCTCATGAGCTCAATGTGGCCGAATCCATTCACTTCAACCTTTACCATTGTGTCTCCGGGATGAGAAGATGTGGCTGTCTTAGCAAAGAGCTCCCAATATTATTTTCAAAGTTTATTATTTGGTATCTTTTCAGGAGAAATTTTTCTTGAACACATATTTATGTGCGACAGAGATGAATATGTGTGCTATATTAAAACATACAGAGACAGCTGGGATTGATAATAAAAATACATTTTAGAAAACCTCAGCAAGGCGGAGGATAATAGATGTTGCTATTGCCATATAAAATACAAGAATGATCAGATTTTTAAAATATACACACTAGAATCTGTAAAGATCTTCCTGCTACATGACATTGCTTCTGCTTCTATTATGCAAGGTTAAACCAATGGTAAGAAAAGGATCACACAAGCCTGTTGTTATGGAAGTTCTGGTTTGTTCCCATTTTCCCTGGCTCACTCTATACAGAGTTCAAGTTTAAGTGATAATTGTAGAATGATAGAGGAAACTACCAAAAATTTCATAAAGTAATAATAAATAGGCTCAGGTGTTAGGTCTATCTTACTTGTGGCTTAGAGAAAGGAAACAACTCTTTCACAGGAAGTAAAGGCAGAAGCAAGAGTTATTATCATGAACCCAAGGCTCATCAAACAGGAGATTGTTCTTTACAATGAGCTGCAGATAGAAAGATTGAAAACAGTCATCTGCAATGATTTTGTGATGTCTGGTTTCTCAGCTCTGAATTTCATTCATTTCTTTCTTATTAACTCAGACAATAAAGGACAAGCTAAAAAAGGACTCCATTTCCAACCTGATCTAATGAAAGAGCAAAACTTCCTAAGATTTAACAAGCAAAACAGATAGACACCAAACCAGGAAGATCTTCTTAAAAGCTAGGTAGACCCCTGAAGTTTGCTGGCCAACCAACCTAGTAGAATCCATATATATAAAGAATAGCCTGGAAATTAGTATTACATAATAAATCAACTGGGAGTGAAAGAAAATATACGTCTGTACCCCACAGTCTTCACTTTAACTGGCCAAGTCACCAAGACAGCCTACCTTAGTCAGAGACAAGGAACCAACTGCATCAAAGGAGCTTCACCTTAAGGGAACAGATAGAAATTCAACATATTTAAGTGGGAAAACATATTACCTCTGTTGTCTTTCCCAAAAACCCAAAGCAGCTGAGTAACTAGAAAACATACATACGGTCAGCATCCCACTCTTAGCTCAGAGTGTACTGGAAGGATTCAAACACTTACCTGAAAAATAGTGAGTTTAGAAGACTCTTTACCTAGACAATTATTGGCACAGAAATACTGATTTTAAATCAGTTATTCAAAATGAATACACTTCATGAAGTAGATATAAATTTAACCTTTATCCAAAGAAGACTTACAGAAAGAAAGGCATCTGGAAATAACTCTGGGATGATAGCAAGGGAGTAAGCACCAGGTGCCTATCTATCTAGTCAAGAGCTGCTTGTCAGAATCAGTCTGATGTAACTATTTTGGAACTCTGACGTCCACTGAAGGCTTCCAGCTTCCAGGGGAAGTCTTGTCTAGACTGACTGGTAGTAACTTTAGTTCATTTTAACTCATAGCTTATGTCTGCTTTTGTAGTCCCTTTAGGAAAATACCTAGGTTCTTCTTCCTAGAGGAAAAGCCAGAACATGCAATAAGAAACAAGAGTTTGTTCTGTACATACCAAAGATCTGGGTTTTCTTTCTTCTTTCTTTTCTCCCCCCCCCCAACCCCTTTACTTCCATTTTGTTATGCTTTGTGGCAGTGGTAATTGGGCACACAGTAGTTCATACATGAGAGACCACGGCTACATCAAGCTGGGCTCTGTATTGGGACTACTGATCATTACTTCTAATCATAGACATACAGACATAAAGGGGAAGAGGCATTGTTGCACAATGGTAACACAAGCCTGCTGCAGGCCAAGGTTGCAATCCTTCCTCTGCAGGCTGAAGCAACTGTCAGGGCAGTTAAAGAACCCACGCCTTTTCCCTTGCTTTCAGTTTTCTCTTTCCATCATTTCCAGAAGCAGACATTGAAGAATTGTACATTCAAAACCAACTGCACATCCAGGGGAAATTAGAATCTCCTAATTGCACATTCCTAGAGAAAGGCATACTCTCAGAAACATGTGTGGACATTTAACCTTGTATGGCATGAAGGATACACTAGAACAATCAAAAACAAAATGTCAAAAGCCAACAAGCTGAGAGGAGGTGAGGGAAACCTCATCCTGGTTCTGGATCATGCTGTTCTAGGGTATCTCATAATCAGGGTTATCACATTATTAGACACAACTGTCCACTTTTTAAAACAACAACTGTCCCAAGGCATTAAAAAATAGGGAAGTATCCATTTGAAAGGGGAATCAAAAACAACAGAAACTGCCCCTGAAAAAGACCAGATCCTTGACAAAGACTTAGAAGCAATTATCTTCAAAATGTGGTTGACCTTAATAAATAAGACCAAACCATCCTCTACAGGATTTAGCCCAAAGAAAAGTCTAAGTGAACTAACTACAACTTAGCTTGATGTACAAGCAGGTTGAAACTTGATCTGAGAATATAGACTAAGTATGCAAGGAAACTTCAGTCACTCTCAGAAACTAACCCCTCAAACAATCTAGCCTGGAGGCTATCAAATTATGCCCAACTAAACAAATGTCAAGCCACATCAAATAGGTAATCTCTGTAGATTATTTCTTGCCTTTCTGGTTATAAAAGTGATTTTCCACATTTTAAGGGGTAGAAGTGTTCTGACTCATCTTTATGCTGGAATACATGATTAATTAAATATGAATGTAAAATTACGATATTTTCAGGAAAATAAAAATCTCTGAACTTTACCTAACAATCTTTCCAAGATGGTTAATGGTTAATTAAACCAAGAAAGATCAAAGTACAGAAATTGGAAAATAATAGATATAACTTAAGATGAAGTACAAGAAAATCTCAGTGATAGTAAAAGGAGGTTCTAGAGACAACACAAAAATCACCCACTAGCCCTGCAGAGAGATGAAACAGCCTCAGTTTACTCTAGAACAGAGGCCAGGTGGGTTGAGAAAGACAGTTTTAATACAACTAGATAGGGAAGGGTGAACCACAAGTTAATATATAGCAAGAACAACAGAAATAACAAGCAGGATAAGCTTCCCATCCAACTGAACCTCCAAACCCTATTAAGCAATGTATCGTTAGGAAAGGAATCAGTAAAATCCAGCATTAGAACACAAATTTACTCTAGACCAAACAGAACATCTTCACAATGATCAGTGATGGAATTGTGCAAAAATGGATAAGCAACAAATCAGGAGGTAGTCACGAATAAAGCACAGCATAATATTTTCAAATATCAGTACTTTGCCATTGTTACCATGAATAATCTATCAGAATTATAATTGAATGTTACATGTAATGGATTATTCCTTCAATACAAACACTTGATATGAGAAGACAGGAGGATCGTGAGATAGGCCATCATTGCCCATACAATGAGGTAGATACCAGCCTGGGCTCTATGAGACACAGTCTCAAAAAAAATAGTAACAATAAAAGAACTACACTTTTAAATATTGGAAGTAAAATTCAGCATTAAAATATTGTAAATGAACAAACTGGAAAAAGCCTGCTATCGCTACCGTAGAAAAGAAGATGCCTGTGAAAATAGTACTAAGGAATTGCCTAAAATTCAGGGAATAAAAGAGGGGAGACAGGAAGAGGCAGAAAAAAATACAGGAAAACACAGGACAGCTAACAACATGGAGAATAGGTTGAATGTTTCCAGCCAGAAGCAGAGAGATGTGTGGAAAAACAGAACTTGAAAACAAGCAGTTTTGGCATTCTTCAGAATTGAAGATATAATTTTCTGTTAAAAAACAAACAACAACAACAACAAAAGAACTATGAGCACTGAGAAGGGTAATAAACACATCTGAGCATACTATAGTGATGTTGTAAAACAATAAAAGCTAAGAAAAAAATTAAATCTTGTGGTTTTAATGAAAATGACCCCCATAAGCCCATGGAAAATGGCACTTTTATAAGGATTGGCCTTGTTGGAGCAGTTGCAACTTTGTTAGAGAAAGTGATCACTGGAGGTGGGCTTTGAGATTTCAGATGCTCAAACCATTCCCAGTGTGGCAGTCTCTTCCTGCTGTCAGTGGATTCAGATGTAGAACTCTCAGCTTCCTCTCCAGCACATGTCCATGTCCTGCCATCCCTTCCACCATGATGACAATAGATAAAACCTCTGAAACAGTAAGCCAGTCAGAATTAAATGTTTTCCTTTATAAGAGTTGTCATGGCCATGTTTTTTCATAGGAATAGAAAACCCAACTAAGACAGCAAGAAAAAAGATTAAATGCAAATAAATTGCAGAGTAAAAAGCATCTCCATCCAAGAGTATCATAGATACTGTAAGACAATGTCTGGATTTGGTAAATGTAAAGAGGACATGACTATCAATCTAGGACTCTACACCTAGCTAAAATGGAGGTGGGATAAAGGTATTTGCCACATAAGGAGAATGAACAAATACTACCACCTTCCTAGACATGTTGAATTTTGCCAGAAGGTAAGTCAACCTGGAGGGAAGATCACAGATTTAACAAATTGTAGAATTTTTTGAAACTTAGGAAGTGTTTCAGAAAATTAATTTTTTGCGAAAACTATCTTCAAAAAATTTGATGCTTAAAGTGTGCAACAGTTAGAAGATTTGGGCAGACTACCTATATGCTAACAGTTAGGCTTGGCATTTAGCAGGTTAACACCTCATTACATTTAGAACAAAGGTAAGAAAACTGAATGTGGACACTGCTAAAAAATTTACATACATCAAGCATTAAGGATGACTACTAAAGAATAGATACAGATCCCAGAGTTTCTAATGCAGGAGAAAATAAAAAGGTAATACATATTTTTCACCCAATATGAGAAAAGGAAAACATAAGAATTAATAATGCTACAATACTACAATAAAAATTATCCATGTGTATCAATAACCATTTTAACAAATTAAGCTTAGACAATGCAAGACTCATTCTGAGACTGAATTCCAAAAATAAATGCTGTCTCTGAGCTGTGTACAAGAGAAAAACTAAAATGAAAGTATACAGAAAGTCTAAAAGCAAAGGATAGGAAGACATACCAAGAAAACAGTGAAGGAAAATAGGGTATATTATTAAAATGGGTCGAAACTATCATTTACAGACAAAAGCTCTCATAGGGATGAAAAAAATAGTCACTCAAGAGTAATAATAAAAAGAACAATCTATTAAGAAAGTATCATGGGCTGGAGAGATGGCTCAGAGGTTAAGAGTGCCAGCTATTCTTCCAAAGGTCCTGAGTTCAATTCCCAGCAACCACATGGTGGCTTATAACCTTCTATAGTGAGCTCTGGTGCCCTCTTCTGGAATGCAGATGCTTATGCAGGATGAATATTGTATAAATAAATAAATCTTTAAAAAAATAAAAAAGAGTCATAATCTTGAACTTGTATATAACAATAACATTTTTTATAATGCAAAATCTAAAAATTAAATGAAAACAACTGAGTGATCATAATCAAAGGAGGTCTGTCAGGGCTGGGCTATAGAAGATTTGTATAGCAAAACATCAAATTGGTTCTCCTATTTATATCACTGACCTTAAACTGAGCACTTGAAAAATGGAATATTTGCAAAATTTTAACTCACTTTGAGCTAGTCTCACCACATTGCCTATGAAAATGCCATCCTCCTGCCTCTGCTTCTCAAGGGCTAGAGTGCAAGCCTGAACCGCCACACCTGGCTAAATGCAATTTTTATTTTTCTTGCTAGCATTGCTTGAGCACATCAATGGGTTTCTGTGTAATACTTTGGTATATGCATGCAACGTGCCTGGAATCATTCAGCTTCCCTCCATTCGTGCCCTCCCACTCACATCTTCGAAAAATCTCTATTCTACATTCACATTGACTTTATTTAAAACTTCCACACAGGAGAGGAACATGAAGCAACTGCTTTTCTGGGTCTGGATTGTTTCACTCAGCATCATCTTATCCAGATCCACCCTTTTTGTTGCAAAATACAAGATTTCATTCTTCTCTGTGGCCAAATAATTTTCTCTTGTAGGTATAGAATTTTTCCTTATTTGATCACCTGCTAATGGGCAGCCATATTAATTCCCTGTCTTAATCTACTGCGAATTAAATAGTGAGGCAATTAGCATGAGTATTCAGATAGCTCTTTGGTGTGTGGATTTCATTTCCTTTGGATTTACACCCAGAACGGGGTAACCAGATCATATAAGAGATTTACTTGCACTTTTTGAAGGAACTTTCTACTGTTCTCCATAGTAATAGTCCTGATTTACATTTACGTTTTGATTTGTTATTGTTCTTAGTAGGCATGCATGTGGGGGTCAGAGAACAACTGTGCAGAATTGAATTCTCTCCTTTCACCTTTGTCTGTATTCTGGGATTAAGTCAGGTGGCCAGGTTTGTGTGTGACAAGCATTTTACCTGTTGGACCACACAACACTATTTGAAAGTTCCGTTTTCTCTGCTTTGTCACTAAAATGTGCTATTTCAGTTATGTTTGTTTTTTAAACAATAACCATTCTAACCAGGGGGACGAAATTGCTCATTGTGGTTTTGATTCGCAGTTCTCTCACAGCTAGTGACACAAAACATTTTTCATATGTTTATAGGCCATTTGAATTTCTTCTTTGGAAAAGTCCTTTGCCCATTTAAAAATACATAAAATAGGGTTTGAGTGTCGAATGAATAGCTTAGCAAATATTTTATTCCTTTTCATTCTTGGGATAAATTTTAAGACAGAGATTCAGCAGATTTCCTAATTTATATCATGCAAACTATTCTAAGATCAGGACAAATAAATAAAAAATAGTTATATGTCCTTTCACATAGTGGAGCTTTCTTTAACATTTTAATTATTAACCAAATTCAACAACTGAGGACCCCAGACATTAAACTTTTCAAACACAGTAGATACATACAAATTGCACAAAGTTTTAAAATATAACCATTAAATATGTTTGTCATTTGAATACAGTTTTTCCCATTCACTTATTTAATCACTTTACAGCCTGATCCTACCCCCCCTCTCTTTTCTCCTCAAAGTCCCACCCTCATGCCACCTCATGCTATTCCCTCTCCCCTTATTCTCAGAGGAGAGGCCTCCCATGGGTACCAACCCACCCTGCCAGTCAAATCACTGCAGGACTAAGTATTTCCTCTCCCACAGAAGCCAGACAAGGCAGCCCAGCTAGAGGAAAAGGATCCAAAGGTAGACAACAGGGTCAGAGGCAGCTCCACGCTCCAATTGTTAGGGGACCCACACCATGACCAAGCTTCACATCTGCTACCTATGTGAAAGTGGCCTATTTCCAGCCCACGCATGTTCTTTGGTTGGTGGTTCAGACTCTGTGAGCCCCCATGCACCCAGGTTACTTTCCTCTGTAGTGTCCTTGACCCTTCTGGCTCCCTCAATCCTTCCTCCCACTCTTCTACAAAATTCCCCAAGCTCAGCCTATTGTTTAGCTGTGGGTTGCTGCATCTGTTTCCATCAGCTGCTGATGAAGCCTCTCGGAAGACAGTTATGCTAGGCTCCTGTCTGCAAGGATATCAGTAATTGTGTCAAGGGCTGGCTCTCTCCCATGGGGTGGGTCTCAAGTTGAGCCAGTCATTGGCTTGACTTTCCCTCAATCTCTGTTCCATCTTTATCCCTACACTTCTTGTAGGCAGGACAAATTTGAATATGGTTTTTAAAACACTAGCTAAAAACACATATTCCCCCCCACCTTTTTTTCCAGAAAGTACAATCTTATCTGGAGGAGGCAGCTCAGTGGCAGAGTACTTGCCTAGCATTGCACATGGCCCTAGGTCAGACTGCCAACACCAAAGGGGGAAAAAGTACAATCTTAGAAGAGACAAAGTGTGTTGGTAGTGATGTCATTGAATCACATACCTTATCTTCAGTACATTTTCCAGCCACTCATTTCCACTTTTTGTGTTCATTTTGTTATTTTTTCCTAGAACATGTCATTTTTTTCCTTAAGTGCTAACTTCATTGTCATTAATTTTTTAAGGTTTATTTATTTAATTTATGTATATGAGTGCTCTGTTTGCATGTGCATCTGCATGCCAGAAGAGGGCATCGGATCACTCTTGTGAGGGTTGTGAGCCACCCTGTGGTTGCTGGGAATTGAACTCAAGACTTCTGGAAGAGCAGACAATGCTCTTAACTGCTGAGCCATCTCTCAGTCCCCATTGTCATTATTTTATCATTTTTCCTATTTGTAGATGTTTTTTATATCCCTTATACATTGCTAATATACACTGTGATCTTTCTCTGTCTATCTCTCTCTCTCTCTCACACACACATACAATAATAGAAAACCAACAACTTTTTTAAAAGTTGAAAGGAAGTGAGGCAGGTGAATCACTGTGGGGTCAAGGCCAGCCTGGTCTACAAAGAGAGTCCAGAACAGCCAAGGCTACACAGAGAAACCCTGTCTTGAAAAAAAACAAGAAAAAAAAAAAACCTCTCAAATTTCCAACATGTTAATATATGCTGATAAAAGATAATGGATTTTCCACTATGAATTGAGATGTGTCTTTTTTTCCTTATAGTTCTGTCCCTTTATTTTATGCAGTATGAAGCAATGTTATTATGTACATATAAATTGCTATAGCCACCAAGTAAGCAGAATGTTTTTCTTTATGAAATGAGGTTATTTCTAGTAATAATCTTTCCCTACAGCATACTTTTTCTGTCTTTAAGCTGGTGTTGACATGATGTCATTCAAATGTGTCTCTTCTCAATGGTGGATTGTCTTTCCTCCAATTGGGCTGTTCAGTCATTTACATTTAATGTAACTAAGAATACATTTGGACCTAAAACTTCCATCTTAACCTACATTTTCCCTACCTTGTTATGTTCACATTCTTCCTTTTTTTTCTTTTGAATTTGAAATGTTTTATTATTTCTGTCTATTCTGTCAGCTTGGCATTAATCTACTTTCTGTCTTTAAGTACCTTATCTATAACATACATTATTCATCTTTGATTTATTAACTTCTGGTATATATTAATGTTTCAGTCTTTTCCTGGTCAATGAAATAAGAACATATTATCACATTTGGTCCTTTCTTTTATGTACTTTAATTTCCTTCATATTTTAAAAGACCAACATTGTTATTACTGCTTTAGACAGAAATAATGACTTCTGATATATTTCCACATGTTTCAGGAGGTTTTATAACTCCCAAGATTCCATGTAGGACTCCTTTTCTTCTGCCTGAAAATATACCCTTAATTATATATTTTTATTGTTGCTTTTGGGGTTTTATTTGTTTGCTTGCTTTTGTTACTGGTTGGTTGGGTTTTTTTGTTTGTTTGTTTTTCTTTTTTCAAGATAGGGTTTCTTCTTTGCTGTCCTAAAACTCACTCTGTAGACCAGGCTGGCCTTGAGCTCACAGAGATCTGCCTGCCTCTGCCTGCTGAATGCTGGGATTAAAGGCATGTGCCACCGTGCCTGGCTAATTATATCTTTAAGTATATGCTTTCAAGTAATTTTTCAGTGTTTATTGGCCTGAAGCTGTAGTTGCTTTACCTTCCCTATTTCATTTTTGGTTGGTGTGGAATCTAGGTTGACAGTTGTTTTCTTGTACAGCTATGAAGGTATCTTACATTGCCTTTGGCTTCCACTGTTTCTATTTACATATCATGAGTACATATCTTATTTTCTTTCCATTGAAGATTTTTTAGTCTGAGTTTTTGCTTTTAAAGACTTCTTTATTATTTTCATTTATATGTGGGTGTCTCTGTGTGAGGGTATGCAACATATGTGCAGGTGACCACAGAATCTGGAAGGTATCAAATCCCCTGGAACTGGAGTTACAGGTGGTTCTAACTGATGTGATTTCTGGGAACTGAACTTGGGTCCTTTGGAAGAGTCACAAGTGTTCTTAACCACTATTGAGTCATTTCTGCAATATGAGTTTTGCTCTTAAACATTTCTACTTGTCTGTTTTCAGCAGCTTGGCTCTTATATCTTTAGCATGACTTTGAAATATGTATTGTGCTTATAGTTTTTATGGAGAAATAGACCTTCAGAGCTGGGAAAAATGTCTCTATTAGCAATTTATAATGACACTAATAAGTGCCTCAAGTTTCACAAATTCATCATTTATTATTTTATTACAGTTTGTGTGGGTTCAGGGACCTGGGAGCAGCATTGCAAGGTGTCTTGGGCACTGTGTCACAGAGCTAATAGCAGTCATGGGGGCTTACTAGACGTGCCATCACAGCTGACTGTGGTTAAGGATGAGCTTTCAAGTGTCTCCCATGCCTAGCAGTCTGTTATTGCATGTACTCTGGCATGGCCGCTGGCTTCTACCGCAGCAACTAATCTGAGAGAAAACAAGGTGCAAGCTACCTGCCTTTTATTACACACTCTTGGGTTCATCTTTTCTCATTTCTACTATGTCATTTTAGCTACAGAGACCATCTGTTTTGTTACAGGAGAGTCTGTTAACAGTTTGTTCATATCAAATGACAAAAACCACTGGATGCCATCTCAGTGGCTACCTGCTCCCTCTCACCATGTGCTCCTCTCCCAATTATTCAGGTTCCTCTCATATGGGAAATACAGTCACTTTCAAATGTCTCAGCATGCCAGGTGTGGTGGAGCACGTCTGTAATCCAAGCGCTTGGGGAGGCAGAGGCAGACGGATCTCTGTGAGTTCAAAGCCAGCCTAGTCTATAAACAAGGCTACAAAGAGAAAGCCTGTCTTGAAAAAACAAAACAAAAACTGAAAACCAACAACAAAAATAAAACAAATGTGTCAGTACAATATGAACACAAAGCCTCCAACTGTATATCTAGGTGTTATGACTTGTCTTGGGGAATGCCCAAATAGGGCACCTAAGATAGATCACAGAAGTGATTAGTAACCACTGAGCTTCCCCGGGGTTACTTACAGGAACATAGGGAAGAGATTACATAAAGGAGTATAGGTGACTCAGAGCAAGTACATAGCCTACCCCAGCATAAGTGAGGCAGGTAATAGGTTATTTAAAGGAATGTAGGTGACTCAGACCAGGAGCACAGCCTACCTCAACATGGGTTTTGATAACTCATGAAGCTTCTCCCATAACTTGCAGATGGCTTGCTGGTCTCTTCTCCTCAGAAATTGTTTACTGCTTTTATAACTTGAGGGTGGGGGGGCCCTTATGCATCTAGTAAGTTTCAGTTACTTTCTGAGTCTTAGGAGCCTTCCTTTTCACTCTAGAAGGGACTGTTTCAATTCACAGGAAATGGCTACAGTTGGCTACACAAGTGTGGATAAGGCTTTGCTGTGAGGTTCTTAATAAAAGCTCCTGCAAGCAGGTGTAGTAGCACATACCTTTAATTTTAGTGACTGGGAGGCAGAGGCAGGTGGATTTCTATGCCTGGTCTACCTAGTGAGTTCTAGAACATCCAGAGCTACGTAGTAAGATTCTATATATCCTATCTTGAAACAAAATAAAAACAAACAAACAAAAAACAACACATAAACAAAAAGCTCCTGAGAATTATCCTTACTCACCAAATAGAGAATGGGTAGGGGATGATTTGGGAAAACTGCTATAGATGCTTAGCTTCACAAGGTCGAAATGAGCACAGCACATGGTCTATATAATTCTAATGAATATCTGGGCACTAGAGCTTTTAAATAGACCCGTTCCAAACCTCCTGGCTCCACGACCAGGAGGTTCTCTTGGTTCTTCTTTCTGAATTACCTTTTCTTTTCTATACAGTACAAACTTGTGATTTGAGTCAACAAAGCTCTGTGCAGTGAAGTTCACAGATCCAATGATGGGCTGTCACCTTAGTAATATAACACTGTCTCTTTTGCTGCCCTTAGTCATTTCTCAGTAAGCTATTTTGTCTGATAGTAAAGATAGTAAAGCTATCTGTACTAGACAAGGTCTCCCCGAATATTCTATGTCTTTTTGTTCTTTACCTCTTATAATGCAATTGATAGACCAAATCATTAAAAATTAGGTTTTTGGGTTGTTGGATTAAAGTTTAAAGCACAAGCCTAAACAAAGGCCACGCACTCAAGACCTATCTGGCTAGCTGTGGGGAGGAACCGGCCTTGCTACATTCCTTTCCAACCACTAGAGATACTGTTGGCAGGAAACTGCCCGATATAGTCCCTCTCCCCTAGCTACAGCCAATCAGCACAGGACAGGACATTCTAACTGACACCCAAGATCAGATGTTCCCCCTATACACAGAAGAGAGAACAAAGGAAGCCAGAACTTTTTATGGTTTTGGCACCTTCCCACAGCCAATCATTTTAAAATGCAACCTCCCCTTTTGTGTTTCAACCAACAGCTGCTTGCCAGGCTGGAATTCCCCTACTATGGGCATGCTGGGAGGGACTAGGACCTATAAGTCACCCTCAATTCTGAGCTCAGGGCTCTTAGTTGGATACCAGTGCCTTGGTGTCTGTAAGAGTCCCAGCTCGAGCTGTGAATAAAGATCCTCATGTGTTTTGCAATAGACTTGACTCCTCATGGTCTTTTGGGGGTCTCAAGAATCAGGAACAGCACTATCTTCAGATGTCTCTCATAAAAACATTAAAGATGATTTTTAAAACTAAAAGTGAAGTGAATAAGGGATTGGAATTTGTGGTCTCATCTCCATTCTGAGATTTTGTTTGGTTTGAACTTGTGCAGGTTTTGTGAATGCTATCACAGTATCTATGAGTTCATATGTGTATCAATCCTTCTGTGTCTGAGTGACCATGCTTCCTTGGAGTCATTTTCTACACCTGGCTCTTCGAATCTTTCCTCTTCCTCTTCCACATAGATCTCTGACCTTCGAAAAGAGCAGTTTGATAAAGATAACCCATTTATGGCTGAGTGTTCCAAAGTCTCTCATTCTCTTCATCTTGTCCAGTTGTGGATCCCTGGGTTAATTACCATCTACTGCAAGAAGAAGCAAGTATTTTCATCTGAACCCTTAAATGGTTATGATACTTTGTTAGACTTAAATTTACTCTTTTGTGTGTGGGGATGTGTGTACATATGCGGGGTGCACGTGTGTGTGCATATGTGTATGTGGAGGTAAGAGGAAAATCTTAGGTATTTATCTACCCTTTGCTGGAGACAGGCCTCTCACTGGTCTGGGACTTGACTAAGTAGCCAAGGCCAGCTGGCCATGAGCTCCAGATACTTCTTACCTCCCATTGTGCTGCCTCTGGTGTTAGCAAGTGTGTGTTGCTACATCTAGCATCATATTGGCTTCCAGGGTCTTCAGATTTGCGAGGCAAGCCTGCTGTCAACTGAGTCATCTCTCCAGTTCCTAAACTTACTCCTCCTTCCAGCCTTGCTTGTAATTAATATTCAGTCCATTTTCATGCCCATATTTTCCTTGTGCAACTTAAGTATAATACTAATATTTCAGATTTTGTGATTGTAAAAAAGACTCCTGAGCTCAGTGTTATAAAACAACTTTTATGCTTACAGATTCTGTGTGGTCAGATTCAAACAAAGAATAGAAACAGCTCATGTCTGCTCTATAGTGCTTAGATCCTTATCTGGGAGACTGAGAAAGCCTGGATTCTGGAGTAACTTGAGATCTTATCACTTGAAAAGCTGGTGATGGATGTTGGCTAGAGATTCATTTTCTTTCCAGGTGACCTCTGTTCATAGATTACTATGGGCTTCCTTACAATGTAGTGGCTGGTTCTCCCAGAGTAAACTTCCCAATATGAGAGAGTTAGGAAGAAGCAATATATTGGAACCCTCAGAAGTCATGTGACACCACTTATGTGCACTTTGCCATTAGAGAGCTGGTATGAACTACCCAGCTTCAAAGGGAAGAAATAATGCTGCTGACCCACATAACCACTCTCAAGCAGGGATTGACAGCTGCTTCACTAGACTGGGACTCAGATCAGAGGACTGCTCAACCTTTAGCAGTGAAGCTTTTCTTGGCAATAGATGGTAATTAACACAGAGACCCACAACTGCACAAGGAGTAGAGAGCTTTGGAGTACTCAGCCCTTAATGGGATAGCTTCATCAAACTGCTCTTTTCAAAGGTCAGAGAGCTGTGTGGAAGAGGAAAGATTGTAAGAGCCAGAAATAGGGAATGACTCCAAGGAAGCGAGGTCATCCAGACACAAAAGGACCGATACTCATATGAACTCACAGAGACTGTGATAGCATTCAAAAACCTCACAAGTTCAAACCAAACACAATCTCAGGATGAAGAAAGGAGAGATCACAAAATTCCACCCCTAACCAAGAAGCTATGTGCAGTTGATATCTATTGGAAAGGGAAAATAAGTTTTTTTCCAATGTACTGTCACTTGGTATGTCAGCTACACTCCAGGAAGACCCCCTGTCCAGGAGCCTGTAGTTGGCCAACACAAAAGTGATTCCATGTTTGTGTGTGTGTGTGTTGTTTTGGGTTTTGGTATGGTTTGTCTTCTTGGGTTAAGGTTTTTGTTTGGTTTGGTTTGGTTTGGTATTTTCCTTTGGCTTGATTTTTTTTTTCTTTTGAGGGACTGAGAGAAAGAGCGTGAAGTTGGGTGGGTAGTGAGGTGGGGAAGATCTGGGAGGAATTGGGGGAGTGGGAAGAATATAAAATTTACTGTATGGAATATATTTTAATAAATTAATTTTAAAATTAAAAAATTTTAAGAAAACTTTTATAAGTAGTATTTCCTTAAACAACAAGCAGTCTTCTTTCTTGGATCTCATTCTTTTTCTTTCCAGAGGCCTCCTGCCTGTGGTACAGTTTTGAATTCTTGAAATGTCTTAAAAATAGACCGTTTCATCATTTGACTTGAAGTTCTTCGACTACAGGTTCATAATGAGAATGTGGCTTTGGCTGATGTATGGATTCTTTCTGTACTTTCTGTTCTCCTAGGTTAAAAGGATGAGTGATAGCAGACTCCTTACAAGCTTGCTGAGAACTGCCTGTGAGTTTTATATGCAAACATATATGGTGATACCATCAGCATAGTGAGCACTGTTCAGACTAAACTATTCTAATGTCTCCTCTTACCCTCTTTCTGTTGTTAACATATCAGTTTACCATCACAGATGGCTGAACAAGGGTCCCTTTGCTCCATTCAGATGGAAATCATAAACAAGCAAGGAGTAACTCCCTTAATTTTGGTATTCCTGAACTTTCCAGCAAACCGAAGCTTATAGGCTGGCCTTCGAACCCAGAGTCAGTGCGGGAGGTGCTTCCCCTTCTTATCCTGAGTGAGAATAGTTGCAGGGCCGACTGGATCACCTAGAGTTCCCTAAAGCTTGTCTTGCCCACACTAGAGTCCCACAGTTCCACTCTGAGTTCCCTGGAGTGGTTGTGATTAGATCAAGTTCTCCTGAAAGAACAGTTGGGCTCTAACAGCAGCCATGGTTGCAGTGGTCCATGGAGCTGAAATAGAGTTCTCTGAAAGCCATGGGGTGTTCAACAAGGCTGGGGTGTTCAACAAGGCTGGACTGCCCTCCGCAGATCAACCAGTTGCCAAGGAAAAAGAGTTCCAGGATCAGGGCAGCCAGGCTTCCGTGCAAGTGACCAATGGCCCATTTTTGATTCTTGCTCAGTCATAAGAAGGAAATTACAGGAAGCTTATAATAAAGACCTAAGAAATTAATATTTTAACGGTATTTGATAACATTGAACCCCTCACCATGAGCCTCTCAGGAGGGTGGGGTCCCTTTGACCTGTCTTAACCTCACTGAAAGTCTTAAACTACACTTTTTACAATTAAAATTTTCATTTCCAAGACCTGTAATTGACTTACAAAACAACTTACACTTATTTATGTATTAAATCTGTTTATGTCCTTAGGTTAGAAGTATGCATTCGTCATTGATTTTGTTTGCTACCTTTTTCATAGTTTATGGTCCTTAAGTATCTACTGAAAATTGACTATTAACTTAGCTTTAGAGTTCTTGCTGGCCTTGAGTGAGGTCTTCATTGTAAAAGAAAGGAAAGCAGTTTGCTAGGGGCTGCTGTCTGCTTCCAGAAGTGGATGTGTTTTGAGGTGTCGTGAGGGTAAGGGAGTGTCATTTAGAGGTACCAACATGAACAAATACTTGTACAACCAGGAGAGAAGACAAACTCAGAGAATGAGAAAGTCACAGGTGCTTAGAACGTGAAAGTGACCAGTGGAAGTGCCATGGCCAAGTACTTGAAAGGGGCTGGTGCCTGGAAAGTGAAAATGACAGACAGGAATATGAGGGCTACAGCCACAGGGGACAGAAAAGCAACAGCCACAGAGGAAGGAGAAGGAAAATAACAAATTGCATTAAAGCAGATAAACAGCTCCTGTCAGCATAAGAGGGGCCCCAGAGTTGTAAGCCCAGGATGAGGCGCTGGATACAAGTTTATAGGATTCTGGGACCTTCCCCATTCCAGAATCCCTCCACTTCTCCCTCATTGGTCCCACCTGGTATTTTTCCAGGATTCTCATTTGTAACAGGTACAGCATCAGAGGACAGGCTGAGAGCAACCCCAGGAGCAAGCAGCATGCCTGGCTTTCCTGATCACCCTAAGTTCTCCTGACCTCCTCCAGACTGGGCAGAGATGGGCAGCCAAACAAGATAGCTGAGTTGCTGGTTTTCTGGATCGTTCCATGCTCCTGATTAGTACAATGAGAGATATTTACCCTCATGGCCAGCTCCTCTCTAAAAATGAGATACCTGTATAGTAGCAATTGAGTTTTTGTTATTATGTTATTACTCATGGTCTTATTGTATTTGTTCCCCATTCTGTACCTCAAAGATAAAATCTCTGTGGTTAGCATGAAGCAGGTGCTTGAAAATGTTTATGGAGGCTAGGGAAATGGTTCACAGTTTAATGATCTTTCTGCATAAGCATGAAGATCTGAGTTTAGACCCTGAACATCCCTGAACATTGAAAAACCAAGCATGGAGCATGCTCCTGCAATCTCATTGCTTGGAGGAAGGGAGACAGGAAGATCTCTAGGGCTCCCTAGCTGCCAGCCTAGTGGGAGACTTTATCTCAAGGGAGTAAGGCAGAGAATGATGGAGCAGGATGCTTGGCCTCATGTGCATGTGTACACACACACATGCACGCACGCACGCATGCATATTTATTGGATCCACAAAGAAAAGTTTAAAAGAATTAGTTAAAAATTAAAGTCTGTGGAATTCTAGCACTGTTATAGGTGGAGGCAGTAGGATCAGAAATTCACTATTGTATTCTGCCATTCTACATGGCTATATGAGACCATAGAATGCCATTAAAAGCTGTCTCCCAGGAAGAGAAACTTAGGAGTTTTGGCTCTAAAGAACCACAGGAAAACTTGAACAAGCAGATTGCCCTAGATAAGCAGCATCCAGTTTCTCCATTAATCTTCTACCTATCCATTCCTATGCAAGCCACACAGGCTTTCTCTGCTTGGAATCCCATCTCTCTCCTAGCCCAGCTTTCTCTCTCATGTGGTCCACACTTGATGCATCATTTGCCTTGACACACTGTGGTAGAATGGGCAATATCAATATAGTGACACTCTGTCACCTCTGCCAAAACTTCTTGCTGTCCCATTGTTCCTACCCTTGGAATTTCTCAGTTGTATGTCAAAATACCACAGTGTCTCTACAAGTCCTGGCGATACATAGACACTGTTCTGTGTAATGCCATTGAGTCTCAGGTCACTGGACTTAAAGCAATGTAGGGAAGTGTAGCAATACTCCAAAAACTCCTACTCCTCTTATCATCTCTAAAATCCTCTCTTAAGACTTGAAACTTGAGGCTGAGGTGGAAGGGCAGCAGCAAGGTCAAGGCCACCATGGGATACAAAATACCAGGTCGGCCAGAACTGTGTAACAGGAACCTGTGAAGCAGAGGAGTACTTGATAATGGTAAAAGTTGGGTGCTGGAGAGAGGGTTCAGTGGTTAAGAGTACTGTCTGTTCTTCCAGAGTTCAATTCCCAGCAAGCACAGAGTGGCCCACAGCCATCTGTACTGGGATCTGTTAATGGTAAAAGTTCCCAACAATTATGAAACCAATCTTGAACTGCTATCATTGTTTAACAGAGAGAGGAAAATTGGTCAAGGGTCCCATGTACTGCACTCAGAAATCCTTTTCCACATTTGCATCCACAGGCTGCTCCAGCCAGAGAAAAGGAAGCACAAATATAAGGCAAAAATGGTTGCAGAGAGGTCTCCTTTGATGACTGGTTCTAGATTGAGGATCCTCAATGGATTTGTTGAAACTTAAACTGTTAACAATCTAGGACACTTTCACCAACATCCCTTCCTCTGTCCTTCCTTCCTTAACTGTTCCAGACTGTGGGATGACTCTTGGAGCCTCTGCTGGTTCTCCCCCATTTTCTGTGATGGGCATTCCCTCTACAAATTTTCTGTACATTTACTCTCATCTTTAAGTTGTCTCCCCACCCCTCAGGACAGTCAGACCAACAGAAAGAAATCTCGTTGGACTCGTGTTTTACCAGCACCTCACTTCGGCGGTTCAGAGACGCTGCATTTTAGCACTGCAGTCAATTTTGCACAGTATGCGGATAGAAGACGAAATTTTATTCTGCTGAGTCTTAAATAAAGGGCTTAAAACTAGTTTCTCAAGGTATGTTCTTCCCCAGAGAGGAAAAGAGTATACCCCCCAATGAAGTCAGAATAAAGACACCTGGTCCTTCGTTAAAATCATAGGTGTGGTTACTGAGCTGAAGAAATGCTTGCAGAGGTGATGATCTATGATGACAAGGAATAGGAATTTGAGTTTTCCATAGAGAACATCTGGCTTAGACTAAATACCACTGGTATTTAAATAAATCGCTTGCCCTCTCGGGCAAATCCTTAGTTTCTTAGTCTTAGTTTCTCTATCTATATGAAATAAATATGACAGCTTATGTCTCTCGGGTTGTTGAAAAAGGAACAGCTTGTCTGGCTTTAAGCACAGTGACCTGGTTTGTGTGAAGGACCACGCTCCTCCTACTGTCCCATCAGCAGCGGGCTATTGCACCCACTTCCCGAGACCTCTTCACCGCAGCCTCCCTCGGTCGACCGCGTATCCTTCCGCGTCGCGTCACTTCCGGGAGACTCAGGACGTGGCTCATCATCACACCCGGATGCAACTGTCATGGCTGTCGTCCGTGAGCGCTGGCAATGGACATCGAGTGAAAAGGCGTTTAGCGTTAGGGGGTTCGAAGCCTGTTAACTAGAGGCAGCAGATGAGGCTGCCGCGAGGCAGGGTGTTCCCTGGCGGCCCCCAAACCACGCTTTCGCGCGCCTGTCAACCTGTCGGGTTTTTCTAGAGAAGTTGACCCCTACCCTTTGGCAGGACGAGGCCGCGGGGCCCACTCAAGCCTTTCTTTGATACCTTTGCAGCCCAGGCGCTGGGCCGGCATTTGGGCGGCATCCTGCAGAAAAAGGCGGGCCGGGAGCCCGGAAGAGGTAGGGTCGCAGAGCATTCTCGGTGGCGGCGCTAAGGAACTCCCACCTAGGGCGACCTGGCGCCTCGACCCCCCACCCCCCACCGCCCCGGGGGGACCCTGGTCAGGCTTTGTCATTTCAGCCAAGACCGTCCTTACTGTGGAGCGCTTCTACCCTGACTCAGCCACACCGAACCAGTCTGCCTGCTCTGGACTTCTGTCCTCTTAAGTCTCAAGGATTGCTTACAGTGCGGTGTGGTTTCAGAAATCCTAAACAAAAAACCCTCGCGTATAAGCCAAGTAGTACTAGCTTATAATTCAGAATTCATAAACAGTTTCACGTGTTCGGTCTCGATAGTATTAAGGGTGTGATTTAAAACGAAACTGTTCTTCTAAAACATTAAGTATGAACATTTAGGAAAATTGAATTGCTCATAAGGTCGTTGCCAAAAGTTTCTGCAAATATTCTGGGTACATTAGTTTTAATTACATTTTCTCTTTGCAGAACTGTCCTAAGGAGCTTGTCACCAAGTAAACAGAAAAACAAAAGACAAAACAAAACCACATGAGTTGATTTATTAACATTTCATAGTAAAGTCAACTTTCACAAATAGGATTAAAAATTCAGTTAAGACTATTTTCTTGCCTGAAATACGTAATATAAAACACAGAATTTTCTGCTTCATTTATAGAAAGAAGCTAGTATTTACAGCAGGCTGACTTGATAGAGTAATTGAGACTCTCACTGTTTCACAATGAGCAGAGATGATGTAGAAAGGTTTTTTTTTTTTTTTAAGTAATAATAGTAAAAGAAATGAGGAATGGGGACCATGATCCATTTCCAGAATATCCCACTTATAAGCATAAAACAACATGAAATTAGAAAGCATCTTGAAAAAGCATCTTTTATCTGAACTCTTGAGAGCTGGAATGCTACGTGTGTTCTGCTGTTTCTGATCCCAGTATCTGAAAAGAAACAATTTGCAAACTCCAAATTATTCATTAAATTAGGCTTTGTGTCGTATAAATAAAGAGGATGTGGAACCTGGAAAGAGGGCAAGTCCTGGCTAATGAGAGAGGGAGGACAAGAATTTCCCATGACTGAGGGACATTACAAATTAGTATCTTCCACTAAATCATCCATTTTTGCCTTTTCTTTTGGCAGAGCAGAACATTCAAACCTGCTTTGTTTTCACTAGTCAGTTTCATTTATTGTCTTATGTCCCACAGATTGAACCCATGGCTTTAAACATTCTAGGCAAATGTTTATGTACTTCTGTTATCTGTCATCCAGTTCCTCAAAATTCTGATAGAAGAATGAAGACAGACCTGGACTCAGCTTTACCTGTCCTGATTTGTCTGTTGGGGAAAATAATTTAAGTTCTCTGAATTTCATCATTCTTACATCTAGTAAATTAACCCATGTAACCTTATCTTTTAATCTTAATTTATTTTAAGTTTTTTGAGACAGGGTCTTACTATGTGGCTCATGCTATTCTTGAACTTGATATATAGCTCTGACTACTCAAACTCATGATAATCCTTCTGCCCCAGCTTCCCGAGCACTAGGAATACAGATGTGCACCACTGTATCTGCCTGAACTTTTTTATTTCTTCAGATCTTGAGTCAGCAGGAATCCTTAAAAGGATTTTTTTTTTTTTAAATCTTAGATTTTCTTCTGGGCCTTCACACTGATTCTGCAAGTTTCTCTATCACTTGTGGTGTCTCTTCCTAAGGCTGTCTGACAATACCCTAACAATACCCTACATTGTCTCTGATTTCCAAGATGTCCAGGTCTAAAAGAATGTACATTATGGATTTAGGCAGCTTTTCCATCCTAATTTTATATCTTTATAGCCTCTTATTTCTGTGTTATGTGGTTTTGATATATAGAATTCAAGGTTTAAAAAAAAAAGTTTGCTGGGCATAGTGGTGCAAACCTATAACTTCAGTACTTGAGAGGCAGAGATAGGCCAGGCACTAGTTCAAGGCTAACTTGAACTATTTGAGTTCAGACTAGCCTTCATTACATAACAAGACTCTGTCTCAAAAACAAAGTAAAGTAAAACAAAATAGAGGTTCATAGTGATGGGAAAGTAGGAACTGTTTATCGTTTTCATAATCAGCACAATGTCTAATATGCGGTAAGCTCTAGGTAAACATTTGCCCAATGAAAGCATGATGGCACATACCTGTAGCTAGCACTAGTGAAGTGGGGGGGAAGAGGACCAGGGATTTGAGGTCAGCTTTAGCTACACAGCAAGTTGGAGGCCAGTCTTGCCTGCATGAAGCCATCTGAAGAATACCCCTCCTAAACTGCTAAATGAACTAAACAAGTAACATTTCATATTACAAATGCATTTTAAATAATTACATTTGGCTTCAATTTTATATAAAATAAAATATACCAGAAGTGCAAAATTAACTGGCTTAGTAGCACCAGCCTATAGTCCTAGTTTTTCAGAGGCAACAATAGAAGGATTGCAAGTTCAAGGTTATTTGAAGGCCAATCCAGACTATTTAAAGATTTTTTTTTCTCTCTCTCTCTTAAAGAAAAGAGAGCTGGGGATCTAGCACTTGCCAGGCCCTAGTACTGAAAAAAAAGGGGGGGGGGAAGAGGAGAGACAGAAATTATGCTACTTTATTTTTTTTTCCCCTTAGAGCAACCTTTGGGCTGGGGAGATAGCTCAATTGGTTGTGTGTGAAAGACTTTTCCTAGGCAGACACAACGCACACACACACATGATCACACTCATCTTTACACACAGATGACTACTCACTCCAGAAAGGGAACTCACGACAGATTACAGTAATGATTAGACTAACATACAACTTGGTGAGGCAATGAGTTTCTGCTGGGGCTATTAACAGGAGTATGGGTGAAGGGTTACTCACAGGGAGCAGGGCCGGCTCAAAAGCATCTGCCTCAAAGGAAAGTGAGGAAAGCTACAGCACCCTCTGGACAGCTTCTAGACCGCTGGAGAGAGGGAGACTCCTCCTCTCCCTACACTTAGGCAAGTCACACTCCTCTCCCACAACTGTTTCACTCTTTTTTTTTTTTTCCTGCTGGGGTGGGGGTCCTTGAAAGTCCAGTTTCTGCCTTCCAGACATGTGACTGTCTGTTTACCTTCTGAGTTTCATGAGCTCCTCCCTTCCTCCTGGAGGGACTGTTTTGTTTTTGGTTTTTGTGTTGTTGTTTTTTTTTTAATTTAAAATGTTTCTTATTTTTACTCTTTCTGGTTTTCTTTACATTTTTCTTTTTTAATGTTTTTAAAATATTTTTTATTTTAATTTTTACTAATTACACTTTATTCACTTTGTAACCCCCCGTAGCCCCCTCCCTCCTTCCCTTCCAATTCCACCCTCCCCCCCTTCTCCACATATGCCCCTCCCCAAGTCCACTGATAGGGGAGGTCTTCCTCTCTTTCCTTCTGATCCTAGTCTATCAGCTCTCATCAGGAGTGGCTGCATGGTCTTCTGTGACCTGGTAAGGCTGCTCCCCCATCAGGGGGAGGTAATCAAAGAGCAGACCAATCAGTTCATGTCAGAAACAGTCCCTATTCCCATTACTATGGAACCCACTTGGACACTGAGCTGCCATGGGCTACATCTGTGCAGGGGTTCTAGGTTATCTCCATCAATGGTCCTTGGTTGGAGTATCAGTCTCAGAAAAGATCACTGTGCCCAGATTTTTTTTTTTTTTTGGTTCTGTTGCTCTTCTTGTGGAGCTCCTTTCCTCTCCAGGTCTTACTATTTCCCACTTCTTTCGTAAGATTCCCTGCACTCTGCAAAAGGTTGGCCATAAGTCTCAGCATCTGCTTTGATACCCTGCAGAGTAGAGTCTTTCAGAGGCCTTCTGTGGCAGGTTCCTGTCCTGTTTCCTGTTTTCTTCTTCTAATGTCCACTGGAAGGACTGTTTTAAAATGCCACAGTACAGTTGATTTAAAATTAAAAAAAAAAAGTTTTTACTTTGCAAGAGTAAGAACTAAGCTCCAGAATCTGAATGGAAAAGACTGGGTATGACATTGGAGGTTTGTAACTGAGCACAACCCAGAGGCAGAAGCAAGCAGAAGCAAGCAGATCCCCGGGGCTTACTGCTTTGTGGGTTCCTTTGTGAGTAAGAGATCCTATCTCTAAAAACAAGGTGGACAGCACCTAGGAAATGACACCCAGGTCAGACTTAGCTTTGTGCATACACAAGTACAGGCACATACACAGCAACAGTATCTCCAAATTTCATTGTGTGTGTGTGTGTGTGTGTGTGCACGCATACAGGTGTACATAAGTATAAAGGCAGAGATTGAAGTCAGTTGTCTTTCTCAGTCACTCTCCACCTTATTTTCTGAGACAGAGTCCCTCATTGAATTTGGAGCTCAATGATTCAACTAGACTGAGTGACCAGTGAGCTTCAAACAGCCAGTGGTCTCTGGACTCCTAGTGATGGAGTGACAAGGCATGCTACAATGTGCAGCTCCTCTGTGGTAGTTGGGAATCCAAACTCAGGTCCTCGGACTCATGTGTCAAGCACTTCACCAACAGAGTGATCTGCTCAGAAAGCATTCTTTTCATCTGGATAATATCAAATATCTTTTGTTCCTTGGAGACACCTTGTAACATTGAGATGGTGGTGTTATACAGACTTAAACAAGAAACATAACTGATTTTATTATTAAACTGGCTAAGAATCTTCACAGTAAGAAAAGTTAGAAAAATGTTGGTAGCTTATTACATTCTTGTATTATGGAGATGTGTAAACTTACAAATAGTATGGGAGTTTCCTGAGTTCTGAATTTCTTTTTTTATTTACTTTTTATTCATAATCATAAACTTAACTCTGCAATCCACTAGACTTGGAGGGGAATGAGGAAAATATGGAACTCAAAGAACTTCAATGAGGGCAGAAATTACAGGGTACAGCGAGCAGATGGGATGGGGTCTCCTGAGAAGGAATGGTCTGGTGGGTAAGATGCCCACAAGTCAAAAGAATTAGAGTTGTCCACAGTGGGAAATTGTGATCTTCTTGCTGGTCTTGCCATTTCTGGACCCAGAACACTCCATGATGTTCATGCCTTCTTCTACCTTCCCAAAGGCCACATGCTTGCTATCCAGCCACCCAGACTTGGCAGTGCAGATACAAAACTGGGAACCATTTGTGTTTGGTCCAGCATTTGTCATGGACAAGATGCCAGGACCTGTGTGCTTCAGGAGGAAGTTCTCATCCTCAGGTTTCTCCCTGTAGATGGACCTGCTGCCAGCACCAGTATGGCATGTGAAGTCACCACCCTGGCAAGTGAATCCTGGGATAATTCTGTGAAAGGAGGAACCCTTATATTCAAATCCTTTCTCTCCAATGCTCAGAGCAGGAAAGTTTTCTGCTGTCTTTGGAACTTTGCAAACAGCCTGAAGAAGATGTGTCCCAAGGGCTGGCCATCAGCCTCGATGTTGAAGAACACGGTGGGGTTGACCATGGCTACACGTGGTGACAGGGGACAGAGGCTTCTGCAAAGCCCCAAGTTCTGGATTTTAAATGCTACCATTGAAAGATATTTTGAAAGTTTATGAATAGACAAGTGTTCAGCTTTGGGGATGAAGGAAAGTATGATATAGTAGCCAGATAACTTGCCACAGCCTTATTAAAGTATACGTCATGAGTTCTGTACTTCTGCTAAAATGAGGAGGGAGCTCAGGAATAACACAGAACTGTAGACTATTCTGCAGACAATGTGTTGAGCATTCTGTTTCTCTCACTCTTTCTGGTTTGATCTTTTTAATCCTGACATTACTTGAAGTAAATCAGTAAAGCTTGGAAAGTCAATTATTCTGGCTAATGGCCACCTCAGGGATCCTCTAAGAAGTTATTTAGGGCTTTGCTTTTATCACAAAAGGGATGATTGAGATTTTTGTTTAGTTGTTTTTCTCTGTCCAGAAGGAGATAGGCAATGCCTTTGGTACTAGCAGTCCTGAGTGCCAGAGACTTAGGGGCTGGGCCCTGGGCTCCAGAGACTTATAGTGAGGCCTTAGGATAAAGGGCTTTCAAAGCCAGAGACTTGCAGCTGTAGGTACTTAAGGGGCATAAGAGCCCTCGAGTGCCAGTAGCATCCAGTGGCTCGACCTATAGTGCAAGCTACAGGTGTTGAGCCCCAAGCTCTTAATCTTTTGTGGCTCTCTGAAACGTTCCCAGTGGCCTTTCATGGTCTTTTGCTCTCCGTGATCTTAGCTCTCTGCTGCTTTTTTTCTTAGCAGCCATTGTCATCTGTGGTCCCCACAGTCTCTACTCCCAGCCATACTCTGAAACCCTTCAGCCTCCTCTTAGCTGCTGAGTTGAGGAACGATAGCCTAGAAGGACTTATAGTTTAGGGAGTCTCTATGATCCATCCATCATCTATTGCTGCCAGCCGGAGTTTTGTCTTTTTTTTTTTTTTTTTTTTTGTGCTACCAGCCATCCCACTCTACCCATGATAAAGACCGTTTGGGAAAAGCTTTGACTGGGGCCTAGTGTTGAAATATCAGGGGAGGAGGGCAGTGCCTGGTGAGAAGCCTCATGGATTGACCCAGGGAGTCTGAAAAACACATTGCTCATATAATTAGAAGAAGGGTGTGGCATGCTTGTGCACAGCTTCTAGGTCCAACAGTCTCAAGCCTCAGTATATATGTTGATCACACGCTTTTCTTGAGTCACTGAAGGAAGCGCTCCTCCCTGTTCCTAATGCGACTAACTACAAATGAGTAGGGTTGTCTAGGTGTCACCAAGGCATGTCATGGCTGTAGTGAAGTCTCCTGGAGCCAGGACAAGCTGCCTAGAACTGCTACGGTGAAAGCAAGGCCTCCTGCAACTAAGTCCATGTTTTCAGCAACAGCCACGGTGGTAGTGGTCTTTGCCCTGGATTAGTTTCATCAAGGTATCCATGAATTGTTCAATGCCCAAAATGGCTGGGTTACCATGATGGAAGCCCAGTATGTAGCTTAGGAAAGAACTGTTTGATCTGTAGTTCCCTTTTCAAGGTAGCTGTCAATCAAGTGGCTGGTATGTCTGTTCCTAAGAGTTTGGCTACTTGAAAGAAAAATATTAAAGGGTTCTTATGATAAAGATTTACCATGAAGTTAAATTAACATTCTCAACTGTACTTAACCGTTCAAAGTCAGATACCTGTAAGGGGAGTTGGATCCCTCTGATCTCATGTTGAAAACATTTCTAGTTTCTCTATGCAACAGATCTTTCCCTGTGGCTTTTCTTATGTACTTAAGAAGGCAAACTTTGCTCTTCTGTATAATTGAAAGGGAACAAGTAACTTTTTACCCTTTGTGATGGTTGATGTTGCCAGCCTCATGGGCTCTAGAACCACTTAGGAAACAAACTTCCTATTGGAGAGTGGCGCTGTCGGTGGTGGATTCCTAGACTGGATGAGACAGAAGAAAGAGCTGAACAGCAGAATTCATCACTCATCTCTCTCTAATTCCTGACTGGGCACGCAATGGGCTCTTGCTTTCCATGATTTTAGCTCTTTGCTGCTTCTTTTCTTAGCAGCCATGGTCATCTGAGGTCCCTGCAGTATCTGCTCCCAGCCACATGCTGGAACTCTTCAGCCTCCTCTTAGCTGCTGAGTTGAGGGATGATAGCCTGGAAGTCATGAGAACTTATAGTTTAAGGGTTCTCATTATATTGCTGCCAACCCTGGTCTACCATGATGGATAGTATCCTTAAATTGTGAGCCACAATGAGCTCTTCTTTCCTTAACCTGCTTTGTTAAAGTTTCTTCAGAATGATGAAAAAAGTAACTAATACAACTCAACTCACCAAGTGCTCCTCAGGACTTGTCTGACTAGGTCCAGGCTCTAAAGATGGCAGCTTAAAGACATCATAATCTCCACAATTCTGACCTGAGTTCCAGTCACTCAGTTTCACCAGCAAAGAAAGCCTGTGGTGAAAAGGAGCTTTCTTATAAGCCTCTTGCTTCCTGAAAGACTCCCAGAGAGGAATATCAAATGCTAGAGAAGAGCAGTGCATACCAATTCAATGACCCTAACTTTTCCTGGAAGCTCTATTTCCTCACTTCCATAAGAGAATTTGTCTAGTTACTCATTTATGTAATGTAAGGACTTGTGTTGCTCACACTGGCCTCGAGTTCTGTTTTGGCTTTTCTAGAGACACAACCACTGCTCTCAAACATCTGCTTAAGTCCCTCTTCCCTGTTCCTCCAAAGCTCCCATGTTTTCATTATCAGCAGATTATCTCTGTGATTTTCAGAGAACAGAGAATGCACAAAACAGGGACTTTAGTAACATCAAATACTCCAGCACTTCCTTGAAACTATTCTTTGTTCTCTCCTCATTTCACATGAAAAAAAAAGTTCTGGGCCCTGACTCTGGATGTCTCCCCAATCCTGTGTTTAAGGACCTCTGCCTTTTCAAATCCTAGTAGCTCCCTCATGTTGACCATTGGGTACTCTGAAACCCTTTCTACTTTAGAAGAAAACAAAACCATATTTCAGCATGTTGTCTTCCTCAATTCTATGCTGTGCCCTTTTTTTTCACCCCCATGGGTCATGAAAACATTGTCCTACCCACCTGGTGGAGCCAGCCTTCTGTTGCATTTTGTTGCTGTTGGTGGGTGAAGAAAAAAGGGGGTCATAACTACAGAGTCAAGCTGCAGCAATGTGGCTGCAGACATCCCATGCAAGCTGGCGAGTTCTCTGCATGTTGTTAGACTGCTACTCCTGGAATCCAACCACCTGTTTCATTGGCCCCAAATCAACCATGTGTCCATTTCTGAAACCATGTGTCCATTTCCATCCTCTCCCCTTCCCATATTCAAGTTGGCAGAAGAGGTAGGTGTGTCTTGCTCATACCTGCTGCAGGATTATTACAGTAAGCCTGTTCTGGTGGGAAAGCCTACTTTTGCCCAGCCTTTCTGACTGGGAATAGTGAAATCTGCTGTATTGGTTTGAATGGCCATTGAGTTGACACAACAGAGGCATGGCCTCAAGTCAGATTCTTTGAGTTCTAAAGCTGGCAATTTGTTCCTTATCCTAACTGTATTTCTCTATGTGAGTTTTTTTCCCTCCATATTCAGGAAAGTAAAGCATGAACTTTTCTGGCCTTCTAGAATATGAACAGAATTTGTTTCTCTTCAGAGACAGGGGAGCTGAGCCGTGAGCATGTCTGGGGAACACTGTAAAGGAAAGATCTGACTATAGACTCTCTTAGAACAGGGGTTCTCAAGCTGTGGGTCATGACCTACTGGGGGGATCAAGAGACCCTTTCACAGAGTTCATGTATCAGATATCCTGTATAGCAAATGTTTACATTATGATTCATAACAGGAGGAAAATTACAGCTATGAAGTAATAACAAAAATAATTTTATGTTAGGGGTCACCCCCAACCTGAAGAACAAAAACACTAGGAAGGTTGAGATTCGCTACATCAGAAACTACTCAGCTCTGAGGCTTGAGGGGGTCTTTTCAGGGGAACCTGCAAATGTTATCTGTCTATATCTTGCTTTATAAAGGGCTAAGTTACACAGTCAGAACTTTGAGATCCCCAGCCCATTTGTTAACAGGAGTAAATGTGCCAAGGGTTATATGCTGTCTTAGAGACCCCACTGGATAGTTTTAAAGAAGAGTTCGGTGCATGTACTGGCGCATACTCTATTACCACATCCGTGCTGATATTTCCCTAAGGCTCACAGCCATCCTAAGACTGCTTGCCAGACACTGTGTGCGTTTCTTGTTTAGAGCCTTGGCTTTGTTTGGGATGACACTGTGCCAATCTTGTGTCAAGATTGGTGTGTGTCAGTTTTATCTCCTTTTGCAAGAGCCTCATTAACTTCCTGGAGCCTATAGATGATCCTGAGATCCATTCCTGGATGATGAAATAAGAAGAAATCTCTTGGGGACTTCTGGGAGGACACTTGCTTTTCTGATAAAAATGACATATATAGTTTTTTTTCTGCCTGGAATGCAGATGTGCTATCTTGGCTCTGGCAGCCATCTGACTTTGTTCTAATGAGAAAATGCAACACATTATTCATGAAGTCTACAGAGAGCATGGACTCTGGAGCCCCATCACTTTAAATACTGAGCTAGAACCAGGTTACATTTATGTATTTATATGTTTTAGCTTTATTTTGAGACAGGGTCTTGAGATGGGGGTCCTTTTGCTTCAGTGTTCCAAGTACTAGGATTTTGGGGCATGCTTGGCTTGTAGCCTACATTTAACCAGTGGCCGATATGTAAAGGATTCAAAAATATGTTTGTGGAAGGAGGAAAAAAATTAAAGGTTGAAAAGGTTGATGAGTCCTATAATCTCAGTGCTGAAGAGGGACTTGCTGGCCACAGGCCTGGCCAAATTGGTTGAGCTGTAGGTTCAGGGAGAAATCCTGTCTCAGAAACTAAGGTGGAGAGTAACTAAATAAGACAGTTGATGTTGATCTCTGGTCTCTACATATGTGCATGTGCATTTGCACACACAAGAGTGTGCGCACACACAGATAAGACGTGGGTGAATGAATGAAGGCACTAATGAACCCAAATATCATTTATTATTAATTCTTATTTTCTTTTTGGATTATTGAGACAGGGTTTCTCTGTGTAGCCTTGGCTGTCCTGGACTCGCTATGTAGACCAGGCTGGCCTTGAACTCACAGAGATCTACCTACCTCTGCCTCCCCTAGTGCTGGTATCAAAGGCGGGCACTACCACTCCCTGCTTATTCTTAATTTCTTTTTTCTTTTTCTTTTTTTTTTTTTTTTTTTTGCAGTTCTCAGGGAGCTAAGCTTTATTCTTTTTTTAAAAAAATTTATTAATTGCACTTTATTCACTTTGTATCCCCCCATAAACCCTTCCCTCCTCCCCTCCCAATCCCACCTTTCCTCCTCCTCCTTCACATATGCCCCTCCCCAAGTCCACTGATAGGGGAGGTCTTCCTTTCCTTCCTTTTGCTCCTAGTCTATCAGCTCTCCTCAGGAGTGGCTGCATTGTCTTCCTCTGTGGCCTGGTAAGGCTGCTCCCCCATCAGGGGGAGGTGATCAAAGAGCAGGCCAATCACTTCATGTCAGAGGCAGTCCCTGTTCCCATTATTATGGAACCCACTTGGATACTGAACTGCCATGGGCTACATCTGTGCAGGGGTTCTAGGTTTTCTCCATGCTTGGTACTTGGTTGGAGTATTGGTCTCAGGAAAGACCCCTGTGCCCAGATTTTTTGGTTCTGTTGCTCTCCTTGTGGAGCTCCTCTCCTCTCCCTATCTTA
>CM053762.1:51735078-51797359 GCA_028658305.1 Pachyuromys duprasi | reverse complement strand
AGCCTTGAACTCATTGGTACAGGAGACAACTTCCTGAACAGAACACCAACAGCACAGGTTGTAAGAGCAACCATCAATAAATTGGACCTCATGAAACTGAAAAGCTTCTGTAAAGTGAAGGACACTGTCATCAAAACAAAACAACTGCCTACAGATTGGGAAAGAATCTTCACCAACCCTTTATCTGACAGAGGGCTAATATCCAGTATATATAAAGAACTACAGAAATTGAAAAGCAACAAATCAAGCAATCCAATTAAAAAATGGGGAACAGAGCTAAACAGAGAACTCTTGATAGAGGAATATCAAATGGCAGAGAAACACTTAAAGAAATGCTCAACGTCATTAGCCATCAAAACAACCCTGAGATTTCACCTTATACCCATCAGAATGGCTAAGATCAAAAACTCAAGTGACAACACATGCTGGAGAGGTTGTGGAGAAAGGGGAACCCTCCTCCACTGCTGGTGGAAATGTAAATTTATTCTTAATTTCTAATGTGATGTAATTTGTTTTTTTTTCATTGCAAAGTACAAACAAAATACTATGCACAAATAAAAGCAAACTAGGCTGACAAAATAGCTTAGTGTTTAAAGTTCTTGCCATTCAAGTATGGTGATGCCAGGTCCACACACACATAGCATACAATAATAGCAAATAAATTAATTAAAATTAAAAGTAAAAACACACAACATGGTGAAGCTCAAAAACAGGATGACAAATGAAGCCAACTCCAAAGGAAACATAGTATATGGAGTCATTTGTTTGAAGCTCTAGATGTCCAGAACCAGCAGGAATGAGTATCCTGAACATCAAAGTGTTACATAGAAAAATCAAGGATGAGAAATAAGACAAAACAATATTTGTGATCAGGAGGTCTTGCATAAGCTGATGACTTATGCCAAGTAAGTTTATTAAAAAGCACAGCATCGGCGGCTGGAGAGATGCCTCAGAGGTTAAGAGCACTGACTACTCTTCCAAAGGTCCTGAGTTCAATTCCCAGCAACCACGTGGTGGCTTTCAAGCATCTATAGTGATGTCTGGTGCCCTCTTCTGGTGTGCAGGTGCACATGCAGGCAGAATGCTACATCAATAATAAGTAAATGTTAAAAAAAAAAGTACAGCATCATATATACTATTTGAAGAGTGTCAGGGGACAGCCAAGGTCAGCAGAGAGTCAAGTCAGACAGTGTTGGCAAAGAGAACATGGGATACCTCAGACAGCTGCCAAAGTGCTGATAATCACAGCCTAGGAGGGTCGGGTCCCCATAAGCCACAACCTAGACTCTTTGGAGGAACTGACTGTTCTTGCCAAGTCCATTCCTAGACAAGGTCACAGAATTAAAATTCCCCTTGTCCTTTCATCAAGCCTGTGAGAAAAGTCTTGGGTTGTTTTGAATTCCCATATAAGAAAATAAGCTTATTATACATCAGCAGGTCCTCACCTTGTGGCATTGTTCCCAATGGGTGCCTCAACCATGGGCTCGGTTCCAGGGAGGACTGAGTGGTAAGGGACACAGAGGAGCATTTAGGACAATGGGAATGTTCTGAGTTTTGATTGTGGTGGTCATCAACAGGCTTATATTTATCAAAACTTACTAAAGGTATGCATTCTGTTGTTCACATACAAGCCAAGTGTAGTGGCTCACACTTGTAATATCAACATTTGGGTTTGAGGTGGGAGGATTACAAGTTTAAGCCTAGCCTGGGCTACACAGTGAGAACTTGTCTTTAAAACAAATAAAAATGGCTGGGTGTACTGGCTGGTTTTGTGTGTCCATTTGACACAAGCTAGAGTCATTGGAGAGGAAGGAGCCTCAGCTAAGGAAAAGCCTCCATGAGATGCAGCTGTAAGGCATTTTCTCAATTAGTGATGAACGGGCAAAAGCCCAGCTCATGGTGGCACCATTTCTAAGCTGATAATCCTGGGTTCTATAAGAAAGCGGGCTGAGCAAGCCATGTGAAGCAAGCCAGTAAGCAGCACCCCTCCATGACCTGTCTCCAGGTTCCTGCCATATCAGCTCCTGTCTCCATATTTGATTTCCTGCCATATTTGAGTTCCTGTCCTAACTTCCTTTGGTGATGAGCAGTAATTTGGAAGTGTAGCTTTTTCAGTCATGCTTTTTCAGTCATGATGTTTCGTTGCAGCAATTAAAACACTTAACTAAGACACTGGGCATGTGGCTCAGTGATAGAACGCTTGGTTAGTATGTGTAAGGCCCTGGATGAGAGAGACAGAGACATGAGGAGCAAGTAATAGGGAGGAATGCTGCTGCTGAACATGACTGGCAAGTCACACAGACGTAAGAGAGCCACGTAAAACAGAACAGAGATGACACTCAGAGAACCATGAAAAACAATGCGGAGATTAAAGTGTTACTTTCCAGACACAGCTGGGGCTTGAGAATTGGCTCAGTGGTTAAGAGTGCGTGCTGCCCCTGCAGATAACCAGAATCCCAGACCCAGTATCCACAACCACTAGGAACTCCAGTTCCAGGGGAATCTGGTGCCCTCTTACTGGCTGTGCACGCACCTAAACTTATGGGTGTTGTCAGTGTTCTATTGCTGTGAATAGACACTGTGACCACAACAGCTCTTTAAAGGAAACATTCAGTTGGGGCTGGCTTACAGTTTCAGAGGTTTAGTCCATTATCATCATGATGGGAAGCTCGGCGGCAGACATGGTACTGAAGAAGTAGCTGAGAATTCTACAACTGGATCCACAGGCAGCAGGAAGAGAAAGACTCTGGACTTGGTCTGGGCTTTTGAAATGCCAAAGCCCACTCCTCATGACACACTTCCTTCAACAAGGCCACATCTACTCTAACAAGGCCACACCTCCTAATCCCTCTCAAGTAGTGCCACTTCCTGATGACCAAACATTCAAATCTATGAGCCAATGGAGGCTGTTCTTATTCAAACCACCAGAGTGTGCATACATATACACAGACATACAGAGATACAGTAAAGAAACTTTTTTTTTTGAAACAGAGTTTCTTTGTATAGCCTTGGTGTTCTGGACTCACTTTGTAGACCAGGCTGGCCTTGAACTCACAGAGATCCACCTGTGTCTGTCCCCTCAAGTGCTGGGATTACAGGTGTGTGCCACCATACCCAGCTAATAACATTTTCTTAAAAAGAGTTGTAAAGCTTCTAGAAATGAGTCTTTTAATGCAAAGACTCCTTGGTTTCTTCAAACTGGAAAAAAAATCTGCACCTGTTGAAGCTTTATCTAAAAGCTTCTTTGGGATGTAATGGAACTGGTTCACTTCTTGACCTAAGAAGCAAGCTCTCTCTCTCTCTCTCTCTCTCTCTCTCTCTCTCTCTCTCTCTCTCTCTCTCTCTCTCTCTCTCTCTCTCTCTCTCTCTCTCTCTTTTAAGTGTAAGTTCCCCAATTGGGAACATTTGCTGTTCTTCTAGAGGACCCGGGTTTAATTCCTAGCAACCACATGGAAGCGCACAGCCATTCCCAATGTTCCAGAGGATCCAGTGTCCCTTTCTGGCATTCAAGGACACCAGGTATACATGTGATACACAGACAGACAGACAGGCAAAATGTTCATACACATAAAATAATTCAAAAAAATTCAAAGAGAACAGAGGCCTGTATTCACAGTTGACATTTCTGATGTCAGCTTTCTAAAAGACCCAGCCCCTTCCTGCCATGTACCTCACCCATAACCTAGTGTCTATGCATGGAGGTCAAGTACAGGCAGAATCTACAGACAGGAGGAGGGCATGGCTGCATCCTGCAGGTGCATGTCACATCTAGAATTACCTAATTGGGGTATTTTTTTCTGCTCTATTGGGAAACTTTCACTGTTATACTACGATGTTAATTTAATGGAATAGCTAATGACATGATAAAATGAAATATCCACTATACATTTTGGAAGGAAAGAGGCAAAAAAATTTAAATACATAAATTTTAGTTGGATGGTGGTGGCACCCACATTTAATTCCAGCATTTGGGAGGCACAAGCAGGCAGATCTCTGAGTTCAAGTCCAACTTGGTCTACAGAATGAGTTCCAGGACAGCCAGGATTACACAGAGAAACCCTGTCTCGAATGAGTTCCAGGACAGTCAGCCCTACACAGAAAAACTGTGTCCCCAAAACAAACAAGCAAACAAAACAAAATGAAAAAAAAACCCAAAACACAAAGTAACCTTTCTAAATGTGATGAACTTTCTATAGAGCTATACAGATATGAAACAAAATGGGGTGGATTACTTATTCTACAATTATTAATAAGAGTAAAATATTACAAATGACTGAAATTCATTAGTAGTGGGCTTATCTTGTTATTAAATTGTCCTTAAAAGAATAAAGCATTTCTCATTTACACATAGATATGTCTGACCTCCCAAGATATATCAAAGGATAGAGATATCCTTCCAGGATATCTTACAAGATATCTTACAGGATCACATGTATCTTAATGACCTGTGTACTAAATATATAATTTATATTCTACTTTTTCTGTTTCACAATGTATTAGTACAACGTTTCATAAACTTAAAATATAACCAAAGCATATTTAGAAGGTTGTCATAATAAATTCTATGAATGTGTGTTAATGTGTTAAAATGATTACAAATGCTTTAGTAAACATGCACTTTTTTCTTTTTTAAAAAATTTATTAATTTTATGTATATGAGGGTTCTAGCTGCATTTATACCTGCCAGAAGAGGGAATCAGTTCACATTATAGATGGTTGTGAGCCACCATGTGGTTGCTGGGAATTGAACTCATGACCTTTGGAAGAGCAGACAGTGCTCTTAACCATTGAGCCATCTCTCCAGCCCACTTTTTTTTTTTACTTCTCCAAAAAATGGGCATTGTAACCAACTGATTTCATGCTTATGAACATATGTTAAAATAGGTTATTTTTTTTAACTTTCTTAAGTTCCGAGTGTGGTTGAACATCTTTGGAAGAATTTATCTAGAATATAATTATTTTCCGAATGAAATGCCTGTTTCAGACAGGGTTTCGTTTCATTTTTCTGTCATTTATACCTGGCTAGCTGACCTGTGTCATTGTACAGGTCTTGTTTAGGTGACTGTGGGTTTGAATAGCAATGGCCCCATAGGTTCATAGATTTGAATTCTTGGCCACCAGGGAGTAACACTATTTGAAGGGAATAGGAGGTGTGGCCTTGTTGGAAGAAGTGTGTCACTGAGGGTGGACTTTGAGGTTTCAAAAGCCCAGGCCAAGTCCAGAATCTCTCTCTCTTCCTGTGGCTTGTGAATCCAGATGTAACACTCTCAGCTTCTTCTCTAGTATTCTATCTGCCTGCATGTCACCATGTTTTCCGCCATGATGATAATGGGCTAAACCTCTGAAACTGTAAGCCAGCCCCAATTGAATGTTTTCCTTTATAAGAGTTGCCATGGTCATGGTGTTTCTCCAAGACAGTTGCTAAGACTTTGTGGGTACAACTCCATGCTATGTATAGAAGACAGTATCTCATAACAGACACAGCTTTTACAGTGTTTTTTTATTTACTGCTAGGTCTCTGAACTTCTTTTGGAGGCCATTTAACCAAGTGTATCTTGCAGTAAGTTGAGCGAGTCTTTGTTTGAATATATGAAAGACACTTTAATTATGTACCATGCTGATTTTTTGAATTAGCTTGAGGCCTGTGATGCCTTTTTTAGTGATTCTATTGCAATTTCTCTCTATACATTCCTATCTGCAAACAGTGGTCATTTTACCACCTCACTCCAATTTCAGTTTTTTCCCTCATTTAGCTGCACTGGATGTTTATGTAAACGTTATCGTATTTGTACTCAGTTTTTCTCTTATATAATTCACTAATCTCCACCTTTATTTTCTCTCTTACCTTCTGGTTTTGTTTGGTTTACTTTATTTTAACATCTAACATGTCCAGTTGGATATTAATTTTCTTCTGAGCACAGCTACAGTTTTATCACTGAGTTCATGATGTATAGACCACTCCTGATGAGACTAGGATCAGAAGGAAGGAGAGGAAGACCTCCCCTATCAGTGGACTTGGGGAGGGGCATGCATAGAGAAGGGGGAGGGAAGGTGGGATTGGGAGGGGAAGAGGGAGGGGTTTATAGGGGGATACAAAGTGAATAAAGTATAATTAATAAAAAATAAAAATAAAATAAAGAAAAATCTCTATAGCGACTCTTCCAGATACCCTTAATTTCAATTTAGATTGTTTTGTTTGAACCAAAGTTTGAAGTCTTTTATTTTTCTCCCAGGGCCAGTGTTCGAAGCCAGGACCTTGAACAGGACAGGACAGCGCTCTACCACTGAAGTACATCCCAGCCCCGTTGATTTGTAATTGGTGCCAGTCTGTTTGCTTGTTGGCTTGTCTGTTTTGGGAGGGAGGGTTTCTTTGCAGAGCCCAGGCTGGCCCCAAACTCTCCTGCCTCGGCATCTCAAGCCCTGAGACTATCGTTGTGCTTCCGCCATCTGATGTTTAGTTGCATTTTCATGACTGTTTTCCACAATAATTCTAGTCTTTGAACTTGACTACAGCTTTCTTTGTAGACTAAGGCATAGTCAGGTATTGTTTGTTTGTTTTTTTCTTTTGAAAGTTCAGATTAGTTTAACTTTATCAAAGGAAACATGAAGATATATGGTCAACTACTAGTTTACTGTGTTAACAATGGGTCGGTTTTACCAAGAAACGTCAAGTGTTTTAGCAGTTCAGAAAC
Source organism: Pachyuromys duprasi (assembly GCA_028658305.1). Taxonomy (NCBI): domain Eukaryota; kingdom Metazoa; phylum Chordata; class Mammalia; order Rodentia; family Muridae; genus Pachyuromys; species Pachyuromys duprasi. Next base: position 51,790,667 of record CM053762.1, on the reverse strand, counting down.
CATAATTTCATTCTCCTTGAATAAAACTGCAGATAGCTGCAAGTGGGCAAAGAAGCAAGTTGCTGTATTCTAACCGTAGGCACGTGGTCAGACCAATAAAGAAATTCCAGTTGTCCAAAGACTTGGGGAGCCTGAGAGATTAGCTGATGACATGATGACCAACTGTCTCCACGCATCGCTCGGTGTCCTTCGTCCTGCTGCCAGGTTGGTTCCCCCTTCCTTCCAGAACTTCTGTGTACACTGTCAGATTACCAAAATGATATGCTTAGATCGTTACATCCTTATGTTTAAATAATTAATTCCTGCCACTGATGTTTGTCCTTTATTTCTAATTTTCCCCATAGTTTTTGTTCAATGTTGCTAAATTATTTGTTCCCAGCTGCTCCGAGTGTTCACCCCTATTGCAGGTACAACTTTTGACACTAGAATGTGTCTGTTAGTAAGACTGTTTTTCTTGCTTGTGACACAGGATCTCCCTATGTTCATCAGGCTTGGTTTGAATTGGTGCCAATCCTCCTGCCTCACTTTTCAAATGCTTGGATTACAAAACTGAGTCACCATGCCCAACTTGTCGTTAAAATCCTGATCTTTGTTTTTTCTCTGGGTTTTTAATGGAAACTCTTAATTTTTGTGTTCAGCCTTTCTGAATCATTTTTAATACCTTTAGTATCTTGAGTTTTGATTCCACATTTTAAGTGGTGAATTCTTTTGATGCTGTTGTATTATGTGTGGCATATGCTTGTATATGCCTGTGTGCATGCTATGTTGAAGCCAGAGGAGGATGTCAGGGGTTGTTTTTATTCTCTTCTGCCTTTCTCCCTTAAGACAGGGTTTCTTTCTGAACCTGAAGCTCACCTGTTCAGGTAGGTTGGCTACCCAGGGAGCTCTGGGGATCTGCTCATCTCCACTCTCCAGTACTTGGGTTATAGTATGCCTGGAGAGTCAAACTCAGGCCCTCATACTTGCACAGGAAATGTTTTTACCCACTTCGTCATCTCCCCTGAAATCATCTTTCACCTAATAGCTGAGTTTACCTGAAGTGCACAGATTTGCTACTTTTGGACTTAAGTTTTGTTAGCTTTTGTTAGACTCCCAGCTCTTGAATTAAAAAAAAAATTAATGGGTAGTTTTTTCTGTATTTCTTTTAATAATCAGTAAGATTTGTGGTTTTATTCTCATAGTTCTATCTGTGGAATACCCTGATTTTATAACAGCCTGTTTTCTATTTTTTAGCCAGCACCTCAGTATCTGTGATTCACTTTTATAAGTAATAAAGGATTAGAATATCCCCGTCTTCCAAATTTTATCAGTTCTGTTCTCTTGCTGTTTGCATCTGTACTAGAAGTTTCTGTACACTTCTTCTTGACTGCAGTCTCCTCTTACCTACCGTTCTCAACGCATTCTTAAAGTCACTTGTATTATGTCACAAGCCCTGAGGTATGGGATATCCCACAACACTGTCATTTGCTTTCAAAGCTCCACAGCCCAGCCTTAGCCTACTCTCGGCCTTACCCTGGTCAAAATACTCTTTCTTCTAAATTGGCACAAGCCTGTTTAATAGCCACGACCCATTTTTAGGACTATTTTGTTTTTAATTTCCCCCCAAATTCCAAGAGTCTGTGTTGTTCTAGGTACCGTATCATATATAAAAAGAATAAGACAAAAGTCCTGCCCATGAGAAAATGTATTCAAATACCTGACCAAGCACTACTAAGCTGTCAAAATCATCACTGAGATGATTTAGGCAGAGTTGCCTAAAAGGAAATCTAACTCATTACTAAATTGTGATATACTGGGTAGGAAACTGTGGTAGAAGAGAGATATCAGGGACAGTGTAAGTCAGCATTCTGTTGGAGCTGGGAAGAGAGCGAGGAAGAGGAAGAAGTCCTAACATCACCGTCAAGGGCGCACTCCCAATGACCCAACCTCCTTCCATAGGCCCCACCTCTTGTTGAGCTAACAACTCTGCCTCTGTAAAAGTATACGGTAATTGAGAAAGACAGTTGGGAGCGCACACATGTGCTTCCTTACCACACACATTTACAAAAAGAAAGGAGGAAAAAAGAAAGAAGGGAGGAAGGCAGGCAGGAAAGCTGGATATAACAATGCAAGTCTGTAATCCCAACACTGGGGGTCATGGACAGAATTCCTGGAGCTTGCTAGCTAGCTGGTCTAGCCAATGAGCGACAGGCTTTGAGATCATCTCAAAAAAAAAAAAAAAAGATATAGAGCGATTAAAGACGACACCTAACAATACCCTCTGGCCTCCACACTTATATGCACATGAACATGTGAACATATACACATAAAATCTGGCTAAAATATAAACTTCCATTAATGCCTCTCCATTGGCTCATTATGACAAATGTAACATACAATGTAAGATGTATAAGAGAGGAAACTGGGTGTGGGATATGAGAACTCTGTACATCTCAATTTGTTCTAAAAGGGAAGGTTGTTAAAAAGGAATATATCCCCCTAGCAGAAGGTTAGCAAATCAACAGAAACGGCACAGAATGGCATGAAATGTACCTTTAAGCCAGATCTGATTTGACAAAACTTTAGAGACAGAGGATATCTTCTCTAAACTGCATACCATGCCGTTTAGGTCCGTGACTCCAGACTAAGAACTCCTGTAATTCAGGGTGGCAGTGAGTCTCGGGCAGTGTCTTGGGAACAAAGGTAACCAGGGCAATAGGGGAGCCAGGGAAGGGGTAGTAGGAGCAGCACATGCCCTTCCCAGAGGGTGCGATTTCACTTTCTGCTCTCAACTGGCTGCACTTGTTACTTTAAAAAAAGAAACAAGGACTTCGAAATGGATGTTAGGTGATTCCTAAACCAGCACAATCACTAAACAGAGTGCTCTACATCTGTTTCTACCATATTTATGGAGGTAGATGTAAGCTGCTTGTGGGTGGTAGGTGGTGTTTTCCCCATCTGCTTCAGGAGCAGCTGTTTAGCAGCTTATTTCCTGGGTTAGAGTCAATGCAAAGCTTAGGCTGGTTAGAACACTTGTTGCTCTTTTTCCTGCTTCCTAAATTCAGCCCTGAGGACACTACATACTAACCCTTGTGAGAGCAGGTGCTAATGCTGCCTCAAAACCCACTAAAGTTTCCACTGAGTTAAGTAATGACTGATAGTTACACTTAGGCAAATAAAGGCTTCCTCATTGCTAACACTCTCACATCACTAATCATTTTGTCCTGACTTTCCTGTAAGAGCTCAGACTTCCAAGATTCCTGAAACAACAGATTTTTTAAAAAGATTTATTTATTTAATATGTATGCAATGTTGTTTGCATGTACACTTGCACACCAGAAGGGGGCACCAGATCTCATTATAGATGGTTGTGAGCCACCATGTGGTTGCTGGGAATTGAACTCATGACCTCTGGAAGAGCAGCCAGTGCTCTTAACCTCTGAGCCATCGCTCCAGTCCCACAGATTTTTAAGATAATAGAGTTCAGGGTTACAGATTATTTAAGGCCCCTCCAGAAGATGGAATTCACACCTGGTACCGCTCAGGTGGCTGAGAACCTGAGACTAGACAGGCCATGGACCACATACTATTGTTCTGCTAAAGAAATGTATCAACAATTTAACTACCAGTGACATTCTGCTAACCCACAGATTAGAGTCTCAGTCATCACCAAAGAAGCTTCCTGTAGTGGACAGGAATACAGAGACCAACAGCCAGGCAGTGTGCTCTCTCCATCAGACCTTTCCCCTCAGGGCTCAGGGAACTTCGTTGAAAAAGAGGTGGAAAGATTCTAAGAGCCAGTGGGGACGAAAGACACTAAGGAAACAAGGCCTTCCAGGTACAGCAGGACTGATGAAGGCATGAACTCACTGAGTTGGGAGCAGTCTACACAAGGCCTTGGACAGGTTCAAACCCAACTGGGTCCCAGCATTGAGAGAGGGAACTGGAACACTCCTATCCCTAACCAAGAAGCTATTTCCCAAAGACAACAGCACACAAAGGAAAAACTATTCCTCCAATCGGGAGTCTGAGTATACTTACCACACCCATGGGCAGGTCCTATGCCCAGCAGTAGACACCTCAAAATGAACTCAATGACACTTTGGGAGGCTTTTGTGTTTTGTCTGGGCATCCCCCCCCCATCCCTTACTGGTCTTTTGCCTACATATTTTGGTTTTTGATTTTGTGTTTTAGTGCATTTTCTGTGTGTATGGGTCTCTGAATGTATATTCACTTTTTCTGTTTAGTTCTATTGTTTTTTTTTTTTTCTGTTTGTTTTCTAAAAATTGAGATAAAGAGGCATGGAGTTGGATGGGTGAGGAGGATCTGGGAGATGAGGGAGGAAAAATATCAGAATATACTGTATAAAAACTATTTTCAATGAAAAAAAGAATTTATAGTTACTAACATACAACTCCTTTTAAACTCAAAAGGCAACAGAGTTGTGTGCTGTACTCTGATGGGCTCCAATGCTCAGGATGTAAAACACAAAGGGACAAATGTTTCCTGCTACTGCACAATGTTCTATATGTGATGCCTCTTATTAAATACACTGTGCCTTTAAGTTTGACACGCATGACATGACTTGATGAGGTTATAACCTACAGGCATGCATTTAAAACAAAAGCAAGCAAGAACATTTTAGTGAAAACTACTTTTATTTTAAAATCAAGTGCACAGCACTTATCTGGTCCTGCTGTGTAGACTGAGCACCATACTCACTGTTTGTAGTTAGTCATAGCACAGATATTTTGGTTTGTATTTTGTACTTGAATAGTGTTTATTTAATGGACTCTGGTTAAGTCCTTTACACACATGATTACTCTTTTCACAGTACACACTTAATGATGGTCCAGTAATCTCAAAACAGAAAAAAACTTTTAAAACTAATTAATAAATTAAACAAAACAAAACCCACACAGCCCCCTCCCCCCAAGCTAACTGTTGTTGAGTTGCATTTATATTGAATCCTATTGTTTTAAAAAATAGTCATGATTCTCCAGCCTCCCCATCCGGGTATGCAGCAATAGTCATTAATTATTTGACCCTACCCCACAAGAGGATTAATCCAGTGTTCTTTAGCTCTTTAAATACAAACTGGAAAAAGTGTTAATAAGCTTTTTAAAAAGGCAAATATTCTTGGACAACAAGAATGACATATAACCAATCAACAAAAGCATCTGACAAGACATTAAGTCACCACAGGCACTGGCTGTCGTCTCGTTAGGATTTCCATCCCAATCTCTTACATTCATAGCATTACTGAGGTAGTTACAATACTGAAAATTGGACTCCATGTTGCTGGGCTCTATCTGTGAATGTGAAAAACACATTATCATCTTTTGAACCTACTTCCTCCTAATAATTCAAGTTTTCTTAAGGTACGAATTATAAAATCCAATTAGCAGCCTTTTTAAAGAGGAAAAGTGATACGTTCATAGAACAGTTCTCGTGCTTGAAAACTGCCATGATGTTCTTACCTGAGTGGTTTTCATCACCGACTAGGAAGTCCACACCATGCCTTATGTATTCTAAATATAAAAGTTAGCTTCCTTTTAAGGATAAAACATTTCTCTAAGAATCCCCACTGGCAGAAGCTACCCACTGGCACTCACCACTGGAGCTGCCTCTATCATACTGTGGCGCCTGTCCCTTCCCAACACAGGCCATTGGCTGATGACTAAGACCCCTGCTGCATGCCCACGTCTTCAGTGAGCTCCTCTCGTCAGTGCATACTGTGTCTCACAGTGGCCACGTTTCCCTTCTATTCAAGTGCTATCTTATAAAAACAGACACACCATACTAACTTTAAGCTACGGTTACCCTCCACCTGTTCCATGGTAAGAGTACAATGTATAGAGTTTATCATTTATTTTTTTTACTTTGTAAGTTTATCCCTACCTCCTGCCACTATTTTATGGCCAGGTTGCCCTTGCTATGACTAGTATTGCTGTTTTCACTCACTACCAATAAAATGAATTGTCCCAGGGCTGTTGCACAGCCAATCTAACGAAGATGGCTACTGAAATGTTGTAGTCAGTACCCCTGCTTGCTTAGCTTGCTGGATTCCAAGGTTGCTTATAGAACCACCCTGCCCATAACAAAGTGCTGTGAGCCCAACCTGAGTACTACCCTGGCCACTCTCAGCTCCAGAGTAACCCTATCAGACTCTACTCTAGTACTGATATCTTACAGTGTGCCTTCTCCTGAAAACTGTTCTAAAGAGCAATAATTCTGAGTATAAACCACTGATTGCACTGGCTGATGCACAACCTGTCCATGCACGAACATCACAGGACCCATTCATTCATCCTGTGCTACATTAGACTCATCCCAGCAGGAGCATTGTAGCCTATGTTACAAAGGTAGTTCATGTCCAAGGCATGTTGGTTACAGCTAAGTGTTTCCAAGTACTACAAGTTCCCTGAGTTAAATGTGCTTAATCCTGAAGAGTGAGGCTGACCACTTAGGGGAAAATATGAGCAGAGCAAAACAAAAATTACGATCATGATTTCAAGGTATGTATCTGCTTCGCCCCTCATTTTAGTATACAAATCCAGACTTCTATATTTATGATAGGAAGTCATATAAAATCATCTGGATTTTTTTTTAAACTGCACAGATTAGTACACTTAGCAACTGGTGAGTTTGAATTTAGAAACCCACCAGCAGGTAAAAAAAAAAAACAACAAAAAAAACCCAAAAAAACTCTGAGCTGCAAGAATTAAAACAGTTTTTCAAAAATTAATACTGTAACTTTCCTTCATAAAAGATGATTTGGCAAGTCCACAGATAAACACTAAGTCTTTGACATATATGCCAGCATAAGGCCCAGAGTCCACCACAGGTCAGATCTTAGAATGACAATTTTTCTGCCGTGTTGAGCATTTTGAAATGTTTGGGCCATCAGTCAAGAGCTGAGACATTTCTTTCACAGAGGGATTTGACACAAGTCAAAATCTGCTGAGTCCTCCTGGGTATCCATGGTACTGAAAGGGATACTCATCTCCCGGTGCTGGTGCCTCTTGTGTTGTGATACTGTTTGTAGTCCTCTCCTTCTGAAGAGGACATGCCCCAGAGCTATCTGTCTCAGAACAGTCTGAGTCACTTACGACCTGTATATGTACGTCATCACCTCTCAAAGCATGGGGTAATACATGGAAAATGTTCATTTATCTGGTAACTCCGGTTATAAGAAACACTGAGACAGGGTTTAACTTCTACTGGTATTGCCAGGGACATCCCAACACCAGTCTGCATGTGCCCAAGGCCCTGAACACTAGTTTGGAAGCCTGCAGGACAAGTCTGTAGCGTATAAGACGAGGTGTGTGTGGTGGACACAATCTGCTGACGACTTGGCTGTTCTGACACAGGATGTCGGTACTGCATGGAGGTCTGATGAAGATACTGAGGCTGCTGGAAGTGAACTGGCCGTGAGGGCTGTGCTGCCTGGAACACACCCAGCTGTGCTGACTGAGGAGCTGACTGTCCCCTCTGTTTGTTTGCTTCTTTCACATCATTATCATGAGCACTGAGAGAAAAGAAATGGAACAATAACATTATCTGGCAAGAATGCAACAAAGTCCCACTTTCCACCTCTGCCTCTGCCTACTCCATACACTGCCACATTATTACCTAAGCAGCAATCACTGTACCATCATTCAACAAAGGTGACACCTTCCTTTCTATCTTTCTCAAGTGTTTAATCTTGGTATGAACATGAAACAGCTTTGAAGACTGTTTCCAAGCTGCAATTTTAGGTCACATCCTAGAAACCCTTAAATTCAGTGGTATGGAGATGGGAACAAGTAAGATCTGGTTGGACTGATCTTAGCAATGTAGGCCTGTACACACACAAGAACAGCTCCTTTTCCTGTCAAGTACTTATGCTTGGACCAGTAATGGAAACTTTTACCTGGTTCACAGGCAAAGAATGCTCCTTTGCTGCGGAGCACTATTTGTTCACAGCAGTGAGAAACTGACAGAAGCAACTGACGAAAGCCTCGAGAATTCTTAGGGTACATTATACACAAAGGAAACTGTTAACTAGAAATTATAAATGCTAGAGTAAAAAGGCTTACACCAATAGCCGTTCAATACACTGCACTAAGAAATCCCAGGAGTACGCGGTAAGACGATGCAATCTCGTGGGCCATGTTGGAGAAAGACGAAGGATAATCCTCGAGGAAGCCACACATGCAGCAGCTACTAAAGAAGGTGCATAATTTAGAAAGGCATAATCTGTGGAGACATCAAAAATGAACTTAAGCAACAGAATACACAAGTCACCAGTGTACAGTCACATGGCAGTATTCATAGCAACTCACCTTGCAGAGACACTTCCAGAAAGTAATCTGCATATTTGGCCATGTAGAGTTTAGTCTTTTCCAAGCAAACCATTGGCCAGCCATCATGAAGATCTGTCTCATGTACTGCTTCAGAGAGGTAATACTCAATGAAATGGGCAGCTGTAGGAAGGCAGAGGTTCCACTGAAAGGTCTCTAACAGTAACAGTTCCATGTGCAGCAAGTTCTGCTTTGTTAGCACTAGATTCATATTAGTCATACAGCCCAGGCTGTTGAGCTGTTCCAGCTTAGGCACACTGTCTTCTTTTTCTTCAAATTTACCTTGTAGAAAGGAGTGGAAAAAAATGTTAGGAAAGTGATGCTTGGAGGTCTTGCAGCTAAATGGGACCTGCAGTCTTGCTAGCAGGATACAGATTTAAGGACATTGTCTCCCCTGTCTCATAGAGAGGCACCTGCCTCATAGCCCTCTTCTGTTCCATGTCTGCATGTGATCTTTTCTAGTACTTCCCCACCCTTGACCTTTAATCGTTCTCTGAAAATATTGTGCATCTATTTGAATACTGTTTTATGGCATAAAGGAAACAGTCATATATGCTAATGAGGCAGTAACTACCCAGTTGAGTTCCGTACTCCCCCCAAGAAAAGTGTCCTTTTAGTGGTCAGAAGGTAGTTGGCTAGAGAAAATTATCTAGAGCGTCAAGAATTTAACATAACTTTACCTGGTTTAGTGCTCTGCCACTGAGCTACATCCCCTAGTAGTTGTTAGGTTTTTCTGAAAACTAGTCAGCATCAAGTACTTAGTCTTGGCAAATTTTCAACATAATCTCAATAGCAGAGAGAAAGGAAATTTGGAAGAAAAACTAAGTAAGTGCCACTATCCAGGTATTGCTATTTTATGAACAAACACAAAGAACAACCTTCCTCTATCTCTACTCTTCTGTAACTTTATTTTCCAAAAAAGGATAGGGGACTAGGTATAGTGGTACATGCACATGACATGTGCCTGTAATCATTTGGGAGGCTGACACAGGACAGGAAGTGTGAGGCTGCATGCATAGTGAGAACCTGTCTCAAAAGCTCAAAGGCTGGGCAACTGCAGTAGCTCAGTGGGTAGAGGTGCTCATCAGCCAAGCCTGGAAACCGAGTGAAATCCCCAGAGCCCACAAGGGTAGAAGCAGAGATTAGACCTCACAAGGTTGTCCTCTGATCTGAACAAGGCACGTACACCTCAGTGCATGCTTCCTTCCCTCTAATAATGCCGTTTTAAAGCCAAGGGGGTAGTAGGGAAGGGAGAGAGCAGGAGTAAAGGTGACACTGTAGGAGTTCATTAACGTCTTAGAAAATACTCATCTAATGTTCCAACTACTCACAGCTGAGGGATAAGATTTCCTTTCAACCTGAGAAAAATCTTCCTATAGCTTATGAACCAAAATACATTTGCATTTCTAAACAAACATTGCTACACATAAAGCATACGTTTGGTTACTTCTATGCCTGTTTCTGGGACACAGTGGTCTACAGAAGAACAGAGGTTAGGATTCCATCTCTCACTACTGTATTCTATTTAACACTGAAGTTTAAAAGTTACAATTACAGATTTCTCCAGGAGTTTTACATTAATTCTTGTTCAAAACTATCACTAGAAAGTTATTTCTCAAAAGTACACACTACTATACATAAATATGTTTTAAGATCTTGGTAATGATTTCAGTATCGTTACTTTCCTTGGAAACCTTACACTTTTATTCTACTCATTTATAAACATCTTACAGGGGAAAAGAAAAACTGCCAAAGCAGGAAAACTAACATTTCCTGGTGAAGGTTCTCTTCTTGAAGGGTTGGACTTTAACAATGGTTAAAGCTGCTACCCAAATGGGAGAGGCCAGGGCCACTCAGCTGCCCTGTGTGCTGGCAGTGGTAGCCAGTGGGGGTTCCACTGGCTCATTCGGGGCTGTAGGAAGTGCTGCTGCCTACTAGTGGTTTGCTCAGGGAACAGAACTCGGGTAGAAAGTTTTGTTCCAGATGCCAGGAGACTCTAAGCTCCTATCTTCAGAAAAACTTAAAAGCCAAAGAAGCAGAAGACAGTGGCTACTCCTGCTCTAGAGAGACTGTGAACTTCTTTATATCTGAACCACAACCAGGTCTTGAATGAGCTTTATACATGTTAGCCAACTGCTATACAACTGAGTTACACTGCTGGCCCTTTTCAATTTTAATTTCAAAACACTATTCAAGTTGCCCAGGCTGGCCTTATACTTGACATCCTCCTGGCTCAGTCTCCTGAGTATCTGGGATTACAGATATACCCCCATCTCCAGCTCAAAACCATTCTTTAAGTATTACTGTAGAGGAGCAAACCTTACATGATTCAGACTTTAAGAATCTAGTCTTTCCCAGTTCCAGCCATATAAAAGTGGCATTTCACAACAGCACACTGGTCTTCATGACAGTGATCAGCATCACCACTGAACAGGAAAGGAAGTCATTGCTGTTAGAGTAATGATGTAAAGTTCTGCAGAAGAAAAATTATGCTGGCATTTGTTCAGTCTCTCCGGATGAATCATTTAAGGCTTTCAAGCACATTGCCATTTGTGTAGCAGCAATACTGACTGTATACTTCAAAGGAATGTTATAAAAATTAATGAGTTTATTTATATAGTGCTTTAACTTCCTTTGAAGAAATTAATATACCATAATTCACCATAATTCAAGGATCAAGGGTGTTTCAAATTCTCCCTTTGAAACTTTCATCATCAAAAAATAAAACTGTTTATGGTCAATTTCCCAGGTCAAGAAATCAAGCTGTTACATAAAGTCAGCCAGTTCACCCAAGGTCAAATAAGTTGAGTGAAACCAAAACTGGAACCAAAAAAGACTTTTATATTACCAAATCTGTACTTTTAAACCAAAACACCATGCCAGTTTACATGGGAACAACTATCAGAATGATAGACTTCTGCATCTATGTTTATAGATATTTAGCTATTAAATACGTGTCAAGGAGTTTATATGCTGATTTTCAAATTTAAAAATAAATTGCATGAAGCTGGAGAGAGGCTCAGCCATTGAGAGCACTGGTTCTTCCAGAGGACTCAGGTTCAATTCCCAGCACCCACATGGCAGCTTACAACTGTCTGTAACTCCAGTTCCAGGGAATCTGACACCCTCATGCAGACATACATACAGGCAAAACACCAAGGCACATAAAATAAATTAAATTGCATGCCAGGCACAGGCATTTAATCTTTGCACTTGAGAGGCAAAAAGCAGGTGGATCTCTTTGAGTTTAAGGCTAGTCTGGTCTACGTAGAACATTTCAGACCAGCCAGCTATATGGTAAGATCTTGTCTAAAATCAATCAATCAATCAATAATATGCTGCATAAACAACCACATTTGGGATTCTAATTCAGTCTTAAGTTTTTGGGCACCTTTTCATTATGTATAGTGATATATATTTAACTTCATGGACAAGAATTTCACAAGGTGTAAAAATATTAATGAATGACATGCATTTGCATTGTTCATTATTGTGTTAACTGCTATGTGCAGTTTAAATCCACTTGTTCATACACACAGATCGCACAGATCAGGGTTTTTTTTTTTCACTTGAAAGGAAATACCAGAAGCCATATGATTATATTGATAAAAGAGCCAAACAGGAAATGAGGATACAGGAAATTCGTATCTGCTTCCAAGAAAATAAAGAATGAAAGGCCAGAAACAAAATAGCAGACTTTCTATCCTTTACAGGAAATGTACAGATCAATCATGGAAACCACTTGTTTTCAAAGACGGCAGCAAATGGTAGCTTTGCGACAGAGAAGATCGATACAGTGAATAGGCAGCTACGCCATCTGGATCTCAGCCAACATTCTATTCTTTCATTACCAAACAGGAAAATTATCTGTACTATACACAAAGAATCCTCACAAATTACTAAGACCATCAATTTAATAGAGAAATGGGGGAAAACAGGAAAAGGCAACTCACAGGGGAGGAGGCAAATTCATTAAAAATTAAAATGTAAATCAAACCAACCGTGAAATTTAATTTTTTTACCTAACAAAAAATAAAGTAAAAAAACTTAAGGTAGTATTGGTGAGCCAAGAGAAACAAACAGTTATCACAAATTATTAACATTAATAGCATAGCCTATGACTAAAAATCTTCACTTAAGAGTCCAAGATCATGAGCATTATATCAGAAGCCTCATTTCCAAGGCTGCTTCCAAACTGCCTATAAGATTGATGCTGCTCAAACAAGCCAAAGCAAGAGAGGAAAACAGCGGAAATGTAAGAAGTTATTTTCTTGCACAAACAGATCTACTTTAGAAAAAGGCAGATTCTTTAGGAGTAAAGGCAGGGGGCTGGTCAGCACAATGCTGTACTTTTCATATGCAGTTTTCCTAGTGGCCCTACTAGCTCCTCACAACTTTATAAACCAAGCGTCTTCATTTCCACATAGAGAATTGACCTGAGATCCAGGGTTATTGAAATTGGTGATTCAAACCTACAAAACCTATTAACACAATCTGACCCCTAAATATCCAAACTGCTTTCAGATCAGATAACGTGCAGGCCCTTTCTTCCCACTTCTAGTAGTTTAGCTCCCCAGGCAGGTAGGTAAGCATTAGTTCCAAGAAGATACAAACTGTGATCTGTCTTTGGCAAAATTACATACAGCAACCAATCTATTATAAAAAAAAGTAGACTCCACCTGGCTCTTGATCTAATAGCTATAAACTATTCTTTAGTTCCCTAATATTGGATACATATTTCAATGCAGGGGGCAGATAGTGGGCAGTCAGAATGCAGCATTCAGTCTTACTAATGGAGAGCTGCCCCTGGCATCCAAATGAAGGGAAGCAGGGTGTCAGAATATAAGAAATGCTGGGGTGGTGGCACACAGCTTTGAGTCCAGCACAGTGAAGGCAGAGAGGGGTGGATCTCTGAGACTGAGGTCACCCTGGTCTACAGCGCAAGTTCTATGACAGCCTGAATTATAAAAAGAAATCCTGGTTGGGGAAGGATACAAGAAATATTAGAATAATCCCACAGATTTATAAGAGGTATCAGACACTAAAGGCAAACTACTGGTCCATAAGCATACTAAGCTTTTTTGACATAGTATTAGAGATTGAAAGGAGGAGAGCTTGCTGCTAGATAAAATTCTAACCTCTTCCATTCCTGACCTAGTAGAGGACAACTGCTCCAACTCTCACGTACCACTTATTCTGGAGGGCTGAAGCCTTGATGAGTAACCTGAACATACTCCACTCTACAGTGGAGAAGAAATAAAAGCAATTCTCAGGAAAATGGAGGTCAAAAGTGACAGCAGAACAAAAAGAGGTTCTTCCAGTAGAGCGTTATTGGGGCACATTCATATGTTTGAATGCTTGGTCTCCAGTTGCTGGAACTTTGGCCTTGTTAAGGAGGTTTGTCCCTGGAGTGGGCTTTGAGGTTTCAGAAATCCTGCTGTCCCAGCTGGTTCTCTCTCTGCCTTGTAGTTGTGGTCTCAACATGTAAGTCCGCAGCTACCGCTCCAGTACCACGCCTGCCTGCTACTGATGTGCTCCCTGCCATGATGGCCATGGAGTCTAAGACCCCCTGGAATGGCAAGCTCCATTAAGTGTTTCCCTAAGTTACTTTGGTCATGGTGGTTTGCCATGGAAGTAGAGAAATAACTAAGACAGTGATACACAATTCATATCTGAACTATAACAAATAAAAACTATACCCCATTTCTAGAAAGTATGTTTTAAGAATTACATATTACCACATTAAGTACATCAAATAATATTCCATAGAATAAAAGGATAGCCACCATACACTGCAGTATGTTTCAACCATTCTAAGACACTACAAGAATCAAGTCCCTTTCCTCTGTTGTGGAAATGGAAAAGAGTAGGGACTTAGCATCACAATGGCAAGCACTATATGGTGATAAAAGCTTTTCCACCTGCAGATAGGATCTTGCCATATTGCCTGAATGTGGGGTCTACCATATCTGGCTTAAAATTCTTATGAACCAACTAGCTCTCAGAGTGGACTTTAGAAATGCCACATAATAGAAATAATCCTTGGTTATTGTTGGTAAGCTCCTAGCAAGCAAACTTTAGTTACAATGTAAATTGTTTTAGGAAAGTGAGTTAATGTCATTTATTATTTCATATTCAATTCAGCTTAGCTTCCTATTTGGTCCATGATACATTAAGAACCACAGAGAACAAGATGGGATTTGGTAATGTTTGGGTTGAGCCACAGCAGCTATAAAAATTACGTTTCATAAGTACTACTGCTTTTATGTCTTATTGCCAGGGTATGTCTCTGCTATGAGCTAATACCATAACCTATATTCTATGTGTAAAAACAACAACATGTTACTTGTGGATTTTCATAATCTGACCCGTCAAGTATGGGTTTTTCTAATCTAATGTAGAAAATTAAACTCTAAAGGGCTTCATAGCCAGTAATGAAACACATGTAGAACTGTATACACAATTTCCTATGAGTGTAGAACTTTAATTAAAGTTAATTACAAATGTGTTAAGTATTATTTCTCTGGCTTGGGGGGTGGGGGTAGGAGGAGAACTGTGTGTCTAGATCTTTAATCAGGAAGTATACAGTATTCTGCTAAGAATTTTGTTCAAGCGGCAGAGATGGGACTAGATTGGAGGCTAGATTTATAAGAAGGGTTCTAAATGCTACATCAAACAGTTCCCAGCCTAGTCCACAAGCAATAGGAAACCCTCACTATAGTTGTGTTTTATTTACATTCATCTGGTTTCAAAAAGGAACTGAAATAATACACAAAGTTGTTCAAGTAGAAGTCTTGGAGTAAGAAAATAAAATTTAAGAGGCTCAGATCTGGAAATGATACCACCTAATAATGCACTGGGTTTTAGGTTTATTAATGTTAAAAAGCTTCTTTGCCTCATGGGAATGTTCTCATCACAGCAGCCATATTGGATGCCAACCTTCAGTGAGGTCAGAGGTCAAGGTTGATGATAACAACTATATAGTACTTTGAAACAAAGCTTAATGACTTGGATAATATAAAAACAATATATTCAATTCAACTTCATATCAAATGTGATCTTTTTACATTGCTGAATAGAAAAAAACTCAATTTTAATTATTTTACTTGCCCTCTCTCTTCAATGTAGACACTATCAAACAACAAATTGAGTTTTGGCACTGAGAGGCCTAGCAGCATATTCTGCATGGGTGATAAGTAAGATTCTATTGGATATATACTGAAGCCACATTTACGTCAGCTGGAGTGAGCCTGACTGAGTGCATTAAGCCTATTCCTGTAGCCAAGACAAGAACTGTGTGGTACCTTTAAGACAGTTTCTCAACTTCAGCTACACTGGTGTTTTGAGGCAGAGAATCTTTGTTCCAGCAACCTGTCCTTCCAATGACAGGACCTTTAGCAGTATCCAAAGCATTTATGCATTAGATACTAGTAGCATTCTCAAAGTTGCTTTTGGTTATCAATCACTGATCAAGAAAAACAGTTCTCAATCAAAATTACCTTTGGGTTTTTGGTTTGTTTTTTTGTTTTTGTTTTTTATTTTTTGAGACAGGGTTTCTCTGTGTAACCTTGGCTGTCCTGGACTCACAGAGATCCACCTGCCTCTGTCTCCCTGAGTGCTGGGATTACAGGCGTGAGCTACATCACTTGGCTACCTTGGGATTTTTAGAGTTAAAAAATAAAAATACCCAGTCCCTATTATTGAGACTCTGGCACAGTAGGTTAGCTACTACTCTGTTGCTATATCCAAGTGTCTGAGGAGAAGTAAGCTACAGGAGAAGGATTTACTTTGGCTCACAGTCCAGAGGAAGACAGTCTGCCGTGTGGGGATGACACAGGGGCAGAAAGGGCTCAATCTGTACTGCCGACTGGGAAGTGGAGATAAGGAGTCAGCTGGCTTCCTCTTCTTCCTCTTTATTTAGTCCTGGCCCCAGCCCATGAGATGATGCCACCTGCAGTGGAAGTAGGTCCTTCCTCAGTTAAACCTCTGGCAACTCCCATACGGTATGTATAGAGGTGTGTCTCCTAAGTGATTCAAAATCATGTTAAGTTGACAATGAAGATTAACCAGTATTGTCTTTGGTGTCCAGAATTTGTAATTGTATCAATCTTTATGATGTAGGGTTTGGACATCTGTTTGTTTGTTTGTTTTAATGGCAGAACTATTTTTTTTAATATCTATAGCTAACAACCATAATATATACTTCCTAAAAGCAATAAATGCAAATGACTGGGATTTGATAATTCACTGAGCTCTTCACAGTTTTTATCATACAAACAATGTAGATTTTGAGTCGTGTAAATCAGATTCATACTCACTTGCTAGAAGCAGACAGGAAAGCGCAACTAAATGCAGCTGCTGAATGGAGATGTCATAGCGATCCATGAACAGGTCCAGCAGATAGACAGCAAGATGTCGGGCAGAAGGGCAGAGTGTGAAGCGATTGCTCACAATGGCAATCAAATCAGCAAAATACCGCCTGAGACTCAGCTGAGGGGACTGGCCCTTGTAAGAAGGCAGCTTCAGCTCCTAAATCAAGAGGAAGAATATTTCATCTATAGAAATATCCTCATAATGACAAAACTTTAACATTGTTTCCCTAACATACTGTGTTGTAAAAGCTCAAAGACACACTTTGCTTGAAAGAAGTGCAGAAATAAAAGCTGAGTGGGAAGAAAGTGTATGGCTTTAAGAAAAGCAAAACACAAAGCCAACCACACTACAAATACACTCTCCTCCAAGGAGGTCAAAGCTTTGGTTGAGAGGGAGCAGACCAGCAAGTATGTTCCTAGAGCTGTGCAGACAATATACTTGCACGGTTGCAGACCAGGATTTCTCCGTAAGTGTCTTTTCATCTTACTTCCTTTCTATCAGTTAGGATCATTACTTTGCCACCATCCTTTCATATGCCTAACAGTTTTCTAATCAGGACAATATTAAACAATTTATTTTAAAATTCTGTATTATTAGGAGATTGTATGGCTGGAAATATAGATTAGTGGTAGAGCATATTTTTATCATGTGCTAAGCCCTGGGGTTCAGTTCTCAGTAACATGTAAACATACACACACACACACACACACACACACACACACACACACATACACACACAGGTGGTGGAAGGGGAGGGGGGAGGTTGTCCAAATGTGTAGCAGGATGAAAAGTTTTCAAATTCATTTTGTAAGATCAGTGTAACACTGAGTCTAAATCTGACAGGTAATCACAACAAAATAAAGAACCACGGATATCAAAAGTGCACAGAAACAAAACAAAAGGCAAGTACACTGAACTCCGTAAATAAACCGTATCTTGAAGGAAAGCGTCAGTGAAAAGGGCAGCCTACAGGCTGGGAAAGCCTTTACAATCATGTATCTGGTAAGAGGTTAGTAGCCCAAGTACTTTTAGAGCTTTCTCTTTCTCTTGTTCAGAATGCTAGGAATTGAATCTATGGCACTGCACAGGCTAGACACCCTGTTATTCAGCTACATTCCAAACCTTCCTGAATTACATAAAGAACTCCTATAACCCCAGAGCAATACAAGTGGAAAAACAACAAAGATAGAAATTTTCCCTAAAAACAGGCTCAGAGGATAGGAGAGCTGTCTAGGAAATTCTGAGGACCCAAACTCAAATCCCCAGCCCTATGTAAAAAGCTGGGTATGGCTGCACATGCCTCCTGCTCCTACACTGGAGAAGGCAGAGACAGGCAGACTTTTTAAGATTTTATTTATTTTATGTATGAGTGCTCTATCTGCATGTATACCCACATGCCAGATCTGGCATCAGATCCCAGTATATGGTTGTGAACCACAAAGTGGTTGCTGGGAATTGAACTCAGGACCTCTGGAAGAGCAGACAGTGTTCTTATCCACTGAGCCATCTCTCCAGCCTGAGTGATACTTTCTTAAGGCAATAAGATGGAAGAATGATAGAGGAAGAGACCCACAGTATTAATCATGTACTCATACCACACAGACATAAATTTAATGTGACATAAAGATATACAGAAAAAAACCATAAACCAACAAGCACATAATAAACAGATGCTTAACATTATTAAGAAAATGCATGCCAAAACCACAAGCTACCACTTTATACCATCTAGATTACTGTTATCAAAACAACCCCCATCCAAAAGCTCTAAACAAAGGAAAAAGAACAAGCATTGACAAGGCTATGGAGAAACGAAATCCTTTTCCATTACTAATAATGGTAATATAAAATGATACAACTGCTGTAGACGACAGTGTAGTAGGTTTCAAAAATTTAAATGATTCCATCATTTCCACGTTTAATTATATATTCTAAATATTTGAAAGTAGGGAGAGAGATAGGTATTTGAACACCTGTGCCCGTAACACCATTACCCACAATGAACAAAAAGTGGAAACTAACAACCCAAATGCTTTGGGCAGATGGATGGATACACATACATTCTATTCAAGTTTAAGAAAGAAATTTTGACATATGTTGCATGGGAGAACCTTCAAGATAATATGCTAAGTCACACAAAAGGACAATTATTATATTAATGAGCTCATTTACATGAAATATTTGGTCAAAGTCACAGAGGCACAAAGAAGAATAGTGATTACTAGGGCAGGGGACTGAGAACTGGGAAGTTACACAATAAGTACTGAGTTTTAGTTTAGAAAGATGAAAACTTATTAACTTATAGCCCCAGAGATAAACAATGGAAACTGTCTCAAGTGAATTAAAAAATCAGGTCATTAAAATACACTGTTAATACCAAAGGGTATTAAGAACTGCAAAGACTACCTACCTTGGTCAAGGGGATAGAGAGTTTTAGAAAAAAGAGGCCTGAATACTGCCTTAAAAGACAAACTGGGAATCATACCTGGAAAATACTGGTGGGCTTTATTTTTAACTACGTTAATCTTACCAACATTAGTAAAAACAGCCTAGAAGTCTGGGGCCATCAGTACAAGACTTTATCTTTACTCATTTTATCACTGTGTGCACTTATGGTATTAGTGGGTAGGCATACATGCCATGTGCACATATGGACATGGGAGGACAGATCTGCAGAGTTGGTTCTCTCCTGCCAGCTTGAAGTTGACTCTAAGGGATAAAACTTGGATTACAAGTACATTACCTGTAAAGCTATCTCACCAGCCTCAACTGAAGATTTAAAATAAAATGCACAACACAATTCATTTGTTTTTTTCAGTGGGAAAGCACGGGGCTTACCAGATGACTGTCAGAGCCTGTTCCTTTGCTCAGGCACTACAGTTTCACAGGCATGGGGAAAATTAAAACTACACTTTTCTCAGCTACCTTTATTCCACTTTGTTTCTCAGGAATCCAGAGCACCAAAGCACAGGGAAGCCAAATGTACCAGCTAGAGTCTTCTCACCTCTCCAGCCAGGATGGAAACAAAGCCCTATAGGAAACTCCCAAGTATAGCTATAACTCCTTGGGACCAGCATTTTTTTAATGTTTCTCACAAAACTATAACCGTTTCCACTTGTCTTTATAGCTCCTCAAATACTTTCCAAAGAGTTAAAACACTGGGATACAGAGCAGAATGACAAGAAGATAAGACCAGCACTTAAGGGGACAGATGATTGATAAGTCTGGGAAACTAAATTTACAGTTGGCACACACTGTATTTCAGATTTTCCTAGTTGATACAGTGCTGGTCACATCAACTATTTCTTTAAAATTTGGTGAGTCTAAACATGGACCATCTTTTGAAAAACTGAATGGCAGCTGCCCCAGGGAAGAGCTACATTCAGATACCTCTGACTTATAAAACAGATTGCTGGAGTCTATGCAGGCAAGGACCATGCCCATGGCACGCAGTTACTGCTCTAACAGCTTGCATAAACTAAGTACAAACACGCTGCATAAACAAAGGACCAAGCACAGATTAGTAGCTCACTGTAGCGTTTTTAATGAGAGGAGTTTCCTTAACTTCCTCGGCTCCACTGCACTCCAAACAGTGATCTCTCCAGCTGTGAAGTTCAAGTCCTTTATAAAACACCACCATTGCCCCAAAACAGGCCCACGGGCTCAACTGAGCTTAAGGATAACATAAAGACAATCCCGGAGTAGTTTGCAACAGGTGGTCTGACACAGGCTTCAGATCTAATCCTTCACATCCACCTGTCTGCAGGGCTGCCTCATTCCCTGGCTTCTTCAGAGACTACACAGAAGCATGCAACAAATCCCAATCTAAAAAAAAGAAAAAGAAAACTCTACTTCTAAGATCACCAGCAAAATCAATTCAGACAATTACTTAGGATTAAAAGTACCTACATTAAAAAAGATATTAGAACTAAAAATCACGAGGATCACCGTGAGAAAAAAAAACTTTTTAAATTTTCACATCCACGCAGACAGAATGTATCATTTATATCAAGCAACTGGTTTTGCTACATACTAGAGAAATAAAAAGACTGAGATTTAGAAAATCCAAATCTCTCTCTCAAAAATCAAAAGTGAACTGGACAACTCTTTCCCCTAACATTCCAAAGAATCATTCCATAGTTAGAACATTTCTGTGGAGCAATCTCATAGGGGTCTCAGGCGTATTCAGGGTAAGAGACCTAATGTCAGGATTAGTAAAGAGCATTTAGAAATTTCAAGCTTTGGGAGGGAAAGGCGTGATTTTAACAACTTAAGCCAGGATTCAATGTCCCAACCTGCTTAATTTGGTTAGACACACAAGATACAAATCTATTACCATCCTGGGATCTTTAAACGTCAAGCTACACAATCTTTTAAAAGAGTCAGCTGTTTTGATTCTTTTCCCGTTTTCTATACTTAATGTGGCTCTTTCGAGCCAATATGAAACTGAGTTAAGTTAGAGGGCTTTCTGGATCTTTCCTCTGGCTGTCAGAGAAGCAAGACTGTCCCATAAATCTGACTTATGACACTCGGCGTAAAATCGTTTTTTAAGCAACCATGCACAGGCACAGAGTTCTCACTACATGCTGGGCGCTGCTCTAAGACCCTATATAGTACATAGGCATCACAAGTAACGTTCCACCGCTGCTGTTTCTCCTTTTACGGAGGAGAAAACCGAGACAAAAAATTAAGCAGTCTGAACGTCTCACAGCAAGTTAGAGGAAAGGCTAGGGGAACTGAATTATGTACAAGTGGGGCTCACAGTAACTGCATGCAGCATCAAGTATGAGGCTAGGATGGATGTTCTCCCCACAGATTCAACACACACACACCACATCCAAGGTCCATCTGGCAACACTGGACCACCGTTTTTCTCCTCCCAACTCCCACTCCTCTCCACATTTACAGGTTCTTCTGATGCAGCCCAGGGGAAGGCAGAAGTTAATTAACTTTGACAAATAAGCAAACTCGCCTTCTCTGGCCTGGAAGGTAGAGAGAAAAGAACCCGACTGGTCTTTCCAGAAGCACAAAAACCGGGATGGGAACGGCTTCGGGGTTACCTTGTACCGAAGCGCCTGGTGAATATCCGCAGCCAGCTGTCCTCGCCACCATTGCCCCTCCAGCTCCATGGAAGCCGGCGGAGCGCCCGGCCAGACGCCGCAACTTCAGTCTGGAAGACACGCCCCAGACGCGGTCACCGCCAGCAACGTCCATCACCCCCCCCCCCCCAGCCCATCACGACCCTCCGCGTCCCCTTCTCCAGGGATGTGACCTCAGGTCACCCCGCGCGGCTGCTCATCTTCACCTGACCCGACCCCAAGCCATCCTCCAACGCCGCCGGCAAGGCCCGATCCGCCCGGTGGAGAGGCGCGGGCTAAGTCTGCGAGCGCCCGCCGGCTGAGCTGCGGGAGGCTGCAAGCACGGGAAGCTCCCGGCGGGGCGGCCCGGCTCGGAGGACGGGGAGGGTCTCCGAGTCCCGGGTCCGAACTCTGCCTCTCGCGCACAGGCGCGGGAGCCCTGACACTGTCGGGACGCCGCCGGGACGGAGGCTGAGCAGAGCGAGGCCAGGTCCGCGCGGACAGCGGCGCGGCGAACAAAAGGCCGGCTGGCCGTGCTCCGCGCCTCGCCGCCCCTCGCGAACGCTGCCCTCCCGGCCAGGCCAGCCCGGCCCACGCGGGTTCTTACCCGGAACCGCGGCCCTCACAGCCCCAGCCCGGACGGCGCGCGCGGGGCGCCGGCAGCGTTCATGCCGCGGACGGTCGGCCGCCAAGCCCCCACCCCCGGCCTCAGCGAGGGCCCAGCACCGGGGCGCTCGCGCCGCCCATTGTTAAAGGACCGGCGGGCGGCTCGCCGTACAAAGCCAGCGCGGGGGCCCGGGCCGCCCGGCGCTGCCAATCCCGTCTCGCGATACAGCGGGGTCGCGCCGCGCCGTCCAATCGGCGGCCGGGCCGAGCCAGGTGCGCCTCCGACCCGACGGCCCCCGCCCGGTGCCGGGCTGTCTCGCTCGGCAGCGCCGGGGAGTCGGTCGGCGCCCGCGGGCCCCTCACCCGCGGAGAGCCTTCGCTGGGCGCCGGGCGCTGCGACGCCTCCGCCCTGCGATTAAAAGTCGGCAGCGCGGATCGGGCCCGCTGCCTCCCGCTTCCGAGGGGCTGCTCTCCGGGGTCCCCCACACCCCACCCCCGGCCTTCCAAATGAGCTTTAGCTGTTACCGGTCCCCAACGCGCGTTGCTTGTCAAATTCTGCGCTAGACTCACCTCTAAATCGAATATTCCTTTAGCAGTCGAATCCAGCTCTTCTTGTTGCTTTCGCTTCAGCGATTCCCAAGAGTTATGAATGGAATTGACACCTTTAGTAACCCGGCTTGTCAAATCCGTAATGAATGTAATTGGCCACCTGTGGTAGTCGATGAAGAAACTCCGAACCGTGGAAACACTGCAGCGTCAATTAAGGCGATGCTGGAGCCGGAGAGTGAGTAACAGGAAGCCCATCAATTGTATTTGAAAGTGTTTGGTGGACCACCACAAAACAAGTAGATGGTTAGCTGGGACAGTGGTCCCTCGATTTTCCAGAGTATTGAGCAACTTCTTTCACTACTTAAATATAAATAATGAGCCCTCACCCCTTACTTTGAATATTTTGTTTTGAAAGAGGAAGAGTGATAAAGGGCTACTCCACATGACCAGTGCACATTGCAGGAGTGGGGGGCTTATCACTGTGGCATTTGCATACGTCCCGGAAGAACTGCGGCTGACCATGTTGATGCCTGGGGAAAGCAGGGATTCAGGAACTGATGGTAAGAAAAGGGAAATTTTCCATACAACTGAAAGTTGGCAGAACCCAGCCTAGCCCAGTGCAATTCAGAAAGAGGCTACTAGCAGAGGATGGAGGGCCTATCAGGCTAAAATTTCCATGTCATTTATGGTATTTAAATAGTACCATGTCCTCAGTTTCTAATTCATGACTACTAAGCAGCTTTACGGCAATAATTTGGCTTCCAAATGATTTAGGGTCCAGGCCTTTCTTAAGAACCTTTTCAGAAAAGTGGGTCACAGACTGTAATTGTCCGTGTGATCTTGTAATAAGCAGGTTGTCCTACAGTCTCTACTTTAAAGACGTTGTTTACCAGGAGATACTTCTTCAGAAATCATGTATTATTTTCTAGACCTAGATAGCTCATTATAAGATGTCAGTATTCATTCCTGTTAATGCCTGTGTGTGTGTTTGGTGGTCTTAGAGTATACATTACTGAAAGGCAAACTTCAGTCTTATTGTATTCCTTTGAGCTAAGCACAACACAATTACTTCAACTCTTGTGTTCTCATAGTTCACATTCTACTGGGAAGAGAGAGACATAATGAAGATAAATTCATACCATGTTGTAACATGTGCTCTGTGAAGAAACCCAGGTGAAAGGCTAGCAAGGTAGACATTGTTTTATGATATGAGAAGCCATGCAAAGGCCTGAGGGGAAGTAAGTGATGGGGTTATCTATCTGGTGGGTGGTTTGCCAGAAAGAGAGGACAATAAACATGAAAGGGCTCTCAGGAGCAAACACACCTGGAAGAAAAACGGAGGGTAATTTGTGTCTTGGGTAAAGATACTCCAAACCTAGGAAGTGACTAGCAAAGGTTTAAAAGTGAAAAGGGCAAGACACCCACACAACAGAGAATGGAAACTAGTCAGGTTGCAGCTTAGGGCGAAAGTGGTTTGGCATGAGGTGAGGGTGGGAGCAGATTCTCTGGAAGGCTTTTGTAAGTCTGGGAACTTCAGGCAGTAGGAAGCCGCCATGCTCTGGCAGCACAGACTCTAGCGTCAGAACACGCAGAGGGGGTTATTGGCGAGGTGTGGTTATCAAACACTGTATGCTGAGAACCAGGGGACAGAGTGGGCAGTACAGAGCTTGTCTGTACAGTGCAGCATGCCTGAGACCAAAGCAGCATTATAAACCAAATAAACGAAATGTATTCAAGTGTTTAAAAAGCCATTGCTTTTCATTAAAAAGAAGACATTTTCAAGTAAATGCATGCAGGAGACAAACATTCAACCAGTATAAAACTGCATAATAGCTAGCAGATTCCTCCTTCCACCCATTCCAGTTCTCAGAAGATGCTCCTTGTTGTACCTTCCCAGAAATATACAGGTCTTTATAACAGCACATCAATGTGACCCTTGGCTCACTTTGTATGTAAAGTGGCAGCTTATTCATGTTATAATGCGCACCTTGTTTTTGTCCTATGTTCTAGTCTTGTGAACATACTGTAACGGAACATTCAAGATTCTTCTCGGGCTCCATCAAATTCTTTTAAATACAAAATACCAGGAGCCAGAAGCCCCGGGCTCTGTTCTTGATTTGTTGCCTTGGTACAAGTTTCCATCTGTGAAGTATTTAAGTCACTGCAACTACATATAACCCCAAACATCTTTGTGATCAACATCGTATCTCCCACTCAGATTCAGATAAGCCTGTTCACTGGTCTTACTGCTATGACACCTGCCATCCTTCTTTACAGTATTTGGCCCTTGGCAGTTGGAGTGATTGAGAAAAGGTAGATCACACCTGTAATAAACTTAATATGGAAGATCCTAGATCATATTTATAAGCCACTATGATACAGAATATTAAGGATAGTCTTTATGCTATTCTCAAAGTTAGGGACCAAAATAAAATCTGCAGATATTTATAATATGTAATTTGCCAGGGAGTGCTCCAAAATGAAAATTTTCTATACATTTTTACTTCTGGTTACAATTGACATAGAGTATTATTATGTATCTACCTGACCTGACCAGGCCACAGGGTACCCACTGATTAGTGATGTATGTGTGAAGGGCTGGACTGGGAATATGTGTCTTGGTAAGCTTAGTAAAGCTGATTGCCCTTCTGAACGTAGGTAGTCTTCATCTAGTCAGATGGAAGTCTGAGTAGAATTAAAAGGCTGCCTTCCCGAAACCGAGTAGGAGGGATTTCTTCCTGCTAATTTCTTTAAGCTGGAACATAGGTCTTTTCCGGCCTTTAAACTCAAACTGAAACAGCTTTTCTTACATCTTGAGCCTGCTGGCTTTCAGACTAGAACATGACCTCAGGGTTCCCTCTGAGGAATTTTCACCTGGAATTGTACCAGAACTAGCCTCGAATGTCCCCGTGTCTCATTAGTACTGAGGATACTCTGCAAGGGTGGGCTCTCACTCAACAGGGGAGCTCATTGAAAACAGTGCTGCTCTCCTATCAGAGTTTCTGATTCAGGGACTCTTGGGTGGATCTAGGAACTGTCTTTCTTAATAAGACTCTCTGGCTGGCTCTGATGGAGGCGGTGTGACCTGCACAATTTGAGCAGCACGGCCCTGGGGAGCACCCTGGAATTGCTTCTTTTCCAGAATGAGATCTAAATGTGGACTGTACACAAAACAGCCAGACTACCTGAGGGCTCTCCCAGAAGGGGTAAGAGGTGTTGGTACGGAGGTCATCTAGACTCATCATCCATCAAAGGCTAAGGAAGAGGTGCTGATGTGGTCTCCATAGCTCCCAGCTTTATACAGGAATCCAAATCATGCCCAGCACTGATGAACTTGAAAATAAGCAGCAAAATCTCAAGGTGTCAGGAAAGCTTGGGTCCAGGGGAGCATAGTACTCTTTGCCTTGTCCCTTTTTCTGTTTTACTGATGTCGAGCTAAGGAAGCCAAATAGACCCACACAGATAAAATGTTGTTTGGGTATGGATGAATGTACACAGCTAAAGCAAATTCCGTCTGGGGAAATTCAGAAGAGTGAATTCCAGTCTGGTACACAGCATCAATGACTGCCTGGACATCTGTGTAGGGCATCTGGATGGGAAATCCTGTTACCTGTGATCAAGTTAGAACAACAGAAAGACACATTACCAAAAGAAGTCTGGAATTGCTATATGCAGAAAGATCACAGAGGCCTTAGGTGACATGGCAGTCATAATAGTAATTGGCTTTTGCAAGGGACTATGACATTCAGATATAGAGTTAAATAAGCCACAGGTGACTGTGACGTAAGCTCTGTCATCCTCTCAACCCCCTGCTCTACAGACCAGGTGTAGCATAACCAGGGCTGTCCGATACCAGGATCTGTACAGTTGACATAGCACAAACT
The DNA here is from genome assembly GCA_028658305.1 of Pachyuromys duprasi. Taxonomy (NCBI): domain Eukaryota; kingdom Metazoa; phylum Chordata; class Mammalia; order Rodentia; family Muridae; genus Pachyuromys; species Pachyuromys duprasi. Next base: position 51,763,853 of record CM053762.1, on the reverse strand, counting down.
TGGACCCTCTAGATAGCAAACTGACAACAAGGAAATGTCGGGGTCCTACATAGGAGGGATTTAAATGGGAATTTTGAGGGGTTTACTCTGTTGAGGCACACCAAAACTGAGACATGTCCAGACATGCCTAGGCCTTACTGCCTGGCATAACCTAGCATAACTGTGGCCATTTTGTTTTTAATTTTGATCATAAGGTGAAACTAAGTTCAAGTTCTTAGGCATTGCCTACCAGAGAGCTTGAACAGCCTTTTACTTACAATTCAGTACTTACTTAATGTTCTGCTTGACTTAATGCTATATGCCCTCTACTTAATCACAATATCTTGCTATATTCCTTTCTCCTGAATGGTAGGTAACTGGAAAGTCTCCAAGCTGCTCCCCTACCCTATATCCTAGCAAATCAGCTTAAAATGCTTTGTTTAGCTAGTCAAAATGATGGGATGCTACCCTCCCCTTGCTTCCTACACCTGGTTACCCGGTTGTTACCTGGTTACGCTTTTTCTTGTGAAAAGCCTGCCTTAGAAACAGACAGGTGTCACAGTTTGGCTCCCGTGTCCACTCTGTGTCCCTGACCAGCCAGCCTTTGTTCAGTGTTCAATAAACTTTCCTCATTCTGTGTCTGGTGTTCGAGTGGTCAATGTGGGCTATTCTCGAACCCCAACCCTCAACACTAATCATGTTTATATGCAGTCACTGCTGTGTGATAGAATTGAAGGAATGAGGAACAGGGATCTAAGAATGTTACATAACAGTACACAGATGACAACCATCAACTTTTACTCAGCCCTCCATTGCTTCCCTCAGGAAACTTCTCATCCTTAAATTTGCTCACACGCTGTCCCCGTGTGATTGAGCTGTGCACTGCCATTTCTCTAGCTCACCTAACAACCTCATCATTAGTATTTCTGTTTGTATGTTTGTTTGGTCTTTTAAGACAGGGTTTCTCTGTGTAGCCTTGGTTGTGCTGGACTAGCTTTGTAGACTAGGCTAGCCTCAAACTCACAGAGATCTGCCTGCCTCTGCCTTCCAAGTGCTGCGATTAAAGGCATGCACCATCACACCTGGCTCATTAGTATTTCTGATCTGCCACTCTAGCACATGGCCTCTGTGAATGCACTTGATTGTATCGTTACTGTTTACTGCCAAAATTCCAATGTTTTGCCTAAATCCCGGCACAGAATGGAAACAATGTTTAGCATTCACTAAATACTACACATCAAGTGCAGAACGTATAAACTCATTTAATCCTCACCACAACCACAAAAACCCCTGTTATTCAGTGGGGCAAAAGTTATCAACTTGACTGAGGTTGAAACCAGTGGATGTTCAAAGTAGGATCTGATTACAGGTTGCTGGGCTCAATCTTGACCTAATTATTGTCTATTATTATTATTAGTCTGCTATTTTTACCTAGTAACTCCAAGCTTTAAGCCTTGGTTCATATTTAACTACATTTTATTTATTTCTTTAATCCCAGATTCTACTTTAAAAAAACAAAACAAAACAAAAAAACCAACTTCCTTCTTATTCCTGAATGAATGGCACGTGCAGACTCCTCCCTGGCAGCTGAAAAACTCAACTGTTAATAGACTTCTCGTTCTTTCTCTTAGGGAGTTCTGGGAGATGGCTTGCTTCCTGGAGGTAGTGGGGGGAGTCTTACTCTTGGAAGTCTGGGTTGCTAAGAACCCAGTGGGCCAGTTAATAGGGAACAGGTGGGGTGAGTGACGGAATGCTGGTAGTAGACAGCAAGAAAAGGGAACGAAGATAACAAATGTCCACCTTTCTGTTGATGGGCATGATGAATCTGAGATGCCTGTTCACTATCCAGGGAGATGTCAGTGCATAGATGAAGGTAAAAGGTGAGATTGGTGTCAAGGTCCAGGCTGAAGTTTCCTGGACTCCTCTTGCCCAGAAGCAATGGCACAGAATCCAGTGTATACTAGAGATCATTTCTCAGTTTCCCAGTTGCAGGGTGGACATCTCTGTTTAAAATTCATCACTTGTGTCATAAAACATACAGTTTGTCCTGAGAGATTCCATGCATGGCATGTTCATTACATCACATCTTTTTGGTTTAGAAGTACACAGGGTCCAGGCTGAAGGGCTCAGTCTACTGCGCATTGGAAGTCAGATATTTTTACATAGAAACTCCAAGCTTTACACCTTGGTTTATATCTAACTATATATGACTTATCTCTTTAACTCCAAATTCTATTAAAAACAAAGGAAATTAGCAACTTCCTCCCTATTTCCGAATGAATGGTGCCTGCAGACTCCTCCCTGGCAGCTGAAGTACTCAGCTTCTAACAGATCTCTTCATTCTTTGTCTCAGAGAGTTCTCCTGGGAGACATCTAGTCTCCTGGATGGTAGAGTAGGAGATGCTCACTCTTTGAATTTTCAAATCATCTGTCTGTGGTGACCAAGAAAACGGGAATTTCAGAAATAGTTTTAGATTGCTATTATTTTCCAGTTAACAACAGGTTAAAACCAAATGTCATTTGCACATTAAATCATATACAAACCCAATAAAACTGTAGCAGCCTTTCCAACTCACTGTCTTCAAACGAAGCAAAACTTCCTGTGTAAAACTCTAGTTTAGGGAGGATTTGTCGCAAAACAGAAGTGCACTGTCGATTCCAGCGTGTTGGGTGTTTAGGTCGCCATTCCATCATTTTACATTTAAGCGCCCTTTCTATCCTGTAGTAAGAATTTGAAGATAATGTGTGACAAATTGCAACATATTTATTAAATGTCACAAGAACTTTGTCACTTGACGATTTGGGAGGAAACCAGGCATTTACAGTGAGGGCTGCCAACTATGTTTCACATTGACCAATCAGGTAGGGAAAAGCAGGCTCTTGTTAGCCAGAAATTAAGTCTACAAAGAGTATCTCTTCCAGACACCCAAGTATAAGCAGTTGTTGTTCGGCAGTGTCTGTCATATGATTGCTGACTGAGATTCTTACCTGTCAAGACTCCTTTGACAAAGGACATAGTGTTTCCAGGAAATTGCCTTTACAAAAATTCAGATATTGGTCGGGTCTTGACTCCAAGATGACCAAAAAAAGAAGAAACGACGGTCGAGCTAAAAAGGGCCGCGGCCATGTGCAGCCAATTTGCTGTATGAACTGCGCCCGCTATGTACCCAAGGACAAGGCCATTAAGAAGTTCGTCATTCAGAACATTGTAGAGGCCGCTGCTGTGAGGGACATATCCGAAGCAAGTGTCTTCGACGCTTACGTGCTTCCCAAGCTCTATGTCAAGCTGCATTACTGTGCGAGCTGTGCCATTCACAGCAAGGTGGTTAAGAATCGATCTCGTGAAGCCCGGAAGGACCGAACACCCCCACCACGATTTAGACCTGCTGGTGCTGCACCACAGCCTCCACCAAAGCCCATGTAAAGACAAAGGCGTTGATGACAGAAAGACAGGAAAAATACTCTGGACAAATAAAGTGTACTGTGGCATTGAGTGTGTCTAAAAAAAAAAATCAGATATCTAGTCTGGGGTATTAGAAGTGAGATCATTAGTTCAGTCAATCCAGGATGTGGACTTGGGAGGAAAGAAAGCAAGGAACTAAGTTTGGTGGTCACACCCACCCGCCTGCTCACATTAGATTTCACAGGGGCAGAGGTTTGGACCAGCCCTGGTATAGTGCCTGGTGGAACCATGGTGGAAAAATGGAAGAGGGGTGTAAGTTGTTTCATGGGGTCCTGTGAGTGAAGCGACCTTGTGGGTTGCGTCTTTAGGCTACTACAGAAAAGATGCTGAGAGTCTCTTCTTGTTTGAGTTTACAGTGCAACTCCCAAGCTCACAGTGTGTTGACTGAAGTGTACAGTGGGTTTCAAAGTGGTCTGGTATCAGAATGCTTTACCTTCTGATAATGATGCAAGTGGAACCATTTGGAGCTTGAGTGAAGCTCTCCATAGGCAATGAATGTATACATTTGAGGAAGTGGGTAATATCCAGAAGTGACAGTGTTGCTGGGTGTTTGCACTATCAAACTGATACATTTTTCCCACAGCCATAGTCATGGCTATTAACATTCATATTCTTCTTGCATTATGATTACTATAGGCTTATCAACTATCTACACTAAGGATATTTCAACTATGGCCAGTGATGTCCAGTGTTAACTTAGACTATTCTTTCAAGGGATGCCTTCCTTATAGAGGGACCGTTTATCAATGCTAACACCAAGACCTGGTAGTTAAATAGGTCTAGCCAGTGTAATCTCCCTTTTCTTGCTTCTGTTGTTGAGTCTCACAAGTAGTTTGACAGGCTGAGCTAGATGACTAGAAGGTAGCTGGAAAAGGGGTGGGTGGGAGGGCACAGTACCTGTTCTTCAGATCTTCTACCATGCCTTTATTGGTATCAGAATAGACTATTTCTTCAGGCTGAAATATAGATAGCTGAAAGTTAGGAACAATTCTATAGGCCACCTTCATATTCCAGTCACTCCTGAAGTCGTGGGCTGAGAAAGCTGGACCCAAGCTAGTCTCTCATGGGAAAAGCAATCTCAAATTCAAACAAAGAGCACACATTTCCTTTGATTTCCTCACTACTTACTCAGCATGGGTGCAGGGTTATAAAAGAGATTTTTTTTTCCTCATGGGTAAAACACATTTGTTTACATTTCTTTATTTAGGCAAGTATCTGGCAGACTTACTGATATCACCAAATGATCTCACACTCTTATTCTTATGGTAACTTTGGCCAAGTTACATAACATAGCAGTTCTGATTCTCAGTTACTTTGGCCATCAGAACAGGAACAATGGTTGTGACTGCTGTTTTGGACTCTTAGAACAATTTTAAAATAAAGCAATACATGTAAAGCCTGGCTTTTATGGGATGGTCAATAAACATCACATATGCTGTTACTCTTCTGACATGGTTTACATCCATCCTTCCCTTCTTGTAGCCAGTGGGAACCAATTCCTTGTGCCTATATGAATCCATTTCATACTCCCATTCCCTCCCCCGGCCCTGCCAAACCTTTGCTCCACTCCACACCTCTAGCTAACACTAGAGAGCAATGTTCTTCATGTTTGCCCAAATTTCCTGTCCTGGGTTGGGTTTACCTTTCAAGTTCCTGCCTAAGCCCCCCCTTTACCTTCCTTGTAAGATTCACAAGATCAGTTGTTTCTTTAAGTTATTTTGTGTGCACTGGTGTTTTGCCTGCATGTATGACTATGAAGGTGCCAGATACTCTAGAATTGGAGTTACAGACAGTTGTAAGCTGTCATGTAGGTGCTGGGAATTGAACCTGGGTCCTCAGGAAGAAGTAGCTGGTATTCTTAACTGCTGAGCCATCTCTCCAGCCCCCACAAGACCAGTTTTAAGGTGCTGGTTTTTAATAGTTGCTCCTGGGACAGGTGATCCCCAGAGTAGAAAGAAAGCATAAAAAGGGAACTACACTTGATAGGCCTCTAAGTTCCCAAACTGTGACCCCAGAACCAACCCCAGACAGGTGAACTTGATAAAAATGCCCAGAACCAACCCCAGACAGGTGAACTTGTTAAAAAATGCAAATTTTGTCTCTGTTTTCATGGCCACTGAATCAGAAACTAGGGTGAGGCCTTTGCTCATGATTCTGAAGCCTGCTATAGCGGGACATCTGCTAAGAGCAGACTCATACCCACTGAACATGGCAGAACAGAACAAGAGACAAGAAGTCTGATCTCCAAAAACACCTTGAGGGGGGCTGCGGCTACTCCAGACAGAGCAGGGAGACATTTCTGACCCAGCAACTATTACCTACCCATGAGGCAACTCCTGATGCTTAGTGAATCCCTTTAAGGTACCTTTCTCCACAAGAACTTGTGTTTCTCCAAACTTCAAAAAGGTTTCCTGTTAATCCTGGCCCTGGATGCGCTTGTGGTGCACAATGAAACATGTGTTCTTGATCATGTAAAACAGTGGTTATTTGGATAGTGGCTTAATCTGGGACGGATGTGGTAAAGCAGGAGATGACTGGAGAGAGATCCAGCTTAATGGTCATGCTTGCCTTGGAGGTGCAAAGCTCTGGGTTTAGTTCCAAGCAGTATAAAGGTCAATAGAGATACAAGTCAAACATGAACAGAAGCTTTTCAAAAAGCACATTTGATTATGGCCTCCCATAGTCATGTTGGCTTTCCTGAAGATCAGGGCTCAGGTCCCTACCAGGATTTTGCTCATCCCTCAACCCATCTCTGCTCAAGCAGCTACCAAGCTGCTCTGAAGGCTCCTGGTGAGACACTCCCTGGCCACTGCAGGTCTTGCTGCTAGCTGTGCAATGAAGGCCATTCTTTCTCCTGAATTCGAAGGAGGCAAATTCTGCTCACTTAGCTGGTCACCCACTTTCCTGAAGCCCCTGTAGTCCCCTCCCTCCTCCGGCTGTGAGCTTCCAAAATACACATTCATGACTTCTGCAGCTGCATACTCATTGCTCCCCATGGCTAATACGTAGGGTTTTGTTGTTTTTTTCCTTCTTGAAAACACAAGATCAAAGAATAGGGATGAGTCTTTTATCTTGTGGCAGCTACATCTAACACAACACCAACAGAAAAGTGCTAAATGCTAAAACCCGACTGGACAAGAAAAAAAAAATCCTAAACAGACCAAAACAAAACAAAACGAAACCCCAAAACCTCTAAATAGATTATTCTCTCTCTAGGAGGCAACATTTGCTACAGCTACGGAGAGAGGAGGGTAGACGAAAGCATGGCACAGCCTGTGTGTGTGGTTTGTACAAGAAAGATAAGCACATTTCCCCTTTTTAAAAATGGCACTTCAAACAGGAAATATAAAAAATGCATAGATATGCTTGATCTGTGTGGAGACTGTTTAAAAGAATGTAAAAGGAACTGGTAGACAGTAGTCATTTCTTAGGAGATGGGGAAAAAATGATAAAAGACTTTGAAGGTGGGAAAAACTTTATATTTCTTGGTATTCCTGACTTTGGCCCTCTATGCATTCCTTTTGATACTGTGAGTTACCCTGAAGTCACAATCATAGAGAATGTTATAACGAGTACCTAGCCAACATACATATGTAAGCAATCATTGCATTCTTCTGTATTTGTTTAGATTTTTACTCTTTAGTTTTTATTTTTGTTATTATCTATTTATTTGCAGCACTAAAGATTGAACCTAGGGCCTCATACATGATAGGCAAATGCTCTACCCCTGAGCCACATTCCTGGCCCTTACTTTATATTAAAAAGAAAAGAACGAAGGCAAGCTAGCTCTCTATGTATCTGTAGTTCTCAGCTACTCCTCCAGTGTCTGCTTGGTCACCACCATATTTCCTGTAACTGTGAGCAAGCCCCCCCCCCCCTGTTAAATGCTTTCTCTTATAATAGTTGTCTTCAAAGCAATAGAATAGTGACTAAGACAGAAATTGGTATCAGGATAGTGAGGTATTGCCGTGACAGACCTAACCATGTTGTTTTGGGGGAATTGTGGAGGGACTGTGGAGCTTTGGGCTAGGAAAGCCGTTGAGCATTAAGAGCTCTACGGGTTGTTCTATAGGAGCTTAGGAGGTAAGAGCTTTGAAAACAATGCTGGTGAGAAAGGGCTGTCTTGTGAAGTTTCAGAGATAAGCAAAGACTTTCTTGGACAGATGAAGAATCTGTGGTATCTGGTCAGCTGGGGCTGAAGAATCAGCTATGACTGAGACCAGCATCACTGAGGTGAATTCTTCTGGAAAGAGCTTCCTTAGAGTCAGCACATATGTATACTGTATCTTTCTATATCTTGCTGTATATACTTCTCTCCATTATTGTTCTTGCCCATTTCTCAGTCTAAAGGTAACTTCCACCCTGAATTTGTTACTTAGCATTCCTATAAATGCCTTTACAAATCCTCTGCATGTAAAAGGGTGTATATACATATATTGGTACACAATGTAGTTTTCAAACTTCACTTAAGTGGTTTTGTACTTTGTGCATTATTTCACATCTCTTTATTTTTCTTCACATTATACCTTTATACCCATTCTTGTTGGTAGACCTAGCCCTAGGCCAATGCTTCGCAACCTTGGCTATAAATTGGAATTGGGGAACTTGAAAAACTATTGATATGCAGACTCACCCATATATCCTAAGGTAATACGTGCACAGATTGACAACTACTGAAAACTGGTTCAAACATCTTCCACTGTTGTGGAGGAATTCATTGTATGAGTATTTTACAACTCATGGATTAGTTTCCTAATTGTGAATTCTTCCTGATTCCTTGCCATTTCAAGTGATTCTCTGCTGGCCACTGTTTTTCTAACCCTGTGCATGTTCTCTAAGGCACACAGTTAGATGGTTAAATTGGTGGATCACAACTTGGGAAGGGCAACTTTATCATATTATCAGGCAATCTACACTTTCATCATTTTCTGCTTTTTGTTAACACTTCTATGATCATGCATCTTTTATTTAAGTTACATTTTCCAGAGCGGAAGTGAAGCTGAACATTTGAATTTCTGCTTCTGTGAACTGTCTTGTGTATATTATTCTATTTTCTCTCTTTTATTTTTCCTCCTCCTTCCTCACCACTCCTTCATTTTTCTCTTGGTCCATAGCTCCAGGTTTGTGGACTCTACTGATATCTTCACTTTGCCACCCCATGATGCTCAATCCACAAAGTGCCTCTGATTAGAACTCAGAACTGCTCAACCATGACATTTAAATAATGGGTCAGTTCTGGTCTCTTGCCTCATGAACACCAGGGCTTTCCCCTCCCATCTTACTTCAAAAGCAAGGAAAAGGAGAGCTTTATCATGGTCCTTGGTTTCAGACATGATGCCTGCTCTAGCTCCTTCACTTGCTAAGGTGGTTTTAGACCTTGCTGCCCTCCTTGCTTCAACCCCACCCACCGGTACTATTTCTATCCTGTTTTCATACTGCAAGAGAATCACTATGGTTTGGAGCCCAGAAAAGGATGTTTATTTATCAGTTTTTATATTTGATCATCACCAGACATAAAAACTTACATGCCATCTTTAACATTATAGGTTGGATTTCTGATGGGAAAGGAGATAAGATCTAAATTACATTTGAGATGACATTCTTTTTTCTCAAAAATATTTTTTTTTCCTGTAGATACAGGAAAGGAGTCAAAGTAGCCCAAACATAAGCTGGATGGCAGAGAAGATTCATTTTTGATGAACATTGCCTATTAATTCAACAACTGGGCTGTCACAACTAACAAAGATTGGAAACAATAGTAACACTCATGCAGACATACCTGAAACACAGTTTACCTGTACACTCTGGGCTTTGGTCCCCTGAAAGTTTTTTGGAAGCAACTGTTTCCAGAAGCTTTCTTTTGAATAGTCAAAATGTACAGCCATCGGTGTACTATTTAGTTGAATATTAAACCAGACCTATGAAAACATAAACAAAAGGCCAACGTAAGCTCAGAAGACCCACAGCGGGTGAAGATGATGCAAAATTCTACAGCCAACTGAAGAGGCTGAAGCCTGATCGAGGGGCAGACTCGAGGGCTCTCCAAAGGCAGCATTTGCTTGGCAGAGCCCTCACTGGAAGTACTGCAGAACTGGCTGTGAGTGTAAACGATGGCCTGATCCCTGACCCCACAGTATCCAGACTACTGTGGCTTCAGAGTTCCTAGATGATTCTAATGTGTGTTCAGGACATGTTGAAGAAATAACAGAAAATATTTTCTTCATATACTTACATTTTTATCATTGAACAAACAGTCCACACTTTGCAAGGGACAAAATGGGTCAAACTGCTTATGACATTGCCCTGTTGATGGATTCCAAAGCAAACACTCTCCTGTTTCTTGCGTTAATACATAAGCCACATGCCCCTGCATAAGAAAAAAAAGATTCAGTTATGTTACTGTATTTGTTGACTATCTTCTATATGTGGAAATTATAATTATTCTGGGTTTCAAAAGTTTTCCTTGAGGCTTAAAAAACGTTTGTTGTTTCTTTTTTTTAAGATTTATTTATTTTATGTATATGAGTGTTCTATCTGCATTTACATCTGCCAGAAGAGGGAATCAGTTCACATTATAGATGGTTGTGAGCCCTGGGAATTGAACTCATGACATTTGGAAGAGTAGGCAGTGTTCTTAACTGCTGAGCCATCTCTCTAGCCCTGTTTCTTTTTTTTTTATTTTCCTTTCTTCTTTCTTTCTTTCTTTCTTTCTTTCTCCTTTAAGAAAAAACTTAGCAGCAAAACCCAAAACAAAACAAAAACTAAATCACAAAAAAAACAGAAGTCAAGAAAATTACAGAAATCCTCAGACCCAGGCCATATGAAAATTTAAATAAGAGCCTGTGACCCAGTAGGGGCTGCTAATGGTAATAAAATATGTCACTCTAAAAGTATCAACAATCTATGATAACTTTTCAATAGACTTTCCTAAAAGCATTCTGTGACAGCATTACTCTTGTCTAAATCACACAAGAGTGTGATTCCACTTTGGTTGGAATATTCTTGGAGACTGAACACCAGGCCGAGTAAGATAAACTGGCCTAAGGCTCAGAGAAAATCATTAAAGGAGTTTAAAATCCACTAACTTTAAGTTGAGAGCAAGACTTGGAATTAGAAGCTAGAGCACACAGGAAGGCAGCCTGGGGGCTAAGAAGCCCAGGCTGGGAAGCTGGCTTCGTGGGGAAAGGCACTTACCATGCCAGGCCAGTGGCCTGAGTTCCATCCTGGAAACTCCACCCCTCGCCCCCACACGCACACACACACTAATAATGATAATAAATATTGACATAGAAAAGATAGGAAGTATTAGTTAGGGCGCCAGTGGGGTAGCTCAGCTTCAGAGCGCTCTCAAGTTTTCCTGTGACCACGTGCGTGCCTTGACAATAATAAATACGACTGTAAAAAGTTTCTTGAATTGTTATTGTTTTGCTCTACGTGTATCTTTTTATGGCGTTGAGGTGTTGTTAGTGAAAAAAATAATGATAATAGTATTTGACATTTATTGTTCACGCTGACTTTCTGCGTTTAATTCTTGCTCAGTTCTGAAGGAAGGAATGTTTATTATGCTCCTCTCTAATGAGAAATCGGAGTTTAAGGGGCTAAATTGATGGCGAGAGGCGGGATTCATTTCTGTAGAGAGGCAAGTTAAGCTAAGCTGCTGTTTTAAACCCTTGTCCTGAAACCAGCCGGTCTTAACTGCTCGGTGCAGCCTGACCGAGGTCCCCCCCATCTCTGGCCCGGAGTGTTTGTCCTTTGTTACAGTGCCTCTCCTTATTGAGGAGGAGGCTCTACCTCCACCACCAAACTGAGCTGAAACCTGCCTCCAATGGAGTTAATGCAAATAAGTGTTTATTGAGATCTTGTGTGTTTACTGCCACCTAGTGGTACTTACAATTACAGCAGTGGATCAAATGGGGCATTAACAAAATTGATAAATAATAAGCTATGGCATGGGACTTTGGGAAACAAGTCATAGTAACAACAACAGCAAAAAAAAAAATCCATAAGGCAAGACTGGAAATGCTGAAACATGGTCAGATATCCACGGCAGGCGAGGAACAGGGAGGGATATATTCAGAAGTATATAGATTGAGTTGTAAAATGTTTCAGATCAGTTCTTGTAAGATTAGAGCCTGGAAAAGACATCAGTAGAGTGTTCAAGTCCTTACAATGTACTGTCTAAAACCCAGAATGACGGAGGTGGGTGAGAACGGCCTCAGCTCCAGCTATGTAATCCCCGAAGAACAGCTGCTGTTGTGTGAGGTAATTCAATGTCCCCAGGAGCTTTATCGACCAGTGTTGTGGATATAAATGTTTTTATTTTGCTCCCAGGTGTGGGATGTGGGACTGATTCAGATGGTCCACAGCAGCAGGCTATTTGCCTCAGGCGGGCTCTGAGAGGAGCTCTTTACCAGCTGCAGACAGTTTGAATCTGAGGACTCTGGAGAGAGAGAGTAAATGCCAGAGCCCAGAGAGTGGATAGGAGAGTAAGAACAAGGCTGCTCCCGCTTCCCCGCTGCCGCTCCTCGTTGCTGTTGTGAGACAAGAAGATGGAGATCTCCTGAAATGAGGATTGGACTGGCTCCGAGGAACTGGACGACCCTGAACAGCAGGAAGCAGCTAAGAAAGAACTACACCCCCCTCTCCCACTAACTTTTTCTCTCTCCTACCTGGTGTTGAGGTGTTGGAAGGAACTGGGATGGAGTAGGGAGAAGAAGATATAAGAAACGTAAATAAAGGGTTTTTTGTTTGTTTTTTAAAGTGCCAATAGACCAGCACTGCTTTATAAGGAGAAAAGTAAAAGCTATTTGCACTGCAGAAATTTTGGTGAAACAACCCAAGTCACAAATGTTTGCCTGTGAAACTCTGGTTAGCCTGAAGTCTATGAGATACACAGCTTAAATCTGATTTGGTTGTGTTTACACTTTCCCAGCACTTACTTCTAGTACTGAGGTTCCCAAGATCACCAATGCCTTCTTTCCGAAGTACAGGAAGAAATTACACAGAAGTATGGCGTGCTCTTCTTTATTTCCAATAGCCAAACTGATGCAGCACTAGGAAAAAATGAACAAGAATAATACAATATATCCTAAAAGGAGGAAGAGAGGAAGAGGGAGAGTGGGAGGAGGAGAAGGAAGAGGAGGAGAGAGGACAGAGAAAGTTGAGTAAACACATTTAAAGCGTTGCACTGGGGTGGGGTTGGGAGGGGACAAGGGAAGGGGCTACAGCTGGGATACAAAGTGAATAAATTGTAATTAATAAATTTTTTAAAAAGCCTTACACTTCCTTCAGTCTAAGCATCCTGCCTTCACCAGGATGTTAACATGAAAACAACGCAGAAAGCTCTGGCTTCAGTAAGGTATAAAAAGAAGAGAATATTAACTTGGGACATAAGGATACTTGATAAAGGGACAGTTAATATGGATATTATATAGAATAGCCAGACAATTTATATCCAAAATGAGGCACTTTGTTCAGGGAAAATCTACTGCCCTGAGCTTCCAAAAAAAGTATATCTGATAAGGAATCTGGAGGGGAGGGATATTTTGGACCCTATAGCTACATTCTGTCTTGTACCAATATAGTATTTGACCCAAAGAAGGAAGAGATATAATTTAGGTATGGTATGAGATAACCTATATGATATGAGTTAGTTAGATAGGAGACATTCTATTATGCCTCCCAATTAGGGAGCATAATAGAAACTTCTTTACTCTAATGAGCTAGACAAGGCTGAGGAGACAGCTCAGAGGTTAAGAGCACTGGCTGCTCTTCCAGAGGTCCTGAGTTCAAGTCCCAGCAACCACATGGTGGCTTCTACTCATCTATAACAAGATCTGGTACCCTCTTCTGGCATATACATAATAAATAAATCTTTAAAAAAAATAAAGAGCTACAGAGATGAGCTATAGGTAAGAGATCAAATATAGGACACTGAGTATGTCTGTATGGCGAAAAGAAATAGGTACAGCAGGAAATGCAGCTTTTTCATTAGAAGTATGTTTTGTTTGGCCCTTAAAATTTTTTCTTTCTGTGTTTTTGTTTTGTTTTTGTTTTGAGGATGGGTCTCTCTGTGTGTCCTGGAATTTGCTATGTAGACCAGGCTGGCTTAGAACTCACAGATATCCACCTGCCTCTGTCTCCTCAGTGCTGGGGTTACAGGGATGTACTACTAACCCCAAACTTGGCCTCTAGAATTTTTTTAGAAGGAAATTTTTGTGTAAAACTCTGGATTTCTGGCTTCTGTTGAAAAAAATTCTGAAGATCTAGTAACAACATTGGGCCTAAATGTTCACTTGGGAGCTGTTAGGTCTCTCAGGCTGTCCAAATATCCAGAAATGAGCTTAAGCTGGACCACACGATTCCTGACACTTAGATAAAAGCCAGGATTTCTCAGACACTTGTGAAACTGGCTCTTATCTACCAAAAGGAGTCATTTCCCTTACCTCTGGCAGAAGGAATATATGGCTACCTGCGGCGCCTACCAGGATATTGAAGTCTGTGCTGGCCTCTGGGTTCCCTCAGCATGACAGGTACCTGTTACGCATCTCAAAGTTTATGCTGACATTCTAGCCTTTCTGACCTCCTCCTCTACCCCAAACTCCCTCCAGCTCATGGGCTTTCCTCCCCTCCCCACTCATTCTTCTCAGAACCCAGCTATTCCCGTTCTTTTTGTTATGCACTCTCTCTAGACCTTGCTATCCGGTTTCTCTCTTCATCTCTTACACTCACCAAGTCTCTCTTGATTTCACCATTCTCTCTCTCTAACCCCTGCTATCCTCCCTTTCTCACAGACAGCCCTGGCCATGTCCAGTCTGCCCTAGTGGCTCTGTCTACTCTCTCTCTTTTATACCTACAACAAAACCCTTGACTACATCATGGAGGGGGCGTGTTGGCAGTTTCCTTACTGTGCCCCTGGGATACACAGCAGCCTGCTGTTGTGTAGCAGTGAGAACATGCAGATGATACACACGCACTGTCTGGTTCAGTACAGGGAGAGCCGGGGAGCTGGGGTGGGATGCGGCGGCTGGTGAGGTCCTGGCACCAACTGCTTGTTCAACAGTAAGGAAACATCTTATGGGAGCATTAACAAGAGAAACAGCCACACCAGTGTGACACAGGATGATAGGGTTAGGAGAGACCATGATACTACGCTGCTGAAGTTTCACTGGATAGACATATTCATGAGGGATTACTTTAGGTTTTGAATAGAAAATCACCTTAATGACTCATTTTCATAAATTATTAGGGAGCTGGCAAGGATGCACAAGTTATCAAAGACTGCTCAGACATAGGTTTAAGCAAGTAGAAAGACTTTATTAGCCGACCAGTGATTACACTGGGTGTTTGGGATCCCAGTGTAGCCCTGAGCCTTTTTCAGCATGAGCTTCTAAGCACAAAATCCATGTTCTGGGTTGGCATGCTTCAGTTAACAAGAACAGTTAGCCAGAAGCAGAACTACAGAAGCTAAAAAGCAAGGTTAGTACATTTAGAGACTTTCCCAGAACTATGAGCATTGATGGATTAGACCTTTGTTTTAGTCTTGGCAGGTGGTGCTGTCTATGTGTTGAGTTTTACAGCCTGAATAGTACTTCCATCATGGAGTCAGCTGTGCTAGGGTCTCGGGCTACTAAGCCCTGGGGCCCTGTTATGCTTTCACATTTCACAAGGCAGAACACTACATAAAAAGTACCACGTTAAGATAAGACAAGTGAAAAATATACATTTTAACTATAAAGTGTCATTTGTTACCTCTGATGTCATCCATATGTCAGAACCGTCATTTTCATCCAGTGTTTCTGCCGTAAAAGGAATCAGAGATACAAATCGGGCGATGAGGTCCTGGAATAACATGAAGTGGCATTCACTGGGCATGCCCACTGTCCAGCACAGAACTGTGCAAGCGTCACCTCTCTCAGAACCCATTACAGGTCTCTCAGGAGACAGAAGGAACAAGCTGAGAGTGATAAGTCAACTTGTTCAGGGTGACAAAGGTAACAGGCTAAATGAGTCTCTGTGGATTGGGCCCCAACGGCCTGACCCAGAGAATACTTGTTTGGCATTAGGTTCTGTTGTAATAAATCATGACAATTTAAAACACTACAACACTGTATCAATATTAAATGTGTACTTTATAACTGGTCAGTATTTTTTTTTCTGATCAGTATTGTTTTTAAAGGTGTGAAACAGGGAAGACTTGGCTGGATTTTGGTTCCACAACTTTCTGAATTCCTTTTCTTATAAACTTGCATAAGCTGCTGCAGCGTGAGGCTTCCTTGAACAACGGAAGTTACACTGAAGATTCCCCTCCCCACCAGAACGTGGCGGACTAAGACTCAAAGGTCAGAAAGGAGAGAGGTCAACAGCGCAGGAAGTTCTTTAACATGTGAAATGATGTGTGACAGGCGTCCTTTATGCACAACCATGAATTTTCATATCAGTGACTTCATGCAGTTAAGTCGCATGCCCCGCTATGTTCAACAAGCGCCTGAGAGTACCTGTAGCCCCAGGACAGCGTGTGTTCAGACCAAGCAGCAAGAAGGAGCCCTGACAGAAAAGTGCGGTAAAAAGCAACCTGAATTTGGGCTTTGATTTTTTTTTTTAGGTCCAAAGGTCCTGTTAAGAGATCATAAATTGTCTGAGAAGAACCAATCACCTAGACTGCTCCCCAAATAAAAGATACAGTTGGGCCAGGTGGTGGTAGCACATGCTTTTAATCCCAGAACTTGGAAGGAAGAGTCAGACAGTTCTCTGTGAGGTCGAGGCCAGCCTGGTCTACAGAGCGAGTTCCAGGACAGCCAGAGCTATATAGTGAGACCCTGTCTTGAAAAAAACTAAAAACAAAGACACACTTGTTTCCTCATAGATTCTCTATAATTTTGATGAAGATGCTATAAACAATAACTGAAAGAAAAATCGTCACTCACAAGTGTTGCATTTGAGTCATGAAGAAAAATATCCAAAAGTTGCTGGGGTGGATTCAATGCCTTGATGTATCTTGTGACTAAGATTTGCATCCCTTCACCATTAAAAACAGTTGTCACGACTCTTCGGTTGGGAAACATTGCCTTACAATTCCTGGTAAAAGTCTGTGCTCGATGCAAAATGTCTATTTGATCTGAAAACTAGAATCAGATTTAAAATAGTTCAACATTTCACCTGCTCACATAGATAAGAGCAAAACCAATGTTTACTGCTGATAAACTTGGAATTACTACTGGTTTTTAAACACAGTTTACAGTTTTTGGATGACTTGTTTCAGAATAATTCAGTGTGAATCCTTACCTCATCTAGTTTCCGATTGTATGTGACGTATGATATCTGAGGTTCGATGGTAGCAAAAATATTTAGAAAGGTACACTCTCTCGCGTTCTGCCCACTGCAGCCTTCTCTCGGAGGAATGTACGTGTTACTCCAGGCGTACCCCAGCAAGATGGGTGGGATGTTCACTTGAAATGTCCCGCTAATCTGAAAGCGCACAGGATGAAAAGCAACATCAGCCAAACCTACGTCGCAGATCAGAACTGTCCTCAGGAGAGACTTGGCTTATACGGGGACACGGGTTCCTGCTGAAGCGTGACCAGGTTCTCAGGAGCAATCAACAGACACTCTTGACACCCTGGATCCCTGACCAATATGTATTATGCAAAGAGAGCAAAAGTAAGAAAATGGTGAGCCAAGGAAGTAGGTCACCATACTACGGTGATAAAAGCTCTTAGGTGTTCTAGTTAAAGGGGCTGGGGTGACAAATCAGTAGTTAAGAGTGTGTGCTGCTCTTTCAGACGTCATGAGTGTGATCCCCAGTGTCCATGTCAGGTGGTTCATAACAGCCTACAGCTCCAGCTCCAGGGGATTTGAGGTCCTCAGCTGGACTCACGTGCGCATACTCCCACGAGTATACAGAATCCAACATAAAATATGTCTTAAAATGAGAAAAGCTAATTTAGGTTCAAAGAAGATGAAAGATCATATTACGTTTTGCATTTGAGTCTGCAATGGGAGGAAAATGTAATGGCAGACAGACCTGAATAAGGTTGTGGAAACAGGATCAAGCGAAAGTCAGGCGGGGAGCAGTGAATCATAGTGACAGCAGCAACTAATGGTCACAGAACCCTTACTGTGTGCAAGGCCCTGAACCAAGTGCTGGGACAGGTTGTTCCACTCAGTGAGGCAGCTACTGCCCTTACCTTTATTTAAAGTGTTACATTTGAGGTTCAGAGAGTTGCTATAAAGATCATGGAACTAAGTGGTGGGGCTAGGATTATAATCCAGCTTTGTTCATCTTTGAAACTCACACTTCTTAACTACCTGTCCATCATACAGCCAGGAATGAGGCAGAGACATGTCTGCAAAAGATTTACAAGGGAATCCTGATCATGTGGATCTCTTTATCAGTAATATGTTCCATTGTGGCCTCATGTGATTGCCCATAACATCTAGCTTCCGGCTGCTATCTGTGATCCTCCCTTAAAAAAAAGTCAATAGTCTCAGTTGGTACCCTGACAGAAGATCACATAAATAAAATGCAAGCAGGAGTCTGGGTGGCTGGGGAACTCCCCTGACATAGGGAAGTGGCTGTCTTGTTTCTCTTTGCTTCCTGTCACGACACAGCTCTGAACTGGTGGTGTAGTGAACAGTGCACCTCTGAGGATAAGGGGACACGTGAGGGCAGTGGAGCAGAAGGGCAAGGACAGCTTGGGTTCTTGCTAATGTCCTTGAGCAGCCGCCCCTGGCATCTGGACTTCTTTACTGGGAAGGTAAGTCAACCTCTGACTTACATCAGCCACGGTTGGTTTTCTGTTGTACCTGGCCTAATCCAGTCCCAACAAATGAACACACGATTCATTGTCACTCAAATACCCTCACGTGTCTGTGACATTCATTGAAATGTTTACTTCACTGAGTCAAACACAGGAAAACAAGTCACTGAGACACTCTGCTCTCACCTACCGCCAACCTCTCTAAGCCTGCATTGCCCCAGCAGCCCAGGTCCCGCTGCTCTGTGCCCTCATAGAACCACCCCATCCCACCACGGAAATACTATCGCATGTCACGCTGCACCAAAATGAAATCCATGCCTGACTCTTCAAATGCTCAGTGTCTGGGAAAGCTTCCGGGATTTTCAGTACCCTGATTAAGGTCTTTCAGTAAGAAACTGAGCCTAAAGTGGGGCCTAGACTGGAGTTTCACACCTGCTGGTCATGCAGCAAGTCACTGCTGCTGTCTAACCCAAAAGCCAAGCCCCCAGGGGTCCTGCAGAGTCCGGGTCTCATCATCAACCTGGCATAACTGATAGGCAAGGCTGGCAAGATAAAATTCTTGGCACCTGGATCAGGCCTTAGACTTAAGAGTGGCTATTTTATTCTGTCTTAGTAAATACTCTAAAAATGTAGGAAATATGTTTATGGCTATCTCCTAGAGAGGGCCACACCCTGGAAACACTCTAGAACCCCAGAACGCTTGGTAATAGAGGGTCATTTTAATAACCTCCTAACCTGCCAGTCACAGGCAGAAACATCAGAAAGGGCTTTTATTAGACAGGAACACATCTTGGGATAATTAGCAAAGAACCTTTCTGTTACCTCAGGCTGTTGCAAAAGCGCCGAGAAAGGGAAGCTGACGGAGCCCAGCCAGTTCTTCTGTATGTACGAGTGAGCACTGCAGCTCTTGAGACAATGATCCTGGTAAAGCAAACTTAAGTTAAACTCACAGAAGTGTTTCCTAAAAAGTGAATACTTCCGTAAACTCATGGATAACTATGACAGAGCTTTTTTTTTTTTTCTGTCTCTGTCTGTCCCCCGCCCCGTGTGTGTGTGTGTGTGTGTGTGTGTGTGTGTGTGTGTGTTGCATTTGGGTGTGGTTTGCATGCCTACCCCATTGGGTGCTCTCTTTCCCTCTGTCTTATTCTTTTGAGGCAAGGTCTCTCCCTAAACCCATGAATGTAATTGAGGCTGACCTTGAACTGTGTGCCAAATGCTCGGAGTGCAGCCCCAAACCACCACACCTGTCTTATGAATTTTATTTTTAAAATGGCCAGTTTGAGGACTGCCTTGTATCTGCCAGAGTGGGTCAGAAAGAGGCAGACACTCAGAGAGTCAGTTTAACACTTTCAAATGCTAACATTTTTCAGCACGACATCCTTGCAAATCAAAATAACTTTTGTTTTTGTCTTAGGATGTGATTTCTTTGTAGCCCAGCTTGCCCAATGGGCCCTTCTCTTTTTGTTAGGTCACGTTAGGAGGCAACCATAGAGTGGGCTCAGTGGCTCCATGAAACTGGAGACTAGGAAATAAATTATATGATTGCTCATGCAACTAAATGATGCAACTAAAATTTAAAACAAAAGGTCTACATTGAAACCTCTCAAACATTTGAAAATGTAAAAACTTAATATTCAAAAATTTCAGACTAAGGAAAAATATATAATAAATAATAATGCAAATTAAAATAGTAATCAAATAAAAAATATGCAGTCCAAGATCGTAGGAAGATGAGGTCATACTTTTACAAAGTTTCTGTTATTCAGGATTGTGTCAGAGACCAAATAAACAACCAAACAAAACCAACCAACCAAACAGAACACATTTGCCCAAATAAACTCAGAAATCATGGTCACAAGGACACTTGAAAAATATAAAACTTCAAGCAGCAATAAATGAAACAGAGAACACAGAATGATATATAAACATTCAAATAGTTGGCTCTTTTTTCAAAATATTGAGAAAACGGATAGACGTTCTGTGAAATTCTAAATTTTAGGCACAAGTGCCAGAGGAGGAGAATAAAAGGGGGGGGGGTTAATATTAATCCGTTAACAAGACAGGCTGAATAGAACTCAGCCCTGAATAATCACGCCATCATATCAACACTGAGTGCTGCACATCTTGCTGACAAGAGAAACACTTGCAGAAGCAAGTCTCCCTAGTTATGGACTATCCTCCTGCCTCAGCTTTTCCTGCTTTGTGAAACCCTAACCTTCTTATCTACAGCCCAATGTAAGTTCAATGTAAGTGATTTATGCTCTCCTGACCCACATTTTCACTATGAAAATGTCCTGCCTTTTACATCCTCTTGACTTATTTGCAACTGCAGTCTGGCTCTGCTGCTGGCAGCTGCAGGACCTTCCTGCCATGACCTCATTCCTTGTGACTAGTAGCTGTGATACCTAAATAAGCTCTCCCCACCTTTATTTCAGAGCACTGTGGTCTGGAAGAATTTGGGTGTACTGGTGCATGCCTGCAATTCCTCCCTTTGAGAGACTAAGGCAGAAGAATCATGAGTTCTAGGCCAATCTGAACGTCTTAAGATATTGTCTTAAAAAACAGTCAAAAAAAAAAAAAACCTAGAGAGACAGCTCAGTATCCAAAAGTGCTTGGTGCTCTTTCAGGGGGGCTGAGTTCAGATCTCAGCACCTATACCAGTCTGCTTATAACAGCCACTAAGTAACTAACTCCAGTAACCAACTCACTTAGCTCCAGGGATGCTTATGGCCCTCCGGCCTCCACATGTGCACACATGGACACAGAAATAAAGAGTGAAATAAATATTTTAAAAAACAGACACAATACAATCAGAAGAAAAAAACAGAAGCGCTAGGATAAATGCAGAAGTGGCTAACAGTGAATTAGAGATTATAAGACACTGACAATGATATGCTAATGATGTGAAATCTTTCTTTTTAACTTTATTTATTCATGTATTTTATGTATATGAATGCTCTGTCTTCGTGCACATAAGAAGTGGGGATCTGATTCCATTACAGATGGTTGTGAGCCACCATGTGGTGCTAGGAATTGAACTCAGGTCCTATGGAAGAGCAGCCAGCGCCTTTAACCACTGAGCAATCTCTTCAATCCCAATGTGAAATCTTTCAATCCTTTCTTGGGTCTGGAGAGATGGCTCAGCGGTTAAGAGCACTCAGCTACTCTTCCAGAGGTACTGAGTTCAACTTCTAGTCCCCACAGGGTGGCTCACAACCATCTAGAAAGGTATCTGATTCCCTCTTCTGGTATGCATGAAGAGAGAGCACTCATAACATAAAAAAATACATAAATAAGTTAATCTAAAAAATAAAAATAAAACAACTCTTAAGGTTTCAAAAGCAAAAAATAATAATAATAATAACAAGAACAAAACCTGACTCCTTTTCCTTTCTCCCTTTTTCCCATCCTTCACTCCCTCTCCCTCCTCTGTATTCTCCACCCTTTCCTTCCCTAAGCATTTAAACCACCATCTGAACATTGTGTTCATTTAAGTTCTATTAGGTTCATGTTATAGCTTTAGGTAACCCAGGCTCTAACCCATGAATGCCCAGCTCAGCTCCAAACGCTGTTCACAGCAGCTCTCATCTCTAGTACTGAAAATTAGCAGTGTGGTTCTGAGACTTATAGGTCCTCAGGTTTCTGATAACACATAAGCTAACAAAGGGGACATTCATGGGGAGTAATAGAGATTTGATAATGGGGGAAAATACAGGAGAAAACAGGCATTTATGAACAAAACAATGCGCAATAGTAAACCCAAACTGTCTTTCAAATGGGTCTTACTATTGTGGGGTATCCACCAAAGAAGACTGCTCAGGCATGGGTTTAAGCCAATAGAAAATCTTTATTAGCTGGCTGGTGACTACTTTGGGTGTTCAGAATTGGCCAGTGTAGCCCCGGAGGCTTTCTCAGGGTGAGCTTTGAAGCACAAAACCATGTCCTGGATTGATATACTTCAGTTAACAAGAACAGTTAGCCAGAAGCAGAACTACAGAAACCAAACAGCAAGGTTAGCACATTTAGAGACTTCCCCAGGACTCTGATGATTTGTTCCTTTGTTGTAGTTTTGGCAGGTGGTACTGTCTGCGTGCTGAGTTCTACAGACTGAATGGTACTTCCATCATGGAGTCAGTTGTGCTAAGGTTTTGGGAGCCTGTTACACTTAGCTTGTCACTTGTTCTAATCTTTTATGGGGAAATGGGATGTTTTGTCTGCAGTCACCCACAACACAGTCTATGAGGGAAGGCCAGAATAGGACAGATTGCTCCTCTGAAGAAAATGCCATAGTCCCGGGCTCACTGAACTCCTGACACAAGTTGACTCAACCCATAACAATGCAAAGCACTTACACAATTTCAAAATCAACTTACTCCAATCTGTCAAAGCAGCCACCAAGATAGATTCAGAAAAGTACTAAATACTTTTAGTAAATACTTGAATGTAAGTGATTAAGAAACTGTAATTCAATACTTTTCCCTCAGTCTTTACTAAGAATTCATTTAAAGTTTTAATTGAATGTTTGTATACTCTTGGCAAGCTGGCTTAATGACTTTTCTGGGAAGATTTTTTTTCTGTGCTGTTTACAGATGATCTAACCCTGAGCTATGCATTGCAAGGTTTCTTCCATCTTCTCTGACCTAGAGTCTCGGTTCCCCCAGGCAGAACCATCTGTCCCTTCAACAGGCTGTGATTAACAAGGCCAGTTCTTCAGGACAGCCATTTCTACTTCCCCTTCCTGTTGTCCTTTTCATGAGTTGGTTGCACATTCCATGCCAATCCTTTGGCAGGGTTCAGCCCTTTCCTTTTCCTCTGGCATTCTAAATTTTAAAGTATGAGTGTCTGATTTTCTTTTTTTGAGACAGGGTTTCCCTGTATAGCCTTGGTTGTCCTAGATTCACTTTGTAGACCAGGCTGGCATTGAACTCACAGTGATATACCTGCCTCTGCCTCCCCAAGCACTGGGATTAAAGGCATGTGCTACCATGCCTAGTAGGTGTCTGATTCTTATATGTTGTGTGTGATGTCATCTACAAATGGGCTGGTCCCCATCACAGCTATTCCAGGAGACATATGGCTTGTGGGTCACAGGTTGGACACACCTACAAGAGATGACTTCCTTAGGATACTAAGTAATACTTCTCTCAACATAGATTTACATAACCCAGAATATCTATTGACCCTTATAATGCCCCTTCTGTTCCATTTATCACAGAACACAACACATGTAAACTGCTGAACTGTTTAACTTGCAGGAAAGTAAGATGTTTGTCTAAACAGAACCCTTGGAGGCTGTGCCAGGTGACTGAGGTCCATCCTGATGTTTCAGAGAAGAAAAAAAGAGACACTTTGGATAACAAAGATGAAACCTAGCAAGTATCCTTCCACCATCTCACTGTGAGTCTTTTCCCTCCTGATGAAGCCCTCTACATACCTGAGCTCCTCAAGACTGAGCTCTGAGATGATGGCCTCTGAGTAATCCTGATTCCTTCCTACTAACTCCCATCTCCTGAATACTTGTTTTTAGGCAATGAGAAGGATGGACCTTACCCTGTAACCATTCCAATGACTTTTAAAGCCATTTGTATGAAAGCATTTAACTTATGTACCTGAAGACAGTAGCTACTGTGGATATACATCTTCATATTTTTCAGACCAAGCTAAAATTTATTACAGAGCTTGCTATGGTGCTAGGCTTTGGGTTGAGACCTTTCACTAGTATATGGGGAAGGCAGTCATTAATTTTGTAAATTATAGAAAATACAACAAAATTCTGGTCCTAAAATAACTTAGTGTCTTATATAGAGTAACGTATTTTCTTTAGTCAGATAATGCAAAATATATGAGGATTTTTTTGCCTATCTTTCTGTTCTTACTACTACAAAGCTCATATTTAAATACAGCTTTTAATCATAAACACCCACTTCTCCCAAACCCTTGGCCTATTTACCACCCTTTCTCCTTAGAAGTTGTTATGATTTTATTATATTTAGGGTGTCTTGTCATGTATCTGACTTTATTGCACATTGACTCAAACTCTTTGAAGAAAATATTACATATGTTACATTAAGTGCAAATTACACCAGGTGTGGTGGTATATACCAGTAGTAGGACTGCTACAAGTTCAAGACCAACCAGGGCCACACAGTGACTTTAGGCCAGCCTGGGCTGCATAGTGAGTTCCCATCTCAGAAACAGACAACATAATAACTTCATAAATATGTTCCAAGATTTTATTAAGTCTGACCTTATAATTATTTCAACATTTTCGGTCATTTTCCTACATTACCTCGTGTTTTTCAATCACCACTTCATCAAAAACGTTGATGTGTATGTCATCTTTTATTTTAGATAAACTAGAGAAGCTGTAATCATGTCCTGGTGAGCTGAAAACAAGAGAAGCATACTTGTGTTTAAGTTTGTTTTCTTCTTTTTTCAAAATCCACTTATTTTCTAAGCGCATCATTGATAAAGGACAATAGATTATCTATGATCGTTTCCTTTGTAAAGTTAAACTTAGAAAAAGCTATATGCCTTGAAGTCTGGCTTCTACTGTTTATTAGAAGTAATATGAGCATTCTAATTTGCCTTATATTCCTCTTAAGATGAAAATAAAAATAGACAGCTGCATGGGTTCAGCTGGAGATCATGTTAGGCAAAATGAGGTAGGCAGAGAAAGACAACGCTTAGCACTGTCAATCCTAGAGAGGAGACTCTTCCAAATGAGACTCCCAGGCCAGGTAGTGATCACTGCATTGCAGCAGAGTGTGTGACACGCTTCTTTAGACTTTAGTTCTGTGCGACAGCTAATACAAGACACGGACATTGCTGTGAGACTTAACTTGCATAAAAGCTGTATGCCTCATGGAAGAAAATTCAGGCATTAGTTCCAGAAGGTCCAGGTCAACTTAGATGTCCTGGCAGCAGATGAAAAGGAAATGCTTCGTCAGGTTGATGATGGCCCTGCCTAGCAGAACTTCCTGCTCCTGGCCTCACTCTACCCCTTTCCCTACCTTTAAGAGCCCCCTGTGCCTCTGAGTTTCCCAAGACAGAGCTTTGAGGATGACAGCTCCTGCACCCCAGGATGCTGACCCTTTAATACAAGTTATTTCTTCCGAACAACTCTCAGGTTCCAACTATTGGCTTCTGAGTGGCAAGCAGCCAGCCCCATGCCTGCTAATCTTTTTACCATACAACTGTTACTAACATTACTAAAGCTTTTATCTGTTTGTCTGTTTGTTTTAAATGAAACAAGTGCTACTTCAAGGAATCTCCAATAATTCCTTTAATTTTCTGATATTGGGTACTGGCAGCGACCACTGAAAAACACTGATTGAGTGTTGTGAGAATTTTAAATTGAATATTCCCTAAAATAAGATACTTCTCCTACTTTGTTCCTCTGGGGTTTCTTTTCATGCTTGGAATGCCCAGGCCGAGTCAGGGAAAGCAATGCATACATACAGCCCTGAACTGGTGTGAGTAAGGATGAGAATCATTTCGAGACTCTGTTCAGTTTGTCCATTTGGTATATATCCGAAATTTCCAAATCCTCTGCATTATCTTACACTGTATAGTCTATTCAAACTTTCCTCAAATTTTGCCACAATTCCCCCTCCAAAGCAGAGCTTGCCAATTATTCTTTATTTACTGTCACTTTCTGTTACATTTGCCTGTGGTTATTTTTTTCCTTCCTTTTCCAGTATTGTGAATCGAACCCATAGCCTCATGTATACTAGGCAGACACTGTACTATTCCATGGTCCTACATATAGATTTTATTCACTAGAATGTCACAGGGAAAAAGGAGATGGAATGGGATCTTCTATCACAGACAACAAAAAGTAACGGTTGGATCTGTAGCTGAGTTTCTGGTTCCCACTGCATTTTGGGCTTTTCTCACTGTTAGAACCACAAAACTGTCAGCATTCTATAGTCTTCCCTTTAGTTCACTTAGAAATTTATGTCTCTTACTGGTTCTTTCATGTCTCTTACTGTTCTCTTAATTAAACTACTTTAATGTAGTGCATTTGTCTGGGCACATTGGCACATGACCGTAATGCAAGCACTCAGAATGTTGAGGCAGGAAGAACAGGAGTTCAAGGCCAGCCTCATCTATATAGTAAGGTGTAGGCCTGTCCAGGCAACATGGCAAGACCTTATCTTAACAAACGCCAGAATCAACTCCAAATTATAATGTCTAAACTAATAATCCAAGTATTTCCAAACACAGTCATCTATCTTCATTTAACAACTTTTCCAGCAAATGTGTTTCTTTCCATTTTCTCCCCACTTGTCCTTCTCCCTCCCTCCTCTCATCGTTCCCTTCTTGCCTCCCCCACCCCTACCCCATTATATCCTGGTCAGTGCCTGGGAGCTTCCGTTCTGAGAGATGAATCTTGTATGAGAAAGCCCATACAGCCTGCAAATCATTACCACAGAGATCATGAAAATTATGTCAGTTCTTCTGAATGTCCTTGACATTTGTTGGAAGAGGCTTTGTGTTAACATGGGAACAGGATAAAACATATATAAAAGTAATCACATCCATTGATGATAATATCATATCAACTATGAAATGATATAAAATATAGAAAATTCTCTTACAGTTAGTTATATTGTCTGAAAAAAGTTTAGGTGTTTAGCAGCTATGGCCACTTGACCATGAAGTACACAGCAGACCGTGTACCTAGCACTAAAGCACAGCAATATCAGAGAAAGCAGACATGGAGCAGACATGGAGACCCACTTTTGTTGGGTCATGAGTGGGGTGCTGCTAAACACACTTAGTTACAGAATTTTTTTGAGCCCATACTCATTTCTTCTCTTCTCTGAAGCAAGCAGAAACATGGGGACATGCTTCTTCTGAAAGTTGAAATCTGATTTATTAACTTTCATTAAAATGTCTATTACGTGCAGGAATACTGCAGGAAATGTGGTTTTCCTCATTCTTGACAGAATGCAATCTAAAACATTGGCATCAGTGACTGCAGACATTCAGAGGAGGGAAAGCACTGGTACTTATGCACACACATGCCGCCCAATCTCACTAGGCATGCGATTACTGAGCCCCAGACCACAAACTCAGAAACTGAGAAGGTCGGTCCACACTTCTATGTTTAAGAAGCTGTCTGGGTAACTATAATGTTTAAAATGTTTAAGAGCCACTGACTTACTACAAACAATGTGCTTTGGAAGAGAAGTGCAAGAATGTACAGAACAACACTGTTTGCAAAAGGGGAAAAAGGAAGACAAGAAAGGGTTAAATAATCATATTGGTTTTGCTCAATAGTAGATTATATAGAAGTTCAAATAAATGGATGAAAGTATCTTAGTGTATTTAATGCTGCAATTACAAAACACCTGAGACAAGATAACTTGTAGAAAATACTTGAAATCTCTCTCTCTCTCTCTCTCTCTCTCACACACACACACACACACACACACGCACACAATTATGAAAGCTAAAAATACAGAACCTATGCAGAGTCTGGTGAGATCTTCTTGCTGCTTCTTTACATAGCTCAAGAGGAAAACCCACTCCTGCAAGCCTACATAGCTTTCTAGAAGAGTATCAATTAACTGATAAGGGCCAGTGAGCCAGTGAGTACTACGATAATGAGGTACCCTGTGTTCTATAGTTATATCCTTGGAATCAAAACATTTCTATCCTAGAAGGGGGCTGGTTAAGACTCATGAAGTAAGCAACTCACAAATCTCCAGAAGTCCCTGAAACATACTAGATTCACAACTCCCACCTCTGATGTTATGAAAGTAGTAAGAACCGCTGAGGAAAGCACACTGTGACCATCAAGCTGCCTACGGGTTCCGCAGAGCACTCTAGGACGGCAGTTTTCCTGATCAGGCATCCAGACTGGGTGGGTTTCCTGATGGAGCTGCCTGCAAGTCCACCATGCTTCTGTAAGTAACCCCTCATCTATACTCATGCCAATGGCCTCAATACACTTACGGGTTTTCTAAGTTGGATTTTGGTAAAATTATTTCTTTGGTCTGTCATTGGTTTCCTGTCTGGGGTGATCAGATATTTGTTTGTGTCTTCCTACAAAAAAAAAAAAAAACTTCACATAAAACTCTCTTCCCACTGAAAAAGGTTAATGTTACCTACCTCCACATGTACACACACCGAAGCATACACGAACATGATCCCATAACACCTCAGAGTTATTCTGACTAGAAACTGCAGGAAAATGAACTCCAACTTACATAAAATCTACCTTGATTTCTTCATTCCAGCATGGATGAGATCCGTTTGCAGTGTTGGTTTGATATACAGTGTGTTGAAAAGAAACTTCTATGAAAGGGTGCACAGTATCCTGAAATGCAGAGCAGACACTGACTAGATTTTTATAATCTCTTACATAATAGAGAAAAGCAAAAGGTTGGGAGATTACACGGCAGCTGGTTTCCTTAGTTTTCATAGTTCTTTCTTCCAATAGCCACTGTTTAGTCATTGATTTAATAAACGTCTATTGGTCTTATTCGATGTCAGGCACTCTTCAAAGATTCAAAGACAAATTGAACCTTTCTTTAAAGATGTTAAAGTTTGCCAGGAAAAAA